>CM070741.1:27457375-28057375 GCA_036346245.1 Bonia amplexicaulis
CCGGCGCCGGGGCGAGGTACCGAAAGGCGCACGAGGGGACGTCAAGGTTGAGGTGGAGCCTCCTCTCTAGTCGTCAGGGCCATTGGTGCATGCTTAAGGTCAGGATTTGCAGTTTCAATGGGTCTTACAAGGCGTGCATTGCTTATATAACGCTGTGACGGCTCAAGTATTTGGCTGACTGTGCTGAGATTTTGATGTTTTTTAAAATCTTTCTTTTTTTCAAAACGATGTGAAAATCTTACTTCTTAGTTAATTAATTGCCTTCTGATGGAGACTCGTTGGTCATAGGCTGGACACCTACATGCTGCACTATTATCCGCTCTGCTAAGATAACATTTTGGAGTGCGGCACACACTGCTATTGTATTAACTAACTAGTAAAAACGAGATTCGATTGTTTACCCAAGACACTTGGAGGTTGGGACCGCCGTCACTAACGGAACTGAATATTTAATTTGAGGTGACGTGTGGTTTCAACTTTTGGCTTCTAAATTTTAGATTTTTTTAGTTTTTTTTTCTTTTTTCCCCTTATTCGTTTGCATTGTTTCTAAAAGATGCAGCATGGTTTTTCAATTTTTTTGAACTTTTTACTATTCTTTCTGTTTTTTAAGTTATAAAAACCTAGCTGCTGCTAAGGTACTTTTACAGCCACAATATATATAAAAAAACCATAAACCCGGCTTATAAGGCCTTTTGAGCAGGCACTTAAGGCTGATAGATGCCGTGTTGTTGGACTGGAGAGAGCCAGCAGAGTAGTGTGCTTAACATAGTGTGTTTGAGTTTATAGCACGATCTTGAAGAAGGAATGTGGATAGCCGTAGGCCATCAGGCACGACCATCATGCACTTAATCGGATTTAGCACACCATGTTGGCCCAAAGTTAATCGGGTTATGACCCAAAGGTCATGGTTTCGTTTGCTTTAATATAATCTTGGCTGCCCATGGCACGTGTTAGGATATTGTAATTACATCAGCTGGCTTGTATTTTGCTAGATGTCCACATATTTTCACCCCTGAACCAATCCCTGTACTGAAAATGTGTCTTGTTCACCGGTTAGATTCTTTGGTGAAGGTTCACACCATATATTACTTCCGTTTACAAGGATAGCCTTCTAGGTAAGGGTTTGAGCCACCGATTTCACGAGTGAGCAGTTGGATAGTTGCTGACCGGCCAGTGGCTAATCTTTGGTGTAGCATCGTGTCAGTTAACGGTGATGGTTGGAATCTCACTAACTTCATATATATTTGGTGGTTCATTCATGGATTTTTCTAATATTTGATTCTGTGACCTACTGATCACTTCGCTATAAGGATAACTATTGTGACCAACTGTACAAATTTGGGGGGGAAAGAACAATGGGATTGTCCTTTCCGATGATTTACGTGCACTGGAAGCTTGCTGCGCAAGTTGCATTTTTCTTGCCGAGTCTGCAAATCCCTGAGCCAATCCACATCGACATTGCACAGAGCCAACGACATTGCGTAGAGCCTACCAATTGTCTTCTCTAGCCAATAGCAGCGGCCACTGGCATTGGCAACATCAAGATAATCAATTAGTACATGATCAACGAACAACCAGCAGCTGCTACAAGAGCCAAGGAGATGTCTGGTGTCGTCATGCCGTCTCTCGCTCCTGTGTTCGTGAAGCACGAGAGGAAATGTACTTGTGTTAGGCTACAGTACACCTTGGAGTTTTTTTTCCATGTATATGAAACTTGTCGGTGTTTTAACATCGATATTACATATGATATATTTAGATTCAAGAATTTTTTTAGAAGACTAAGCTATGATCTTGTGGAACAGGGACATCGGAATTTTTATCTAGCTTTGAATTTCTCCTAAGAGAATAATAACCATACGTTCTGCATGATTACTAATTAAAGGAAAATTATTACAAGAGTCTAATACGGAAAAAAAACTGCACTATCTCTAAGCTTTGAATTTCTCCTAAGAGAATAATAACCATACGTTCTGTATGATTACCAATTAAAGGAAAATTATTACAAGAGTCTAATACGGAAAAAAATCTGCACTATCTCTAATCTCGCTCCCCTTTTCTTCCCCTGATGTTAACCTTTAAATAGCTAACAAAGCGACGGCCGTTGTCTCACGCTAGAAGACGCCTTAACGCTTCAGGTGATAACCGTCTAGCGGAAGTTATTTTTAGAGAGACGTAGCGGTCTATTCACCATGCAACGATTGTTGTCAGAGAGAGATCGTATACAGTTATTAGATAAACGCACGTTCTAACCGTCTTATCAGACGCCCCCACGATGTAGTGAGACGTCGTTCGACAAGTCAATTAGGGATATAGAAACCGCATAATAGTCTACCATCACAAGGTGATCGTAGGACTACTTACGACTATGAGGTCGTAAAAGAGCTTACAACTATGGAGTAGTCGTAGAAAGACTTACGACTTGATGGTCGTAGAAGAGCTTACGACCACAGAGTAGTCGTGATAAGACTTACGACTTCATGGTCGTAGAAGAGCTTGCGACCATGGAGTATCTGAAGGAGGACGCACGATTATTTCATGAATTTTCACTTTTATCCATAAAGGGTATATCCGATGGATATAGTGACGTAATAATTTGAGGATTACTCTATTCTCGTCATCTAACCCCTAACTTTAAGTGAAAGTAACTTACTTGAAAAAGAAAGAGTGATCGTAAATGAAAAAATGATCGAAAGCACAGTCTTTTCGATTCGTATCGACCAGAGAAAAGCTTGGGCAATAAGATAATTTCATTTGAGTTGTAAAGACAGACAGGTTTCAGAAAAGCTTAGGCGAGGAGGCACGGCTGTGGGCCAGCGGCGATTCGGACCGGCCTCGGCTTCAGGCGAGGCGGTCGGTCGAACGGCGCGCGCATAAGGCGGCAGGCTGGCCGCCACGCTGCAGATCGGCGCTGTTTTCCGCGTGCGGAGGTCTTACGGGGCCGCCGTGCGTATATTTTTCTTTTTTTCTCCTGTTTTTTCAAATCTACGGTGCAATCAATATCTACTCTGTGATGTAATCTACCGATCGATATTGTGCCGGCGACTTCAAGTCTGCTCGCGGTAGATTAGAGCGGATTTGCACCGTAGAAAATAATCTAGAAAGCGATCTAGACAATTCAATCTACTGTTGCTTCGATAATTACCTTCGATTCACCGGAGCAAGTTGTGCTGATAACGTGTTGAGGAACCGTCGCTGGCGACCAGTTCGATCGATTCCTCTGCTTAATACGAAACAAGATCAATCACAGAAGGCATGAAATAATAGATTAAAAATACAGAGAGGTAGAGAGAACTCCTGATCTTTCTTTATAATTTTCTGATTTCATGTACATAATTTATCGGTACAATTTTCTATTTATAGTCTATTGATGATGTGCGGACCAGGATTTTTTTGTCTAGATCTAGATTTTCCAACATTAACTACTGGAAAATGGCAATGTGCGTCGGCACTCGGCGCGCGATGGGATCACGGGACGGGGGTGGTGGGATCTGATCGGATGGTCAGCGAGAGGGGGTGGTGCCATTTGCCTAGGCTGGGTCGGTGGAATCGGGAGCTCAAATGTCAGTACTTCTACTCTGTTTTTTTTTAAAAAAAATTGCCCTAGCTGTCAAACGAATCTGAGCATATTAATATGATGATTTTTTATTATTTTTTAAATAATTTATTAAAACAGTTTATCAACATTTGATTTATCCATATAAATATTTAAATTAGAGCTAAAAACTATTAGTTATAGTAAAAATACAAAACGAGCCCATTATACGCTGCATGGTCTTGCTTCAAGCGTTCTAGAAGATGATCGTCTTGATCGACTACAAAATAACGAGCATAGAACGAACACTCATTGCCATAGGTTATAGGTGAATTTTTTTAGACTTTAACTTTTGATTATGGGTTTTGAATTCGTCTATTCGTAAGAGAGTACGGAGAGAGGGACGGTTGTATATAATTTTAGTCGATATAACTAAATTTGGTACAGTATCTACTATAATCAATTTATAATTATCTCTTCGAAAAGACAAACAGTTTGAAAACGGGTTATTTAGCCAAAAACGAAAAGCAATAACCGAACCCTGCCGAACCATGTCTTTTCGTACTGGATTCATTGCTTTGCTATCAAGGTAGATGCAAATACAGGTCCCATTTCCGCTAGTGCAGTAATCGCTTCAAGTCACAAAACACATGCAACTGCTGAACTGCAGTTGCCAAGGGAAAAGCAACCGAAGCGACAGCAAAAGTTCAGCCTAGCCTTCCGACAGCTCACACGATCTTGGTCCTCAAAATTTTGCTTTTTGTGCCTTTCTTTTACTTTATTTTTTAAAAAACCACATATAAATACTATCCACCGTAGAAATAAATCACCGGTGTAGCTAAGAAAACGGAGCCTTGCCATGAGTGCTCAGCGCTTCCGCGATTGAGTTCGTTCGTTACAACTCGATCTCGATGGCTCCTAGTAGGGACTGTTCTTTTTGGTTGTGGCTTGTGGATTTTGGCTGCGGTTTGTGACTTTTGGGCTGTTTGTACGAGAGATTACAGAGTAACAGAAACTCACGTGCGGTTTTTGCCGATATAAATGAAATCAGTAAAGTATGTACTACAATTAACTAGTAGACCCTATCTTAAAAAAATACTTCGTTTAAAAACTAGTTACTGTAGAAAAGCCGAAAAATAGCTTTTAGAAGTTGAAAACACCTGCACGTTCATGGGCACCGCGATGCGGAACTACTGCCACTACATGCCGTGGAAACCGTGATCTCGGCAGGCGCACGTCGTCCAGCCAGCGGCGCCGCGCTGCAGGAGGCCGCCTGCCCGGAGGCGGACTCCGAGCTCGGTGCCGTGCCCAAAACACAGGCGGAACAGCTCGACCGCCCGGACGTTCCACGACACAACTACACAAGCGTCGTGCGGCACCAGTGGTGCTGCGCCGGCGCGAGAAAGACGACAACAAAAGAAAAGGCGCGTCGACTTCGTCCTGAAATGCCGACGCCGAGCACGTGCTCCGGCCCACCCTATAGAGCTGGCCCGAGCAACGGAACCGGTCCCCGTTATTGGGCAAGGGCCAGCCGCGGCGCGGTTCGCTTATCGGCCTGAATTTGGCATATTGGGCCGGAAATACGCAGCTACAACACTTTTTGGGCTCCTTTTTGGGGGACATTTTCGATACCCCAGAATCCCAGGTACGCTCGTTGCAGACGGAAGGGGAGGGATGCTGCGGGTGTCGGAGGACGGCGGCCGGCGACGGGAGGCCCACGCCGCGGGGTACCGCGAGCTCGGCCGCGCCCTCCTCGACCTGCAGGCTGCCGCCGACCAGGTCTTCGGCGCCGTCTCCAAGCGAGTACGTGCTAGGGCTACCACGCCTCCTCCTTTCCCTCGTCACTCGAACCCCAGAACCCTTTCGATCTCCCGTCCCGTGCGCCAAAATTCTCGGTTTCTGACATTGGATTATCCTTTCTTTACTGGTCTCAGACCGCCGAAGAGCGCGAGAAGCTTTCGGCCATTTCGCGGCGGATCAAAGCTACCAAAGTAAGCCATTTCTTCCCACTATTTAGATTGCCGTCGTGAGATTCCATAGTTCTTGGTAGTCATGGCCGTAAATTCTGTTTCCTTTGAGCTGCTGAGTACAATACTTGAAAACAAAATTGCACTGGTGCAGAAGTAGGCATATGCAGGAGTTGTGGTAACTGGTAACTTACGTAGGAAACCAGAAAAGTTTCATATGCGTCAGTTTGACCTGGATTACCGATTGGGAACCAGATGACGAACCCTCTAGGTCTATTTGATACGGTCTGTATGTCCCGTTTGAATTCTGAGGTTTTACACAGGTTGATTTTGTCTTAGAGGTGCTTCATGTATTGCAACTGAAGATGCATCTTGACATTTCCGGTAGACTAATGTGCCATCTGTAGTGCATCTTTATTGTAAATGAATGCTAAAGGTTTTTGGTCGATGTGCATGTGGAGTATTTTCATTTTCTTCGTTTGATTTCTTACATGAACTTCCATTGACTGATCAGTTCGAATGGTTTGTCTTTTGTTGATTAATCCTAGGCTAAGATCAAAAAAATATCTCAGTCAGAGGAGGCACTGACTATCGTATCACCTGCACGGCATCCTTCAAGTTGTACTAAACAAGAAGACTTCAAACCACTGTTTCACTGCAAATATGGTGACACCAATTGTGGACTACCCATTGCAAATATTGCAGTAAATGGAGGGTTCAACAGAGTACGTACCATTGTAACCTGATGATTCTAGAACCATTGGAGTTTAGAGCGGTAAAACTTTCGACTTTGCTGATAGCCACGCCATTTGACAGGAATATGGGCTAGAAGGCACCCTTGAACTCTTTCAATTTTTCTCCGAGGAGAACTGTGATTATCCGTCAAAAGAAGGTGATCTAAAGGTTAGTATTTACACTGTCTTTAGACAGTATTTTGGATAAATGCTTTGCTTATTGTGAAGCATGGTGGCACTTGCTTAGGAGTTTTTGTCTGAATACCATTTTGTTTTTTGCTCGTGTCACATTTGCAATAATTCTGTTCTTAGCTTAACCTCACAACCGTTTTCATTGCTAATGGTGATGGATGTAGAATATCTTTGAATCTTTTTGTTAGCTTATGTAGTTCTGTTACAAGCTTGAATGCAACATATTAAGATGTAAGCTTGCATATATTTTGTGCATTTGTCTGCTTTTATATTTGTGTCATGGGGACCTGGTAAGCGGTACTCATCATATTCACTTGTTCTTACTTTTCAGATTCTAACCTTGGTTTTTTGTGCCCTCAGGCTAAAGATAAGCTTGCTGAAAGAAAAGATGGCACATATTTAGAGAGCCTTTTGGAGAAAGCAAAGTAAGACTTTTAACTCCTGCATTGCTCAATTCATGTTTGTTGTTTCTATTTATTCTTCTTCTTAACAAACAGTATCTCTCGTGTACACTACACCAACCACCCCAAACCTGTGTATGTTTCTCCTTCAGATCTATATGGTCAAGTAGGCTGACTAATCTTTTAAGTTAGCCCATATGGTTTTGTTGGCCATGGTTCCATTTGAAAGAGAGAAATATGCAAAGAGGAACTGTTTGTACAACTATTCCCCCTGATGACTGAAGTACCAAATCTCGCTTATACTTTTAACCAAATCTCGCTTATACTTTCTATGGTAATAAATATAATTTTACTAGATCAATAGTACAATGATTGGAATACTAGCTTTATGGCTTAAAAAAACTGTGGTGCTCTCCGAGTACCATATACACCATGTTGAGTTTAGATGTCCTGTTTTAAGTTACAGATGTGATCCACCAGCCTAATCAAATTATGTGCATTGATTTGATTCTTTGGTATAATGGTGGAACATTATTCATAAATCTAGATATTTTGGACTAATGATATTTTCGAATTTGTCCGTATATTCATTGGTCCTTTTCATTCTTGGCATATAGCTATGACATAACTTGGTTGCGCCAACCTTATGATATAATTCTAGGTTAGCTACCTTAAACTAGTTAGCAATGGACCATAGTAGTTGAATCTCAGTATCTCACCGTATTAAGGCAGACTTGGGTTAGATGTGTAACCTGAATCAGGATGTACAGAAACAGTTAGTGGCACATTTGTGGAATCATTTTAAAAAAAAAGCTGGAGTAGGATACAGTAACTTGTTTGAAACCAATCTAGAAGGTTGGGTTAAGGCATATGCTAGAACAGTCAATTTCACTATTTATTGTTGATTGAAAAGAACTTGAGGGGATTCAACTTGCTCTTGGCCCCGTTCAACTGTATTTCTAACATCTGTGGAAATAATCAAGAAGGGTGCATTAAGACATATGCTAGTTCTTTCATTCTCTGGTTTGGCATTGGTTGAAAACGGACTTGAGGGGATTCGATTCAACTTTCTTGTACAACTGTATTTCTTGTTCTAGACTTGCAACGCGGATGCCTGCTTAAAACTGGCATGCATGATCTAAATATTTTGGCTGCAATGAATTGGCTGTCATTCTGATTGCTTTGATGTCATGTATGTTTGCACATCTGCCAATGCAGTCATGACCATAATGGTATGTTTGCTTACTTTTTACTCGTTATTAATAGCTTTCCAACTCTGGGAAACCGTTCAACATCTGAATATGACATGAAGAGTGAAGAGCTGCCACCTCCACCACCAAGTCTATTACCAAAACACCTAGCTGTAAGAGTTCCAGATCATCTTGAATGTCCATTATTTTCTGGTCCCCTTTGTTACATGTTTTTAAATACTTGATGTCTATTTGATATTCTTTGGTTCTACCTTTTGTTTTGTTTATTGCAATGGAAAAATGGTTCATTCCTCTCTTTTATGCATTATTCCATTTCCTCTAATAGTTTGTTTTTCAATTTGTAGAAAACTCAGAGATCATATGATGTTAGAATGGAAACAAATGTGAATCCTGCACGCTCCATAAAGCTTTCAGATGCAGATAACTGAATGTAAATAATGCAATACATACTGTGTTTGATTATAACAGCAGTGGTGACTCTAGTGATTCTCCGTAGCTTTTGTACAGCTATTTACTAATTGGTTCATTATGGCTTCTTTCAAAATTTAGTTCCATAGGAGCCTCATAATATTTTATTTAATTTAGCTCCATAGGAGCCAATATTTTATTTTAGTACCTAGGTGTTCTGAAAAACAATTGTAATTTATGTAATGCCCCCAAAACAAAAACCACTACATGTGAAGTTGAAATTGTTGTGCATGACGGTGAGAACAATTGCATACGACACTTCATAATCAAATTGGGTAAGCCAGCTTACTGTACATGCGTTTCTATTCAACAAGTTGATGCAGAGGATAAAAATCAACAAAAAGTAGAGTAGAAGGATCAAAGTGAACAAAATAAGAGATGTGATGGACCAAAATGTCTGAAGCCAACAAAAAATGGAGTTCGGGTCCAGTCGCCTCCGCCTTTCTGGCGGTGATTCCGCGAGCGATGCTGGCGGTTTCGGGCCGCGGCAGAGGGAGGACGGCCAAACCTTCGCGCCGGCGGCGTTCGAATCGGTGGCGCGCTTGGGGCTGGCACGCAAGTTGCTGCAGGGAGTCGACACGGATGCGTCGTCTAAACCTTCGTGCCGCTCCAACTACGTCGGCTGCTCTCCCCAAGATGGCAAACAGGCGTCTGGACTGCCGACGCCGTCATGTGTCTCATGCGTGTCGAGTAAGTCAAGTACGTATATATCAATTAACCCCATTCATTGTCGAGTAAGTCAAGCACGTATTTCAGTTACATAGAAAATTCGCGAGCAGATATTATGCAGCATGATGCGCATAAGTATATATATTTGTAAGGTATTCAGAACAGTACTTTTATTAGAAAGTATCTTGTACCAGAGAACTCAGATAACTTGTGTACTGGACCTTGACAGATAGCTTGTTCAATATCGTGGCCTTAATAGGGGAACGTCAAAAGTGGAAACTGGCAAATTGGCCATCAATTTAGGGTTCAGGTTAGGGTTCGGAAGGAAAGGAAATTAGAATACAGAATTGAATTCTTATCAACACGGAAATTATGGCATGAAAAGATATTAAAAAAACGAAGTGATCAAAGAGGACAACTGTAGCATCATAATTCTAAGAGCAGTAGGTAAACAGATCTCGCACATAAGTAAGATGCAATGCAGAGAAGATAGAGAGAGGGGGAAGAGAGAGGCCCCGGCTTCCATCTTCTACTGAGGTGGCGGCGGCGGAGGCGGTTGATCCTTTGCCTAATTCCTCAAGTCAGCCGGAGCAGAACAAGGGGCTAGGCGGCGCTAGTTTTGCATGTGAGAGGAGTCCACGAAGGCTCCGGCAGCCACGGCAGGCTCGGACGGTGAACAGTAGCGGCCACGGTTTCCGATTGCAACAGATCGCGACTCGCTATCTTTCTTGTACAAGTAACTAACTCTTGTATCATGTATTCTATATATTGAGACGCAATACATTGATCAAGGATTGCGATTGGCATCCTTGCTTTCAATGTATAGCTCGGATTTGCCGACCAGGCCAGCAACTCGTGCGCACGTACGGCTGCAACAAGCCGCCGACCAACACCCCATGCCTCTCCGAGCTCCTTATTGCATCGACCGGCGACGACCTGTTCTGACGCCTTCAAACATTGCACCAGGAAGCACGTCGCACATGCCCGTGAGGCTCCCCCTAACGGCTGGTCGTCGGCTGCTCACCGCTGCTCGCTACCGCTCTCCTCTCCTGCTCTTCTCTTCCTTCGCTCGGGAAACACTGGAGGATAAACACTCATCTCTCTTTCCCGTCCTCCCTAAGATAGGACGTCACACCCAGTAAAAGGAGAGGATCAGAGGACACCTCCTAATCCCCTATGACAGTTTCTGAACGAAAGGTTTTTGACGGTGAAAGAGGAAGAAACACATTTGAGATTTCAACAATGGGTGAATAGTGTTGAAGTATTAGGTGCCGAAGATCAAACACTCAGCTCATGACCAAAAGTAGACAGGAGAAGAAGAACACAGTATTTGGTCTCAATCTTCTCTCAACATTATTGTTTTATAGATCTGACGTGTGTACAATGATAGCCCCATCACTGTATCTGTAGGGTGCCATGAATAAGTAATCTACTAGGAGTCCTTTTTCTTTGCGAATCATACTAGAGTCTAGCAGTGGACTTGCCTCCCAGTCATAGCTAGCGGTACATTCGATTTCATACATATAGCACCAACATATAGCACCAACATGCCTCTCAAACTAGTAGTTGACAAGGTTTTAGTAAGATAAATCCACAAGGTTATCGTTTGTTTGGATTTTTTTCTATTTCTATATTTACACCTCCTATTGTTCGTGAGATAGAAAGACTTGCGAGATATATGCTTTGTCATACTTGTTTCCACGTAGCCATTCTTTGTTGTACAATACCGTGGAACGTACCTTTTTTTTTTTGAGAGGGCGTGAAATGTACCTGTTTTTAGAGTACAATCGAAATAGATATAAACAAATATCGTTTATTTTATATTCTCTATCATAATTTTTCTTCAGAATTAAAATTGAACATAAATAATACCTGATATTTATTTCTGAGGGCCCATGAAATGTACCTTTTTCTTTTTTTTTAGAGGCCGCGAAACGTACCTGCTCGGCTGTTTTACACTGTACGGCGTCGGCTCTGTCGGCTGGGCTGTTCTGGCCGGGCCACTAACATGGGCCCAGTGAGAACTTTCGGGTCCGCCTTTGCCAAACACATGGGCCGAGACGCTCCGGCTAACTAGGCCGCGCTCTGTTCAGCGTTCATCTCTTCTCGACCTCCTCCCGCACAAGTGGAGAAACAGTCAAACATCCATGGGACCTTTTTTTCTCCCATTTCCAGCTTCCCTTTCACTTTCATCTACAAAGGAAATCTTCCTTTTTTCCGCTTTCATCTAGAAAACAAAACTTCTTTTTCGCTTTGGTGCAAATGGGTTGCCGCGCGCAGGGATTGCACTGCCGCATGAGTAAGAGAAAACAAAACATGTAGGCTACCCGTATTTACGAGGAAGACACCCCGCATTCGCTTCAAAAAACTGCAACTACCACGGCAAAGGAGGTCGGCACCGTCCGCGAGATTCCTAATTATGTTTGTTGCGGCGAGGTTCGCACCGACCGAGTGCGGGCGCGCCCAGAACCTACATTGGAAAATGGAATTGCAGCGCAAGGTCGGTAATATTCTCTCGCGCACGTACGCCTCCGTATCACCTCCCGATCGAGAAGGGTTGCGGTTGCGCAACCACGTCGCGATGCTTATTCCCTGGTGAAACTTTTATCCTTGCAACTGAGCTCCGACTTCCTGCCATTTGCAGTTATCGCTGTTAACCTCAGGTATCGGCACAACATATCAAGAGCTTTGCAGTGCAATAAATTTTTGGTTTTAACTTCTGACTTCTGATTTATTTTTCATTCTTTATAAATTTCGTCATTTTCTGAACTTTTAGCTTTTTTATCGGTTCTTTTTTTCCTTGCCTGTGATGAGCTAGCATATTTTTTCTATTTTTATTTTTTTTTAAATTTAATCACATCAAAAAAGTAACCTTTAACTATAGTGAAATTTCAGTCGCTATAATACAATTTCAATCATAAGCCATAGTTTTTCAGCCCAATCGAGCGGGACAGCTAGTAATTAAGTGGTAAGTGTCAATCTCAACACCCAAAGCCAAGCTAGCTAGAACAACCAGGATCCAGTATATGGTGCTCTCTGCAGGGTGCAAACTAATGCTGTTGCTCCTCCTCGTCGTCGCTCCGCTGCAAGGGATGCTCGACCGCTCCGTGCTTCCAGCAGCAGCGCAAGACGGCCTGCGCGCGCACGAGCAACGGCACGGGGATCAACAACTTGACGGCCCCGCCCCCTCGCACAATGTGGGCGTCCACATGCAGGCGAGGCGCCGCAGCGGCGACGACCGGCCGGCCGGGCGCAACGGCGGAATCGGCTGCCACTGTGCGTCCGACGTTCGCACGGAGGTTCTTGGGAGACGGCGCGGGCGCATGGCCCAAGCATTCGTGTGCCTCCAACTACCCTCCTTGCCCGCCGCATCCCTGATAACTGCAGCCGGGATTCTCTGACGTAGAGGAGCTAAGTCACAGCGTGACTTAGCTCCTCCAAGCCGTTCATTCCACCGGATCAACGCTCCAGATTTCTAGCTTTTTAGTTTTGATTTTTTTACTTCTAGTTTTTAGTTTTTTAGTTTTATCTTTTTCTAGATTTTTTCTTTTTTATATTTTTTATATTATCTGTGTTAAAATAACCTATTTTTTAAAAATTTTATTTTTAAAAAATATATTATTTTAACATAGATAATATAAAAAATATAAAAAAGAAAAAATCTAGAAAAAAATAAAAATACAAAACTAAAAACTAGAAGTAAAAAAATCAAAACTAAAAAAATTAGAATAATCTGAAGCGTTGATCTGAAGATGAAGAGCTTAGAGGAGCTAAGTCACGCTGTGACTTAGCTCCTCTACGTCAGACAATACGCACCGTGATAACTGGAGTCCAGAGCGCAAGAGGAACTTTTAGCATGAGCATATTTCTTGGGGGAAATTTTAGCCGTTTAATCTGCATGTTGATTCTCTACAAATCACGATAACAATGCATCATGCATGCACTTTTGTGCGTATCCTGTATACCGTGGCGGAGCTAGGATTTAGTTACATCCTAGATTCAGTGATAAAATAATCTAGACTATCTGGCTATACTATAAAAATACTACCAGACTAGACTAAATTTAATCGAACTGCATATTAAATATTTTTTCACACTTCAAATTAAAATCTTTTATACAGGGTGTGGCTCTGCTGCATAGGACGTTCAAGAAACTCGCTGCTAATAGGTAATACTTTATGTTCTTCGTGTGGTTAGCTGGTTATGCGTACAGTTCAGTACTGCCAGTGTGGCAGTGTGTCACCTCTGCGCGTGCGGGCGCGTCTGTACCAAGTCACTATTCTCTATATACATCACACAATTTGCGCATATAATAGTCCAAATGACGAAAGCTGGGAAGTTGTAAATGACTTCTTTGAATGGATCTCTGGAACACATGGGAATATAGAAATGGATGATGGCACTTAAGTTTGACCGGATGTTGAGATGCATGCAGCTGATTCCCTCGTCTCTGCCTGTCGACGTTGTATTGTTTGTCTTTCGAGCTGCTGCAACTTAAGGGGAAGACTGAAGTTGATGAAAGATTGCAGAATGTTTGCCACGTTAGAAATTAGGATCGAGTGGACGCCCATTTCTTATAGTTATAAAGTATGTATGATTTAATACTGTATTGGCTAGCTAAGAAAAAAAAGCCAATTTGTAAGATAGAGTCATTGCCATTTATTGAAACATGTGACATATAGATAGGAATTATATGAGGAGAACTTTGGCTAAACATACATGCGCACGTGTATTTTGTATTGAAAAATTTTGTGACTTGGCAAGCCAATTGGCAGACCATATCTTTTTTTTGCTGAACTGTGTATCTCTCTCTGTTTAAATGAGATTCGAATGATTGAATTTGAAGCTTTATTGGGTATTGATGACAGTGGCTAAATGGTTAGTTAATTACAGCAGTTACTAGTGTCTCTCTATTTGAATTTGAGGCTTTGTTTGGTGTTGACGATAGACAGTTACCAGTGGATAAATGACAGGCTAATTACATCACTTACAAATGAGTAAATGATTGATTAATCACATCATTTCATAGTCTGCATCTATATACATATCTAGAGATGTCCACAGCAGAGGTGCCTAAATCACTGCCTCATATATTTATTTTCCTTTATCATGTAAGCCTATGGTGTTGTGTTGCACTACCTGAGGCTTGTTGGCTCTTCTTCTCAACGTGCACCATAAAGAAGTAGAGCAGTATCTCCAAACCATAGCTATCGTGACGGCAATAAGGTTTCTGGATAGCGCACATCTACGTGACTGTTTGTTTCGCTGCTTCATCTACGTTCTGCACTGCATCGAGCCTACGCTGCTTTCTATTCTTCATCTAACCCTACTGTAAAGTCGTTCATGTAACCGATCGACTCTAATATAATTATATTCTTGCGTATATTTGAAGTATAGTATGATTTACCTGCTGTTGTTAGTTATGAGCTATGCTTCACTAGTTATTTGTGATATTTAGCTTCTAGCAAAATTTAAAATTAAAATATTATCCACAATGTAAACATGTCCATGACTAGAGCCGGACTGCCTAATATCTCCTTTATTTTGGCTAGTAGCGTTAATAGATAAGTTCATGCTTTCCAGATTAGTACTTGTGTCTTGTATGCTGGAGCAAAGCGTGTTGAAATGTGCTAGCTTTGTATCTGCCTGGTTATATAAAGCTCGACACCTATTTCAACTTCTTCGGAAGTCGGGGAACACCCTATCAATATTTTAAAGAACTGTTGTCCTCGGATCTGGGTGTGGTGAACTGGTCAATCACTGTAGATATGTACCTATGTGAGGTCTCTTCCTTTTGCTAGGCACTCTTTCTCTGAAGTTATACATTTCCTCTGCTATTCTGTATCACTCCAATTACTTCGACGATATCTTTGTAATTGTATCACCTTTATAACATAGTTCTCTTTTACTCTCAGGATTTTCCGATCAATGTATTCATCTTTTCACAAGTCAGTAACTGAAGCGCTTGGTGGGTCAATACTAGTCCTATTTTTTACGGTTTCTAAAAATAATTTTTGGTTTTTGCTACAGCACCTAACTTTTAAACAGAGTATTTTCTTAAGATGTGATCTACAAGTTAATTATAGTACACGTTAAAAGCCTAATATCTGTATTAACTAAAATCACAAGCGAGTATCTCTCCGTAATCTCTGTCGCAAACAGCTAAAATTCAAAAATTTCAGCCAAAAACCATAAGCCGCAGCCATATCAAACAGGCCGATGCTCTCTCCTCCAGCCACGCACGCAATACCAGTTTCCAAGAAAATATCAGTTCAGCATGCATTTTGGTCGCCGCTTGTGGAAAGAAAACTAATGGGATATGTTTTATAACTCTTATCAGAGATTATTTTTGATCTGTCTTATTTATTGTATCAGTGATAATAAGTGGTTATCACAGGTAGCTTCTAAACTATCTGTGATAAGTCACAACACAGATGATTTTTAAAAATAGTCGTCTATGATATCCGACATATCGCAAATGACTAATACAAAAAACCGTCTGTGATAATCTACGTATCATAGACAGTTTTTTTGTATTAGCCGTTTGTGATATTATAGACAGTTTTTTGTATTAGCCGTCTGTGATATCACAGATGGCGAGATATCACAGAAGGCTAATACAAAAAAACTGTATATAATGGTTTACGTATCTGTGATAGTTCTTTGTATAACTAAAAATATTCCTTTTTTCTGCTAGCCTCAGGAATGCTAGTCATATCCTCTGAAAACAAGCAAGCATATTACAGATAAATGACAGATAAGTGAATTACAACTACTCAAAATCAATTACAAAAGAATATTCATGTATTGTTGCTAGAGTTACAATTAAATGCATTACAGTTGAATCAATTGTTTGAACATGTATTAAGCGGTGTCGTCGGAGTGAAACTCTCCTTTTGGATCAATGACCTCTGTCATGAAGAAAGTGAAGAGCTGTCCTCGAATGTCCGAGAGTTCGTTCAAATCGAATGTACTTGAATTGATTGTCATGCACTATCGCTAGGAGAAATAAAGTAGTAGGTATATATATTTAAATTGATAATTAGGAAATAATTATTGCGAGATTGATAAACTTCTGGATCATCCATCTTAGCACTCATGATTTTGTGTATATGACGGTAAACGTAGAATGCACATAGGTCAGCTTGTAGCTACTAATGGCACTGTAAATATAGAATTACATATATAGATATAGTCAGTTTGAGAGACATTATTACAAAGTGTGATACAAGATTATTGTGTTGTAGTGGGTACCAAAAATCGCGTCATGTGTTGCAGTGTGACGCTCGATTCCTTGTGTCTCCCTCCCCCGGCAACATAGGCGCTGAATGACCTACGTGATTCCAAAAAATTATCCTCGGCCATTGCAAACGAAGAGAAGACTACAATAGAGTTATGTGTAGAGGAAATAGACATACATATCAAGTGTTTGTTGTAGTAGGGTGAAGTCGTGGTTGTTCCTAAGTAGGGAATCAAGATGTATTATCTTGTTCCACTTTGGTACAATCATTAGAAGGATTCAAGGTCACTTACTTATGTATATCGCCACAGTCATTAAACCTATGTTTGTTTTGTGTATAAAGTACAAATGAAATTTATATAACAACTAATGAAACACTTACCTTTGGTTGTAGGGCACCAATATGTACTCCTTGTTGCCCTAAGCAAGCAATCCCGTCGTTATGTAATTCTCGACATAGGATGCTTCTTAGGCGATGTTTTACTCAGAGATCAAATACGGGTCGAGTAAACCGACCGGTTCTTGCAATCGTCGGATGGTCGTGTGGACATTGCGGCACTATAGAGGTCCAGGATGATGTCCCTCTTGGGCCACTGGACAAAAGTGTGCACATCATCTCCTAGTGTTATGATGTCTTCGTTTGGGGATTTCTCCAGTGGGACGACCATAAAAGGGTCATATACCATGTCCACCTGGACCTTAGCGTAACCCTGCACCAGCTGGGCATCGTGCAACACTGTCCCCTCCTAGCATGAAAACGTCATCCCCCATCCAGCTGGGCATCGTGCAACACTGTCCCCTCCTCGCGCTCGGCCTTCATTTTCTTTCGACTCCTATACGAGTCAGAGTCATCTAAGAATCTCTATCTCTAAGGAACATAAACCCCAGGACCTCATGTGTGACCTGGGTACTTTTTGTTTCTCAGGGCTGTGGATAATATGTCTTTCTCCCTGACAGCGTGGAAGTTGCCTTTGGAGGATTCCATAGTCAATGTTTCATGCTATAGGTCAACATATTATTTCAGTTCCTATGAAGTTATGAACATATTACCAGCCAGGTAGTTCGATATCTTACCAAGCATTATGACATTTCCTGCTTTGCCGGGTTCTTGAAGGATACGATGCTCGAAGACATGGTAAATGTCCTCGCTCTAAACCAGCCAAGCGCGCACGTCTGTGATCCCGACAAATGGTGAGGAGGCCTCTAACAGGATTGACTCCTTGTCCTCCCTCATCCAATGCGAGATTTTAATCGCGTACCCAGTGGGGGTGAGTGTTATGGGCCTCGATTGCCTTGCACGCTGTGTTTTCTTTGTGGAATTTGGCGGTCGTCTTCATGCCCACAAAAGGCATCCCATGTATCCGGCTGGATGAAAGGATGTTTCATGAATGGTGTCCTATCCTGGTTCACATACTTCGTAATAAGTTTGCTCTTGATGTTCTTCCATGCCTTACCCATCGCTAGGAACGCCTGTCATCGCACGATGCCTTGGACTTCATCTTCGATCTCGAAGGACTTTGAGACCTCCTTCCAAAATTACTCTTTCTCTTCACGCGTCAGAGACTTCTAGCTTGATGTGGAGATGGGGACACGTTGCCTTGCAACTATCCCGTAGGCGGTCCAGAATGTGGCCGCTGCTTTCTTGGGATGTAGAGGGAACCCAACTAGAGTGACCTCCGTGATGGTCATTCGGCTCTCAGACATTTTCAATATGCCTTGACCCTCTCACTTATTTGCTCCTTTGGTCTGGTCATCAAACGTATTCGGTGAAATTGAGCCCGTAGACTTTGTGGACACCATATCTCTTAGTTGCTACCTATGAAGCATTCAAATTGTATTTCAGTATGGGGTATACAAAACACAAACTAGATACTCTACACGTTTAGCATAGATAGAAGAAACACCTCAATATACTGCAAGCATTAGATCAATAAGCTATATAATAGGAAATTCAAAATATATAAAGGATATTCTTATTCACCTTGTTGTTGCTGCTGATTAAGCATGAGGTAACAATATTAAAAGTTCACAACATAGATCACCAGTGGAGTGCATCATTAACATTTAAGCTTTTGTAACTAAACTCCAAATACAAAGTATGCTAAAACGTTAAGGTCATAAGGACTATTCGGTGCCTCAGATTCAACGGGCTACTGTGAAATAGCAAGGAAGCTCATGTATTAGATATATACTCTATTAGACAATTTCTAGGGACACCAATGTTTTTATCCTAAAGAAACTTATGTCGGTGACATCACATGATGACCAATACAAAATCAGAGACCATATATACTACATAAATACAGCATTATTCCAAAGTCCTAACTCCAATCTACCATATTTGGTCAAGTTCCTTCCACATCTCTAGCTACTTTGTGAACAGTAAACACAAGTCCCAAAGCCAGCTAAGCTACTTTGTGTTTCCTTTATCCTTTCCCATTTATTTTTGCCACCATAGGGAAGCAACTTTTTCATCAGTCCAATAGCTCATGGTGACATTGCTACAACTACTCTAGCACCAGGTCTAAAATGACATTGCATAAAATGTAGAGCACACGTATACTAATATGTGTAGTGCTAGCATAGTAGAGAACAATGACAAAATATAGTACAATGTATTTTGTAACATTTTCATGGTGTTGAGAGGAGCATAATTTCTCAAGTTAGCCATGCAATGCCAAGGGAGATCTAATAACTTGCCCTAATCTATTGATCTAGTTAGAGATGTAGTAGTAATAGAATATCAATTCAATTACCCCATCACTAACTACCAACTAGATTTGACATAACATTCCTTACATTACATCCTAATACTCCAATGATAACTCTAGGATCTTGACGAGGAGAGGAGGCCGGCGGATGGCAAGAGGATAGGAGAGGAGGTCGGTGGTCAAGGAGAAGAGGCCTGCGGTGGTGGTCGAGGAGAGGAGACCGGCGGCGGCGGTGGACGACGCAAATTATAGGGTTAGGAGCACGGGCGGGTAATAGGGTAGGCGGGCGAGAGCTCACCTTGCCGGGAGCAGCAGATGAGGGGGAGATTTGCTGTGATCACCATGGAAGTTGCCAACATCGCCGCTAGTGCCTACGCAAGCCTCTAAGGTTACCCACTGAAGTTGCTGATATGGATGGGAATGAAGGGGTGTGTGAGCACAGTGAGTTAGGTCGTCCTAAGTGTCTGTTTATATATATAGGAGAATATTATCATAGATGGTTTTAGGAAATAACCATTTGTGATATGACATGTCACAGACGATTCTTTCACAGACGGTTCTAGTAACAAATTATTTGTGATATGAATTTACATCACAGATGGTTAGAGCAACAAATTGTCTATAATGTTATATGGATCTCAGACAGTCCTTTGACAGAACTATCTGTGATATGCTATCACAGACGATTCTAGTAACAAAACCGTATGTAATATGATATGTTGTATGCTTCAATAGACTAACGTTTCAATAGAACTAGCCTGTCTTTGTACTGAACCATCACACAACAATACATACTACCGAATCATTCATGAATAAACATGTCTTTCAATATATCATAAGAAAAGAAGGTATTCTTTTATAGAATGAAGTATAATAGAAGGTATTCTTAACATGAATAATTTAGAAATAGATGTGCATGCCAAATTTTGTAATTCCACTTGGCTATTTTCTTTTAAAAAATAGCTTTTCATGATGGTCGATGTGTATATAGCTAAGTTTCTCACTGGGTTCTTCCTCAGGACTGATTCCATGTTCGAATAGAGATAACTCGTCAAATTGATTGTATTGTTCCTCATCTATGATATTCTCAACTCCGATAATCCTTCTTTTGTCCGCATCCTATACCTGCACCCCTTCCTTCCACAATATTATAAGATCTTCTAACAATGGTGCTAGGTACACATCAATATCGTTCCTAAGTTTCTTTGGCCATTGAATAAGTAGTGAATCAAAATGTACTTCTACTTCATACACAACAAAGGAGGAAGGTTGTAAATATATAGATTCACAGGCTAAGTGCTATGTCGGCTACTTAAGTTACCGAAATGATTCATTTCATATGTACTCAACCAAAATCTTATATTCCTCGGTTTCTCACCAAAGTCTACGAACATCCTATCGAAGTTCATCCACTGGGTAGAATCAACAGGGTGTCTTAGCTTTTCATCTTTCTTACACTCCTTTAAATGCCAACGTAGCAACGCTGGTTCCTTTCGATTCACAAATAAACGCTTCAAACAGAAAATTATAGACAAATATCACAATACCTTAGTAGGAGGTCGTTGCGTCACCTCAATGACATCACCGTCAATAGAGTGATTTTTATGCTTGTGTCGGGATGCTTTGCACATCGGACATATATACATGTTTGTATACTCTTATAGTACAAGATACAGCCTTTCGGATATGCATATATTCTTTCTGCTTTCATTCTCAAGGGACAGAATCTTCTTGGCTTAGTACGTGTTTTTTTCAGCACCACGTTTATCTCCGAAAGCATGTCCACCAAGAGACATAACAACGCCGTTAAACTCTTATCGGACCAATCATTGCTTGCTTTCAAGTTCAGCAGTTCAAGTACCAATGACAACCTTGTGTATTTTGACTTGCAGCCCGGGAACAATGGTTTGTTCGAGTCCTTCATCAAGCCCTTGAATTTACCAAACTCTCTCACTATAGTTCTTTTCTGCATCGTGCAACATCTGATCCAAATTATGATCGTGCAACCTATCCTTATCAAAAGAACAATCGATATATGATATATTGTTGTCTCTCTTGACGATGTTACTATCTTCCTGTATAATCTGCTCTTCACCGTGATTGCTCCAATATGTATACCCCTTTTTGAAATCCCTTCGAATGAAGTGTGCTTCTATCTGCGCTGAATTGGTAAACATCTTAAGATTCTCACAATCAATATATGGACAGTACATAAATTTCATCCCCTCTTCAATATATCCTGTTCGACAGCTTTTCTAAAAGAAAACATGCCATTGATGTACTCTTCACTCACATAGTTCACAAGATACATCTAGTTTTAGTCCATCTACGCGATGCATACAACAAATTAATGTTAAATTAGATTAATGCTCTACACTAGCTCTTACAAATAATTGTCATTCACCATAATTTGTTTATCTAAAGTAGTTAGCTATGATGTATGAACCAATCCAACAAAAATTAAGTACATAGGAATGAGACACACTCCTAGATTAGAGCAAAAACTATCAAGCTAGATCTCTCTTTTCTTGCAACTAAAAAGTGTGTAGATTTAGCTAGAATATAATGCATTTTATTATATATATAGTACCAACTAACATTAAATCACCAAGAACAAAATGGATACACAAGCACCATTCCAAATTTTCAGCCTCCTTTCACCAAATCGCCTCAAAGCCGTCGCCTCCTCAAAGACAGAATATCTATCACGACGAGTGTATTTAATAACACAGTGAATATCACAGACATTTTTTCACAAAAATTGTCTGTGATAAGTCATACATCACAAACGGTTTGTATTACAAACCATCCTGTGATGTATCACTAACGGCTTTTCACAAAAACCATATGTGATAAGTAATACATCACAGATGGTTTTTATTATGAACCATCTATGATTTATCACAAATGGTTTGTATAAAAAAATTGTCTGTGATAAGTAGGCCATCACTAACGGTTTTTACCTTCATTTTCAATGTAGACAATCGCATTAGGAAAATCGTCTAAGATAACTACGCTGTAGCTTAACACTGATAGATTCTGTAGAACCGTCTGTGATGAGGTGTCCAGTATGACATTCTCGGTAGTAGTGTCATAGTCTGCATATATATACATGTCTAAAGACGTCTAGAGAAGAAGTGCCTAAATCACTGTCTCTTCTATTTCTTTTTGTTTATCCTATAAACCTATATTGTTGTGTTGTACCGCCTAAGGCTCGTCGACTCTTCTTCCTAGCGTGCACCGTGAAAGAGGAGAGCGGTATCTCTGAGCCATTGCTGTCGTAAAGACCTACATAGAATGACAATAAGGTTTCTAAATAGCGCACATCTGCGCAACTGCTTGCTTTGCTGCTTCATCTATGTTTTGCACTGCATCGAGCCTGCATTGTTTCACATTCTTCATCGAACCCTGCTATAAAGTCGTTCGTATAATCGATCGACTCTGATATAATTATGTTCTTGCGTATATTTAAAATACAATATGATTTACCTGATGTTGTTAATTATGAGCTATGCATCACTAAGTTATTTGTGATATTTAACTCCTAGCAAAATTTAAAATTCAAATATTATCCACAATTTAAACATGTCCATGACTAGAGCCAGACTGCCTAATATTTTTTTATTTTGGCTTGTAGCGTTAATAGATAAGTTCATCCTTTCCAGATTAGTACATGTGTCCTGTATGCTGGAGCAAAGGGTGTTGAAATGTGCTCGCTTTGTATCAGCCTGGCTATGTAAAGCTCGACACCTATTTCAACTTCTTCGGAAGTCGGGGGACACCCTATCAATATTTTAAAGAAGTGTTGTCCTCGGATCTGGGTGTGGTGATCTGGTCGATCACTGTAGATATGTACCCATGTGAAGTCTCTTCCTTCCTTTTGCTAGGCACTCTTTCTCTGAAGACTGAAGTTATACATTTCCTCTGCAATTCTGTATCATTCCAATTACTTCAACGATCTCTTTGTAATTGTATCACCTTTATAACATATATTTTTCTTTTTACTCTCAGGATTTTCCGATCAATGTATGCCTCTTTTCACAAGTCAGTAACTGAAACGCTTGGCGGGTCAAGACATGCTCTCCCCTCTCGCCACGCACGCTATACCAGTTTCCGAGAAAATACCAGTTCAGCAAGCATCTTGGTCGCCTCTTGTGGAAAGAAAACTAATGCTCCATCTGTTCTTTCTACCGTCAAACTTTAATATTTAATCGCCAATTAGTTTAAAATTACCTAGACTAACTATTTAAAAACTATATCATTAGATTTATCGTTAATTTTTTTTATAATATTATACTTTTATTAGTACATATCAATGTTAAAAAATCACACCTGGGAGATCATAAAAAAATAAGAAAAGAACAAGTAAAACAGAACGGACAGATACTTAGTAGTATACAACACTGTCATTTTCTGGTGGTGCTCAATTGGGCTGATTTTTGGTGGCTTAAGGCTAAAATTTCATTGTAGCTGGTTGAAATTACACTGTAACTGATGGTGCCTTATTTGGCATAATTAAATTTAAAAAATTAAAAATAAAAAATTAGTTATCCTATCGCGTACAATGCAAACGAATACGAGAAAAAAACTGACAAAAAAACTCAAAATAAGCCAAAAAATTATAAAAAAATAAAATTTAAGAATAATAAAAAATAAGCTAAAAGACAGAAGCCTAAGCTCAAATAAGCGGGGCCTCAAAGTAGCCTTGTTTTCCGTGGTTTCGCGTGCAGCCCCAGTCGCAGCTACCATAGAAGTCAACCAACCGTGGGAACCTTAGAAGCCTATGCATACACACCAAAGTTCAAACTCCAACCACTAACATATCCCTGCACGAACCCGTACGTAGGTGGCTGAATACACCCATGCAGAGCATGCAGCACTAACATCTAGGCATATCCTTGACATGTATGTATAGTCTAAAGTACGAAACACCGACTAGACAGCAGGACACGCGAAATTTCCGGGAAGACTGTTTGTCTGGTTGAACTTCAGGCTCTGAACTCTGAACATGTGACGTGGCTTAACCGAACTTGCACGGCCGGGCGGGTTGATATGATGCCCTTGCGATTCGCGGCACCACCAGCCTAGTCCGGTCACCGTTTCAGCTCCTCCCACCGCCTCGGCCTCTTCGGTGAAAACGGAGGGACTTTTCCTTGTCATTGCTCGGTTACTTGCCTCCTCCTCTGTCTATAAATCTGCCCTCTTGTCTGAGAATTTCTGGATTGTGACAGTTCCATCGTCGTCAGTTGTAGCTCATCGTAAGCTAGCTAGTATCTTCCAAAGAGAGCTCGAGTAGAGTCTGAAGCTACTTCAGGGCCGTAGTACTAGCACCTCACCTGAACGCCGACCCAAATGGCACGGTACTCGCACGCGCTTCTCCCGTTCTTTCTTCTGATCACATGTGTCCTTGTTCAGAGGTCCTACTGCTCGAGGCCATTTCCGATGGAGCTGCGGAAGCCGGCAGCCTCTCCTGTGGCTCAGCACGGCGACGAACTGCGCCGCGACGAGGCCCAGAACCGACCACCCATGGAGGAGGAGATGATCGCTGGTCGCGGCGCAAATGCTGATCATGGCGCGGTGCCATCGTCGGCGACACCATTGGCGGTGGATGGTAGCGATGGCGCCGGGCCGCAGCGGAGGAGTGCAGCGGAGGACACGGACTCGGCAGGGCCGTCGTGCCACTCCAACAACGTGCACATAACCTGCTCCCCGCCGGCGCCGAACTAAACGGCCGGGCTGGATGTGAGATACAGTCTGGTTAGCCTAGTTCATCAGTTTGTCAGTATGATTACTTTGTTAGTTTATTTATTTCGTTTGCGGCAAGGCACCGATTAGAAGAGACATGTTCGAATGTCAGCTTCCATTTGGGCCGATAAGTATCACTTGTAAATGCTTTGGCCTTGCATAAGAAACTATGTAACGATGGACAATCTATTTATGACTGAGAAAATGCTATGATCTCAATACTTTCGTGTACTCTAAAGTTTTAACTCTTTCGATAAAAAAAAAAATGTAGAACATGGTCCGATCAGAAATGGATCACGTGGATATTTCCATTAATCAAAACTTTTAGAAGGTGTGCATGTGGCACGCTCTTAAAAAAAAGTTACATCGATCCATCCGAGCTAATTCATCACGCAAAAATGACTTTACTGTACTGTGGCTGTAGCAACATGTTACAGTTCACACGCAAATAAAACAACGGTTCTGTTTTTTTTAGGCTACGGTTGAAAACAACACCGCATGGTTTTGAATTCGACTTTCGAGACAGTCAAAACTAGAGAGCATAAAGGCCACGCGGACCCCCAACGCCCGGGGTCTCCTCTCTAAACCCTGCTCCAAGGCTCTAACCTCGCTCGGTCGCCCCGCGCCGCCATGGGTTACGCGCAGCTCGTCATCGGCCCCGCCGGGAGCGGTGATGGCCCCCTACTCCCCGCCCGCTTTCACTTCGTGCTCAATTTGTTTTGGAGGGGTTGCTGTGATGACGAGCTGGTTGTTTCAATCTCCAGCGCCGATTGGGATTCGGGGCGAATTGGTTCGTTGCTCCGGTCAATTAGGGCCCTGCCGCTGCTTCTACTACCGCGCCGCGTTTGAACTCCTGATAGTTTTTGATCGGACATGGTTTTGTGCTGTTTTGGTGGGGTTTGGTTCCTATTTGAGGTTATTTGAAACGAAATAGTTTACTTCTCTGATTTATCTCTAGGGTTTAGTTTAGTTTGGTGATTCGTGGGGTGGCTCGCTATGCATATGCATGTAAGACAATTTACAAACATATATTGCAGATTTGCCTACTAATGAAAGAGGATTGCATGGGGGGCTTCGTATTTGATTACGGAGAAGCTGAGGATGGCTTGCTCTAATCGGTTATTGATGCGGCGCAGTCGACCTGTTGTTCCGGTTTGTATCGACATTGTGGGACGCTGGGCAGGACGATTCATATGGTCAATCTCGATCCAGCTGCAGAGCACTTCGGCTATCCTGTTGCTGTTGGTAAGAATGTTCTGATGTTCTTATGCTTCTTGTGCACACATTTAAATGTGGCTCTTCTCAGCTTCTTTTGGTATGTTTGTAGACATTAGAGAGCTTATATCGTTGGATGATGTTATGGAGGAGCTTGGGATGGGGCCAAATGGCGGGCTCATCTATTGCATGGAGTACCTGTTGCTTGAAAGTTGTCTTATTTATCATTTATTATTGTTGCCTTCTGAGCTACTTAGTTCTGAACTAACACTTTACAGCACATTATTTAAAATGTATTGCTGTTGCATTTTGAAACTTACAAGTGGGTAGGCGATGCTGCATTAGGCTGTTGGGCAGAAACCGGTCTTGTAGCAATTATTGTGCAAATATATTGAGGCTCGGGAGGTTTAGTACATATTGGTTTCAAAGGCATTACTTTGCTTGGCTATTTGAACCTAAGTGCCAAGCAATCATCAGATATTCCTCAATAAGCTGACGGATGTTGGTGGGATGGTTGCACATATACTTCATTACTTCTAGAATTAAGCCACCTTCTGCTTTGTTTTCACCAACAACAATTATATATAGATGTCCCAAGAGCAAATAGTGTTTCTGCACTCGCATGTTTCTTTTTATCTAATTACTATGACATTCAGTTATATTTTCAATTTGCTGCTCCATTTGTTGAAGACATGCGCATATATGCTACCATCCAATTTTTCTACACTTTGAATTGGATGCCATTCTGTGAATTTGATTGATTACCATATTAGTTAATTTACATCAGTTACTAACTTACACGGTTCATGGTGACTCTTCTCTTGTTTGTGGGGGCATAGAATTCATTTCATTAGGATTTTATGCTATCATCTTGTTTGGTGCTTATATTTTGACCAGACACTTGTCGTTTCCTACTGCAAAACAAATTTAACTCGCTTGAAACATTTATGCTTCGAGTTCTATGATGCACATCTTTTGTGATGCTATGGACCATGGGAAACTCATCTTATTTGAATTGTTGACTGAGAAGTGGGAACAATTCTATCATTTGAGTTTGTGCTGATTTATATTCCAAGGTAGACAACCAACACCAATGTTTGGCTGTAGCAAGGGCTGCTGGAGTATGTCAAACTTGTAGATAGCTCTAGTTGGTTTCAGAAACAAAAAGAGTGTTGGGATTTCCATGTGCAGCATTCTTTTTACTCTTTCCGCTCTTTACCTTCAGTAATGATACCATTTTAGCTTCTGATCTGTAGAGTTTTCAAGTGATTTTATTAAGTCCATGTGCACTGCAATAAAAACTTCACGTTTATCTTAGAAATTGTACAGATTTAGACATTTGAAGTAGTTTAGTATTCTTGGCTTGGCAGGAGGCTCAGAAACACTGATATGAAGTCGTGCAGGCTGGCAACTACATTCATCTTGACACGCTCATGCGAACATCTCGAATAGATGATTATACTCATGTTCTTATTATCTTTGTACATATCTGAAATGTGAATCAACTTTGAGACACCGCTTGTTTCGCTGATAGAATGATAGAAATCCCATGTTTTATCATTTTACACTTTGCTTGTTCCAGTATCTTCTTATGGTCAAAGGTAATTTGCTTTAATGCGGTTTTCTCAGCCAGAAGTATTAATCACAATACTATCATGTAGGTTGATGATTACAGCATGGTGAATTTCATACCACTGAACTTGAAAAAGAGAGCAGGTAATGCTGTTGTTTTGTCAGAATCTCAGTTCTTACTTTCCAAATGTCAAGCCTATTTACATCCTTTAATGCTCTTAGTTTATTGAGAAAAACTCCTCTAGATTGAGTTATTGACAGAGCCTTGTATCACTTGAATTTCCCTGAGATCGATAGACAACATGTTGTTTTGTTAGCATGCATACGGATGCAACTTTGATATATTATATTTATCTGGAAGACACATTTCCATCTTGCTACATCAGAATATCTGGTGTCCATAGCACACTTGTGACTTGACACTACTAATGTGATGCTGCTCTTCATTCTTTCGCTGTGATGAAATCTTGTTTGAAATGCTTTTGATTCATGCGCAGACAATTACACGCACGCAATGAGTCTGCAATGCCGGCCGTTATAATTCGTTTCTGAAGATTGAGTATGGGCTAAGCATGCGAAATGCAGACGAACCTACCCCAGGATAAGATATTCTTCTAGCTTTCCTGCAGAAAATAAATATTCTCTTGCCGGCTCGACTAAAGAAAAATGTTACGCGCGCTTGCATGCCAAATGCCATGTCTTTGCAGCAGTACAGTACTAGCAGCATAATTAATGAGAACATATATATATATATATATATATATATATATATATATATATATATATATTAAAAATAACGCGTGCTCTTTGGTGTCCGAGCACCATAGTCTAAAATAGCTATGTACCGTATGTGAAAATTTTTAAAATAATGCGAACCAAATCTGTTGGATCTATAGTCTACAGTTCATATTCGTGAAGGCGAAAGCCTCCAATCACTTATGCATTTTCCCCTAAAACCCTGTGTAACTTCTTCCCTTTGCATTTGCATCCCTGCCTCCAATCCCCTCAAGACTCTTGGCTCCCTTCCCGTCCTCGGCGCTTGCCCGTCACCTCGCGTCGCTCCGCCTTCCCCACTCGCCTTCGGGCTGTCACCTCGCTCCGTCTTCCGCGCCTCTCAAACTCGCATCGCTCCGCCTCGCATAACACAATGCACACGATCGGAGGCGTCCAATGGGCGGGGCCGGCACGCAAGACGGCCCAGCCAAGACGCCTGCTCAGCACCGGGCGCGGGCGTGATGGCGAGCCTAGGCACGGCCCGATCCTGTGTCGTGCTAGTCCGGGCACGTGTAAGGCTTAACGGGCCGTGCCGGCCCGGCTAGCCCGTTAAGCCGAAAAAAAGAAGAATATTAAAAAAATGTAGAAAATTGTAGAAAATTAAGAAAAAAATCAAAAAAATTATAGAAAACCGTAGACATTGTTAATCATGAAAATAAATATTTTCAATGGCATAATGAGCTTTATTAATTTATTAAATTACATGGGATGGATGCCTCATTAAAAACTTTACCACGACATGTACATGTATGAAACATTTCTTTCAATTTATCACGACAATTGTTATAATATTTAATTAAATCTCTAGTTGTTGTTTGCCTAGATACAGAACTAAATCGAGGGTTATGAGCATCCCTAATATATTTTTCAAAAGCATCTGACTCACCAAAATTTAAAGGTAAATCTTGAGAAGCAATCAATCTACAAAGAGATTCCCGAGCTACCTCTGGGTTGTACTCTCACGTACGTACCGAGCCGTCGGGGTTATATTGCAGCTGTGTCTACCGCATTTGTATTCCTTACCTTCTTTTGCAGCTTGCTGCATGTCGTTGTAGGTGATCCGTCCCACCTGAAGATTTTGCAGTCAATTCATTACCACAAATTTTACAAATAGCATACCTCACCGAATTCTCATCATCGTCGGTGTTGAACTTCTTGTCGAAATCATTCCAAACTGTTGATGTATTAGTTCTTGTTCTTTTTGCACCCGTGCTTTGGGTTATAGATGCACTTGTTGAGCCAGCAGAAGATGGATCGATTGGACCCTGCGCCACTGGGGCCTCTCCAGTTTGTTGTATATCCTCCGCGGATGGATACGCTTGTTGAAACGGTTGCATATCCTCCACCGAGAGGCCGAATTCGGAGAGTTCAAAATCGTAGTTCTCCATTAAATCAACTGCAAATTGAAATATGAAAGAACGATTAACTTAATATTAAACCAACAAATAATACCAAAAAATTAAATAAGACAGACTACTACCTCCTTTGTAGCTCCTACAAAATCTTTCAAGATTTTGAATTTTGAATTTTGCCCGAATTTTCACCAAATTTGCGCAAACACTTTCGGATTTTTCACACCTAAACCGAGAGAAGAGAGTGAGGTTTGAGGTGTGGAAAATGGAGGCCGGATGCCCTCCTATTTATAGAAAAAATTTCAGTTTTTTCTGAATTTTTTTCTATTTTTTTCCGAATTTTTTCCCCCCAACGGTAAAAAAATGGCTATTTTTCGAAATACACGGGCTGGGCGTGCCGTGCCGGACCGGCACGGCCCGCTTAGAGCCGTTGGCAGGCAGGCCGTGCCGTCTGGCCGCCGTGCGCCGCCCGCCCGTGCACGCCCGGTCGGTCGTCTTGCGTCTTACTGGCCCGCTTAGCGGTCGGGTCGTGCCATAAACGGGCAGTCTACAAGATCTTGGCGATGGTGCGGCCCGGGTAGGCCCGGCCCATTTGGACAGCTCTACACGCGATCTATGCATGTGAAACACTTGGACCGGGTTTTGCTTGTTACACATTGCGCGGCTAAATTAATTAATGCCAGGTGAATTAGCCTATTTTAAGTTTGATCTTGCAGCACTTCAGTTATGGGCCATCGATCGTAGAGCCTGTTCTTTTTTGTTGCGGCTTATGATTTTTGGCTAAAATTTTTGAATTTTGGCTGTTTACGATAGGGTTTGCGGAGGAAGAGATACTCGCTTACGATTTTGGTTTATACAGATGTTAGGCTTTTAACGTGTACTACAATTAACTTATAAATCCTATCTTGAGAAAATACTTTATTTAAAAGTTAGGTACTGTAATAAAAGTCAAAATCCGCTTTTAAAAGCCGTAAAGAATAGGGCCTTATACGGTTATACCATAGCTAGCTAGCGAAGTCAGATCTTGCCACCATCTTCTGCGACAACTCCGTGAAAATGCCGCCAAGTACCAACCCGCACGATCGCCCGGTACCAACTGCTTCCGCAGCTATAGGCGTTCTCATTTCGGTTTGAATTTTTTACTTCTGACTTATTTTTTATTATTCTTAAATTTCTTCTTTTTTTGGTTTGAACTTTTTTGCTAGTTCTTTTTTCCAATATTCGTTTGTATTATTCATAATAGGTTAATCTATTTTTTTCTATTTTTATTTTTTTAAAACTTAGTTACGTTAAATAAGCTATTATCGGTTATAGTATAATTTTAACTAGTTACAGTATAATTTTAGTTATAAATCAACTTATTTCGGTCTAACCGAACGGCACCATAAGCACATGCTATGGACTGCAAGCATGTGCTATGCACCCTAAGACCTTTGTCGCTAGTATACTAACTAAAATGATTAGGTTTATTCGTTATGCTTATGGTCTGTTTTAAACAGTTTTGGTCTTTTTGACTTTCGAAGCTACAAGCTGTTTAAAATGTATTGGCTTGAAAAGCCACGGCACTGCATGGAGTGGGCACATGAGACTGTGGACTAGGTATTCGAGTATGCAGAAGCATCACAGGATTGCAATGTTGTTTAGTGTTTACTTGGACCTGTAGATCAAACAAAGCAGAACACTTACTGGGCCTGTTCTTTTTAGCTGTGACTTATGGTTTTTGGCTGTGACTTGTGATTTTTGAACTGTTTGTGTGAGGGATTACAAAGTAACAGAAACTCACATATGGTTTTTGGCGAAATAAATGAAGTCAGTAAAGTATGTACTACAATTAATTAGTAGACCCTATCTTGAAAAAATATTTCGTTTAAAGAGCTAGTTACTGTAGAAAAATCGAAAAACAGCTTTTAGAAGCTGAAAAGAACAGGGCCACTATCTGCAAGCTGCTGAAAATCAGCTAGCTTTTGCTACTTGTGTGGTCGGTAACCAGCTTCTGCTACGGAGGTACGGTTCAGATGCTACGAGAGGTGTGGTCTTGAAGGCTTCGACACATGACGCGTTAGAAAAGTTGGAATTTTGAAAAACCCGTATTAGGAAGGGATTCGGGTCCCTTTGTTGTTGGAATTGGATTAGAGCTTGTGGGTTTAGGCTTAGCCCATGTTTTAGGTTGTAGACTATAAATAGAGATGTGGTTAGTGACTAACCTTGTGATTTTTTAAGATACTAATTTTATGCTTGAATTTAAAGATGTATATAGCCACCATAATTCGGAAATAAGAGATCTATTTCGGAAAAAGTGGCGTGTCACTTTTGGTTGTCGAGTTCCACGTGGTGCATCTCGAGACAGCGGCATCCTCGTCCTTGTGCGCTAGAGGCGCATGGTGCGCTCGCTTTCTGCGCGCGTGGTTTCTAGATCCACATCTTCGATTGGGCGTCACACGCGGCGCAATTGAGATGCAGTTGTGCGGTGACAATGAGCAGCAGTCGCACGAAATTTCTTGATCTCGGTCTCAGTATCACTTTTTGTTTATTGCCTTGGGCCTTTGTCAACACTAGCAGCATACGCTGTCCTTGCACACAGGCCAATCCTGCCTTGATCCATGCGACCGAAAGCAATGTTTTTTTATTGATTCTATAGCTAACCAGCAGCATTGATTTGTTTTTGTCATCCATGAAAGCAACGTTTGCGGAGCCAATAGCTTTGAATATTTTATTTCCTTACTGTGTTTTTTATTTGCTTGTCTTGATTAGCAGGTAAAGAAAAAAAAAGGTAGATTTGAAGAGAAGTTTCTGGTGCGCATTACAAGCATTCACCCTATTTTGATTACCATCGACTGATACTGATTTTTGCAGCCACTTGCAGCTTTTCTGAAGAATACTTAGGCGTGTTACATGGATCAACAATCGTGCTGCTGCCTCTTCCATCCATGTAACGCTAATGATTTCTATGTAGTAGTGCTGCAGCTACAATATTTTATACGTGCATACTGTATGCTAATTTCCCACACACAGAACATGAACACGTTGTGTGCATGTGGTAAAGACTAAATAGAGCGCACACGTTGAGCGCTTTGAGTGTAGTTTATATTTGTAAGAAACGCATGCATGAGCGTTCGGACAAAACCGTGGCTCTTCATTGCAATGCTGAGCCTCGAGGCTTTTAGCGTGAAATTAGGTCACTGGTACACTGGACTAACGAAAGTTACGTCCGGCTTGCATGGAAAGAGATCACATCATTTTAGTTAGTATACTAGCGACCAGGGTCCTAGGGTGCATGGCACATGCATGCAATTCATATAAAGGATCTGTTTGGTATGACTGTGACTTATGACTTTTATCTGAAATATTTGAGTTTTAGCTATTTAAGATAGAGATTACGGAGATAAAGATACTCGCTTGTAATTTTAGCTGATACAGATGTTGGATTTTTAACGTGTACTATAATTAACTTGTAGATCCCGTCTTAAGAAAATACTTTGTTTAAAAGTTAGATACTGTAGAGAAAGCCAAAAGTCGTTTTTAGAAACCGTTAAAGAACATGCCGATATATTAGTCCATATATTAGGATGTGCTTATCGCTTTTGTGCATGAGAGATCATGACTATTGAAATTGCTGGATTCGGATCCTCCTAGGCACACAGTGCTTTCACAAGTGTAGGCACGATACTGTAGCTATTCCACTGTTCGTGAACGTTGTTTCGCAAATGCAGAAATACTGTGCATATTGTTTGCTTATCGTACGCACTGTAGCAGCCAATCCATGCCGTCCGCTTCCCAATCGGATGGCCCAAAATCACCTCAAGGCAGAGTACTGTTCTTCTCTACCTTCACTCCAGCAAGGCATAGAGCTGCTTCCGAAATTGCATGTTGACAAGGATAACAAGGGCTCCTGAAATTAATTTGTTTGGAGTTCGTATTGGATATATGTGCTAACTTTAACTCAAGTTTCTAAGGGTTTTTCTTTTGTGAGATCAACTCAATTAAGTTTCTAAGTTGATATATATATGCTCAAGCCAAAACCGACCAAAGCCATCTTTGCACTACTAGTCTAGCAGCCCTCCCTCAAATAAATTCGTATTGGAAATTGGATGATACGGCTTTAGTATGTTCATAAGTTTAGTTAAACTTCTCAGAATCTTCATGTTGCATTTAGAGAAGTATCGATCTCTTTCTTGCTCCTTTTCCTATCGACTCTAATTAGCTAGCTGGTGGCCTATAGAAAAAATTAAGAAGGATGGCCATAGTTTGATTGCGTAGTATTCTTAAAAAAAAAGACTGTTTGATTGCATAGCACACAGCGAGTGCGTTTGCCAGCAAGGGGTGCCATGCAAAAATGGACACATAAAAAAAAAGGAGCATGCATGTTTGGAAATTGGAATTGATGATATGTGAAAACTTCCTATAAATCCAAAAATACAAATTGTCTGGTGATTTCAAATGGCGATCACATGACCATATTGTGATTTAGATTGAGCTAAGGTGCCATTCCATCTAAAATTACCAACAAAGTATGATTTGTACCTTTTGTTAGCCCAATTATACAAGTTTGGGTACTTAAATATGTGATTCTCAAGCTCAGTAAATCCAAGTGCCACGCATGCTTAAGTTTAAGAGCGTGTAGTGCACTTTACTCATTTAAAAACCACTTTATGACATGTTCTTTTCAGTTTCTAAAAATTATTTTTTGGTTTTTCTACAGTAACTAACTTTTAAACAGAATATTTTTTTAAGATAGGGTCTACTAGTTAATTGTAGTACATATTTTATTGACTTCATTTATATTAGCAAAAATCGCATATGAGTTTCTGTTGCTCTATAATCTATCGTACAAACAACCCAAAAACCATAAATTACAGTTAAAAACTATAAACTACAGCAAAAAAAAAAAAGAACAGGCCTTGTACCCTCAGTGAGCCACCCATAGGGCCATAGCTCTGAGATCTACTTAGCTATTCGGGTAGTAGCGTACGTACCCTCAGTGAGCCACCCATAGGGCCATAGCTCTGAGATCTACTTAGCTATTCGGGTAGTAGCGTACGTACCCTCAGTGAGCTACCCATAGGGGCATAGCTCTGAGATCTACTTAGCTATTCGGGTAGTAGCGTACGTTAGCTAGGACAATCCCACTTTCCACGGGTAGATATTAATATTGCACAAGGTGCTAGATTGCACAAGGTGCTTCAGCTTGATAATAATATTAATATTATCTCACTAGCTATGACGGTAGGGATCAAGAAAGGCCAGACAGTGGCAGCAGCAACGCTGCTGGTGCTCTGGGTGGCCGGTGAAGGCTGCATTCCATCTCCGCCCTCTAAAGGCCTTGTTGGTAATTTATTCTCTGTTCTTTTGAATCATCACTCTTGTAGTCTTGTATTATTGTACACTTTTGTGATTTGTATGTTGCTTAGTGAGTGATCATTGATGAAATTGTTAGTTGGTAATCAGCTAATCGACAATTTTCGATGAAGCGATATCGTAGTTGGTATTGTATCACTAGTTTTGTTAAATTTGATATATAAATGACGGATCTTCTCACTGGAAACATATTTATATGTTTTGAGATACGCTTTCTATTAACGAGGTATCTTCATTGTATTTCTCTCTCTCTCTTTTGCTTTGCTTCTATGAATTTGAATTGAACAAAAGTACAAGACTCTGGTTATATCAATTTAGCTTAGTTCTTTAACCTCCCCTCCACTTTTATCCTGGCTTTCCACTGATTATAATCGACAAGTTGAAGTCGATTGAACGCATGCAGGCGTGTCATGCACCCATTCATGCATAATTGTATGCAGGGGCGGAGCCACACCCTGGGCAGGATAGGCTTCAGCCCAGGGTGTGAAAAAATATTTAGTGTACAGCTTGGGTAAATTCAGTTTAGTCTGGATAATATTTTCATGGTCCAATCCAGATAGCCTAGATCATTTCACCACTGAGTCGGGGGTGTAACCAAATTTTGGCTCCGCCACTGATTGTATGCTTATACATAACTCTGTTTCGCTTAGTTTTCTCTCCTAGGTAGCTTCCAAGAGACATGGATCGATTCGGTGATTTTCTTTTCGCCTTCAATTGTACGTATTCAGTATCTCACAAATGTGTGCTGCACATGCATCCTCAGTGTGACCATATTGACCGGTGTTAGAAATAATCTTGACTTCGAGTCTAAAATGTAGTAGAGTCTGTCTTCATGTGTAACTCATGTTGAAGTTGTGTCCAATTTGAAATCCGAATACATATATTAGTAAGAGATTATTAGCCTATATATTGAGAAGGCTTGTAGCCAGTTTTGTAAGAAGAAGAAGAAAAGTAAGAAAAGGAAGGAGCAACTAAGAGAATAGAGAAATTCAGAAATTCTCTTGTGTTTTCTCAGTTTATTTGCGATGTGTGTGTTTTCTCCTGGAACAAAATTAACAACCGGTACTATACTAGCATGTAAGATTAGTGCGCACAGCCTGCTATGCGTATTCTTTGTCTGGGAAAGATCACGTTGTAATTTCGGACCTGTTTGGCAACGGCTGCGACTTATGGCTTTTGGCTGAAATTTTTGAATTTTGACTGTTTACGGTACAGATTACGGAGAGAGATATATTCACTTGTGATTTTGGATGGTACATATGTTAGGCTTTTAACGTGTACATCGTTTAACTTATAGACTCCGTCTTGAGAAAATACTCCGTTTAAAAATTAGGTACTATAGCAAAAGCCAAAACCATCAGCTTCAGAAAAAAAGAACATGCCCTTCTACTTTTCTCATCACGTTGTAATTTCTACTTTTCTCACTGTCTATTTTGCTATTTATACGTGTGACTAGCTACCAGCAGTAGCCATACGGGCAACCAAACATCCCTGAGTTCTCCAACGAGACACTCAGTGTACGTAGCGCGCTAGGCCAATATATAGATCCCACACAGGTAGAAAGCCATCTAGATTAATTGCATAAGTAGCTTGTTAATCTCACTAGCTAGCTATGGCAGTAGGGATTAAGAAAGGCCATCATGTGGTGGCAGCAGCAGCGCTGCTGGTGCTCCTGGTGGCGTCTGCATTCCATCTCCGCCCTCTCCAGGCGGCGGACGCGCCCGGACCGCTGCCTAGTGGCCCTGCAGGCGCTGCAAATAATACTGCAACTCCCCCTCCGCCGCCGGCCAGCGGTGGCGGCGGCGGCTTGTTGAAGAGGGGCTCCTCGCGTTCGGGCTGTACCAACTATGGCCCGGGCGGCGGCGGCGTTTGTCCCGGCGGCGGTCACTAGCTAACTTGTTAATAATCTGCACGCCCCCTACGTACGTACGCAGTGGCGGAGAGAGGGAGGGGCTGGAGGGGGCCTGGCACCCCCCAAGGAGATGTGAAGGACCCTCTCATATTCTTGGAGAATGACATTAAGACTAATGAGTATTTGTGCCTTATCAATGAGTATAAACTAATGGTCACACATTAAGACAAATGAGTTTTTAGTGCATTAAGACTAATGAGTATTCGTGCCTTCGTACTACCAATACATTACTACTAGCATTTAGCTTAGGGCAAAAAAAAAAGGCTAGTCGTTAGCCACAGCGCGTTATTCACAAGTGACGTGGCCCAACCAGGCTGCCTGGCTCGCTTGCCTTGCCTATATATATACTCCGTATGCCCAGGGCAGCACAACTCACCAGTGTAGTAAGCAACCAGCTATAGCTAGACGCAGGACTACTTGTACTAGCCCTAACTGCTTTGACTTTAGCTTAGCCATGGACGAGTACTTCTTGCAGTCGCTCCTGCTCGCCGTCGTGGTCGTGGCGCTGCTGCAGCTGGTGAAGGTGGCGCTGAAGCCGAGGCCAAGGTTGTCGCCGGGGCCGTGGAAGCTGCAGCTAGGAAGAAAGAAACGAAATAAAGAAATAAAAACTAAGAAAAACCAAATAAAATAGGTTTAGAGTTTATAGGTGTCCGAATAGGTGAAACAAAGCTGAGGAATGGATCGACGGGCTCGAAACGGTCGAAATAAAACGACCATTATCTCTGCACTCGAAATTCGAACGAAATCAACGAAATTTCGTTCTTTCGTTCCTTTCGCCTGCAACCGAAATTTTTTTGCATATTTTGTTAGGACTCTTGGAGGCAAAATTTGTTGTCCATATTGCCCCCCCTATATTTAATTTCTGGCTCCGCCCCTGTACGTACGTTCATGCATGCCGTTGATCAACTTGTCGCATGCATTGCTGTGTTAAATAAGTTAGCGTATGGTTTCTGAGGGAGCGAGGGGTATGGCATGATATGCTGCATGCAAGAATGTGTGTTGTCATTATAGATGTGTGGTCTGTGCATATGTGGAGTATATTTGCGATCTATCAGTATTATTATGGAAGTGACTATTGTCAGGGCGACTAAAATTTTTGTATCTTTCAGTCACTTGAAGTTGCACTTTGAATCACCTGAAGTTGCAGTTATTTTTTTTGGAGGGGGCTGCAATTTTAGTTGATTGAGAGTGCAACTTCAAGTAACAAAGAGATAAAAAAATTTCAGTCGTCTTGGCAATAGCAAAACCGTATTATTATTAGCTGGCTCTTCCTTTTTCTTTACTTATGTTTACTGCAATGGCACTTCATTAATAGGAGCAGTGGCAAACTGGCAATTGAACATGCTGGCATAGAAAGCACTGAATTATTACTGGAGTGCTGTTCAATGTACAATACTATTCATGATGATATACTAGTTTTTGGTCATTTACACTTGTTTCAGATTGAAATTAACCCATCAAACTCTTCCTCGCAAGGAAAAAAAAACTCATCAAACTTAGCATGAGCTACCCCAGCTAAATTTTAAGATGAACGACTGAGGAACAGAAACAAGCATGCGCTGATCAACTTTGGGAGCAACTCATCTACCTGTGTAGAGCTCCGGCACAGCCCAAGCCCATCGTGCTTCGTGCCGCTTCGTGCCGTGCCGGCTCGGCCTAGTCATGTCATCGTGCCGTGCCGTGCCGGCCCGCGTCGTCTCCGGCCAGGCCCAAGCACGGCCCAAAGCTCACCGTGCCAGCGTTCGTACCGTGCCAGCCCAAACCCAGCCCGAAATTACTATACGTGAAGGCGGTGACGACGGTCGTTATCTTCCTTTCTCTCGTATCCGCCTCGTTTAAAACTAGTTGAAATAATTGAATTAATTGCATAAAAATATGGGCACGCAATGACATAAATATTTCGGGAAAAGTGGAATTTCTTTGATATTTCAGAAATACAATGTTACTGCCTCGTTAAAAACCTTACGCCCCTGAGTGGGGTTTCCCGAGTATGGAATAGAGTATAGTAACAACATATTTATATACTAACTATTACAACATGTGTAGATAATATCTACTCAGCAATGTCTAGGTCAGCATATGCCTGTACGATTTCAGGATCCTCCAGTTGATGTTGTTCCCGCTCTTTGGCTAATTCCCAGTCTTTGGCACATGTTATTGCCACCACCATCCTGGGCGTAAGGGATGATCTTCTCTCTTCTATTATTCTCCCTACCGTACTGAATGTCACTTCTAAAAAGACAATGGACACTGGCACCAAGAGAACATCTCGTGCGAAATGTGACAGCACAGGAAAGATCCGCTTGTTGTTCTTCCACCACTCGAGCAAGTCTATCTTGCCTCCATCAGTAAGATCAGGATCAATGTTTGCAAAATCATACTCCAAATAGTGGTTCAACTCCGAGACAGAATTCCACTTGGAGGCCGCCCGAGACTGAGAGGATGAAGAATTAGACTTGCCCTTTAGCTTCTTCCACAAGTGTGATGCCATGCTTGTCTTTCCATGTTGCGTCTGTTGTGAGGCCTCCGATCTTCCGCTGCTACCAAACTTATCATGATACAAACGAAAAACACGAAAAAGCTCCTCTTTCACATGTGCGAAAGCTTCTGAATAATCTAGGCCAAGACATTCACCTATCCCCTCCATACCTATCTGTAAACCTGCCAACTTTTTTGTAGGATCAAAAATAATAGCAAAGCAATATAAGTGTGAAAGAGAACCAAAATATTTAATAAATTTTTCTTCCATTGCAACGACGGCATGACTTAAAAGAGCATCGTCCCTAGATTTAGCAATTCTATCTGCAATTAACCAAATAAACTCTATAACTAAGCAAGAGGTAGGATAATAAATACCAGATAAAACATTTGTTGCTTTATAAAAATGTTTTAAAAACTCTCGAAAATGACTAGCAATCTGCCAATCTGTATTAGTAACTACCAATTCATTATTTTGAGAATTGACATTGACAAAATCGGATATGACATTTTCGTAGCCTTGTAACTTTTTTAACATAATATATGTTGAGTTCCACCTCACCTTCATGTCAAGACCAAATTTTCTTGGCTCTTTACCATTAGCCGCACGAATCCAGAAGTCGGCTATCACTTGTGGAGAACTTGTGAGGTAACGAATAGCATCACGGATACTGTGCAGATATGGACCAATTACTAGCATACCATCTGGAACAACAAGATTCAAGATGTGGCATACACATCTCTGGTGGAGGACATAACCACCAATATATGTTTGTAATTTTGGGGTGAGGATGTTCATAGCGGTTGTGTTTGCTGATGCGTTATCAAGAGTTATAGAAGTAATTTTATTATCTATCTTAAAATTATCAAGTACATGTAGTATACGCTCGGCAATGGCCTCTCCCGTGTGCGATTCATTTATTACTTTAAATCCTATGACTCTCTTGTTTAGTTTATAATTATCATCTAAATAATGGGCTACAACACTAAGGTATGCACTTCTTTGGTGGGATGATGTTCAAATATCTGATGTTATGGCAAAAGAATACTGAACTTGTTGAAATAATTCTTTTAACTCTACCAGTTCCTTTTGATACATCCGTAAAATATCGGATATAGTAGTTCTCCTACTAACATGTTGGTACTGTGGGCAAAAGCCGCGTTGGATCATTCTTTCGAACGCGCGACTTTCACCCATCCTAATCGGCTGATCTTCTGAAACAATATATCTAGCAATTTCTTCACGGGCATTAAGCGGGTTGTATACCCAAGTACTTACAGAGCCATCAGCCTCGAAGTTTAGCTGTGTTTGTACTCCTCCTCCCCCTCGGCCTCGGCCCTGTGCCGCCATCTTGCGTAAGCATGCTTTGTAGTGGCGGTTCAAGTGTCATATCCCTACAGCTGTACGAGCACTTAATTTAGCATTACAATAATTACAAGTTGCGATATCTACCGTTTCACCGTCTCGGATTTCCTGGCTCCAGGTCATGTGCTTCCAGCAATCCGCCCTTCGTGCAGACCCGCCCTGGACTCTGGATTCTGTTGTCCCCATTGACTCTGGACCGCCCTGGTACTCCTCGTAGCCCTCTGTACCGTCCATATGACGGTCATCCATACCGTAATCTCCCATGCTTGGCGAGAGCCGACGAGCATCAACGGGGCGGAGGACTAGGGGAGCGACGGCGAGAGCTTACACTAAGTCGTCCCGCTGTCCTTTTTGAGCTTCGATTCCTCTGCACACTGCTTGAGTGTTCCCTGTTACTGTGACTTCTTGGTAACATGATGATTAATTAATAAATAAGAATTACAAATACAATAAATATGCTTACAAAATAAGAAATGACAAACAAATAAATAAATAGTACAGCTATAATAAATGAACAAATGAGAACGAAAGAAGAATGGTATGTGAAGAAATGGGAATGAATTGCGCTGTGATTCTCTGAAAAATGGAGCACTGGATGACTGGAGTGAAGAAACGAGAATGACTTGTGACTCTGGACTCTGGAGGCATAGAGATGGAGCGGAGTGATTTATACAAAAAATTATTAGAACGTTGCCTGTCATACGCTATGTGAACGTTGCCTGCATGGAATCCGAACGTTCAATTTTTCTGGCTTTTCCCCCATCCAATCCACTCTTTTTTACCCGTTCGGCCCCCTCCTCCCTTTTTTCCACCGTCCCACCACTCTTACGCCGTCACCTGTCCCTTTTTCTCACCGAGACCGAGGCACCGACGCCCGGGTCACGGCCTCAAGGGGGACCGCGCCCTCCCTCGGTCTCCGACCCTCCCACTTCCTCCCTCGCCCTCGGTCCCTCCGCCCTCCTCAGTCCTCCCGCTCCCTCGGTCCCTCCGTCCGCCTCCTCCCGCTCCTCCCGGCCCCCCGCCTCCTCCCCACCTCCCGCCCCCCGCCTCCTCCCCACCCCGTGAGCCGCCTCCTCCCCCCCCCAGCGCGGCCGCCTCCTCCCCACCTCCTCCCCAGCCCCACCGCCTCCCCCACCTCCCGGCCCCCGCCTCCTCCCCACCCCACCCCGGCGACGCCTCCTCCCCACCCCAGTAGCCGCCTCCTCCCCGGCCCTCCACCTTCCCCCACCACCCCCTCCGCCTCCACCGCCCTCCGCCTCCCCCGCTGGTGATCGGGGACCGAGGGCAGGAAAAGCCGCCGGTGGCCATGGGTGCTCCGGCGATCGCTGGTGCCGGGCGATCGATGGAGTACCGCGGCTACCTCGTCGACTTCGGTGCTCCGTCGCTGCGCCGTGCTCGCCGTGGTGGAGCGGTCTTGTGTCTGTGAACTGTGAATCTGTGATTGTGTTTGCATCTGTGCCGTGCAGCTCGTGCTTGATTGTGTTTGCATCTATTTTGTTTGCATCGTGATTCGTGGTGCGTCGTGCGTGCTCGCCGAGTCGCCGTGACGCCGTGGTGGAGCGGCGAGGCCGCCGGCCGACATGCCCGCCGTCTTTGGCCGTCTGTGCCGTGCGGCCGGGCACGCACGATTCGCCGTGCCGTGCCGCCCACCGTGCCGGCTATCCAGGCCCGCCCGCCCGCCGTTCGTGTCGGGCGGCACGCCCGCCACGTGTCGGGCCAGCCGTGCTTGGGCCGACCGGCCGGCCGTGCTTTGGCTGGCCCAAAAGCACGGCCCAAGTCCCAGCTCTATACCTGTGTGTGACCTGGTTTTTCATGACCTACATGTAAGGAAATACGAGCGTTACTATCATGGCCTGATCATGGAGAAGTTTCTTTGTTATTATATTACAGTATTTAACTAGGACCTGCAGGCAGAGCTCAGCAGCATGCATTATTCCATCGTTCTATTGGGCATGCGTTTCTGGCCAACTTCAGGTAAAAGAGAGGTGAAAGACAAAAAACTAAAGTCAGCTGGCATGGCATGCAGCCCCAGCGCTTTCTTGTTCCTTTTTTCCCATGACCGTAGCAAAGCAGTCTAACCGAGCGACCGACCGAGTTAAAAGGGCCAACGCCTTTTTCGCATTGTATTTCCTGCATGCAATTTGTACCAATGAAAAGGGTAAAACACCCGTCATTTTCTTATCCCAGGAACCGACAATGCACTAGCTAATAGTACCTAGGACGTCGTATTTGATTGTGTCCACAGCTACTGGCTGCAGCTTACGGATTTTGGCTAAAAATAAATAGTAACGGTTAAAAGAATGTGTTTTTAGAAAAAGGTGACAAGTGATGCAAAAAGTGAGAAAAAGATGTGTGCGTGAGACAGGAGCGAGAGAAAAGGGGTACGTGATGCGCCTATAACCTCATGTTTTATCCTCGGAGCGAGAAGAGTGGACAGGCCATTTGAAGACGTTAGGTATTCATATTAGCTTCTGGCTTAACCAATACGAACAGGAACATAATATCAGATCACATTCCCATCTAAACTACACTATCTAAAATCAATGCAGAAAGAAATTGGCAAATTACTTGTTAAAGAAAGAAATTGGCAAATTATGGCATCTATCTATTTATCCTTCTATCTATGTACATTATTAAAGCAAAGCAAAAAGAAGCTACCATGTTCGCTCTAAGGGGTAGAAATTAACACATTAATCGGTAGAAAAAAGAAAAGGATAAATTACCACATTAATCTGTGAAAAAAGAAAAAGATATACACCGTTGATTGTGGTGAGTCTAGATTATAACGGTAAAGATTAGTCTAAATTTTCATAATGAATACAACTCTATTTGATGGTAATTAAAAAATGAATAGTAATTAAGCTTATAGGACTCTTATTGAGATACTAGGCCCCGCTCATTTTGGCTTGAGATTCTGGCTTATTTTTTACTATTCATAAATTTTATCTTTTTCTAGCGTTTTGGATTTTTTGAGCTTTTGTGCCCATTCTTTTTTTCCACATTCGTTTACATTGTCCATGATGGGTTAATCTGTTTTTTCTATTTTTTATTTTTTTTAAATTTAATAATGTCACATAAGTCATCTTTAACTACAATACAATTTCAGCCAGCTACAGTATAATTTCAGTTATAAATTACTATTTTTTAACCCAAATAAACGGCACCTAAGAAAATATTCCCATACAAGGCCAACAAACGAGGAGCGGAGCTCCCGTTCGGAAAAGGAAAGGAAAAGAACTCGACAACCCTAGGAGCAGAGCTTCCGTTCGAAAAAGGAAAGGAAAAAGAACTCAACAATTACAAACCTAGGAGCAGAGCTCCCGTTCGGAACAACAAAGGAAACTAGTAGCTACTTTGCTGAGTGGCTCTCACGGCTGCTGCTCACGTGCATCTGCGACGCGTGCGAGGGCCAACTCGAACTGCCAGATCTTACTCCACTAGGCAGTGCTTGATGGGCCATGGCTTTTAATTTTTTTATTGTAACCACTAAAAATGCAGTAACGATGGTTAGTTTTTTTAAGTACTTAAATTTAAAAAATATATCATCGTGAACAATATAGAGAAATAAGAAAAAGGTGAAAAAATCCTAAAAATAACCAAAAACTAAAAAATAATGAACATAAAAAACAAGGTAAAAGCTAAAGCTAATTGGAGCGGGTTATACCATCCAAAAACGGGCAATGCACTCGACCGTACGTACTACCAGATGTCAACACGCCGTGACGTACTGAACGTAGCTAGTGCGCCTCCGCCAGACCAAGCAGTAGCTAACGTTGTTACGCCGTGACGTAATTGAGTTTCGAGATCAATTAAGTTTCTAAGCTTCTAAGGGTTTTTCTAAGGGTTTAGAATACTACTATCTGCAAGCTCCTGTAAATCAGCTAGCTTTGTAACCTAGTCAAGTGTGGCCTTTCATTTCTTAACATATATTAGGAGTGAAGTGTGGTCTGTTTTTTTGGATTGTGATCTGATTTTTTACTGCTACTGATTGGTTTGATGAATAATATCCATTAGTTTTGAGCTACGACTGATAGTTTTAGGCTACTACTTGTAAGTCTGATGAATAATAACGATCATAGAAATCAAAACTAAAAGACAGTCGAAAAGCAGAAAATAATATAGCCAGTATTCTTTTCGGCTTTTGAAACAGGCTTTTGGCTTTTGTTACAGTACCTAACTTTCAAACGGAATATTTTTTCTAGACGGAGTCTATAAATCAATTGTAGTACATGTTAAAAGCCCAACATCTGTACCATCTAAAATTGTAAGCAAGTATCTCTCTCTATAATCTCTGTTGCAAACAGTTAAAATTTAAAAAATTTAACCAAAAGCCATAACCGCAGCCATAAAGAACAGGCCTACATGTGTTCGTTGATAGTTAGAATCGTCTGTGATGTATGAGTATCACAGATGGTTGGTAGCTAGAATCGTCTGTGATGGTGGATGAGATGCGGGCGCCGACCGAAGTAAAGCGTGGGGGCGATTTTGTTTGCCCGCCAGTTCTTCCCCTCAGGAGCGATTTGGGAATCGTCCGCCTGCCATTTCTTCTGTGCGGGAGCTATTTCTTCCACACGCTTCTCCGCTGGTCTTGATTTCTTCCCCTTCAGTTCTCAGATCCGACGAGGAGAAGCGGGGAACTACTTCCGTGCCCGGTAAACCAAGCTCTTCCGTGCCGCCTCCTGTAATTATGTGTGACCTGGTTTGGGAGCATACAAGTTGTGTAAGTTGCAACTCATCTAGCTGTGTGTGACCTAGTTTTTAGTTGGTTTCTTTTGAGCTTCATGTTTACGATTTTTACTATAATAACTAGTTTTTAAATAGTGTGTCTTATCAAAATGAGATCTACAAGTTAATTATAGTAAACATTGTACCGAATTTAGCTATACCGACTAAAATCACATGCGACTGTCTCTATCTTATACTCTCTCGCACAAACAACCATGATTCACAAATCATAAACTAAAAGCTAGAAGCCACAGCCCAAAAGTCAGAATCTTCATGTTGCATTTAGAGAGCTATCGATCTCTTTCTTGCTCCTTTTCCTAGCGACTCTAATTAGCTAGCTGATGGCCTCTAGAAAAATTAAAAAAGAGATGGCCGTAGTTTGATTGCGTAGTTTTCTTAAAAAAGACTGTTTGATTGCATAGCACACAGCAAGTGCGTTTGCCAGCAAGGGGTGCCATGCAAAGATGGACACATAAAAAAGAAGCATGCATGTTTGGAAATTGGAATTAATGATATGTGAAAACTTCCTATAAATCCAAAAATACTAATTCTCGGATGATTTCAAATGGCGATCACATGACATATTGTGATTTTGATTGAGCTCAGGTGCCATTTCATCTCTAATTACCAACAAAGTATGATTTGTAACTGGAGATTTCGTCACGTGTTGGGATAGAATTTGTGGATGGAGTCCATAAATGAGAAGATTGAGAGTTACAGATAGGGTCTGTAACGTGAAAGAGATAGAGATTTAAATAAAACCCGTGTTAGATAGGATTTCTGGTCATTTGATTTGAGGAAGAGATATAATTTTATATACGTATTTGAAGCGGACATGGTTTGGACATTAGCCTATAAAAGCAGGGGAGGCTAACTGCTAATGTATGGCTTTTGGGAGAAAGTTTTTAGTGCAGTTGTAAAAGGACTTTCGTCGAGAATATTTTTAGAGATGCTTGTGAGGGCATTTTGTAAATCAACTGAGATCTTGCAATAAAGATAAGTTTTGAATCAATCTGGTTCTTATTTTGCTTGTAGAGTGGATGTGATTGCAGGTACTGTGGATCTTATGACAACGTTCAAAACGATCAGGCAAGCAGTTGTACAGAGCGATCGGGTACGTTATCGCAAGCTGAGCAATTAGTTAGGTGGTTCGACTTCGAGTGGTGAAAATCTACTCTGACTGCTGAAAGATTCCAGAAAGCAGCGATAATTATTCATCCCCTCTGATTGTTGTCTTCGATCCTGCACTTACAATTTTAATTGATATAACTGAATTCGGTACAGTGTCTACAACAATCAATTTATAAACTCCGACTTAAAAGACGCACTATTTAAAAATTAGCTGTTGTACGCGGAGTGAAAAACAAAAGCAAAAATAACGCCGAACCAAGCCTTTAACTAGGAGGCTAGCGCTCCGCAGCACCATAGTTGTATTGGACATGTGTTTCTGGCCAACTTCAGGTAAAAGAGAGGTGAAAGAAAAAACAAAAAGTTTTGAGACACAGCCATGTCCATGTGCATGCAGCTGCTGCCTCGGCTCTTCCTTGCCACCACTTTTTCCCACGGCCCTTGCAAGAGCACGGTCCAACCGATCACTCAAAAGGACCAATGACTTTCTCGCATTGTTATTCTTGCATGCAAGTAAACAACCCATCCTTTCTCATGCAACTCATACCTTTTTCTTCTTTGCGAGGAAGTAGCACTTTTCCTTTTTAGCAATACAAACGGTAAATCTACGCTGTTGATTTGGTAGATAAAATTATAACGTGGTAAATCATTCAGATAGATATAAGAGCTGTTACAGTTATATAATAAAAATATATATAGTTTATTATAAATATTAAAATTATATAACAAATATAACTCTATATTCTGACATAAATGGGTATATTGTAGCTTCTAGCTAAGCAATTAGGGGAGGAATTCGGCCGGTTCTAACTATTGCCGTACTCCGGCCGCGCGCCGCCACAGCCTAGCATCACAACACGCCGTGCACGGCACGCATGCGCGGGAGAAAGCCGGCCGGTCAGCCATCCGCATGCATGGCGGTTGGTGCGCACACAAACGATGCCACGTGCTATGCATGCACGCACCATGTATTCCCGACTCCGATCCTCGACTTCCACGTACGACACAGAAGCCATGCCATGCTACCATTGGCGCGCGGTTTGGTCGGCCATGGAAGAATTAACTATTGCAACGCCTGTTATGATCGAATAATCTTGATTTTTTCCATTCATTTGAGGTGCGTTGTTAACGAAGTTAGCTAGCAAATTGAACCTGTTCTTTTTATACAAAAAACTAGAGCAAAACCTAGCCTGTTCATTTATGGCCATTATTAATGGACTTCTTACCTAATCAATCAAGCCCGACCTCGGTGTCCACAACGCAGCTAGTGCGCCTCCGCTACACTAACAAGCTTTTGGTTCATGTGCAGGCAACAATTCGTTTCTTTAGATTGATTAGGGGCTAAGCATGCGAATGGCGAACCTACCCCAGGATAAGACATTCTTCTAGCTTCTCTCTGCTACTTTTGGTGCGGTGATCACACATAACTAATCACCATTTTATATATATAGTTGCTGTCTTTATCTGCTACTTTCGCCAAACGCGAAGCGGAGAACTCTGCTCAGCCGATGCTTGTGGTTGCCAGATCGAGCGCACGTGCCTACGCCGAACGGGTGTAAGATCCGTACGTGCACATGCATTTTTAATTGTCGTTCGTAATAACCCTAGTGTTTGTTTCTTCGTTGCAAGGTTGAGACGGCCGGGGCACTAGTTTATTTGTAGGAACCAGTAGTCGGCGTTCCTGACTTATGGCCCGTTCAAAAATATCGTGACTTTTGATTTTGGTTAAAATAAAATTATAGTGACAATTAGTTTTTCTTAAGTTATTCAATTAAAAAGAAATAAATAAATAATAAAAAACACTGTTATATCTCTATAGATAATATAAAGAGAAGAAAGAAGAAAAAAAAATCTATGTTTAGAAGCTAATATATTTCAAACGGTTTTTAGCTTTTGAAATAAGAAGATATTTGAAAGAGCCTATATATAGTACAAACAGGTATAGAAAGCTAGCTAGATTGCATATGGCCTGTTCTTTTCAGCTTCTAAAAGCTGTTTTTTGGTTTTTTGACAGTAACTAGCTTTTAAACGGAGTATTTTTTAAGATAGAATCTACTAGTTAATTATAGTACATACTTTACTGACTTCATTTATACCGGTAAAAATCGCACGTGAGTTTCTGTTACTCTGTAATCTCTCGTACAAATAGCCCAAAAGTCACAAGCCGCAGCCAAACGCCACAAGCCGCAGCCAAAAAGAACAGGCCCAATAATCGAGCTAGCTTGTTACAGGTGCTCGGTTCGGCTGATAAAAGATGGTTTATGATTAAAATTATATATCTGACAATGGTTTATTTTATATAATTATATTTAAAAAATAAAAAATAAAAAGTAGGTTAACCCATCACAGACACCGTAAATGAATACTGAAAAAATCGGCAAAAGGCTCAAAACAAATTCAAAAAGCTAGAAAAAATGAAATTTAGAAATAATAAAAGGTATGTCAGAATTTAGAAGCTTAAATCAAAATGAGCGGTAATCTCGCTGGCTATGGCAGTCGGGATTAAGAAAGTCCATGCAGCAAGGCTGCTGATGCTTTTGGTGGCGTCTGCGACGGCGGAACGAGCGCAGACCTCTGCCTAGTGGCTCTGCAGGCGATGCAAACACCGCAAGTCAACCTCCGCCTCCGCCGCCGGCCGGCGGCCTGTTGAAGAGGGCCCCCCTGTCCTCGAGTTGTAGCAACGGCGTCCCGGGCGAGGGCGCTTGTCACGGGGGCGGTCACTAGCTAGTATGTTAAAGCTGCATGCATGTATGCCTTCCCATCCGATCGGCCGGTACGTAGGTGGTACCATATATAATGATTATATGCGCATGTGCATGTTCTGATTCTGTCGAACAACTCGTCATATTTTGTGTTTAATAAGTTCGTATATACAGGGTATGATGGTGATTAAGGGGTCTATTTGGCAACGGCTGCGGCTTATAGTTTTTGGTTGAAATTTTTGAATTTTAGCTATTTACGATACAGATTACGAAGAGATACTCTCTTGTGATTTTAAATAGTATAGATGTTGGGTTTTTAAAATGTACATCGTTTAACTTGTAGACCCTGTCTTGAGAAAATACCCCATTTGAAAGTTAGGTACTGTAGCAAAAACCAAAAGCCGCCAACTTCAAAGAAAAAGAACAAGCCTAAATCCGTGAGTGCATGCATGCATTGCCTGATCATATGCTGCATATGTATAAATATTTGTGATCTGCAAGTTACTATGTGGTCTGCCGTCTGTGCCGATGTATGTATATATTTGTGATCTGTCAGTATCATTATCTTTGTGTCCTTTCTAATTAGCCGGCCTACTTTTTCTTACTTGTGATCAATTATTGATGTGGCGCTTCATCGTCTGGCGCAATGGTACGCGATTGAGAACAATCACGAGTTGCATGTACATGTGCGAGTTTTTGTTCTTTAATTTTACCCCAACTTTCTTTTTTATGAGTGCAAAAGGTTACGAGTGCATCACGTATCTCATTTCTGTTGCTCATGTCTTGTGTATGTATCTTTTCTCACTTTTTGCCTTAGATATATATCCATTCCTTGTAAAGCCATTTTTCAGTTAATACTTATTTATTTTCAGCTAAAAGCCATCAAACGCAGTCCAAAACCATTGGCTAATATAAACATGCGTGCGCAAAGCAGATTGTCAGTTACGTTTTTTAGCTTTTATATCATCCACAAACCGACAAATGCACGTACGTACTGTCAGATTTCTCATCCCCGTCTAAATTATACTGCCATGAATTTACAGATTTCTCATCCCCGTCTAAATTATACTGCCATGAATTTATCTCAGCTAAACATCGGGCATTCCAGTGAGCCGTACGTCCGGCCGCCGCTTCAGCATCGTCGATCGCAGTACGCGGGCGGGCGCGCGCTTTAGCCATACTACGGCCGCAACCTCACGCCGGCCTTGCGTGCGCTGCATCTGGTGGGTGTTGAGCACGATCGATGCCTAGACGCGCGCGCGGCCGCGCATGCAGAGCACGGCCTATGCGGAGGCTTACATGTTAATTGTAGCGGCACTTCTGCCCCCTCCACGACGGACGGACGCCACGCCAAAGTTACCTTGGCGGTTAATTAGGCCGGCCACGGAAGAATATGATACTTGTGTGCCGTTTCAATCTTTCATGATCTAATTCTTCCTTGCACCACCAATGAGGTTAATTATCCCAAGGATGAGAGAGATTCTTCTAGCTTCTTTATGGAGTCATAAAAATAATGAGTCGGAACTTACTGTCTGATCAACTTTACACATCAAACATTGAAGAGCAAGCGACAAAGAGAGAAGGATGGCCAGAATGCGCGAAGAGATAGGAAAAGTGAAGAGGGTGGACGGTTGTATCCTAAAAGAGAGAGGGGAGGAGAGACACGAATGATTCAGATCAAATCGGATGGCTGAGAAGAGAGAAAGGAGAATAGATTAATTATCAACTTATATTTTTATAATAGTAAAGATTCTTAGGTACGTAGGCAATATCTGCAGGTTCGTCACCGCCGCCTCCATGCATGTTTCCGTGTGATGATCGCACATAACTAATCACCATTTTGTTTATATATATAGTTGGCTTGTTTACAAGCAAGGAGATTGGCGTCCTGCAAAGGAGGCATCCGTCCAAGACTCCAATTCATCCTGCACGCTTTGGGCACAAGATCGAACGGGAGAAGGACGTACAGATAAGCTAAATAACTCTTCATTCCATATTCCTTTTGTTCTAAGCTTGCTAGAGCCTAGACGCCGGCCGACGACCTCGGCAAGCGCAACCTGGCGGTGGAGGCCGGCCATGCGGCGCGTGCTGCAAGTGAGGTGGTGAGCACGATGCCTCGCGCGCCCGTGGCACGGAGGCTTGACGATCGAGTGCATGCGAGGGCGAGGCGACACCGCGTTGGTTCACGCGCGCTTGCACGCCGTGGAGGCCGAGCAAAGATTCGCCTCACGTTGGGCTACGCAGGCCCGGGTCCATGTGTATATCAAGCCCAAAGTGTTCCGCACTGCACGGTGTGGTTTGGCCCGTACTCCTCCGGTTCCTGTGCCACTGATCCCACGTGGCTAGTTCTTCGGCCCGGATCGGCCCAGTTTGAGGTGAAAAGTGCACGTATCTTCGTCATCTTTCACCTCGCATTTTCTATTGGCCCACGACTCTACTGCCGCCGTCTTCTGGGATGATTCCGTGAAAATGCCGCCCACGTAAGCATGCAGCGCGTACGTTCGCTCACCGACTGCTGCTGCTTTCCGCTCGTGCTGCTACCGCAGAAACGCCCCGAAGAGAACTTCATGCAAACTTCGCGCGGAGAAGCATACGAGCCCCTGGAAAATCGCGTCCCATTTCCATGCACACGCTTTGCCCCCACCTATATATACACCCTTCATACGTGTCACCCTTTCTCATCAAAAGCCAAAGGAATCTAATCAAATTGTCCCACACAGATCGCGTCTCGACTAATATTCTCGCAAGAAAGAGAAAAAAACAGAGAGAGCGCGTCTCGGTTAAGCGTGCGCAAGTTGCTAGACTTGCTTAGCCATGGGTATCCCCGCTGCATCGTCGAGTTCGATGGGCAAGCTGCCGGTGATTCTGTGCCTTCTGGCCTTGATCGCCGCGGCAGCGCACGGTGCGTCCGCGGCGAGGGCGGGGCCGGTTGGGGTGCGCGGGCATGGCGGAGGGGCGCGCGCGGCTAGGTCGCTGTCGGGGCCCGGGCCTTCCTGCTGCACCCATGACGGCAACACGCCGGGCACCTCGTGCTGCCCACAGCGGCCAGCTCCGTAGTCCACAGGCCACAGCATTCCAAATCTCTCTCTCTCTCTCTCTCTCTCTCTCTCTCTCTCTCTCTCTCTCTCTCTCTCTCTCTCTCTCTCTCTCTCTCTCTCGTTCATTCATTTGGTTTTGATCATTCATTCGTTCATTCAATTAACCCTCTAGTCGTAGTGTCGTACATGTACGTTGTGGTTTGGGCTTTGTTCTGTCGTTTTGCTTTTCCTCGCAGAATGTATAAGGTGGTCGAGACTTGTATATATATTTGGTGTTGAAATAAAAAATGGATTGTATATTTGTACCTACTTTCGAAAAGGGTTGTATAATCGACCTGAAATTTGTTACTGAAATGTGGTTTACCTTTGCTATTTGTATACCACGTCTTACTGTTGCCTATGTTTTCTTTTATTTTTTCCACGAATTCACTTTGGTAATGGGAAAGATACATGTTTCCACACATTTTTCATCGCCTCTTCCGAGTGCTGGATCATAATTTGACGCTACAAAATAATTTATATTCTCACTTTCTGAATGCGAGTATACCCTTTTTGTATTATTCAACTGGACGTGTGCTGACTTAGCAATTAACGTGGCACCATCAAATTTGTCAATTCTCGAATGTTCCCTGGATTAATCATGAAAAAGCTCAATCAGCTCCCCCAAGAGGCCAAGACCTTCCTTTTCATTCATTCGCCCTACGCAGGTTATCACCTTCTCATTTAAAAAAATTAAAAAAAAACAGAAATTAAACAACGAAAAAGAATAAGATGCGCATAATAAACGCAACCAAAAATATATTCTCACTGCGTCCGTTACTACTCCGCCTCTGCCTCCCCTCCGCTACGTGGCGGCAACATCCACGCCTAGGGTTCACGAGGGCGCCCTCTTGCCACCTCGTCTGACGCCGCCGATGTCACTCTGATCTGACGGCCGGCAACTCTCCTTCGAGCTCCTCGCCGGCAACATCTCAAAAATTAAAACGATGTGCGTAATGTTCAAAATTCTGGAAAGATTACATAACCAAGTATATTGTGCAAAGAGCCCTCAAGAATTTTTTGCAATGTTCGGACTTCGTGTCCAATATTAAAAAATTCCTACAAATAACATACTAACACAAATTTTCAAGAATAATTCATAAAGGCTACATTTACAAAACAAATTACGCAAGTGAATATATTGTGTCGGAATGCTCTCAAAAAAATTATAATTTTTCGAGCTTGTTTGCTATATTTACAAACTTCTATAAGCAAAATATTAAAAAATATTTTAAAAAATGGCTGACGTTATAGGGCCCTCGTCGCGCGGCGGGGGCGCGCCACCCCTTGTGCCCCCTCATAGGGCGCGTCATCTCTCCTGACACTGTTACCGGTCGTGCCACTGCTCTGAAAAGCATATTATAACCGTCTTCCAATTGCCCTGAAAAACATATTATAACCTTCTTGTACTTTTTTTTAAGAAACAAGAACATAAAGATGCCGGCGTCTTCTGCGATGATTCCGTGAAAATGCCGCCCAAGTAGCCGCGCGCACATTCGCTCACCGACTGCTGCTGCTTTCTGCTCGTGCTGCTACCGCAAAAACGCCCGAAGAGGACTCCATGCATACCTCGGGCGGAGAAGCGTACGAACCCCTGGAAAATCGCGTCCCGTTTCCATGCACACGCTTTGCCCCCGCCTATAAATAAACACACCCTTGATACGTGTCACCCCTGCCCATCGAAAGGCAAACGAATCTAACCAAACTCTCCTCCACAGATCGCGTCTCGACTAGTATTCTCGAAAGAACAAAGACAGAGAGAACGCGTCTCGGTTAAGCGTGAACAAGTTGATAGATTTCCTTAGCCATGGGTATCCCCGCTGCATCGTCGAGTTCGATAGGCAAGCTGCTGGTGGTTCTGGGCCTTCTGGCCTTGATCGCCGGCGGCAGCGCACGGTGCGTCCGCGGTGAGGACGGGGCCGGGTGGGGTGCGCGGGCACGACGGAGGGGCGCGCGTGGTGGGGTCGCTGTCGGGGCCTTCTGGCTGCACCAATGATGGTAACACGGCGGCCACCTCCGTAGTCCACAGGCCACAGCATTCCAAATGTCTCTCTCTCTCTATTTGTATATCACGTCTTACTGTTGCCTATGCTTTCTTGAAGATTCTCATAGGAATGAATTTTTAAGGATATGTTTTCTTTTATTTTTTTCCACGAATCACTATTGTAATAGAAAAAGATACATATTTTCACGCATTTTTCATCGTCTCTTCTGGGTGCTGGATCAGAATTTTGACGCTACAAAATAATTTATATTCCACTTTTCGAATGCGAGTATACCCTTTTTATATAATTCGACTGGCCGTGTGCTGACTTGGCAATTAACGTGGCATTAACAAATTTATCAATTCTCGAATGTTCCCTGGAGTAATCACGAAAAAGCGCAATCAGCTCCCCAAGAGGCGACCTTCCTTTCATTCATTCGCCCAGCACAGGTCATCGCCATTTCATTTAAAAAAACTAAAAACAAAACAGAAATTAAGCAACGAAAAAGAATAAGAAGCACATATATCATTCTCCTCTGCGTCTGTTACTCTTCCGCCTCCGCCTCCGCCTCCCCTCCGCTCCTCGCCGCTGCGCGGCGGCGACGTCCATGCCTAGGGTTCAAGAGGGCGCCCTCTCGCCACCTCGTCTGACGCCGCCCATGTCACTCCGATCTGGCGGTCGGCAGCTCTCCTTCGAGCTCCTCGCCGGCAACCTCTCCGCCGACGACGCCGACGACCTATCCCCGCGCTCCTCCCGAGACCACCTCCGATGGCCAGCGCCGCCGCAGGCGACGTTCCAAGCGCAAGCGGGGGTTCCGGAGACCCCCGATCGAGGAGGAGGAGCCGCGCGGGGTCGACGGCGATGAGGCCGCGGGGTTCAGGGTCACGGATCTGAGGTCCGTGGTGGAGAAGGTGTGCGAGAGCTCGGACGCGGAGAGGTCTGCGGCGAGCTGCGTGACGTACGTCGGGGTGGAGCTGAGGCAGAGGAGCGTGTTGGGGAACGGGAGGGTGGTGGCGGCGTCTGCGGAAGATGCGACCAGCAGCTGCGGCAGCAGCACGCGGAGAGCAGCGCCGCTGCCGCTGCGGTGGCGGAGGTGACGGCGGCGGCGTGGCGGCCTGAGGTGAACGGTGGCGTGAAGAAGCTGGAGAAGGAGGAGTCGCTGGACTGGGAAAAGTTCATGAAGGAGAATAGCAACATTCTCGGAGGTACAGATCTCGCTGGTCATTTGTAGTTGAGCGAAACTTTTAGTTTGTTATATCTCTTTTCGATGATGTGACGGCCGTTTCACCGGTGCTGAAGGGAAATTCTTGAGATATGCTGTTGCTCCATTCTCGTTCTTATGAATTTTTAAAATAGAATGCGTCATTTGTGAATTCTGTCCCAGCATATCCTAAGAGCATTGGGTCTGGAAAAATGAAACAGTCTCAAACTGTTTTCTTTGGGGTATACGTAAGGTGCTTTCTTGATGAGTTTTGTATATCCGATTAAATGTAGAAGAGCCGATCAGAAGTACAGTGCAGTGTTGTTTAGAAAGAATTCTGGCACCATGGCTTGAGTCGGCAAATTTGTAACTTTTATGAGAGCAGCTCCGAAAAACACATTATAACCTTCTTCCAATTGCAGGTACTAGTTTTTTAAAAGGACATAAAGATACACCGAGTTTATATGAGCTCACTTCAAACCTAAGCGAATTAAATGGGTCTAAATATTAATTCTTAGAAAAGTTGGATCTAAATAGATTTAAAGCAGCGAATTAGAGTATGCCTTTCATAGTTATGCATTTCTATTAGGGAGACTATTCATTTTTTTTTGTCATTACCAATATGTGGATTTGCATTTTTTCTATGGTCCAGCTCCTAATCTTTATTGCATTGCAGTGGTAGCAGATGAGTTTCATATTTTACACCTAGTTAGATGGGCTATTTGCATATTGAGTTAAGAAGTCCAAGATATACATTTACACCTCTTTCCAACTATTATGATACTGCAGAAGTCGAGCACCTTGACAATTCACCATTCCGATACTTCCTTGGAGAATTGTATGGCGGTAATGCACTCAGAAGCACAATTTCAGTGGGCAATGAGAAGAAGCGACAGCGGGTCTACAACACTATGTTTCATGTGCCATGGAGATGTGAACGGGTATACATCTGCACTTACATGAGAATATTTGGAATTCTAGTACCATCCTAGTTTATTGGTAATTTAGTTTGCCAGCATTGCTGGAAGTGAATCTAGTATACTGCAGTTGGCATATTGCTGAAACCATGTAACTCACCACATATTTTAACTGGAAATGAATATGGATTAATTCAGCTCCTGGTTAGGATATGGATTTGTATAAGTGGATATGATTCTGGTCAACAGTTGAAAATTAACTAAAGAATGGAATTGATTACCATATTATAAAGATAGCTAAAGGTTTTAGGTAGTAATTTGAAAATGTACCACCTGTAGACAAATCAAATGTAGTCAAACTAAACAAATCTGATAATTAAATTGTGATAACATGAATGCAACATTTATTTATCAATTAGGTTCAAAATGTATTATGCATAAACGGATCATTTATAGTCAAAACGTGATAATTGAAGAAAATGCGATAGACGAATAATAGAGTAACTTTGTGACATAGAGATAGGCTCATCTGTAAGCACTACTTTTCTACATGACAACACGGGGTGATAATGTGATATATCCCCATGGTGTTGTACGATACTACAAGTTATGTAACCAGATTCTGATATTGACCGAAAATATGGAAAAATGAATTGACATCCAACCGTAGTGTTCATTTTCAATGTATTTGTAATATCTGCCATACTTATCAGAGTCACCATATATCTGCATCCTAACATATTCAGACATAGACATACAGTTGAAGAGGCTCCACTCTATCTCCACATGTATGACTACGTGTGCATATAATGTTTCTGGTGCTATGGACTTTCTAGTTGATGTTGTCTGCAATTGCAGTGCTTGCACCACAATCTGATTCGATCCTGACAAATGGACACAGTAGATCATTTAGTACTATTATTTTACAAGTTTCCAGGTGTTATTATGGCCCTATTCTTTTCGGCTTTTCAGCAGTTTTTGGCTTTTGGCTTCTCTCATTAATCACTACTCATTAGACTAATAAGCTACAACCAAAAGTTATAAGCCGCAGCCCAAAAGAACATGCCCTATGCATTTCTTTTATTTTATGGGGGTGATACTTGATTGTGATAAAATGCTGCAGCTAATTGTCGCAGGATTCTTTGTCTGCTTGGATTCCTTTCTGTCTTTGCTCACCATTATGCCTGCAAGAATTGTCATGACAGTCTGGCGGGTGCTGAAAACCAGGTGGGTTGGCGGTGCTACTGTAAACTAGTTGAAGTACATACTAATATTCTCGTTCTGTATCACATCAAACAAAAATTGACTGAAGTGATGTTTGGAAACAAGTTGGCATTGAGCCAACATTCTGTAATATATTATTGTAAATTCTGATTGCGCTTGATTATATCTAATTTTAGGATTTTGTTGTTCAGAAGGAATACCATTAAGGATTTAAATCACTTATTTGTTGTCAACAATTGAACCTGAGGATGACTTTTTGGACTGGCCTTAGGATCTCTATTGGGCCTGTTTGGGAGGCTTCTGCTTAAGCTTAAAGCTACCAGAAGTTCAAGGCTTTAAGCCCTCCCTAATAGGGCTTCTCAGATAAGCTTAGCCCCTTCTATATTGAAAATATTAAGCCCTTCTCTACCGCTAGAAAAATGTTCAGGTGGTGTACGTTTATGTTATCCATGACAAGACTATAACCAGTGCAAGAAATCCTGGCAAATTATTCACTGTTCATGATTTCTTATTCTGCTGCACTAAGTGCTTGTAGCATTAAGTGACTTTTCTGTTGTTTAATCATATTTCCCATTTTGTTGTACAAACCACTCTTTCCAGTTTAATCCTTCATTTGTGGCCATATTGGCTCGTGTACTTATTCATCTAATGTATTTCTGACAGGCAGTTTCTGCGCCCAAATGCTGCTGATTTATCAGATTATGGATGCTTTGTAGTACTGGCTCTAGGAGTTGCTTCTTTGCAAATGATAGGTTGGCTTTTTTCCTTGGATTTTGCTAAATTAAAAGTATATCCTACACACATTTGATAATTCACCTACAATTTTTTTGTCAGATATTAGCCTGATTTACCATGTCATTCGTGGCCAGGGCACGATAAAACTGTATGTGGTATACAACGTACTAGAGGTTAGCAAAGTGTTTATTTGAAATGTATGTCCATCTCCATTATTATTAAGCACAGTTAACCTTTAGTTTTCTTTTTAGATCTTTGACAAACTCTGTCAATCATTTGGTGAGGATGTGTTGCAAGTTTTGTTCAACTCAGCTGAGGGACTATCAACATGTTCAACAGATAATGTAACATTTGAACTGATGCGGCTCCTTTTGGATGAGGCTATTGCTGTCGTTGCATTTGATATCCTTTGTTGCAAGTTACATTAGCTTTTATGTCTTCTTATTTACCTTGGGGTAATTTATTTACATTCTATAAATTCTTGCTGTTGATATTTCCTTCCATGCCAAATGCATTTCAGACTTAAATTAGTCAAATCCATACACTAATACACACTTATCCACCTGATTATAAGCTCACAGTACAGATCTGGTAGTCACTGGGTTGCCATTAGTTTCAATTGAACTCAGTGATTTGCGTTTTATTTAACATCAGTTTGTCTAACTTTCATTTACAGTATAGGTTTACTTGTATTCTTGCTGCTGCTTCTATTTGATATTTTTCTAGATTTGATTTCCTTAACAAGTTATACTTGTCCATTCGTTTGTCCTGTTAGCTCAGGCTATCACCCTGTCAACATGTATTATCGCCCACAACAATGCACTGTTGGCTCTTTTGGTGTCCAACAATTTTGCTGAGATTAAAAGCAATGTATTTAAGCGTGTTAGCAAAGAGAACCTTCACAATCTGGTATACTATGGTGAGTGTGCTTATGATTTTCACATTTTATGATTCTGAACAATATGCTTTTGTATAATCTTATTCACCATGCTTTCATTGTCTGGTTGATCCTTTTGAATTTAATGTTGCTTCATTGCATGAATTTTTCAGTATTTTTCATGTGTTTCTTATTGTTGCTGTCAAGCTACTTAATGTGTTCAGCACTTCAGCTCCTTAGGTATGAGGAATAGCGCCAAGTTGGACTTTGTAAATAAATTGTCTACATAGATTTCTTTGGTGGTAACTAAACTAGACATGTTGGATATTCATTCATGTTCTAGAAACAACTTGTGGGCCATTTAGAACTGCAAGGTTCAACCCTTTCATGTTGTTCTGGCAAGAAATTGTGAGCCTTGGTTTCAAGCAATTCAGTGATGGCAAAATAGCTACTCTGTTTTTATGTTGTAGTGTTCAATTAGCGTTGTGCTCTACATTTGACATGCCCCAGTTAATCTTTTTTTTCTTTTTCTCTGTAATGCTTAATTCTTGATAATTATTGATATGAAGCCGCAGCTCATTTGGTTCTAATATTAAAATTTGCAGACATCATTGAGAGATTTCACATCACAGCCTCTCTACTGTTTGTACTTGCTCAAAATATCTTGGAAGCAGAGGGACCATGGTTTGACAGTTTTCTTCTTGTAAGTTCAATATTTATTTCGTTATCTTTCCTTCTTGTAGTCAGAGACTTAATGTTTTCAGAAGCAATATCACATTATTTATTTATTTTTCTCTTTGCAGAATGCCTCCTTGGTATTTATGTGTGAAGTACTTATTGATGCTATCAAGCATTCTTTCCTTGCAAAATTTAATGAGATAAAACCAGTTGCTTATTCAGAGTTTTTGGAAGACCTATGCAAGCAGGTGATGTGCTGATAAATTACTTCATCTGTTACATGTTTATCTTGATTTTAATAGCATTGCAAGCTATAGGGCCTATGCTATTTTGATACTTGAAATAAATAATAAACGAGAATAAGATTTGAAGTTATTTCTGAGTTAAAAAGGTTAATATGCATACATGCACATAAAACACTGTTATTTGGTCGGTAGACATTGATTTTATTACTGTTGTACTATTGCAGTGCTGCCTCCTTGGTTTTGTAATTTTCTGTTAGTGATTCTCTGACAGTATTATCTTTTACTGCATTCTATTGACTGCCTTTCGTCTAGCAGTATTTAGGAACTCATCTATATATTAATATTAGGAATATGTTGGTGAAGAGTTCGATTTTCCATTTGGACATATGATTGGCATGCATTGAACATTGGTTCTCAGTATGTCCCTTTTATCTTTGTTATTATGCTCAGGAAATATGTCCAAGTATCATTATCCTGCTTTGATTGGTTGTGCATACCAAAAGTTTGTGGTATTGCTAGTTCAGTTGCCCAGAATTTGAACCTTGTTCATCTAACTATCGTTATTCATGCCTACCTTGCTGAAAATTGTTTGGACAGATTTTGAATGACAAACCTGATGACCGTCAGAAGGACCTAACATTCATCCCTCTTGCCCCTGCTTGTGTGGTAGGTTCACACGTCAAATGTCCATGCTCTTATACTGCCACTTCTGCATTTACAGATTACTTACAAGCAAGCAACATGTTGTTTCTTTAGGTAATTCGCGTATTGACTCCAGTGTATGCTACCCTCCTTCCCGCTAGCCCGTTTATCTGGAGAATATTCTGGATTCTGCTTTGGTCAGTTCTGACTTATTTTATGCTCGCCTTATTCAAGACACTTGTGGGATTGATACTGCGCTGCCTTGCAACTTGGTATGTAAATCTTCGTCTCAAAAGAAAACAACATGTGGACTGAGTAGTTAGCACTGCAATTCTGGTGTTAACATCCCCGACAAGACATTTGCCGTGGTGCATAAAGTACAGCCACCACTGCTGCTGCTGTGAGTTCAGTCATACATGCCCATATGACAAAATTCTTGATAGTACAGTACAGCACAGACAAATATCACAATATCTTTTTTTCATAACGTTTCATCGATTCAAGGAACTGGGTATAGTCCAATTTTGCTGTGCTTTCTGACGTTTTGTGCATAGTTCATAGCTTCATCCTAAATTGTCTTGCAACCTCTGCAAAGATTGCGGATCTGTCAAGTATGTGTTTATACATTTCCTTTTAAAATAAAAGACATTAGTTTCTCCGCTGCGGCTCTCAAAAGATCTGTTTCACACAGTGCGTCTATATGGCTGTGTGTGTGTGCAGTGCGTCTCATGCCTTACATTTGCTCAGGCTTTCTTTTTTGAGACGTTGGCTCCAACCAGACTTATTTTTAATCATCGGCATCTTCCTTATGCTTGTATGTACTCCAGTTACCACGATCATTTGTTCATTACGGTATTGTGAAGAAGTGACACACACACACACACACACACACACACACACACACACACACAGAGGTTTTCAGGTGTGTATGCCTCAGTTGGTACTCGCGCCGTTTGCACTACGTTGTCTCAGGCTAATTGTTTCCCGCTTTGGGCACATGGTTTTGGTGCTGCAGAATGCAGACTTCACAAACCAGCAACTTGGACGTGGCCAGGCGTGAGACAAGCGCGCCTTCCAGTGGCTGTGTTTTTTAATCGTATATCGTAGTAGGTGGTTGGTTCGGCTGTTAATGCCACCCCCCGGTTCCTTAATCGAGCATAAGAGATTAAAATGCTACGAAAACAGCCGAGTCGTTAGAAAGGGTTTGACGAGTACAACGAAAAGCTGCTTCAAACAGTATTCACATGGACGTTCACATTCACCTGGAGAACGAGGTGGACAGTCTACGATCTGCTGATGAGTTGCTGCATGTAGGTGAGAGGCGCTGTGCAAAATCGAGCCGGCGGATCACCAGCACAATCATCACTCCGATCCTCCATCACTTCAATCTCCCGCAAACGTGGCTCGAAGTCGCAACCAAATGAAGAGATAGCAAGGAGAGAAAACCACCGCCTTACATTTTCACGAGTGAGAGTGACAGCTTCGGCATCTGGCTTCCAGAAGCTCAAAGCTAAATCAAACGCTTAATTTTTAGGAGCGACTTTTGTAATGTCTTAATATAATTTCAAAAAATCTCATTTATTTTTCCACGAGAAAAGCTTCATTGTAGCACATGCAGATCTTGTTTTTTTTTTGTCATTTCCCTTTTTTCCTTTTTTTTTTTGATATAGACTAGTTACTGGTGTAACAATGAAATTAATTAGTTATGTAATCGTGTGATATGATGATTGTTGTTAAAATTTACTAACGTAATTATTGGTATCAAATAAGATATTATTTGCTTTAAGGGCAATTTAGATATTTGCTAAATCAACTCAGGTGCTCAACCAAAAGCAAAAATTCCAACCGAATCAAACGCATCCTACTTTCAGCCATTTCTACCTTCAACCGCTACTATTACAAAGCCAAAAACTCTGGCCATTTCAAATGCCCTTTCAATTTAATTCTATAAATATAAATTGGTTGAATGTAAATTGAGCACAAGAAAATAAATCACAATGACAGGGTTCCTTTTTATCGTGGTGGCGTAGTCTACGTTGAGGTCAGCCTAAACTAATTGGACTGGCTCCATGAATTAAGCCTAACACCTCAATTCACTAGTGGTAACTCTTTTCAGCTCCAGGTAAATGAGCTACAATCTTCACAACTTGTTGGGTCTTTTCACAAACTTCTTTGAGAATATCATCGCGCACTACGCCTCCAACGCCGTTTAGGACCTGGCAACCTCTAAGAGTAATAAGTCAAGCCCCTTGCTTGACTCTTACCACGTGCAACGAATGTACAAACTCAAGTGGATACAAAATCCACCTCTAAATGTAACACATGCAAAGCCTTTATTCTTACTCACAAGGTGCAACACAAACACAATTAAGAGGAGAACCTCACACTAGTTCAAAGGAATGAAATGGAGTTCAGCATCAACATCTCCAACCGACCACAAGGGGGTATTTATACCCCACACAACGAAACTAGCCGTTAGGGACAGAAATCAGGAAATCTGGTAGTACCGCCGGCTTAAGACCGGTACTACCACTCCCCTCTGTAACGGTCAGAAAACTAGCCGTTACAGCAGGCTATCGTTAGTACCGTCGGCTAATGTCCGGTACTACCGCAACACGGTAGTACCGCTCCACACATGTGGAACTACCGATTTCCAAGGAAGGAGAAAACCTTCCAAAAGGTATCTCTCTGGAAAAACGTACCGCTACATAAGCAGTCGTACCTCATCTTCGGTCATACTGCTCACACAGAGCCAGTAGTACCGCGGGTAGGTCAGACCGCTCACACAGAGCCGGTACTATCGATCATCGACCACACTGGTCCTCGACCACGTTGTCTCGTTCGACCACACAGGTCTCCGACCACAATGATCTTCGACCATGTTGGTTTCGACCATACAGGTCTCGACCACGTCGACCATATCGATATTCAACCACGTCAATCTTCGACCACACATGTCTCTGACCACCACATCGATCTTCGACCATGTTGTTTCGATCACGTTGGTTCGACCACACATGTTATCGACCACGTCGATCTTTGACCTCGTTGGTTCGACCAAGTCAGTTCGACCTTGTCGGCTCAGTCGAAGACCTGTGTGGTTGAAGACCAGAATGGTTGAACCAACATGGTCGAACCGACATGGCCAAACCAGCGTGGTCAAACCAGCGTGGTAGAACTGCACAACACACAGTGGTAGTTCCAATTTTTCTGAAAAGTGCATATATTTCAACAAATTTTGCAAAATATTTTGCAAATTTTAGTACCAGGCACACAAAGATCAAACATGATTTTCAACAAGTTGCAAAACACATTTATACATTTTTGGAATTATGACACAAGATATAGATACGTGGATTGAACATGTTTGTAAAACATATTTACAAACCTAAGTCACATGCTACAAGAATTATGTATGAGTTTCAACTATTTGCAAAACACATTTATAACAATAAGTCTCATACCACAACGAGCAGGAAACATGGAATTCAAACACTTGCAAAACATATTCGCAATGTATAGTCTCATATTACAAGGATTCAATGCATGAGCCTCAACTATTTCCAGAACACATTTGCAAATAATAGCATCATATCACGGAAAGCTAGAGCAAGTGAGATTGAGCTATCAACATATGGGATCGGTGACTAGAGCCATCGACTGTGACTTCGACTTACGAGAGACAATATCGATCTCGTGCGTCTTGAGGCACGAGTACAGCGCGTCAAGCGTCAAAGTCGAGAGGTCGGTGGTGTCCTTGATGGTAGTCACCTTCATCTCCCAGACATGAAGGTCGAGTGCAGCAAGTATTTGACGAGCGTTGTCCGAGTCGGAGTATGTGAGACCGACGGCTCGGAGATTGCTCAAAATCTTGTGGAAACGCGCAAAGCACTCATCAAGGGACTCGCCAGCGAGCATTTCAAACTTGTTGTAATCTCGCTTGAACTGGTCATGTCTCACTGTCTTAATCTGGGTGGTGCCCTCATGGTATGCATCGAGGGTCTCCCAGATATCGAAAGCGGACGAAAGATGAGAGATGCGGTCAAACTCACTATGACTCATGCCCTGAATAATGATGTTCATTGCCTTAGCATTCGCCTCAACATCAGCCATGTTCCCGGCATTGATGTTCTCATCGGCAGGAACAACAAACCAGACCTTGACCTTGCGCGGATGGCATACCCCGGGCACGGATGTATGTCTCCATTCGGCTCTTCCGAAGGGGTAATCGATGCCATCGAAAACGGGCGGCTTGGTCGAGTACTTGTCCGTCGCCATGGCTCTTGAGACCGGTTAAGATCTATGGATTAGAGCTAACCGGCTCTGATACCAATTGTAGGATCGAAATGGCAACAGAGGGAGGTGAATGGTGCCTTCAAATCACCCCAAGTTTTACCCCAATTCTCTTCTCCAAATAGCTATTAAAGCTATGAAGCAAGATGATGAGAGCTCACAAACAGAAGATCGAAAAGAGTACAAACAGAAAGAAGTAAATCAGAGAACATCGGCTGAAAGAATTGAGATCGATCTGACTGCTCTGGTGATCGCGGTCTGACTGTCCAGACTTTACCGGTCCAACCGCAAGATCACTACCGATTCAATTCGCATGACCAAAAACAGACTGACCAGCACAAGATTTGCGTGTGACCGCCGACGGGATTTCAGACCAAGGAAGAGCAAACTACAACCAGAGACCAACTCGGTGGCAAAATAATTACTTAGAACCAAAAACTGAACTCCCAAACAGAAAAGAGACTGTACCCCAAAAAGCTTGCCCTCTTTTGACTCTCATCTGGCACAAGATAAATCTGACTCGACAAAAACAGGAAAGCAAAAGACAGCATGAACCAAATGTACCTAAAAGATAAAGACCATCTGAACCAAAGAAAAGGAAAATCATAACAAGAGATATTACCTCTACTCAAGAAGACACAGAGAACAAAAAGAAGATCGGAAGCATCAGGCTGCACTTTCAGTCAATTAAACTGGACCTTAGAGAAATAAAAACAAAATAAAAGAACAGATCGGCAAATCAGTTTGGCAGACCGAAGACAACAAAGAGAAAGCAAAAGATAGACTGGAGACTTGAACCGAAAAACTGAAGAAACGTCTGCTGCCGAAAACAGCAAGAGACTATAGTCTCGGCAGCAATTATGTTAGCTGCAAGAAGCAGAATCGAAGTCAGCAGAGAAAGCAGATTTGACAAAAACAGACAAACTGCAAAAGCAGTTGACCGAGAACTGATCAACGTCCTGAAGCTAGTTGTTCTTGAGTCTCTTGACCATGAAAATTGATCACAGCAGGGAATCCACTTCAGGGAAAAGAGACACACACCCAAGACTATTCTTCAAAGCTCAAGCAGAGAAATCTGTTTCACAGAGGAACTCATCTCAAGAAGACATCAAAAAGAATAGAGAGAAACAAAAACTGAAATCAACCAAGAGCCAAGAAATAAGAACAAACTCCATACAATGAGTCCCCATACGCATGGACATTAGAACAAAAGGAATGATTACAAAACTCTCAATCCATCCTCTCTCTCTCAATCCTCAAGAACACCAAGAGGCTCACATGCTTCTTGGGAGGAACACACACAAAATGGAGAGCAAATGCACAAAAACCCTCAAGGGGGTATGCAGCCCCCAACACCTATTTATAGCCCTTGGCTAACGGGTCTCCAACCCGTTACGCCGGCTAAACCCTAACGGAGCCGTCTCCCGCTTGTGCAGCCTTGCAAATTTACCGATTCGCCCCTCCTGCACCTTCCGGGAAGCTTCCGCGCTCCTTGTCATGTACGCCTCGCAACCACATCGAATCTCCACTGTCTTCGACACATCCGACCGTTCTGACCTTGACACCGCCTGTGTCTAGTCCGGTCACCTCGTGTCTCGCCACGACTCCGCCTCGATGTCCTGCAGTCAACACAGATAAGAAACACATCAAATAGCACCGCTCGATACATGAAAGCATAATAACATCAAAGAAACCACATTAAGCCCAAACCTGTAAAATCAACATAATAAGCGTCCTAATCCATTTGACCAGGTTTGACCAAGTCCGACCGAGCCCGTTACACCACGCAACGACATGGTCCGAACCAACCAACTCAAACTCGACTTTCCTAAACCGATGTCAATTACTCATCATACACACGAGATGACCTCCACATGGTCTCTCAGATACACATATTTACTTCAAGTCCAGGTCATTGTCATGATATGCATCAACCCATAATGGATCCTTCACTTGAACAACATCAATACATGATGTGTCTTCACTTGACTTGATAATTAACTTATGATCATCTCCTCTTGGACATGCATCAACTCATAATGTATCCTCTTCTTTATGGCCTTCAATGCATGAAACTTTCTTCCATCCCGCATCTTGACTTGATAATCTTCAACACATGAAGTCATCCTCATTTATAAAACCTAACCTATTTATCCAACTCATAAAAAATATTAGTCCATAAATCAATTGCCATCAATTACCAAAACTTCACTATTAACTCATAATGGAGGGACTAGATTCTTCTCTTTTTGGTAATTCATGACAATCTCAACAAATAATGAGATAAAAATTGATTTACGAGTATACAACATGTACACAACAACTTTATACTCTAGAATAAGTTTTCTACGCAATTAACTCATTTGAATGGAAGTGTTTATCTTTGAGATGAATTGCTATCAAAGCTTATATATCCGGTTGTCATTAATCATCCAACACATAATGAAGTGACTAGATAACAATCCGATTGCAAATGATTGAGTTTAAATCAATCAAGAGTATATATGAACTACACAAATTATATATACTCAAAGAATACGTTTCAACAAAAAGATCCTTAATATGTGTTGAAAAGAAAACATGGATCAATACTTAATGAAATCACAAAATATAGACTGAACTTCCTCTAAATATGTGCATACAAGAATGTATAATTGAGAACATATGCACATATTCATCTTACACTTTTAGTTGAGTTCAGTCTATATTTAGGATCCGAGAAATGTAATAAGATATATGTATGTGATGTCGAATACATACCTCTTATGCTTTTTATCTTGTCATCCAAATGAGATTAAGTAATATCATAATCAATAAATGAGTTAGTCTCACATTTGTATTTGTCATTAATCACATCCAAATGAGATTTAGGCAATATCATAATTAATAAATAAGTTAGTTTTACTATTGCATTTGTCATTATCATCAAAACAACTTAATGGAACTTGAACATACAATCTCCCCTTTTTGATGATTGATGACAAATCCATTGACAATAATAGCATTTGGATGAAAATGTACATGTGATAGAAAATTAAACTATTCATTCATGTCATAAAGCAAATGCATGAGAGAAGGTGAAAACACAATTATCCAAATGTGTTAAAGTTAGTTTTCTTTTTAACAAATTATTCTCCCCTTAACATATTATCATAGCTCATAGAGCAAATTCTCCCTTTTTTGGCAATTTTAACATTTTAACAATGTTATTATACATAATTCTCCCCCTTTTGGCATTAATCACCAAAAAAAGGAAAAAAAGATTTAGCCAAAATGGAGTCTTGACAAAAACAATCAGCTTGACAATTAATCCATCTTAAATTTAGTCATAAAGAGTATGAAAATAGATACATGTAACAAATTTGGAGTTTGAGGTAACTAAAGGAAAAGATATTTGAAACACATTCAAATAATCTTACTCTTGAGAGCTTCTTGAAGGCTTTGACACTCCAATTGAAGTTTCAGATTTTTTAGATTTTGACATACTACTTAAGCTTCAAAAGCTAGCTGAAAATCTGACTTATAAAAGTCTAATAAATCTAATAAAATTTGTCAATATAGATCAATAACTGGGAATAAAAAGTCATAATTGCAAGTTCCTCAGATTATGAGCCCACTTAAAGATACAAAAATCACAAATCTGCTCAAAACCATGCAAAACTCTGAAATCTCAGCATTTGAGCAAAGAGAGAAAATGACATAGCCTTTCTCAAATCAATTTGAAATGCTTTCGAATTTTACAGAAACAGACTTCAAGTCAATAGAGAGAAAGAGAGAGATAGAAGGGGTCATCTAGCACCAAGAATGACAAAATAATAGGAGGAGAGATAGAAGGGGTCAAGGAGGGCTGAACCCAACTATTAGTACCTTACAGGCTTACACTTACATGGCTGTGTTCTTGTCATCTTGTTCTTGTGTCATGTACAGATGTACCCATGTGACTCATGTCTGGAGAACTGTGGAGGGGACAGTGAGGGCATGGGGAGTCACATAGCTGTTGCACATTAGTACCTTACACTTACACGACCGTAGATTGAGCTTGCTTAACGTTACACTGGCACATATACCTCTGCTGGGGACTGGAGAGGACAAATCATAGACCGAGATGACAAGAGAGTCTGAAAGAGAAAGAGAGAGAGAGAGAGAGAGATAGCTCAATCTATAAGAGAGATGAGAGCTCAGTCTCCGAAAGGTGCAGACAACGATCGAAAGCAATGTTCGGGAGAAGAACTGAAGAATGGTCAGGAGCAACATTCGGGAGAAGAACTGAAGAAAGGTCAGGAGCAATGTTCGGGAGCAATAGTCTTCTTTGTGATGCCTATAAAATCCACTTTGTTTCTCATTTCTTCATCATCCATTCACTCTCATTATTTATTCACCATCCATCCACTCTTCTCATTTATTCACCATCCATCCACTCTCCTCATTTCTTCAACATCCCTCTACCCTCCCGTTTATTCATCAGCCATCCATTATGCTACCAAGGAGTCGGAGCACCAAGGATCTCTCAAGCGGCATGTTATCGAGGAGTCGTACCACAAAAAGGCAGCATGTCAACTTAGTGTAAGCTCCCGCCGTCGCTCCCCTAGTCCTCCTCTGGCTCCAACTCCCGTTGATGTTCATCAGCTCTTACCAAGCATAGGAGACTACAACATAGATGACCGTCATATGGACGATACGAAGGGTTATGAGGAGTACTAGGGCAGTATAGAGCCAATGATGACGCCAGAGTTCCCTTCCCCGTCCACGGATGACAACATTGGTGGGTTTAGACGAAGGGCGAATTGCTGGAAGCACATAACCAGGAGCTAGAAAATCCGAGATGGTGAAATAGTAAAGATAGCAACTTGTAATTATTATAAAGCTAAATTAACTGCTCGTACAGCTGTGAGACAGGGCATTTGAACTAGCACTATAAATCATGCTTACACAAGATTGGGGCACAGAGCCGAGGGGAAGAGTACAAACGTAGCTAAACTTCGAGGCTGATGACTCTATAAGTACTTGGGTATATAACCCGCTTTCTCCCCTTGAGAAAATTGCTAGATATATTATTTCAGAAGATCAACATATTAGAATGGGTGAAAGTCATGTGTTCAAAAAAATGATCCAATACGGCTTTTGCCTACAGTACTAACATGTTAGTAGGAAAACTACTACATTTGATATTTTACGAATGTATCATAAGAAACTAGCAGAGTTGAAAGAACTATTCCTACAAGTTCAGTTTTCTTTTGCTATAACTTCAGATATTTAGATATCATCACACCAGAGAAGTGTCTACCTTAGTGTTGTAGCCCTATTATTTAGACGACAATTATAAACTAAATAAGAGAGCCATATGATTTAAGGTAATTGACGAATTACACACGGAATAGGCCATTGCCGAGCGTATACTACACGTACTTGATGATTTTAAAATAAATAATAAAATTATTTCTATAATTCTTGATAACGCATCGGCAAACACGATGACTATGAACATCCTCACCCCAAGGTTGTCAACATATATTGGTGGTTATGTTCTCCACTAGAGATGCATATGCTACATGTTGTTCAAGATGGTATGCAAGCAATTGATGCATATTTGAATAGTATCCATGATACCATTCGTTACCTCACAAATTTCCCACAAGTGATAGCCAGGTTCACGGAGTACTACGCAGCCAATAAGAAGGAGCCAAGAAAATTCAGTCTTGATATGAAGGTGAGGTGAAACCCAACATACATCATGTTAAAGAAGTCACAAGGGTACAAATGTGTTATATCCGTTTTTGTCAATACTAACTCTCAAAATAATGAATTGGTAGTTACTAATTCAGATTGGCAGATTGCTAGTCATTTTTAGAGTTTTTAAGACCTTTTTTATAAAGCAACAAAGGTTCTATCTGGTGTTTATTATCGCACCTCTTGTTTAGTTATAGAATTTATTTAGTTAATTGCAGACAAGATTGCCAAATCTACGGAGGATCCCCTTTTAGTCCATACTATCGTAGCAATGGAGAAAAAATTTATTAAATATTTTGGTTCTATTTTACACTTATATTGTTTTGCTATCTTTTTTTATCCTACGAAAAAATTGGTAGGTTTGCAGGTTGGTATGGAGGGAATAAGTGAATACATCGGCCTTGATTACTCGGAAGCTTTCGCACATGTCAAAGAGGAGCTTTTCGTGTTTTTTGCATGTATCATGACAAGTTTGGTAGCAGCACAAGATCGGAGGCCTCACAGCAGACGCAACAAGGAAAGACAAGCTTGACATCACACTTGTAGAAGAAGCTAAAGGGCAAGTCTACTTCTTCGTCTTCTCAGCCTTAGGCGGCCTCTAAGTGAAATTCTGTTTCAGAGCTGAATCACTACCTGGAGCATGATTTTGCAAATATCAATCCTGATCTTGCTGACGGAGGCAAGATAGACTTGCTCAAGTGATGGAAGAACAACAAGTGGATATTTGCTATGATGTCACATTTTTGCACGGGATGTTCTCCCGGTGCCGATGTCCACCGTCTCTTTAGAAGTAACGTTCAGCACAGTAGGGAGAATAATCGAAGAAAAGAGATCATCCCTCACGCCCCGGATAGTGGAGGTAATCACATACGCCAAGGACTGAAAATTAGTTAAAGAGCGGCAACAACGTCAACTGAAAGATCCTAAAATTGTGCAGGCGTACGCTGACCTTAAACGTATGAATAATCTGAACATTGATAAGTAGATATTATCTATGCATGTTGTTATAGTTAGTATGTACGTATGTTGTTACTGTACTCTTTTTCTTACTTGGGGACCCCTATTCTGGGCGTAAGGTTTTTAACGAGCCAGCAACATTATATATTTAAATATCAAGAAAATTCCACTTTTCACTTGAAATATTTATGTACTCATGTTTTTTACATAACTAATTTAATTTTAACTAGTTTTTAACAAGACGGATATAAGAGAAATGAAGATAGCTGCCGCCACCACCATCATTGTTGCTGTCTATAGTTTTTTAGGGCTAAACTTGAACTAGCACGTCACGATAGTCTTTGGGTCATACATAGGCTTGGCTAAAGACGAGATGGACTAGCACAGTGAAATGACCGGACCGCCCGTACCATGCAGGCACGGCCTAGCCCAAGTCCAGCACTAATCCCAGAGCCGCGCTGCAGTTCGCTGTGTTAGACGTGTACCGGCCGACCGGGTGCCGCTGACCCCTGAGGCCGGGCGGGTGTTCTGGCTGGACCACTTCTGCGCGGAGGTCGAGATGGCGGTGTAAGCGGAATCCATGGACAGGAAAAATAATCGTATTCACGTTACGTTTGACCCTCCATAATGTACCATCTGGCATTACGAAGAAATAAGAAGACAATTTTGCTCGATATTCATGGCCAGTTTGCAACGCACCAATTTCGCATGAAGAGAGTTCTATTTCCACACAAATTCGAAACAATCCCACGTTCCAAACAACACTTCATGAGGTAGCGTAGTTTCACGGCAGAGAAGTATCTCCTGCTGACACAAGGCTAGGCAGGTTATTAATTAACAATTATGTCTGATGCAAGACTGCCATAGCAACAGCGAACATTGGTTAAGACTAAAGACTGCTCCACAGCTCAGTTATTTCACAAAGCTACTTAGCCAACAAAGGTGATATCGATTGTTCCTTCTTTTATTATAATATGGAGCGCTTGAGAACACGACTTCACATACTGCAATACCCTATAATCTCATAACGTGGTATAAACAAAAAGATAATGCCGCGTCCCTATTTACATCACGCTTGAATACATGCTGGAGCACAACATATATAATCACGACTATCACTTCCACTAGAACTTTACAAATAGATAAATAAACAAAAGGCAGTCAACTATGGCTTTCCAGTATGCTTTCTGGACTGAAAACAAACAAGTGAGCGGGCACAAATATTAACTTCTTTCGTGTTGGGGAATAAGTTTTCTCAGTCCAGCTTCCCTCTTCCTTCAGAATCTTGTGCCAGTCAAAAACTTCAGAAAGGTACAGTTGCACCTTCACACCAGAAATTTCAAATACCAGAAGATTAGAAGCAATCCATTTACTGCAAACTTTGTAGGAACAGCTTATGGAACTAAGATCATCTAAACAACATAAAACGAATTGACTAGATATGAATTTTACATACTAACAAAGTAACAATAGAAAGAGTACATACCAGCTCATTTTGCAGATTAGGATTGATCCCAGTTTCACTCATTGAAAGCATTAGTTCTAAGTAAGTTGACTGCAAATTTGGAGCATGTTGTTTCAGATATGAATTTACCAAATCTGCTGGAACATTTTCAGATAAGAAGAGCTCAATAGTGTCTGACGGGTTGCGTTCAAGAACGTACAGAGAAGACTCTAAAACCAGCATTGGGTCAGATCTACAAAGGGGCTGTGGAAAAGTGCACAGAATCTCAAATCAGCCGTAGAGAAGCAGAAGAATGTGATAGGAAGGACATTGATTTCATAATAGGAAGGTAAAGTCCAAAGGATAACCCTTAAACAACAAATCAAACAACAGAACAGAAAAGCATTATTGTTGCCAACAAGCTTCTCTAATACTAATGAGCAATTCCTGGAAGCCAACATAAATGCATGAAACAGGACATGACAGCGTACCAAACATAAGCATAAGCAATAACCAATTCAATTCAATATGATCCTACCGCCATGTCAAATGAAACTGCAAGCATATAAACTACTTGGACTAACAATTTAAAAGTAACCATGCAATAAAATTTAACCACACAGAAATATGAAGGAAATGCAATTATGAAAATTATGGATTGCACCTTGAATTTAATATTTCGCTGGTGCTTCCACATTTAATGTGTTAACTTCCTAAAATAACTATACGTTTAGACAAACACTTACTAAACTTATACACACAGTTCATTTTAGGATAAATAAAACAACGTGCAACACGGTATATAAATCCAACCAACAGCATGTCACATGCCGAAATCACTGTTCACATGATGAACAGTACTCAAAAGGGCCTACGAGGAGGAATGCTTCTTCCCTACCAAATTATCTATTTCCTAAATAGTTTGATTAATTTTCTAAGATAAAGATTAGTTGTTTGGAACCATATCTATTAGTTAGGAAAGATATTATTTAGATTGATCTTATCCATAATTGTTATGAGAACCCTCTATATAAAGAGGCCTATTGTAATTATTATTCTCAAGCAATAAAGATAAATTAATCAAGTCTCTTCTTCAAGTTATATCATCCCAGTCTATAGTCAAATCTCCCATCCCACCAAGCTGACGCTGCCCAACCTTTCTCCCAGCGATGTTTACCCCGATAAACTAAGGTTCATCACATTTGGTATCAGAGCAGTCGATCCCTTCTCATGACTTCTGCTATCATGGCTCCTGTTGCTGAGTCGTTGGCCACGATAAAGGCTAATGCCAACAAGATGGCCACAATTATCAACGACATCAACAAGATGGCGGCCATCTTCCTCAACATGCATGCCATCTTGAAGATAATCGCGAATCAGAATAAGGCGTAACAAGAGTCGGCAGCAGCGCTGTTCCCAGCAGCCGCCGCGGCGCCTCCGAAACATATCGCGGCAGTCGTGGTTCTGCCTACACCTGCCGCAGCCCTACCGTGGTAGCCATGTTGCTACCGAAGCCTGTCGTGGCAACCATGTCGTTGCCGCAACCTGCTATGGTGCTACTGACGCCCGTCACGACCGTGCCATGTCCTATTACGGTGTTGCCGAAAACCGTTGTAGCCCTACCGAAACTGTTGCGGCAACCGCATCGTAGAAGCCTACCACAACGCTGTCGTGGTTGCCACCGTGTCTGTCGTTGCGATCGTAGATAGCATCAATGTTGCTGTGCCTGTACGTGGAGGCCACGGTCTTCAAGGTCACCAATAAACGTCACAGTATCTCGTCAACTTAGAATCTCCTAAGGTTGTAGCCATGGCAGCCACCACAGCTCGAGGACGAGCTGTCGCCGAAGGGGGAGAAGCTATCACATGCCGAAATCACTGTTCACATGATGAACAGTACTTACGGGTACTGTAGCAGCAGCCTACGAGGAGGAATGCTTCTTTCCTATCAAATTATCTATTTCCAAAATAGTTTGATTAGTTTTCTAAGGTAAAGATTAGTTGTTTGGCATCATATCTATTAGTTAAGAAAAAATATTATTTAGATTGATTTTATCCATAATTGTTAGAAGAGCCAGCTATATAAGGAGTCATATTGTAATCATTATTCTCAAGCAATGAAGATGAATTAATCTAGTTTCTTCCTCAAATTCTATCATCCCAGTCTATAGTCAAATCTCCCATCCCACCAAGCCAACGCCGCTCGACCTTCCTCCTGGCGATGTTTACCCTGATAAACCAAGGTTCATCACACAACAACTGATTGTGTTTCATTGGTTTGTGTATGTGTACATAAAGAACAGGATCAGTTAAATGCCAACAAAGGAGATAAAACATACCCTGAGATACTCAATGATCATTCGTGGGTTGAATTTTTTATTAAAATCAGTATTTCCCATCTCAGACTTTGATTCTTCGACTAATTGATTGAGTAGTTGGAGAGCTTCACGGTGCATTTCATTGCTTTTGTATAGCTCAAGTAACACCATATAATCGCTCCTTTCCTTCAGAAACTCCTCACACATCTTCAAATCACAATAATTAAGTCCTTTCAATAATTCTATTGCTCCCGATGACTGTCCTGCAAGAATAAGAGCTTGAAGAAGAGATGTATCCAGTACGGTCGCCATTTCTCTCGCAATAGAGCTTGTATGAGTCTGAGCTCGTTTCTGTCAATAAAAATACAGTAGAATTATTGTCGTCCAAGATGGGATGGGAGAAAAAAAGCTAAACAAATCACCTTTTGTCTATAGTTATTAGTTAACAAACAAATTCTTTGATTTGCAATCATCTGTGCAATAGACGTAGCACCATGCACACTCAAACACATAAGGCCCAAGAAGCTTTTGGATAGTATGGTATTCTGACAACAAGTTTAAATCATTTTTTTCTGTGGCATCAGAATGCTCATTTCATACCAAGAATCACATTTACCTCATCTTTAAAAGAATGAGAATATTATGGGCCTATAGAGGAAGTTTGAATTCTTATGCAAGCTTGGACTCTTGGGTGCATATGAAACTTGGAAGTGTTCTAGTTGGGCTCCAGGGTAAACAGAAGCATCAACATCCTCCTTCCTTCCTAAATTTTTCTACTGACCTCAGAGACCCCAGAATTGATAAACCAATCTAGAGACATCAGATAACCAATGAATGAAACTGTCAGACTACCTTACCAAAACATTCAATTCACCCTGTGAAAGGATCCTAAAATGAATTTGGCTGTACAAAAGGCAAACTGCAGTACCAGGAACAGTAAGTGATAGTGTTAAATTAAACAAGGATTCAGGATAATAGGTATGGCAAGAATCCTTCTCAAAGACTCAAACTAATGTCACATGGGATATAGCATCTGTACTTTGACTTATTGATAATTTGCATAAAATAAGGGCCTCGTTTACTATATGTCATATTAGTTCCTAGCTTCCTGCTTAATGCAATAATTCCGTATTGGTCACTAGCAGTTACAAGACTTGCAACAAGAGAAGCCAGGCATTTGAAACAGTACTCACCTTGTTTGGTTTCTTTGCCTTATATGTCTCAGATAAGATTAAGCTGTGGTGCACGGCTCCAGAGACCACCTCCTCTGTTACTTCAGCTGTTGCTCTCTCAATTATTCCATTTCTTTTCTTCTGCAAGTACTTCACAAGGGCAGTTAGAGCATTATGACTCATTTTCTTTATCTCCAACGGAGATTTATCATCAGATTCATGAAGTTGCAAAGAGTATGACTCCATCTCATCTGTCACATCAGAGGATTCTCTTGCTAATTCTGGCAGGTCTTGCAGCTTGTCATGTTCACCTATAATGTGTGTTTGAGGCAGAACAAGGGATGGGTATAGAGATAACACATAAGTAATATCCACATGTGAATCTGAAAACTGCTCCATTGCCTCCTCATAGCTCCCATTATCAAATAAAAAGTGCCCATATCTAATTCATGAAATCAAGAGGAAAGATGCCATTTAGTTATATGCAAGGAACCAAATGGATAAAGTACAAGAGAACACAAAGATCACTTTGAGAATAAATGAAGAAGGCTATGTTTGCCTACTTTAATTATAGATTTGTTATGGACATGGGTCCAGCAGCAACAGAGGCGAGAACTGTAGTGCTGTTCATGCAGTTACTGTAGCACACCTTTATTTAGTTGGAAGGTTATCTCTTTAGGCCCCTTTCTTTTCAGTTTATGTCTTCCCCAGAACAAACAAACGAGATGACTTCTCCGACATCTTTTCGAAACGGTTTATTAGGATAGCCTTTTTGAAACGACTTATCGTCTTATCAGCATTCGGTTCGTTCGCACAAGCGTCCGCGTTAAGGCCAAAAGCCATCAACCGCAGCAAAAAAAAACCCACTCTTGGTTAGCTGCATGCGTGTCTCAAAAAGGATCTGCCGACATGCATAGCCATAAACGATAAATTTTGAGAATTTATTTTTCTAGAAAGCTTCCAGTTGTTTTTCTTTAAGGTAAGAAAGCTTCCAGTTGCAGTAAATTACAATTTAACTACACCTAGTTTCTTATATTTATCATATTTTTGTCAAACGTCTATCATTGTATCAAAGCAAGTGAAAAGCCGAATGTTTAGCATGATATGCATTGCTAAGTGCTGCTTACTAGTCAAACAAAAACAAAATAATGGACAGGTTTACTTATCTTGGTGTACATGGACTCTTGTCCTTTGATTGGGCAGTCTGAACATACCTTATGTGTATTGAGCTTTCTTTTGCAGCTCGTAAGTTTGAATCCTCTGGAGGAAGTAGCTTACACAACGCCAGTGCCTCCTCAAATTCTCCAGATGCAGTCAATTGCACAATCTGTATACCAAAAGATGTATATGTAAGAACTACGAACAAATCCTGACAAACTTCTGAAATGATCAAGACAGATAATCTAACATTAACTTGAAATTTACATCAAAGTAACAGTCCAGTAAAAATGTAAAAGGCCTATTCACATTATATCTATTGGGCAAAATTTGAACTGGACCTGGCAGCATAAAAAGGATATGAAACATAGCTCCGTGCCTACAGTTTTATACATAATTCGGTTGGTCTTTCTTTCGAAGAAAAAGAATCATTAGATCAAATTATTCAATTTTACCTTTACATTTTTGCTGCATGTTGTTCAGCAATTTGAAACTGAGATCAAGAAAAAAGGGCGCGATTTCTCTCAAGTGCCGAGCAAAAAACAGAAGGTATCCAGTAACAAATGGGAAAACAGTTTTTCTCAATTAAAGAACCTACACAACTTTATTATGAACCTCTGGTGAAGATAGAGAATGTCTGCAAAATTTTGCAGATAAGGTGTGGGTGTCTAAACTCTAAAGGGCACCTTATCGTCCATAAAGAAGATATAGAGCAAGTGAGCAACATCACACCAATTAGGTCTGGAGGAGTTTCAATAGCTCCTATCAATCATCATTCATTTAACTTTGTGTTGTGTATGGAAAATATGGATGTAGGAGATAGTTTTAGTTTGGTTAGGGAAGAAGATGTAGGGCTGGGATGAGACTATCTGTAGGGCAAATAAAGAGAGATACTGTTACGGCGCGGAACTGCAGCATCGCGAGCACTGTAGCACGAACAGTATCTTGCGGTACTGTTGCATGGTCCTGTAGTGGCTGTTTAGGATATAATATTAGCATATCTTCATATTAGGAAAAATTAGATGCATATCTTTATATTAGGAAAACGTACAGGAGGATAGGAGAGGTAGAGATAGGGTATATTGATTTATTTCTTCCTTCTGAAAGAGATTGACTTTTTTATAGAGAGAAGTCCTTACTGTAATCAACTAACCAAATCCTAGAAGATTACAACTCTAACATTAATTTACTTCTTCCTTCTGAAAGAGATTGACTTCCTTCTTTTATAGAGAGAAGTCCTTACTATAATCAACTAACCAAATCCTAGAAGATTACAACTCTAACATTGACTTATTTCTTCCTTCTGAAAGAGATTGACTTCCTACTTTTATAGAGAGAAGTCCTTACTATAATCAACTAACCAAATCCTAGAAGATTACAACTCTAACAAATAAGACACATCCTATCCTAACGTAACTAACAAATATGACTCTTAACAAAAACCGGACTTCTCAAGTAAACCGACTCGTCACATGTCTCTCTGCTGCTGCCTAGTGCACCTGATATGTGCACCACAACACTTTGGTTGTTTACTCTTGATCTCGTATTTAGCTAAAGTTGTTTTGTTGGCACCAAATGTATCATCAACTGTTAATTATCCATTATAACCGAGTTAAAACCTGCTATATAGGTGGCACAACAATAATCTCTGTCCTACAAATAGAATTGCTCATGAGCAATCTGAAATCTGAAATAGCAAGCAGCAAAAACTCAAACCAGAACAACAAAGCATGATAAGCACCACGAACCATCAATCAGTCAAGCACTTCCGTTTAACCTACCAAGTTTATCATACTAGTACCAGATCATATAATGGTCACCACTCACCTGCCACTAACAGCACTACTATTTTATTCAACCTATACCAGAAGCTAGCATGAAATAGCAGTGTTGTGACTTGTCATAATATTGACACCAATGCACTCATCACAATTAATAAACCAAAACATCATACCTGGGCACCAATAGGAACAGGCAGCAAACCATAAACAGAGTTGGATAGCGCAGCAAGTATACAGTTGTCAGTTTGAACAAGCTTTTGAACATCACGGAGGACTACTGTCTGAACCAATGCATTGGGGGCTCTAAGAGATCGTATCTGAAATAAGACCAAGTAGCTTAGGTGGACAGATGAAGCTCACAACTCTGATAATTCTTTTTACCACCGAAAATACAAGACAAAACAACACACCTCAACATGTCGTGGCAGGCGTGCCACAGCAAATGGTCTATGTATAACAACAGAGGCAGGCGTGTCTGACCAAATTATCCTGCCATCTTGAATAAGTCTCCCATTTTGATCGACAAATACTCCAATGTTATCCTGAACAAACAAAGCAAATACTTCAACATGTGAGCTAAAATTAAAGATGAAAGAAACGCTTCATACGTGTTTGAATTTTGATGACTTCAAAGCCATACTCTGCTTTGCAGAAAATAATCCATGCCACATCATTATTGTATTGTTCAATTTTGAAAGCATGCTCAGGAATCTGGATTTAGGCCTGGCCCTTCTGATAGCCAAACTGCAAAGTTTGCACGTGTTCTAACTGGTGCGGTGGTGCCAGTGTTATATCAATGCATGTAAGCTAAAGGTTTTCTCAACAATTGTGGAAGAAACATTTTCAGTATTTTACAATATAAGACAAGATTCTCTTATCCTCAACATACAAAACGAGAATAAGTTCCTATTTTTAGAACAATGTGACATTTCATCTTTGAACCAAACAGTATCATGTAATGGCAAATCAACTAGAAACTAGAAACAATATCATGAAAAGAAGTAGTATACCTTTCCAAGAAGGAGCTCCCCAGTAGGGAGAGGCACAACTAAAGGAGGAGCAATCCTCCCAGAAGAAAACACTTCAGTCAATGCCCCCGTCATGCTATTTATGATCATGTAGTCCCTCCTAATCCCAAGACATATATTGTCACCACACCAGGCCATTGACTTCACCGTATCTGTAACTCCAAATTCCCTCACCTCAACAAATTCTCGCCCACCTGACAAACAGAAAAAAGTTGCCTCGCCTATTGAGAACAAGATCATTTAACCATTTGGCATCTTCCCAGTTTCCCTTATTTTACCTTACAAGCTTACACAAATCTATCAAGAAGGTACTATCTCAGAATTAACATTTAAAGGCATATGGCAGCCTCTATTCTTACATAATGTACCAAATGCTGCTAAATACAGTTATTCTTCTCTACCTTGCATTTACAACACTGTGAAGCTTAATTTTTTTACAGATCATTTTTCCTATTACCAACTTTAACAAACAAAAATCTACTACTTCAAAAGTTTTCCAAATATCAAATATGCCTAAAATTACAGCAAATCATTTTTCCTACTACCAATTTCAACAAAAGAAAAGTCTATAGCTTCAGAAGCTTTTCCAAATTCCAAATATGGTTGTATTTGCATATTCCCTCTTGCCAACAAAAATCAACCACCAGACAAAAAATTTAGAAATATAATTTTTCATGAAACATATGTTTGATGTCTCAAGATTACAAAATAAAGTTAGTAAAAGGAATATATTTTCTTAAGGTGAAATAAGAAGATCCCATCTCATGGCATAACAGAACATTCAACACCAACAGCACTACATCAAGAAAACTCAATCTTTAATGGCAATATGACAGGGTTGTCCTAATTCAAATATTGTAATGTGCACAGCATGTTGAAACTAAAAAAAAACATAAAAGATGTGTATCTACTACCATGGAAAAATTCCAAAGAGTAAATATCAGTGAATCAATTAGAAGTTTAAAACTCTTCACCAAAGGATGCCAACTTAAACTGATTCACTTATTAAATTCTCATGAAGTTCGTAGAACTATATTGTTTTACTAAAACTACAATTGTATCTTACAGAAAGATTCAGAATTGTGGGTGCCTGGGTGGTAGTTGCTTATCCTCTAGACTTGCAAAGCTGCATGTGAATGTTCCCTTTCCGAACTATCCAACCAAAGGTCCGAATTCGGGACCAGAGCTTGTGATGTAAATTCGAGTACCAATTCTTTAACAGCTACCAACTATGAACACCAATTTGCACCCCACGGCCCCCTACCCCCAAAAAAAATTCCAATTCTCCAATTCGAGAGCTACCAACAGGCGATCTCCAGCTCCACCGAAACCCCAATCGATCAAATGGTCAAACCATGGAAAAATATACTCGAAGATAGCAAAAGCATGTAACTGAATTCTCACTGTCGAGGCGGAAGACGGTTAGGCGCCTCTGGCGGCCGACGGCGAGGAGGCCCCGGCGGTCATCCCACGCGAAGATATTGGCGCTCTTGATCTTGGAGATGACGGCGACGGTCTCGATCCCGGGGAGGCGGTGGACAGCGACCACATCGGAGAACGAGAGCAGGAGGTCGCGGCTGGCGCTTGCCTCCATCGCGGAGGGCGGGCGCCGCCACAGCCGCGCCTGCTGGCGCTCGAGCGCGTAGGGCCCGTCCCGACGGATCTCGCCATCGGAGGGGGTCGGGGCGGAGTAGATGCGGAGGCTGCAGCCTGAGTCCGCGACGAGGAGCTTCCCGGCGTGGGAGGCGACGGCCGCGATGTGGCCCGGCACGCCGGCCACCAGCTCGACGGCGTCGTACGCGCTGTGCACCATGGCCGGCGTGATCAGGCGGGCCTCCCCGCGACGCGAGTTGGCCGCGGCGGTCGCCGTGTGTGGGGAGGAGGAGGGCTTGGAGGTGGAGGTGTCGTGTGCTTCGGAAAGCCGAGATCGTATTAGGGCCTGTTTTTGTCTTTGCAAAAATTTTTAAATTTTGGCTATTTATAACAGAGACTGTAGAGAAAAAATATTCGTTTATGATTTTGGTTGATATAAATATTGAATTTTTAACATGTACTACAATTAACTTATAGATCCTATCTTAAGAAAATACTACATTTAAAAGTTAGGTACTGTAACAAAAGCTAAAAGTCACTTTTAGAAACCATAAAGAACAGGCCACACCGCGAGTTTTAAAAATTCAAACAAATATAATATAAAATTATGAATTTAGGATGTTGGCCAGACCACAAGTTTTACACGGATTTGGTGATAGTTGCCACGATATTTATAAAACTAGCTATATAGCTAGTATATTTATAGAAATGGTGTTTTTATCGTTTAGTGAATAAACGACAGTGTGCGAGAGACGACGTGTGGCACCTGTCACTCTGTGAGTAGACGGCAGGCGCCTGCTGCCCGCTCACCAGATGGCAGGCGTCTGCCGTCGGCTCACAGGATGGCAGCTGATTAGCCCGGCTTAACCACTGCCTAAATTCGTAATTTTATATTATAGTTGTTTAAATTTTTAAATATATCAAATGAGAACAAAAAATTATAAAAATTTATGCACAAACTCTTAACACGACGGACTTCATGTGTAATTTTTTTACAATTTTATCCCCTTTGAATACTGCTCGAACATTCGTACGATTTTGACATTTGTACGAATTGTTACATATAGCAAACAAGCACTAAAAATTATAAAATTTTATGTGGAACCACCCAACACAGTCAACCTAATTGTGTATTTTTTGGGAATTTTATGTGCTCCGAATTTGCCAAGTTAATTCGTGATAATTTAACCATAATTAGCGATATGTGCCAAAAATTCGAAATCATCAAATCAATGGACTATAGTCGTTCATATTGAATTTGTACTGTTTTCTTCAAAAAAAAAAACGTGCGGAAGTTATGTAAAATTCTTACACTCCAAATAAGTCGGATATGAGATAAAATTTGTGCTCCAAACAAGTTGGATGTTGGATGTCATGTTGACTCAGAGGTGATATTTGGCTTATAATTATAGCGCAATGCTAGCGTCCGGACGTACGATGAGAGCATTCTCATTATACACTCTGATGTAATATCTTTAGATAATGTGTGTAATAATTTTAATCAAGGCATGTAACAAAATACATTAATAACAAATATAATGCAGATAAAAAACCTAGAAAAATATTATCTTCTCACCGAAATTGCATGAAACCATTAGCTTGGATCTTAGCTATGTTTTTAAAACAAAATCAAATATCCCAAAGAAACAAATTTTGATGTTACAACATTTAAAAATAATAGTGGCAACATTCAATAATAAGTGTGCAATATATTCTTTTGCAAAGATGCGATAACAGAAATAAATTTGTAACAAACCAAGACAGATCATGCAAATAATTGAATATGCAACAAAAACTTACTCGAATGCAATGAATCAGTAAACCCACAACAACAAATAGCTCTTGTTAGAGAGTTTGGGAAAGACACACTACAACAAATAAAAATACTTCATACAACAATGAAGAAATGCTGCTGCAACAGTTTGAGAAAACGCTTGCAACACGCCTACTTGGGGAGGTGCACGGGCAACCGTCGGACCGCAACAACCTATTGAAACAGGATGTGCACGGACAACAATGAGGAGTAGTTGAGCTCAGAAGTAGAGGAGGAGGCTACCAACCCAATGGCTCAGATCTAGCAGGAGGGCGAGCCGGTCCAGTGTCTAGTTATTGCCCACATCACTATTTTGTTGCTAGTTGCACCAATAATTCTTAACTCGTCTTCCACCGTGCCCTACTCCCGCACTTTCCTTCTCCGTGCGTGCAGGCGCAAAGCCCTAATCTCACCGTCCAAAGAGAGAAGGGATAAGGAGTTTTGGAGGACAGGGGATGAGGAGGAGGAGAAGCGTCGAAGGAGATTATGCATGTGAGAGTAGGGGCGGCGGGGAAAGACAAGGTGAATGGGATGAACAAGTGACGGGAGGAACAAATGTTTAGGAAAGAAAGTAGGAAGCAGCTAGATGGGGATGAGTCACCAATCAGGTTTGATGATCTGTATTAACCACTACACTAAAAAAATTACAGTGTTTCCGTGTGTTTTGCTGATAGTATAGGTGGATTCTTTTTTACTGCGGTTGATGATCTATAGCTGCGTCCGATGTCTTTTGACTCTAGCACGAACGTTTGTATGAACGAACCGAATACCGATAAGTCGATTTGAAAAGACGGCAAAGAAGTGGTTCCGTTTAATTATTTGAAAGAAGCTATAAGTCATAAGCTGAAAAGAACTGACCTATATTGCACTATGATGTCAAAATGAAAATGTAACGGGGCATAAATCCATCGGAGGATTCACATCCCAAATTCGATTTTGTATTGCACAGCCCCATCCTTGGATCTGAGAAAGCACCAACTAATCAACTAGGCTTCGTTTCCTTTAGGTAAATTACATAAGGGCAGATCATTCAAAATTCTCCTCTCGAAAAGAGTTTGATGCGACACGACTGATTACAGGTACCTGCTCGGCACAGATGTCTCCAACAGGCAACAGATGAAGCCACCAAACGAATAGAAACACACCTGTTGGAAACGCCATGCCACGGACCAAGAACAAAGCAAACACCAGCACAAAAGACCGGTTTGTCATCGGCAGTGCTAAAATACTCTCTAATTCTCCATAGCTTCTTCACCACTGGGACTCAACAGAAAGTAGAAGAAGATACAATCACAGAACAAGTATATACATCTAGCTATATCATCTTCTGTAATGTATCAAGTACAAAATTTCCGGTCGGATTACTACCGACATGGATAGGATGGGGCTTCCCCGTCTACTGTCTAAATCCTCTTCCCGTCTACAAATGACACCTGATGTTACTACATACTACAACGACGCACTTTACACAAAAGGTTGCAGTTTCAGAACTAGTTTACCTCGTCAGACTACCATCATGGAACATTGTGAACCGAAGGGAAGGAAGGAAGGAGAAAAGGAGTAATCACTTGGCTTCAGGTACCGTTAGTGTCTCATCCAGAATCGATCCGGCGGCCATGAGCGCACCACCGCAGAGCACGCACAGGAACAATGGCGGCACGAGCTCGCTGTCCGCAATGCCGACGCAGCGCGTGTGGTGCCAGACGTCGCACGCGTCGCACGCTACCATGCGCTCACCGTCGTCATCCTGCGTGCCACACTCGCACCTCACCTCCCACGCATCAAGCCCACCTTGGCACCGCAGTTCAGTCTCCATGTCCGCCCCATGCCCATGCACGCGGATTGTGTCACCGGACTCTGCCCCGCCAAGCATCACTGGATCCCACTTCTCCCCAGCAATGCCGTCCAGCGCCTCAGCCTGGAACTCCTCAAAGAAGCAGTACGTGTCCCGCAGCGCATGCTCTGCCTCGATAAGAAGCTCGCCTATGGACGTATGGAGGGCACCACCACAATCTCCCCAGGCGGCATTGGCCGTGTAAGCTCAGCAGCCTCCCACGGCTGCGGTCGCCACTCAATGAGGAACCTTAGCTGGGCGTCGGACTCATCCCCAAGGCCCCACCACTTCACCCAGTGCTTGCAGTCCAGCACAGCCTGCGCTGCCTCACTGCACGCCTCCACCATTGCCCGGTACACAGCACGCAGATCTCGCTCCACATCCGCTGTGCTCGGCCACCGTACCACAGGAGGGTGCACTCTTCCTCAACATCCACTGGCGCTGGCTCATCATATTCCTCAAGGCTGAAGTGAAGCACGCGCGTCTCAGCGTTGGGCAGACGGCGCACAACATGCCTGCCAACAATGGTGCCACCAAGGGACTTGATCACAAAGTCAAGGAGACCAGTGTCACCTATGGCACCCCTGGCAGCATCTCGCACTGCCTGTCGGGTCATCTCTGAACCGTTGCCATGCTCCAGCAGTTTGTCCACGACGACCTCTGCGGCACTGAGCAGCCGCTTCTTGGTCCACCGACACTGGAGCAGGTCAACCACATCCTCAAAGCGCTGGCACGGTTGCCTCAGCCTCTTCATCATACATGGTTTTGGTAGCAGGAATGGCAACCTTAGGGATGACTTCACAGGAGGCAGTAAAAGGGGCTGCTCGCGGTGCTTCCAGTCAAGGAGGCAGCCAAGGAACTCACGGACAGTGGCCAGAGGCTTGTTGGACAGGCGGCGATAGATGGTGACGACACGACGGACATGACGGCTGTGGAGACAGTCAACAGACAGGGCGGCCAGCGCTTCCAAGGCAGCGGCATAGGTGGAGGTAGACACGTTGAAGCAGCCCCTGGAAAGGCAATATCCCCAGCGGGTGAACCATGTCGCACCGTGTGCCACACAAAGCAGAAGGCGGAGGTCCAGAGAGCGCTTCCGGGAGAAGTCGACCACGGACACAGCCCTGCAAAGAAGGCTCTCAAAGCTCAGAAGACAGAAATAATGTAGTGATCTTCATTGCATGTATAACCTTTGTATAGTTATCATAGTTCAGAATCACCATGAGCACGCGCAAAATGTCTCAAACTTCTACAATTTACCCCATTCCCTCCTAAATTGTACCATTCCAACTTTACATTAAGCACCTATCGGAAAGTGTATTTACAGAACAAAAGCTAACCAGTTGTGCAGTGATGATATTTCAGAACAAGTGCATGAAGAGAATTTATGAACTGGAAAAAAGTGGTAAAAATTGTTACCTGACACGGAGAGCAGAGCAGAGGCGATCCCAGATGTCCATAATGTCACGGCCAGAGAGGAAAGTGGAGCCCCATCGCGACCACGGAGCACGACAAGGTGACCAAAGCCATTGCTGTGGATCAGGCCATGGAGGAGGTGGTCGTTTCGTCCAAGGAGCGCATCTGCTCCGGGCTGTTGGTCCCAATCGGTGGCCACTGGGATGATGAAATGGTACTTCCGCTTTGACACCCAATGGTGGCTCCAACCTGACATTGTTAGTGCAGTGCGCATTTGTTAGTACTGATGAAGCTCCAACAGTCAGAGAACTAGGAACCAACTCAATCAATGTGAAAACTACCATTTTCCAAGAGAAGAAATGGACTTTAAAGAGGATAGAGGCCATCATTACAACCAGCATTGCTATTTTAGGAAGCGAATTCAATTTTTTTTAAAACAAGCAAGATGGAGTCCATCAAATCATGGTAATATGTAGAGGAAAAAAACTAGGATCACATATGAATCATATGCAATTGCTATGATCCATTCACCGATGGAAACAGAAGTAATCAACTCCCCTAATTGCTGAACTGGGGATCCAATTCTGAATTGTTTGCAATGTAAAAACTAACGAATTGCAAGAAATACTGTCCAAAAATCGGCCAAAAAATCTCTACGATTACAAAACCGCGCACGAATAATGCCAAAAGAATCATTTGCAAGAGCAACTCTACTCATCCATTCGCTCAAATCAACTCTAATCAAGAAACTCTCGGGACTAAAATCTAATCCCCGCATCCATCAACCACCCTCGAACGAAAGGCACACGCGCCACGCCCAAACACGCGAGGGAAGCCACTGAGGGAGGCGGAGCGCACTCACCGGCACAGCGGCAGCAGTCGCAGAGCGGCGCGGGCGACGACGCGGCGAGCTCCTCGACGGCGAGGATGGGGACGACGGCGCCGGTGCGGTCGTCTGAGAGGAGCGCGCGCCACGCGGAGGACCCGGTGCCGTCCGCGGCGGGGTCCCACTGCTTCAACAGCCACCGGACGTTGTCCCGGAACGCGCCGCCCAGCGCCGCCGCCTCCTCCGGGAAATCCCGCAGCGGGTACACGCGGAGGCCCCCCGATCCGCCCCGCGCCACCGACGACGACGACGACGCGGCGGGCTTGGCAGGCGCCACCGAGGCCGAGGAGGAGGAGGACGACGACGAGTAGGCGGAGGACGAAGACAGCGGAAGCGGGCTCTCCGCCACCACCGGTGGCGGCGGGCTCGGCTGGGGCGGCGGGCGCGAGGCGGCGAGCCGCTCGAGCGCGCGCGTGGACGGCATTGCCATGGGCTCTCCTGCGAAGGGTTTCTGGGTTTTGGTCCGCGGCCGCAGGGGCGTTTCCGTAATTTTTATTGCGCCCCGGCCCGGGTGCGGCGTGTCTCAGGCGTCGCGAGCGTTGCGCCCTCGCCGTGCTCCCCGAAATGCCGTGGCCCGCGCACAGCACTGACTGGTGGGCCCTGCACAAGTCGCTTTCCAGCCACGCACGTCTGTGACGTTTCCGACAGGCTACTGCACTCCACCCTGCATATGCTTGGCGTTACGTAACAATGACATCCAGGGCCCACACGGTTAAGTGTGGGTCCCACAGTTCAGTGGAAAATGTAATGGAGGTGGGATTGTGGATGTGGTAAAAGTTTTTGTGTGATGACAAGCAGGCGATAGGGACAGGAGCGGGCCGTTGCTGGGGCCCAAGAAGAGAGAGGAGCAGGGTCAAATTTTTGGGTGACGTGGCGCCAGGGCATTGGTGGTTCATCTCGGGCCCAGGGTTCAGATACATTGAACCTGACTGGTTTGTCTGTCCTTTGCAGTTAATCTCGTCTAAGACTCACTTGAGCTGGTCAAACCGTCAAAGCAACGTGCTCCTAATTACGAGCTCATCATTTGTACTTGTACTTACTACTGCTGCTGCTTAACAAACGAAACTGACGCCGAACGGCGGCGCAACCGGACCGGATACTTGCATTACAGAGTCGGAAATAGGCACGGATCCTATTCCGCAACGGTCAGTTGGTCGAACAAAAATTGTATATACAGTTTGTACTCTTGCAAATGATATTAGATAGAAAAATACAATCAAAACGGATACGGATATATATTACTTATTCCATATCATATTTCACTTTTTCTTTGAGTCAGACATGGATCTTGTTGGATATTTGTTTCTCTTTTTTGTATTCACTTTATAAATCTTTGATCGAACAATTGGATGAAAATTATTCACTCTATTTGCATCTCTAGTTGGAAGGATGAGTAAACTACTTGAATGGCACGGTAGCGTGCAGAAGTAATTCGTGCAAATGAGCACTGGCAATTATGTAGGATATAGGTAAAAATTATACTATTTTCTTTATATATTTCTATGAGTTTTGTATGTTTGTTGCGTTCTAAATAAGCCTAGATATTTTTAGACGACTCATGCCATTACTACCTTAAGTAAGAGCACTAGTATGTGGTTATTATTTGACAAAACAAAATAATTTTATGTTTTATTGACTAATAAACCACATAAGAGTGTTGCGGCAGAACAATAATTAGAGATTGTTACATAACATTACAATAATATTGCCACACAGAGTTAAAGTCTTTAACAAGGCTAAATAGTTGCCTGATTATTACAATACTACTAGAAACAAAGCTACTTCTAGTTAATAATTATGCAGGTACTGAAACTACGGATACAAGCGTGTTGTTATACCCTAGATTCCACATATGATCAACTAGTAGCCGGTTATTGGTCCCACATCTTATATACGGCATACACCTCATACACATCATACTTAGGGTCAACTCCATCCCACTCGACATAGCTACCCTCCACATAGGCATCTTCTATACCCGGAAGCACTCCAGTCGGACTAGTATCTAAACGAGAGAGTAATAACAAGCGTGAGTACAAGGGTACTGTAGGATCGGTATGGCGAGTCAAAAGCGGGTGAATGACTTCTTCAAAATCTTCCTCTAGTATTATCAACTTAATACAGTGGGAACACAAACTCACAAACACACCAGAAGCTAAGAGCCAAGAATCACAAGGTCGCCCGAGACTCACTATCTCACCAGTTTGACCACCGGTCTGGGTGCGGTCTGACCGCTCAATCGGTCGCTGGTTCTTATCCCCTCTACTTGTGCGTCGTATGGGATGGGCTATGAAAACTCACCGTTGGCAGTGGATTGCTATGTACTCCAGTAAACTATATTTACTAGGATTGGCTGGCGGTAAAAATGTGCTCAGAATTGATTCAGATTTGTTTTTACACCGAATGATGAAATCCTACGGTTACGAGAGGTGCCGAGTGACCCCGGATCCCAATGAGTGGCTATTATTCTAAAAAAGGATTCTAACAACAATATTCATTTTACATTGTTTTCTTTATTTTGTTCTTTTTTCGGTGCAGTTATCATCTCTTCCTACAGGTATTTGAGCCTGTTCTAATGTGAATGACCTCGGAGAATTTGTCACTTGTGATTGTATGAGTTGTATTCATTTATATGCATGGATATGGATGTACAATTTCATTTGTATGTACCCGAAATGTATAAAATTGTAATATTCTGAATTGAGTTGTAATGAAATGGGACATTCGGATGTATTCATTTAGTTACTATTCTTACATTTTCATTTGGTTTGTTACATGATTAAAGAACTTAATTTATCTTATAATTTATTTATTAGTTATTGAATTAATTTTGTTTAGCTTCATAATTCATCATTTAAAAAAAATTAAAATGCGAGGCGTTGCAGTCTGCGATAGCTTGAATTCCGTTCGAATGAGATAGATATTCAGGTGAATTCAGTGCACGTTTCTGGTCTCACTTAACTTTTCTTTACTTCTACATAAATACCGTTGGTAATGATGGTGCACCAGCTCCCCTTAGAAAGGATCTTTCTACGGAGAATTCTCCTGTGGAGGATAGGATCGTCCATGCATATGTATGTACGTGGCTTGTGTTATGGTTATATATGGTTGCTGAATGAATGTAAATTTTGTATGGATTCTAGATTTCGTGATAATTATACGTGCATGATGAATGATTTGGCGGATACTATAACGGGTAAATTATAATTATTTTGTACCATAAATTTCATAAGGTTGATTTAGCGTGATAATCTGGTGTGACATACTCAAAATAAAACTCGTACGACTAGAATTTATGGTAGTTAGAGACATGTGCGTTGCAATGGATTCATAAAAATAGTGAGATGAAACTTACTACCTGACCAACTTCACATATCAAGTATTGGGGAGCAAGCGACAGAGAGAATGGCGACCAGAATGCGCGAGGAGATGAGAAAAGAGGAGAATGTGGGCGATTGTATCCTGAGAGAGAGGAGGAGAAAGACGAATGGTCCAAATCAAATCAGATGGCTATAGAGAGAAAAGAGGAGAATACACCGATGATCATTAACTTCTTTTTATATAATAGTAAAGATTTTTTTTTAGAACCATTGCAACATACGTCTATTCGGAAGTGCGCCGAACTAGTCTCCATTAGAAACATAGCCCGCTGTGGAAAACTTTCGTGGCAACTCGCTGCAGCGATCAAGAAAATTTAGCGAGCTCTACGTAAAGCGCAGCCCAGAAAATACGGCCCAATCCTCAACAGGAATGTGGCCCAATCTTAAGCAAGTCCCGATGAAGTTTCGACCGTTGGTGATTCGTGATATCCATGGCCCAGCTGCCACCGGCACTACGCTCGCCAGCTTCTCACTCTACCCGAGATACCGTTCCGTTACTCGACCCATCTTCGTATTGGGCCATTCCCACCTGTAGATGACTCACAAATGAACACACGTTGGTGGGTTCTCCTGGGCCTGTTCTTTTTTCTGCGATCTGTAGCTTTTAAACTATTCGTGTGAGAGATTACAGAGTAACAGAAATTTACGTATGATTTTTACCGATATAAATGAAGTTGGTACAATATATACTACAATTAACTAGTAGACCCTATCTTAAAAAGATACTCCGTTTAAAAGCTAATTACTGTAAAAAAACCAAAAAACAACTTTTAGAAGCCGAAAAGAACAGGGCCTTTGTCTGTAGCTAATGATTTTTGACTCTATTACAAGTGTTTGTACGAATGACTTAAATATTGATAAGCCGTTTTAAAATTTTATCATAATAAATTGTTTTAAAAAGATAATAGAAAAATCATACACAATAAGCCGGAAAGATGGGCCACACTCCTAAGGACCGTACAGGGCGCCTTTCATTTTTAGTGGAGTGACCACTGCGTAGCTCAATCACACTGCGTGCGGTGGTCACACGCACCAGCGAGACAACAACCTTTCGAAGCCGCAGTTATCGCCGTGCCAAGCACAGCGATTCGTGTCAGACCTTTTCGATGAAACAGGCACAAAAGTTGGCAAAACCACTGGCCTGTCTCGCTCGTACGTACTGGACTGTCCAAGACGCGCGGTACCAAAGGTAGGCAGCCAACCCACGCATGCCATAGCCGTAGCGCCACCCCCTTGCTACACCAAGTCACCCACCTACGCCTGGGTGTACTAGGTGAAAATGCGAATATAATGTAGATTCTATTTTCGTTTAACTTACAAGTTTTAAAAAGTTTCAGCGGATGTTGGGGAGGGTATGCTATATATCTTTACAAAATTTCAAGATTAAACGGAATCGTATTTTTGTATCTCGGTAATACGGTTAAGTTTTGATCTTAAAATTTTGCAAAGGTATATAACATAATCTCCCTTACATCTGGTATTTTTTTTAATCTTCCAAGTAAAGTGAAAATGGAATTTTCATTGTGTTCACATGTTCACCTAACATTTCGCCTTTCATACAAGTAACCAGTGTCCGATTATTTAGTTCATGAAAGTCAATGGATCACGTTGCAGTAAGTGGCTGCAAGGATTCGACAAGGGGAAGGCTCCATCAAGAACCTTGCAAAGCTCTTGTATTATAAGACACGGTCCCTTAACGCGGGATTTTTTCTCTCTCAATTTATATGAAAATTAAACTGTATCGTGTAAAGTTCTTACCAGACCTGCTTGCTGCGCGTACGATTAGGATAAAAAATGTGTTTCGCCAGCGAGCATACAGCGAGGACGCTGAGGTGTTTGGCCCCTTTCCGTTCTTGTTTTTGCCCGCCCAGCTTGTAACTTGGAAAGTAAGGGAGGAAAAGGGTTGCGCGGTCCACACGTCACGCCCGCAACGCACGCACGAGTCGACACTCGACAGCATAAATGCGCCCGGTCGGTCGGTCTCGCGCCGCCCAAGTGGCTCGCCTGATGAGCCTTTTTTTTCTTTGTTTCTGCGTGCCCACCTGTCCTCTGGCCATCCGAACAGCGCACGGCCGTCGCCATCTCTGTGATGGAATCCTTCGCTGTTTAGGCTCTGCAGATTTTTTTTCTTCAAATCTTAGACTCCTAGTCCACCTAACTATTATATTTCTAGTCTCCTCTACGATCACGGTAGCAATAGACTGTACATGTTATCTACCGCGCTACCATACCACGACACGTTACCCTGCTGTGGCTAGGCAACACGATAGGTGCTACTGCGGTCAAGGAGTACGATAGGCTAATAGGTCTACGTTTGTCGTGTACCATACTAAATAGATGTGTCGTGATGGCTACCTCTTGCCGCTGCTATCGTCGTCACGGAAGGGGTAGAAAGGCAATCACACGTATTAGAGAGTTATATTTGAAAAAAAAGGAGTGATGTAGACTCGAGATGCATTGAACACTGTGTGTTGTGCCTTCTCCTCACGCAGAGCTGTGAACGTTTTCCACGTCCAAGCAAGCGAGCAGCCAGGTTGTACTGGTACTTCTGTCTCTGAAACCAAGCCTTTCATGGCTAAAACCAGACGGAATCACATGTGATTCGTACACTTTCAAACAGATTCTTAATAGGTTATGTTTCAAATGGCGTTGATTGAACGTTCGTGGTTGATTATCATGGCAAGCTAGCGACTCACTCCTATTACGGGTCTGTTCTTTTCTTTTATGACTTATGGCTTTTGGTGAAAATTTTGAATTTTGGTCATTACTTTGATGCAGATTACGGAAAAACAGATACTCATTTGCAATTTTGACTGATACAGATGTTGAGCTTTTAACGTGTAGATTGTTTAACTTGTAGATCCCGTTTTGAGAAAATACTCCGTTTGAAAGCTAGGTACTGTAGCAAAAGCTAAAAGCCGCTAGCTTGTGAGGTAAAGAACATGCCCTACGTCCCTCAACAAAAGAAATTCCGTGCCACAGCCACGCCCCCTGCATTCATAGTTACAAAATATGGCTTTACCATCACGTTTGAAATTTCCTGTTACAAATCAGGCATTTTAACGTGCTTTAAAATCTCTTCTTGTAAACTGTTTTTTTTTAATAAGATGGTGCTCCAACTAGCTTTTATCTTAAATTTCTGTCTGTTGCTTTAGGCTTAAATTGCACTGTAGCAGCTGTTAATTTTTTTAAGAAAAAAGATAAATATTAGAAAAATTAAAAAAATATTATATCATCACGAACAATGAAAAAGAATAGGAAAAAAGAAAAACTAAAATAAATTGAAAATATAAATCAATATGTTTCAAGTGATTTCTAACTTAAATAAATCAAAAATAAAAAATTAGGAACTAAAACCGTTTAGAGAGATGGAATGGTGGGTTTTTAGGCGGAGCCAATAAATTGAAAATATAAGTCAATATGTTTTCCCGGCCGGCGAAGCCAACCAAACCCGAAACTTTCCCACGCGACAAAGCGTCCGTCAATCTGAGTCGACCTCCGTGAGGGGTGCAAACGGATCGGATTCGGACGGATATTGTTGTTACCATATCCTAACCCATATTTTTTCTTCGGATTCGGTACCAATCGGATTCGGTACCAATCGGATTTGGTGCCGGATCGGTCGGGATTAACCCAAGCCGTTTGCACTCTTACTTGTTTATAAGGAATACATGCAGTACAACAAATAGAGTAGGAGGACGTACTGTCAAGAGCTTGATGTTACTACTTAATAGCTGATGTGGAAGATTTTATTTTACCATTGCAAAAGAAAATGAAACATCAAATAGTAGCACTAACCTGGAATCAAACTTGAAGACGTATCGGATTCGGGACGGATATTCTTTGTTACCATATCCTAACCCATATTTTTCTCGGATTCGGCACCAATCGGATTCGGTACTAATCGGATGATGACGGATCGGTCGGGATTAACCCGACCGTTTGCACCCCTAGCCTCCAGTCACACATTCCAATTCCAAATGGAGTAGCCGAGATCACACACAAAAAAAAAAAAATTGCCTCCTTTCCTTTTAGAGCCCGCAGGCCAATGGCAAATCACAAAGAAGGTCGAAATATATCCCTAATTATGCGTCCACTGACCCCATTTTTGGGAAACTTGCTGGATTTGAGGTTGACATGACTTGGAAAGGTACTAGATGATACATTGATACTCCTCCTTATCACGATCCTGTACGAGAACTGGACTGCACCATCACCAGACATATACACAGGTCTCTGCATTCAAATCTGATAGGAACAGCAGGGCCATGCGCTCGAGTCACGATCAGAGAACTGGATGGCATTCTCACCGGATATTGAGAGGGCCACGTACGTCCGTTTCCTCTCTGCCTGTTGTCTCATCCTAATTAAAGGCTGATTTAGCGACAATGTAGCGACGCAGCATCGTCCGGGCCTCCTTTCGCAGGTAGGTCTCTAACATGGGAGCTGTGCCGCTGTTGCGTCGCACAATCTGAAATCCAAAAGCCTCCGAGCACCAACTTATTAAAGGCGCAGGCTTTAGGTACAACGGCACATCAGGATTAGCGCACCGGATCATCGGATGCAGCTTATGCATTGGATATTGGAATCGTACCTGAGCACCTGACCCCCTTCAGGTACCAGTACCTACCTGTTTTACGCTTCCAAGCTGGTAACTCGCATGACAAGGCATAACTCCGCTAGTTTCCACGTCAACTTCTGGCTTATTTTTAACTATTCATAAATTTCATTTTTTTAAACTTTTAGCTTTTTTGCCGGTTCTTTTTTTTCATATTCGTTTGTATTGTTTATGATGAGCTGACATATTTTTTCTATTTTTATTTTTTAATTTAATTACGTTAAATAAATCACTTTCAACTATAGTAAAATTTTAGTTATAAACTATAGCTTTTCAATCCAACCCCCAACCCAGCGGGGCCATAATCTATCTGTTCAATAATTTTGGACACATGCCAAGGCCTACAATAATTGAGCTAGTAGTAATGGTAGTGTCATGATTGCCAAAGGACGGTCCATATTGGCAAGTTAATATAAACACATAACTTCTATAAACTACTTCTATCAGTTATTACTATTTATCAGTCACTATTTTTTATTTTTATATATTATAACATATTTTGTATTTTATTATATCACAATTCCGTAAGTCGTATAATAGTTCCTTCCGTTGCACTGTCTTTCTTACGTAATACACTACTATTCATCAGTCGCAGCCAAAAGTCATCAATAAAAGTCAATATGAACAAGCCTAAAAGAAAACACTGAGCGACGACTGCAACTAAGCTGCTGCTGAAGAGAAAGAACATGGACCAACTTAAGGGCCTGATCTTTTGTGGCTACGGTTTTTATCTTTTGGCTGTTTGTAAGAGATTAGAAAGTAACTAAAATTCACGTGCGACTTTTACCGATATAAATGAAGTCGGTACAATACATCTTAAAAAGATACTTCGTTTAAAAGCTAGTTAATGTAAAAAAAACCAAAAGCTGAAACCAAAAGACACAAAAGAACATGCCTTAAATCTTGCAACAGAGTAATGTTAAATACAACACAAGTACCCAACAACCCTAGCAATCTTCTACTTTAAGCTTAGCATATGACACAATAGAACGGTTAGTTGCAAACTTCCAGGCAATCCTTGAGTCAAGATTACAGAATACATGATCAAAGGGCAGCTACCAGGCAGCACCGAGCCACATCAAAGAAACATGAAAAGCCCGGGGCGCCCGCGGGGTGAAGAGGCTAAAGGAATGAACAGAAGGATCACTTGAGCGCTCTGCTTTCGCGGAGCCTGCGGCACACGCTCCCCGACTATCTTCCATCAGCAGAGGTGAACGAATCTGCAAATCCTGGAGGCCTCGTCGGGATGCTTGTCTGTGTGTTATCCATACTCGCAAGGAACGACGAGGTCGCGCCGTCAAAATGGCCACTGTCCGCCTGCCATTTCTTCAATGCTTGAGGCAGTGTCATGTCCAGGTCGATACCGTAGCTGTCATCTGAATCCGGATCGGACGGTTTCCACACCTCCGAAAGAGTAGAGAGCACATTGACAGCATGACCCATGTCGGGCCTCTGATGTGGTTCCCTAGCACTGCAGTGTCCGGCAAGCTCTGCAACGGTGCTAACGCTAGCCAATGTCTCCTCGTCGAGGTCAATAGTCAGGTCAATTGCTTTCTGGAAAGTGTCTTTGTTGAGCTGCATTCTCCGGAACCATGTGACTAAGTGCATGCTATCCTCAGGTTGAGTCTCATCAAGCGCCTTGCGTCCAGTGATAAGTTCCATCAAGATGACACCAAAGCTGAAGACATCAGCTTTTGTGGTTACTCGTCCAGTAACTGCATATAAAATGTTCACTTTTAGTGTTAAACAAAAATTATAAGCGACACATATGAACTGATGAACAAATGCTTTTGAAATATGCAGCTTGGCTCAGATCACCAATTAGGACAAGGCAGTAAGGATGACATGGCTTCCTACTTAGATCGTATTTCCTAAAGGGAAGATGCTGGACAGTGCAAGTTTCCAGCTAAAGGTACAATTAAAGCTCCAGGGCTATTGAAAGTCTTTATATTAGGGGAGTGACTATTGCCAAGGCGACTGAAATTTTTTTATCTCTCAGTCACTTGAAGTTGCACTCTCAATCAACTAAAATTGCAGTTGTTCTGAGAGTGCAACTTTTGGAGAGGGCTGTTTTTTTTGAGGGGGCTGCAATTTTAGTTGATTGAGAGTGCAACTTTCAAGTGACTGAGAGACAAAAAAATTTCAGTCGCCTTGGCAATAGCAAAACCGTTATATTAGAAGGGGGAAAACTGGTCAAGCAGGCAAAAGAAATTTTCTTATGAATATGTTTGTTAATGTTGGTGTCCACACTTAGACCCTGTTTGTTTATGCTTAGGCTTTTTGGTTTATAGCTTAAAGCTAACTTTTTGGCTAAATCAGTTTATAAGCACCTAGCCTTTAAACAAGTCAGGTATATACCTGTTTGTTTAGGCTTATGCTTTTTGGCTTGAACACACAACAATCAGTGGTAATTTACAGAATTTTGAGAACAACTTTGAACATGAATCATTGATTATGACCTTGATAATCACATCTATCCTCATTCAATTCAAAAAAAAAGAAAGAAAAATGAAAAAATAGAGAAAAAATCTTCTGATCGTCGTCGGGGCCAGGGAGGACGGCGGCGGCGGGCACGTGGAAGGGGGATGCCAGCGGCGGCGAGCGCGGGGAAGAGGGAGGCCGGTGGAGTTGGGGCGCATAGACGGTGCCAGTGAGTTGGGCGTGGGAAGAGGAAGCCGCCATGAGCGCGAGGAAGAGGAGGTGAGAGTTGGGCGTGTGGGCTGACCCCAGAGTTAGGCGCAAGGAAGAGGGAGGCCGGCAGGATTAGGACAAGGGAAGCTAGCGGCGGCGGGAGCGGGGAAGAGGGAGGCCGGCGGGGTTGGGACAAGGGAAGTCGGCGGCGGTGGGCGTAGGGAAGGGGATGCAAGCGGCGGTGAGCGCTGGGAAGAGGGAGGCCGGCGGAGTTGGGGCGTGTGGGCGGCGTTGGCAGAGTTGGGGAGCGGGGAAGAGGGAGGCCGACAGGGTAGAGACAAGGGAAGTCGGCCGCGGCGCGCGCGTGGAAGAGGGAGGCCAACGAAGTTGGGGCGCGGGGACAACATCGACGAGAGTGGGACGGTGGCGTCAAGCGTCGTGGGATGGTGAGGGAGCCTAAAAAGGAGTTGAGAGGAGGCAAAAAAGGAGGAAGGAGAAAAAATGGAAGGATTTGAGTTATATATGAATGGCATTTGGTGGGTAATTTTAGTGAACTTAAGTGGCAAAGGGATATTCTATTATGCAAAAGCCAAAAAAAGCCCCTCTCCTATGGCTTTTGGCTTTTAGGCTTAAAATGGCTTAAGCTTTTCATAAGCTGGACGAAAAGGTCACCTCTTTATTTAGGCTTTGGCTTTTTTGCTTATAAGCCAGATAAAAAGCCTAAACAAACAGGGCCTTATACGAGGCACACTAATAAATCACAATGTTCTTACATTGCAACATTTGTACTTCATGTAAACAGAACAGTTCTCATCAAAGTTTATCACTAAAAAGATTGTCGAAGACTTTATATATGGTTAAGTAACACATTTCAATAGTTCTTAGATGTCACATACTCCACTAAATTTCGTTCCCTTCAGAATCTTCAAATTTGCGTAGTAAGCACCTAAATACCTCTTATAGAAAGAAATAAACCATTAGTCTTTCAAACAGTAAGGCTAGAGAACTAAATGACAATTGAATGGTCATTTCAGGCTTAAGCTCTAAACATGAAATTATTCGATGATACTATTTTTGGTCTGCCTTAGTCTAAATATATTGTGCTTGTTAATTGAATTGAACACAAAACATCGGAAAACTGAAGCAAAAGAAACATGGGATGATCACCTGCATACTCTGGGGCAAGGTATCCAAAAGTGCCAGCAAGTCTTGTCTCTACTGAGACACACTTCCCATCAGCTGGTGCAAGCCGGACCAATCCAAAATCCGCCACCTTTGCCTTCATGTCATCACCAAGAAGTATGTTCGATGGTTTCAAATCTCTGTGGATGAAGGTCTGCTGCGCAAGGCTGTGCAGGTACTCAACACCCCTTGCAACATCAAGCACAATGCTCAGTCGCTTCTTCCATTCCAACGGCCGCAAATTATTTTCTTTCCACTCAAACAGGTGTTGGCTCAGTGTCCCCTGTGGCATGTACTCATATACAAGTATCCTCTCATTGCCATCGAGGCAATAGCCAAGCAGAGACACAAGGTTCCGGTGACGGACCTTGGTCAGCACAGCAATCTCTGATTTAAACTCATTTAGCCCCTTGTTACCCATAACACCAGCCTCCATCCGCTTCACAGCAATCTTTGTGCCATCGTGAAGCTCACCCTTGTAGACGGTGCCAAAGCCACCACGACCGAGGATGTTCTCCTCACTGAAGTTGTTGGTCACAATGCGGAGCACCTGAATCGAAATGACCATGTTTCCAGTCTCAACAACATGGATGTCCCGGGGGCCACTGCTTGCTTGGCTATATGTCTCACTCGTGGCTGCACCGCCATTGACATTTCCCCCAGCAACTGTGATTTTAACCATGTCAGGATCTGACCCTGAGTGCCTGGGATGGATGACCATAGCATGCGGACTCTGCACCCTTCCGAAAGGCTTCTGCTTTCTCTTATAGCAATAGAACCCTAATGCAGCAATAAGGCCTAGTCCAGCGACAGCACCAACCACCGAGCCAGCAATGACTCCAATAGAAGACGAAGAGGAACCCCCATTGCTTCCACCACTTCCATCCTCGCTTTCACCTGATGCACTGTTGCCACCGCTACCACCTGATCCAGATGTTGGCGCAGGAGCATCCTTGCCAATGTTCGGGTTACCAGCAGTTTTCAGCAGCACATTCTTTGCAGCAAAGGGAGGAACTTTCCCATAAAGATTGTTATTCGACAGATCAACCTCCTTCAGTGCTGGCAACGCAGCAACCTCCTTCGGGACCGTGCCAGTAATGTTGTTATTTGAAAGAATCAGAGTCTGAAGTGAGGTAATCTTCCCAATAGCCGGTGAGATGCTCCCGCTGAGCCCCATGTTGGGGAAATTCAGCATTGTAATATTTCCATTTTCACATGAAACACCAATGTAATTATTGCACGGGTCATTCCCATTCCAATTGTCTGCAAGCTTCACTGGGTACATGAATCCAGCCGCCACCTCGAGCAGCAGGCTCACACGAGGATCACACAGCTTCCCAGGGTTCAGCAAGCAGAACCGCTCTGTTGTCGGCACCACATCGGCATCCACCCCATCAGCAAACTTGGGCGTCGGCCCCTGCAGCAAATTATTCGTCAGGGTCACCTTCTTCAAAGACTTGAGCTTGACCAGACTGTCCGGCACCGGCCCAGCGAGCTGGTTGTCGCGGAGCTGCAAATCCCAAAGGTTGGTGAGCCCCGAGAAGTCCGGCAAGGGCCCGGTGAAGTCGTTGGAGTGCAGCCACAGCTGCTTGACCGAGGTCATGTTGGCGACAAAGCTAATCGACCCGTTGAACCGGGTGTCCCCAGCCTGGTTGTTAAGCCAGAGCGCCAGCAGCGGCGTGCCGGCCAGAGACGCCGGCACGGGCCCGGACAGCAGGTTGAATGCCAGCGAGACGCGCTGGAGCGACGGCAGCGCAGTGCCGAGGAAATCCGGGAGCGCACCGGACACGTTGGCGCTATTGGCGGAGAAGTTGGTGAGGGACGTGCAGTCGGCAAGGTCAGCGGGGAGCGGCCACGGCGCAAGCGGGTTGTCATCGAGCGAGACGGTGGTGAGCGCGGTGAGCCCCCTGAAGAAGTCCCCCGGGAGGGAGGTGAAGCCGTTGGAGTGAAGCAGGAGGTACTCGAGCGAGGAAAGCCCGGCCAGCGAGGGCAGCGCGCCGGAGAGCGAGTTGGAGAAGAGCTCGAGGCGCACGAGCGCGGTGAGGTTGCGGACCTCGGGCGCCAGCGTGCCCGTCAGGCTGCGGTTCCCGGCCTGCATGGCGGTGACGCGGCCTGCGGGGTTGCAGCTCACCCCGGCCCACGGCTTGGGCGAGCAGGGGTCGTCGGTGTCCCAGCCGAGCGCCTTGTCCGCGCCCAGCGCCCTCGCCACCGCCCGCATCGCCGCCGCGTCCGACGCCGACGTGTCCGCCGCGGCGCCCACGACCAGAATCAGGGCCAGGAGCACATGGAGGCCGGCGCCGCGGCCACCGCGCCGCCGCCGCTGCGCGGTGGCGGCGGTGGGAGATGGCATTGCGTTGCTAGAGAGAGACAGACAGAGAAGGGGAAGAGAGAGAAACAGGAGTAAGTGTTGGGGTGGTGAGGATTTGAAGTGAAGAGAGAGAGAGAGCACCGGACACATGGTAGAGGGAGAGGCCGGTGGCACATGCGTGGGGCCCACGTGTGGGGATTGGAGCGACGATTTTAGGGTCCCCTCCTGAGCCGCGAAATGACGGAGCTGCCCCTCGCGGCCGCGGCAGTTTGAACCTGGTCTCGACGGCGATACACGCCCGTGCAGACCCGCACGGTCCCTGACATGCTGGGCCACGGTCGAGCCGCAACAAAAGGCGGGTGATGCATGTCCGTCTCGTCTGTCTCTGCGCTGGACGTGGGGCCCGGGGCGCAGCGTTACGCAGGGCGCGAAGGGAGGGGAGGGGAGAGGAAGGAAACAGGGAATCCGAGACGTCTCTCTCCATCCGCCTTGTCGAGTCGACGCTGGGTGGGAGGCGTGGGGTGGGCCCGAGGCGTCAGCGTCCTATGGTGACCTGCGCGCCGTTGGCGAAATTCTTTTAAGTCATTCATATTTTATACCAAATAACAGAAATATATCTTTGTACATATTTTTTTTACAGAAATAGCTTTCAATCGTCGAATCATTGGGCGACTAGAACCTATCGTCCAACGACCGCACAATGCTAACGGCTCGATGACTACATTTATAGTTGCTCATTGTTCAATGACGCAAACGGAGACAATATCGGTTGATCCATTTGTGATTTTTGTATATTATAAATGATAGATAATCTATTAGATTCACAATAACAACACAATGCACAACGGCTCGGTGACTACATTTATAGTCGCTCAGCTGTTCAGCGACTGCAAACGGGAGGCAATGTCGGTTGATCCATTTGTGATTTTTGTATATTATAAATGGTAGATAATCTATTAGATTCACAATAAAATTTTATGATCGTCGTATGTTGTTGTAGTGCAAAAACTTTCGTGAATTTTTTAGAATAATTGAAATAACAACGATTGGTAAGTACAAAGGTAAATGATATTATGATGTAACAGGAAATTCATACACGGAGAACTTTTTTGTTAATGTTGTTGCAATTATTGCTACGCGAATAATTGAATACAAAAGGACGAAAAAAATATGCTTATCCGAATTAAAATAGACTTCATAGTAAAATTGGGAGTAACACGGCGCGTAGGATTTGGTTATATGCATAAGAAAGAGTATCATACACGATGCAACAAATCGAACTACTTCTACGATATATATGCGTCTTTTTGGAATGGAACTAAATTCAACCTTCAGGGGACTAGTTAGTGCGGGAGAGCCCGACCAACTGCTTGGACCGGGGCTATTTTCCCTTGCGAGCTCGGCGTTGAACTTCTCGACGACCTTTTTGCCTTGATTGTTATTTCTCTCTTTTCTCACGTTCCTGTGTGCACATCTAGAGATGAGATTTCATCTCCGATGTATACACTCAATTTGCTAAATCATTCGGCGCTCCTCCTCCGGATCTCGCAACCCTTTGACATCCCACTCCCGATTTATGAGTTTTCCAAATGAATAAATCGGCCGGTTTCTCTGTTATCTTTTCGAAATGATTTATTAGGATAATTTTTAGAAATAACTTATCGTTCTATCGATATTTATTTTATTCATATAAACACTCGTGTTAAAATAAAAAACTATTATCCACATATATAAATCATCAGTCATAACTGAAGAGTCGTAACTGAAGAGAACCCACCCGTGATCCATGCCTTCCCGGAGAGATTCCAAAAACATTTGCATTTGTCATTTGCGTCCCTTTGCCACTAGTTCGGATAGCACTGCAGCAGCAGCTTCCAAGTTCCAAATGAAAACGAGCGCGTGCGGGATGATGGGCCGATGAGAGAAGCCTTATAACCCAGCACAAAACATGATGTTGCAAAACCTAATGGGTAGGCCCATAATTTCTCCGGCTAGAGGAGGCCCCAGCTCGAGTCAGTGTCCACTAATCTCCGAACGGCGCATTAAGGTCTTGCTCATGTTAGCTTGAGCTTCTGGTTCTAATTTATTTTTACTATTTATAAATTTTATCTTTTCAAATTTTTATTTTATTGAGTTATTTGGCGGTTATTTTTCCGTATTCGTTTGCGTGGTGCGTGATGAGCTAAAATATTTTTTCTATTTTTAATTTTTTAAATTCAATTACGCTAAATAAGCAACTTTCAGCTACAGTGTAATTTCAACCAGTTACAGTATAATTTCAGCCATAAACCACTATTTTTCAGTCCAACCAAACATAACCCAGGAGCTACAAATTCTTCGCGCCGACACCTCTCTCTCTGGCCCCAGGAGCTACAAATTCCGCCCATTTTGAAAATCGACGTAGTGCATAATTCTCCCCTGTTTTGACAAAATAATGCGACTAATGTCGTGCTCGAAAAGGCAAATAAAAAACTCATAAAGAATGTGGCGAAAGGAGGACACCATAAGTATTTAATTCCACTAAGCACCCACGAAACAAACGGGCATCAGTGTGCCAAGTCGCAAAAGTCAGTAACACAGGATAAATTATGCAATGATCTTTACTATTATAAAAGAAGAAGTTAATAATTGGTCCGGCCTCTTCCACCTCTTCTCATAAAAGACAGTGCTGACATGTGGCCTCAAAAGACCTGCACCGAATTAGTCTGTAGAATCTGTGAGAAGCTCGGTTATGCAGCTTCTTGATTCTAGTATAATTGCAGACTTCTCGATTTTTGATTCTCGTAGCTAGCCTAAAATCTGAACTGTTTGGGGGAGCTTTTGGCTACTAGAAGTAGCTAGCTGGCCTAGAATCTAAAACAAACAGGCCTAAAAGACCTCCAATTTTATTATACTATATGTTCTGAAACTAACGGGTGGTAATTTTTTTAGAATATGTATACAAATACATTCTAATTTTTTTAAAAAAATTTATAGCAATATATAGGCATTCAGCCAGTAAGAAAGAAAAGAAAGAGCAGCAGACTTCACAAGCTTTTTTCACCGTGCTCCTGGCACCGGCCGGTTCGACAAGAGAGGCCTTCCTGCCGTAGTGCCATAGAGGCATGCATATCTTGGTGAAGTCTTTCCGACGGATCACCGACAAAAAGTGCACCTCCGGTGACGCAAAAGGACACCAAAAATGGCACACACTTGGCAGCAGTGGCAGCACTTTCAGCGGGCCAAATCACTCTCTGGTGCGAGTGGCTGCATATGCATCACGGTTTGTTACAAAATCTTCGGAAATATTTTAACCGTACGATGCTATTTTCTATTTTTTTATGTATTTTTAGGACTGTTTGAAACTAAGTTATCCTGATACACGACATAAATATGGCGATATCGCGATACAACAGTTTGAAAAAACAAGCATACCGATACGGCAAGTATATATGTATTTAAAATAAAGAAATATAGAGAAGCAATGAGAGAGCGAGAAACTGAGATTACATTAACGAATGCTATATATTCCTTGCCTACCTCACTCGCTGACATTGTTGTGGTTCGGTCACAGTCTCACAGATGTACTCGGCCACTCGCTCCCTGTACTTTAGTCCATGAAAATACATCATATACACAATATGAGACTTATGAATATATCGCTAGTAATAAACTTGTAATCTTTATGAGAAATTCAAAGTAGAGAAGATGATTTACCCAACAAAAGCTGACCTCATATCACTTGAATCATAGATCAATAAACAAGAATACAATAAATTTTTACCAAAAACATTAGTAAATAGTAAAATAACATATCATAGATAATTAGATATACATAGTTCAACAATATAACATAAGCGTCGATGAGCATTTGTGAGCTTGCATTGCCCTCTTGACTCTTGATAACTATTTTGTCAAAAGAGGGAGAATGATTAAGGCAAATTTTGGTATTAGTCTAAAGGGGTGAAATAGTGAGAATTACCTTCTAAGGGGGAGAATGCATTAAAATTGTCAAAATGAGCTTTGCGAGGTTGCAATAGAGCAAAATAAGCTTTTGTGTGAGAAAAATGCATTTTGGGTCATAAATGATGTTTGCATTGTATTTGTTCTCTTTGACTCTTTTGGTGCCTTATCTTTCTATAACAATGGTCATGATTAACAATTGTTTTTTATTTGAACCACAAGTAAGATTGAGCTATTTGAGAAGTTTTAGGTGTGGATTGGTGCTTTTAGTGAAAACTTACTCTTTCTTGGTCTTAACACCTTTTCACATCTTATCAACGTGGTGATGTTCTTTCTTTCTCTTGATGATTGTTGCGGTAAGTGGAAAGACCGAGGCTATGGAGGGGATCCTGAGGCTAGGAAGTTTAAAAGCATTGGAGAAAGACAAGAATCATGAAAAGGAAATTGCGTGCATGTGGTGTACCAATTGGATTTGTGCATTTCTTATGATGACATTCCTCAGAGCAGGCGTATGATCTTGGTGACAAATAATTGGACATAACAGATTATGGTGTGATCTGGTGTGCCAATTGTACTCGTGCGTTTCAAATGGTGATGGCCACGGTGCAGGCGTATGATCTTGGCGACGAGTCATTGGGTTTCGCATATTTGTGAAGACCGGTGGGTGAAAATTGAGGAAATTGTCCAATATTGAGTAGAGTAGTAGTTTGCAAAACTGTGTTGGCCTAAGCGGTTTAAGTCACGTTTTGGGGATGGAGCATATATATCGCTTTGGGGCCTTGTGGAAATCGCACTTTGAAAAATGTACAAGTGTGTGAAATATAAAATTGTTGTGTGTGGGTTCTAGGATTTTCTATCTGTAAATGGTGTGATCTACTAAAGAGTGGCTGATTGTTTAGGGTTTGATGTGAGGTGGAAGCCTCCACTATATAAGCCTTATGTATGAAGAGAGATAACACTTTAGAGATAGGATTCGGGTTTCCTTACGTTGGAGCCTTGTGTATGTGCTCTAGAGTTAGAGCTCTGCTATCCTAAGGGAGTAGCTGTAAAACGATCCTTTCTAAGTGAAGTGGACATCCAAAATTTGTACAAGTGAGTTGTGCCATGTATTCTTGTGTTTTTATTTGCTTGGCTTTCTTGTTTGGATTTACTGTTTTGATCTTTCCATGCTAAGAATGTGTAAGAGGTGAAGATGTTTATTAGAGATCGGTTCTCATCCATCTAGATACTTTCAGAGAAAGTTCTTAAGTTTACCGATTTTTTCAAGAGATAGAGGCGATTTTGAGGTTTTGCTCTTGTGAGTGTTTTGCCTTGAGTTTGTACTGTGATTTAGCTTACTATGACACATGAGAACCCATTCAAAGTAATCTAGATCATCAAGAACTTATGAGCAAGGGCAAATCAAGGCTTCCCATTTTTACTCGGTTTTGGTGCAACTCTCCTTGTTTTGAACAAAGGTCGAACTTTGACTTTCTCTTCATAATCTATGATTGGAATGTGTTCTCGACATCCTAGGAGGGTTTGTATCAAGTTTCGCTCTATTTGAATAGTGGTTTAAGAGTTGACTCTTTTCTTGAATGTGTGCGGTCTTGTCTACTTGCTTTTTCTGACGATCGACCATGCAAGGACCGAGCGATCGACGGCCACCGGTTAGACAGGTGCGGTCATACTTGCTCGGTCAATCTGGCTAGTGGTCAAACCACTTGTTGGCCGGCAGTCAGACCGGTTGAGACAGTCTCAGGCGATCTTTGTGATTCTTTGTTCTTAGCTTTGGTGAGCTTGTGAATTTGTATTTCCGTTATATAGAGTTGTGGATACTTGAGGAGAGATTTTGAAAGAGTCATTCTTCCCGCTTTGATTCGCCATACTGATCCTATAAAACCTGAAAACTATTGAACTTTCAGTGGACGAGCAAAATCCAATCAACTCAGTCCATTCAAGCAAGTTGATCAGACACACGATTCCAAGATTGAAGCCGTCCGTTCTGTAGATCCAACGGCTCAGATATCATTCCTGTAGTTCCAAGTGTAGAAATCTTCCCAGGTGATTTTCATCCATCAATTGGCCTCTGATGACGGCAGACAGAAGCCAGGCCATATCAAACAGGGTCCCTCTTCAGCTTTCCTTAAAGGAAAAAAAATGTAATTTGGAGGGGGAAAAGAAAACACAAAGCTTGCCCAACTAGTGGTGGGTCCTCAGATCTTTCCCTCGTCTTGCCAAAGAGATAGACATCTCAATCTCATCATGGGATCATTGAACCTTGCATAAGAATTCCTGTTTCGCCTATTTTCACCTGCTTATAAATATGCTGTCCTTGTTTGCAGGGCTTTGCTTTGCCTGCCCACACACAAATCTTTGTAAAACTCGGGACATTAGCATTTTAATTTATCCATTCGGTTGTAACAATATTCTGTTGTCTATTAGGCAATTTGCAAAGGTGCTAGGCCTCCTGATTTGCGACTTAATTGGCTAGAATTTGTGTTTGCTTCCATCAGCATTAGTGCTATTAATGCGACATTCAGTCAATTTGATGATCAGACATTTACAGTACAACACTACTCCAAAAGAGTAGATAATTGGTTGCCTGAACCTAGCTCAGCTAGACCAATCCGAGTGGAATCTCTGAAGATGGTGGGGGTTTGGTCGCCTTGGTGCATTTCTAGGTCAGTCTCGAGTCCTTTTCATTTCAAGTAGCGGTAAAAAAAGTGATATACACAAATGTATGCTGACAATAAACTCCATCACGACTACGGACGCTAAGACGAGAGAAATCCCAGTATGGATTGATATATTCCTTTCGAGAATGAAAGCTTGATTCATTTTCACGGCGTGCAGCACTGTATCTACTGATGACGCACATCAGAAGTCCCCTGTGGCTGGTTCCTTGTTTAATCTGTGCAAACGTTTCGAACTCCTGTCCATATAACTGCTCACACAAACTGATTCCCAGTAATAGTCAACGTCACAAAATTCTTTTTTTATTGCAGAAAATTATCAACATCACGAGTTTAGTTGGAGCTTGGATTGATCAAACCAAGCACTGATAAAGGCTTCCCCTGTCATTTGTAGAAAAGGACCCGGGCTAACATCTCCTATTTGATATGATTTGATGAACGAATGGACGATTGGCATAGTTTCCCATGTGGATTTCATTGTTGCATCGGGAGAGAATTTTCGAACAGACATGGTACGAAACCCATCCACATATTTTTCCTACGGTCCACAAGAGTTCACAATCCAATGGTGGTCTCCCACAAAAATGCTACCTTCCCATAACACGTGAACACTGGCCAGTAGCCAATTCCAGACAAGGGCAGGGGACGGAGAAAGCCGGGGAGCACGAGCATCGTTCCACAAGATTCATTCGTCATTCATTGCATGAAAGGGTGGAGCTATAACGTACGCGTAGTGCTACAACTAGTACTAGGCAGCACAGTGTAAGTAAAAAAAAAAAGGATTTGGGGTCTATTCATATTAACTTCTAAAAGTTGTTTTTCTCTAGTATCTAGTTTTAAAATAAAATATCTTTTACGATGAAAATTACTAAGTCAATTGTAGTACAGATATAGCAAATTTCTTTATATTAACCAAAAGCGTACACAGTGTCTCTCGCTCACATTCTTCTTTATAATTTGTTATTATTTATAAAGTAAAACTAAAATTCAATATAAACATAAATCCGGCGTTGCCGTGCCGACCGGGCACAAGGACAACCGGACAGACGAAGATCGTATTAGGCCACCTTTCGATTGAGGTGAAAAATAGTGGCTTATGGCTGAAATTACACTGTAGCTGGCTAAAATTACATTGTAGATAAAGATGGTTTATTTGACGTAATTAATTTTTAAAAAAATTAAAAATAAAAAAATATATTAGCTCATCACGGACAACACAAACGAATACGGAAAAAAGAACCGATAAAAAAGCTAAAAGTTCAGAAAAAGACAAAATTTATAAAAAGTGAAAAATAAATCGATGGCAAAATTCAAACCGAAATAAGCGGGACTTATCCCGCCACCTCGGTCTCATGTGTCAAACCCATAGGGTGATAGGCCATATCGCGGTGGATCTCGCGGTTTGGCCAAGCCGAAACGCATTGGCCGTTTGTCCTGCCATTGCGGTGTCTTGCGCGCGCTGCTTCGCATGCATGCACGCGATGCACGTGTAATTTTGTCTCACCAACCCGGCGCCGGTCGGTCGGTCGGCATGGCTCGGATTGCCATGGCATTCCTGCATCGACACGGTCGGTCGCCGTTGCTATAGGTGGTGTTCGTAATAGCTTATTTTGGTGGTTTATGACCGAAAACATCAGTAGTGGTGAAAAAACACCGTAGCTAAGAGACTTATGTAACATAATTAAATTTAGAAAAATTGAAAAATATAAAAATATATTAACCCATCACATACAACGAACGAATATGTTAGCCCGTAGCTTGGTTCCATCCAGAACCGGACGCTGGACGCAGATGGCGCGTGTTACCTTACCGCCATGTTTTTCGCTCTGTTGCTGGAGAAGTACTAGTTACAAGTTACTGCAAATAAGAAACTACTGAAAATTATGGTCGCACGATACTATCTGCCGCGCATATTGTGATGGAGCTACAGGCCTACAACCTACGAGGGTGCCTTGACATACAGTAGTGTGCAATCATTCCAGATAAGTACGCTATGTTATGGATAAGGGAGGGCTTTTAATTAGTTTTCTCCAGTACCTTGCTTCCGAAGCGAAAGTTACCGCCCATCCGGGTGAAACGAACTCGTCGCAGGCATTATTACTCTTTTTGAGACACTGGAGTAGAGTGCAGACGAAGCGTGTAAAAACAACTAACAATGCCGTAACAACAGCTGCACTAGCCACCTCGCTCGTTTCGACTTCAATTTCGACTTATTTTCATCATTTATAAATTTCATCTTTTCCGGACTTTTGCCTTTTTTGCCGGTTCTTTTTTTCCCGTATTTGTTTACGTTGTCCGTGATGAGCTAACATATTTTTCTATTTTTAAATTTTTTTAAATTTAATTACGTCAAATAAGCCACCTTCAGCTACAGTGCAATTTCAGCCATAAGCCACAGCTTTTCAGCCCAACCGAGGATTGATCAATAATGTGTGGAAATGGATTTTTTTGGCACATATGACACTATTTAAAGTTGTATTTACAAAAATAACAGTATATGTGTGAGAATAAAAAAAGTTAGCACTTCTATCGTACGGTGATCGGGCATCAGCGGTGTGGAGTTGACACATGGCACTTAGAGCCCTGCCACCGTGCGATAAGCGGCCACCGCCACCGCCACCGAGCTGCCACGCTACCGCCGCCGACAACCGATTCGCCTCCCAAAGCCGCGCAAGATAGCCACCATGCGGTAGGTAATTGCTTCGCTATACCGCCTTAAATATTATTTTATATTATAATTCTTTGATTTTTTTTAAATATAGCAAATGAGTTCAAAAATTATGAAATTTCACGTACAATCTCTCAACACAATGTACTTCATTGTATAATTTTTCAATAATTTTATACAGTGTGAATGTTACTCGAAAATTCATACGATTATATTATTTGTAGGAGTTGTTACATATAGCAAATGAGCTCAAAAAAAATACGAAATTTTATATGCAGCCTCCTGGCACAATCGTCCTAATTGTCTATATTTTTGGAAATTTTATGCTTTATGAATTTTGCTCGACTGATGCTGACGCGCCCAGGTCACATAACGATAACTGTTGTGGTTACAGACCAAACAGAGAGAGATGTATGGTAGTGGAAAGTTAGGTAAGCAATGTTTAGGGTTTCCCCATAGCCTGTATCATATATATATATATCCACATGGGGAATGTTTTTACAACGGTACCCTTACATTTAAGTGTCCTTCTCAGGGGCATTTATGCCATTACACATGTCCCACTTTAGACATTTACAGCCTTCTAACAGGCCGGTTGGGCTTAGGTGGGGGCCACCCCTACAACAGGAGCCTCTCATGGTGAAGGGGTTCATGGGCCGAAGCCATGTTGCCGACCATTTGGCCCCCTCCATCCCTGCGGCCCGTGACCTTCAATGATCTTAGACAGGACCGTTCCTTACCGGTGTAGCCTGCCGTCGTACTGAGGATATGGGGCCGGACCTGCTGTCGAATGTGTTGTTGGCCTAGGACGCGCTTAACTGGCGGAGTCGAAGATGCCGGAGGAGTCGAAGTCGAGGCGAGAGTGCTCATGTCGTAGATACCCACAGGCGCGGGGAGAGGCTCCGCATGTAGCACCGTAAAGTCGGTGAGGGGCATCGCCCGATCTGGCGTCGACATGGCCCGACGACCGCGGTCCGGAGATTTCGTCTTAATGATGGCGAGAATCGCGACCCCCCGACTTATCGGGGTGGGCATTGCTGTACCGCACGCCGCTATCCTGGTGGTGCGAGAATCAACGCAAGTCGACAAGCGGTGGGACGCCATGAAGAAGTTGGGGCCACCGCTCCCGGTGGGACGGTGGCGTCAAGCGTCGTGGGATGGTGAGGGAGCCTAAAAGGAGTTGAGAGGAGGCAAAAAAGGAGGAAGGAGAAAAAATGGAAGGATTTGAGTTATATATGAATGGCATTTGGTGGGTAATTTTAGTGAACTTAAGTGGCAAAGGGATATTCTATTATGCAAAAGCCAAAAAAAGGCCCTCTCCTATGGCTTTTGGCTTTTAGGCTTAAAATGGCTTAAGCTTTTCATAAGCTGGACGAAAAGGTCACCTCTTTATTTAGGCTTTGGCTTTTTGCTTATAAGCGGATAAAAGCCTAAACAAGCAGGCCTTATCTGAGGCACACTAATAAATCACAATGTTCTTACATTGCAACATTTGTACTTCATGTAAACAGAACAGTTCTCATCAAAGTTTATCACTAAAAAGATTGTCGAAGACTTCATATATGGTTGGGTAACACATTTCAATAGTTTTCAGATATCACACACTCCACTAAATTTTGATCCCTTCAGAATCAAAGCACCTAAATACCTCTTATAAAAAGAAATAAACCATTAAGTCTTTCAAACAGTAAGGCCTGAGAACTAAATGCCAATTGAATTATCATTTCAGACTAAGGCTCTAAATATGAAATTATTAGATGATGCTATTTTGGATATGCGTTAGTTTAAATACATTGTGCTCGTTTATAGAATTGAACACAAAACATCAGATTATCAGAAAACTGAAGCAAAAGAAATATACAATGATCACCTGCATACTCCGGGGCAAGGTATCCAAAAGTGCCAGCAAGTCTCGTCTCCACTGAGACACACTTCCCATCAGCTGGTGCAAGCCGGACCAGTCCGAAATCCGCCACCTTTGCCTTCATGTCATCACCAAGAAGTATGTTCGATGGTTTCAAATCTCTGTGGATGAAGGTCTGCTGCGCAAGACTGTGCAGGTACTCAACACCCCTTGCAACATCAAGCGCTATGCTCAGTCGCTTCTTCCATTCCAACGGCCGCAAATTGTTTTCTTTCCACTCAAACAGGTGTTGGCTCAGTGTCCCCTGTGGCATGTACTCATATACAAGAATCCTCTCATTGCCATCGAGGCAATAGCCAAGCAGTGACACAAGGTTCCGGTGACGGACCTTGGTCAGCACAGCAATTTCAGATTTAAACTCATTTAGCCCCTTGTTACCCATTACACCAGCCTCCATCCGCTTCACGGCAATCTTTGTGCCGTCGTGAAGCTCACCCTTGTAGACAGTGCCAAACCCACCACGACCGAGGATGTTCTCCTCACTGAAGTTGTTGGTCACATTGCGGAGCACCTGAATTGAAATGACCATGTTTCCAGTCTCAACATGGATGTCCCGGGGACCACTGCTTGCTTGGCTGTATGTCTCACTGGTGGCTGCACCGCCATTGACATTTCCCCCAGCAACTGTGATTTTAACCATGTCAGGATCTGACCCTGAGTGTCGGGGATGGATGACCATAGCATGTGGACTCTGCACCCTTCCGAAAGGCTTCTGCTTTCTCTTATAGCAATAGAATCCTAATGCAGCAATAAGGCCTAATCCAGCGACAGCACCAACCACTGAGCCAGCAATGACTCCAACAGAAGACGAAGAGGAACCCCCATTGCTTCCACCACTTCCATCGCCGCCTTCACCAGATGTACTGTTGCTGGTGCTACCACCTGATCCAGATGTTGGCGCAGGAGCATCCTTGCCGATGTTCGGGTTACCACTAGTTTTCAACCGCAAATTCTTGGCAGCAAAGGTAGGAAGTTTCCCATAAAGATTGTTATTTGAGATATCAACCTCCTTCAGTGCTGGCAACGCAGCAACCTCCTTCGGCACCGTGCTAGTAATGTTGTTATTTGAAAGAATTAGCTTCTGAAGTGAGGCAATCTTCCCAATAGCCGGTGAGATGCTCCCGCTGAGCCCCATACTGGCAAAATTCAGCATTGTAATGTTCCCATTTTCACATGAAACACCAATGTAATTATTGCACGGGTCATTCCCATTCCAATTGTCTGCAAGCTTCACTGGGTACATGAATCCAGCTGCCACCTCGAGCAGCAGGCTCACACGAGGATCACACAGCTTCCCAGGGTTCAGCAAGCAGAACCGCTCTGTTGTCGGCACCACATCGGCATCCACCCCATCAGCAAACAAGGGTGTCGGCCCCTGCAGCAAGTTGTTCGTCAGGGTCACCTTCTTCAAAGACTTGAGCTTGACCAGACTGTCGGGCACCGGCCCGGTGAGCTGGTTGTCGCGGAGCTGCAAATCCCAAAGGTTGGTGAGCCCCGAGAAGTCCGGCAAGGGCCCGGTGAAGTCGTTGGAGTGCAGCCACAGCTGCGTCACCGAGGTCATGTTGGTGACAAAGATAATCGACCCGTTGAACCTGGTGTCCCCAGCCTGGTTATTGAGCCAGAGCGCCTGCAGCGGCGCGCCAGCCAGAGACGCCGGCACGGGCCCAGACAGCAGGTTGAACGCCAGCGAGAGGTGCTGGAGCGACGGCAGCGCGGTGCCGAGGAAGTCCGGGAGCGCCCCGGACACGTTGGCGCTGTTGGCGGAGAAGTTGGTGAGGGAGGTGCAGCCGGCGAGGTCAGCGGGGAGCGGCCACGGCGCAAGCGGGTTGTCATCGAGCGAGACGGCGGTGAGCGCGGTGAGCCCCCTGAAGAAGTCCCCCGGGAGGGAGGTGAAGCCGTTGGAGTGAAGCAGGAGGTACTGGAGCGTGGAGAGCCCGGCCAGCGAGGGCAGCGGGCCGGAGAGCGAGTTGGAGAAGAGCTCGAGGCGCGTGAGCGCGGTGAGATTGCGGACCTCGGGCGCCAGCGTGCCCGTCAGGTTGCGGTTCCCGGCCTGGACGGCGGTGACGCGGCCGGCGCTGCAGGTCACCCCGGCCCACGGCTTGGGCAAGCAGGGGCTGTCGGTGTCCCACCCTAGCGCCTTGTCCGCGCCCAGCGCCCTCGCCACCGCCCGCATCGCCGCCGCGTCCGACGCCGACGTGTCCGCCGCGGCGCCCACGACCAGAATCAGGGCCAGGAGCACATGGAGGCCGGCGCCGCGCCACCGCGCCGCCGCCGCTGCGCGGTGGCGGCGGTGGGAGATGGCATTGCGTTGCTAGAGAGAGACAGACAGAGAAGGGAAGAGAGAAACAGGAGTAAGTGTTGGGGTGGTGAGGATTTGAAGTGAAGAGAGAGAGAGCACCGGACACATGGTAGAGGGAGGCCGGTGGCACATGCGTGGGGCCCACGTGTGGGGATTGGAGCGACGATTTTAGGGTCCCCTCCTGAGCCGCGAAATGACGGAGCTGCCCCTCGCGGCCGCGGCAGTTTGAACCTGGTCTCGACGGCGATACACGCCCGTGCAGACCCGCACGGTCCCTGACATGCTGGGCCACGGTCGAGCCGCAACAAAAGGCGGGTGATGCATGTCCGTCTCGTCTGTCTCTGCGCTGGACGTGGGGCCCGGGGCGCAGCGTTACGCAGGGCGCGAAGGGAGGGGAGGGGAGAGGGAAGGAAACAGGGAATCCGAGACGTCTCTCTCCATCCGCCTTGTCGAGTCGACGCTGGGTGGGAGGCGTGGGGTGGGCCCGAGGCGTCAGCGTCCTATGGTGACCTGCGCGCCGTTGGCGAAATTCTTTAAGTCATTCATATTTTATACCAAATAACAGAAATATATCTTTGTACATATTTTTTTTACAGAAATAGCTTTCAATCGTCGAATCATTGGGCGACTAGAACCTATCGTCCAACGACCGCACAATGCGCAACGGCTCAGTGACTACATTTATAGTTGCTCAGCTGTTCAGCGACTGCAAACGGGAGACAATATCGGTTGATCCATTTGTGATTTTTGTATATTATAAATGATAGATAATCTATTAGATTCACAATAACAACACAATGCACAACGGCTCGGTGACTACATTTATAGTCGCTCAGCTGTTCAGCGACTGCAAACGGGAGGCAATGTCGGTTGATCCATTTGTGATTTTTGTATATTATAAATGGTAGATAATCTATTAGATTCACAATAAAATTTTATGATCGTCAGTATGTTGTTGTAGTGCAAAAACTTTCGTGAATTTTTTAGAATAATTGAAATAACAACGATTGGTAAGTACAAAGGTAAATGATATTATGATGTAACCGGAAATTCATACACGGAGAACTTTTTTGTTAATGTTGTTGCAATTATTGCTACGCGAATAATTGAATACAAAAGGACGAAAAAAATATGCTTATCCGAATTAAAATAGACTTCATAGTAAAATTGGGAGTAACACGGCGCGTAGGATTTGGTTATATGCATAAGAAAGAGTATCATACACGATGCAACAAATCGAACTACTTCTACGATATATATGCGTCTTTTTGGAATGGAACTAAATTCAACCTTCAGGGGACTAGTTAGTGCGGGAGAGCCCGACCAACTGCTTGGACCGGGGCTATTTTCCCTTGCGAGCTCGGCGTTGAACTTCTCGACAGCCTTTTTTGCCTTGACTGTTATTTCTCTCTTTTTCTCACGTTCCCTGTGTGTGCACATCTAGAGATGAGATTTCATCTCCCGATGTATACACTCAATTTGCTCGTCATTGCAGCGCTCCTCCTCCCGGATCTCGCAACCCTTTGACATCCCACTCCCGATTTATGAGTTTTTCCAAATGAATAAATCGGCCGGTTTCTCTGTTATCTTTTCGAAATGATTTATTAGGATAATTTTTAGAAATAACTTATCGTTCTATCGATATTTATTTTATTCATATAAACACTCGTGTTAAAATAAAAAACTATTATCCACATATATAAATCATCAGTCATAACTGAAGAGTCGTAACTGAAGAGAACCCACCCGTGATCCATGCCTTCCCGGAGAGATTCCAAAAACATTTGCATTTGTCATTTGCGTCCCTTTGCCACTAGTTCGGATAGCACTGCAGCAGCAGCTTCCAAGTTCCAAATGAAAACGAGCGCGTGCGGGATGATGGGCCGATGAGAGAAGCCTTATAACCCAGCACAAAACATGATGTTGCAAAACCTAATGGGTAGGCCCATAATTTCTCCGGCTAGAGGAGGCCCCAGCTCGAGTCAGTGTCCACTAATCTCCGAACGGCGCATTAAGGTCTTGCTCATGTTAGCTTGAGCTTCTGGTTCTAATTTATTTTTTACTATTTATAAATTTTATCTTTTCAAATTTTTTATTTTTATTGAGTTATTTGGCCGGTTATTTTTTCCGTATTCGTTTGCGTGGTCTGTGATGAGCTAAAATATTTTTTCTATTTTTATTTTTTTAAATTCAATTACGCTAAATAAGCAACTTTCAGCTACAGTGTAATTTCAACCAGTTACAGTATAATTTCAGCCATAAACCACTATTTTTCAGTCCAACCAAACATAACCCGGGAGCTACAAATTCTTGGCACGACACCTCTCTCTGGCCCCAGGAGCTACAAATTCCGCCCATTTTGAAAATCGACGTAGTGCATAATTCTCCCTGTTTTGACAAAATAATGCGACTAATGTCGTGCTCGAAAAGGCAAATAAAAAACTCATAAAGAATGTGGCGAAAGGAGGACACCATAAGTATTTAATTCCACTAAGCACCCACGAAACAAACGGGCATCAGTGTGCCAAGTCGCAAAAGTCAGTAACACAGGATAAATTATGCAATGATCTTTACTATTATAAAAGAAGAAGTTAATAATTGGTCCGGCCTCTTCCACCTCTTCTCATAAAAGACAGTGCTGACATGTGGCCTCAAAAGACCTGCACCGAATTAGTCTGTAGAATCTGTGAGAAGCTCGGTTATGCGACTTCTTGATTCTAGTATAATTGCGACTTCTCGATTTTCGATTCTCATGTAGCTAGCCTAAAATCGAACTGTTTGGGGGAGCTTTTGGCTACTAGAAGTAGCTAGCTGGCCTAGAATCTAAAACAAACAGGGCCTAAAAGACCTGCTCCGAATTTTATTATACTATATGTTCTGAAACTAACGGGTGGTAATTTTTTTAGAATATGTATACAAATACATTCTAATTTTTTTAAAAAAATTTATAGCAATATATAGGCATTCAGCCAGTAAGAAAGAAAAGAAAGAGCAGCAGACTTCACAAGCTTTTTTCACCGTGCTCCTGGCACCGGCCGGTTCGACAAGAGAGGCCTTCCTGCCGTAGTGCCATAGAGGCATGCATATCTTGGTGAAGTCTTTCCGACGGATCACCGACAAAAGTGCACCTCCGGTGACGCAAAGGACACCAAAATGGCACACACTTGGCAGCAGTGGCAGCACTTTCAGCGGGCCAAATCACTCTCTGGTGCGAGTGGCTGCATATGCATCACGGTTTGTTACAAAATCTTCGGAAATATTTTAACCGTACGATGCTATTTTCTATTTTTTTATGTATTTTTAGGACTGTTTGAAACTAAGTTATCCTGATACACGACATAAATATGGCGATATCGCGATACAACAGTTTGAAAAAAACAAGCATACTTCGATACGGCAAGTATATATGTATTTAAAAATAAAGAAATATAGAGAAGCAATGAGAGAGCGAGAAACTGAGATTACATTAACGAATGCTATATATTCCTTGCCTACCTCACTCGCTGACATTGTTGTGGTTCGGTCACAGTCTCACAGATGTACTCGACCACTCGCTCACCTGTACTTTAGTCCATGAAAATACATCATATACACAATATGAGACTTATGAATATATCGCTAGTAATAAACTTGTAATCTTTATGAGAAATTCAAAGTAGAAGATGATTTACCCAACAAAAGCTGACCTCATATCACTTGAATCATAGATCAATAAACAAGAATACAATAAATTTTTACCAAAAACATTAGTAAATAGTAAAATAACATATCATAGATAATTAGATATACATAGTTCAACAATATAACATAACTGTCGATGAGCATTTGTGAGCTTGCATTGCCCTCTTGACTCTTGATAACTATTTTGTCAAAAGAGGGAGAATGATTAAGGCAAAATTTGGTATTAGTCAGAAGAGGGAAATACTGATATTAATCCTCTTAGGGGAGAATGCATTAAAATTGTGAAAAATCAGCTTTGTGAGGTTGCAATAGAGTAAAATGAGCTCTTATATGAGAAAAATGCATTTTGGGGGCATAAATGATCGTTTGCATTGTATTTGTTCTCTTTGACTCTTTTGGTGCCTTATCTTTCTATAACAATGGTCATGATTAACAATTGTTTTTTATTTGAACCACAAGTAAGATTGAGCTATTTGAGAAGTTTTAGGTGTGGATTGGTGCTTTTAGTGAAAACTTACTCTTTCTTGGTCTTAACACCTTTTCACATCTTATCACTGTGGTGATGTTCTTTCTTTCTCTTGATGATTGTTGCGGTAAGTGGAAAGACCGAGGCTATGGAGGGGATCCTGAGGCTAGGAAGTTTAAAAGCATTGGAGAAAGACAAGAATCATGAAAAGGAAATTGCGTGCATGTGGTGTACCAATTGGATTTGTGCATTTCTTATGATGACATTCCTCAGAGCAGGGGTATGATCTTGGTGACAAATAATTGGACATAACAGATTATGGTGTGATCTGGTGTGCCAATTGTACTCGTGCGTTTCAAATGGTGATGGCCACGGTGCAGGCGTATGATCTTGGCGACGAGTCATTGGGTTTCGCATATTTGTGAAGACCGGTGGGTGAAAATTGAGGAAATTGTCCAATATTGAGTAGAGTAGTAGTTTGCAAAACTGTGTTGGCCTAAGCGGTTTAAGTCACGTTTTTGGGGATGGAACGCCTTATCAGGCTTTTGGGGCCTTGTGGAAATCGCACTTTGAAAAATGTACAAGTGTGTGAAATATAAAAATTGTTGTGTGTGGGTTACCGGATTTTTCTATCTGTAAATGGTGTGATCTACTAAAGAGTGGCTGATTGTTTAGGGTTTGATGTGAGGTGGAAGCCTCCACTATATAAGCCTTATGTATGAAGAGAGATAACACTTTAGAGATAGGATTCGGGTTTCCTTACGTTGGAGCCTTGTGTATGTGCTCTAGAGTTAGAGCTCTGCTATCCTAAGGGAGTAGCTGTAAAACGATCCTTTCTAAGTGAAGTGGACATCCAAAATTTGTACAAGTGAGTTGTGCCATGTATTCTTGTGTTTTTTATTTGCTTGGCTTTCTTGTTTGGATTTACCTGTTTTTGATCTTTCCCAGTGCTAAGAATGTGTAAGAGGTGAAGATGTTTATTAGAGATCAGTTCTCATCCATCTAGATACTTTCCAGAGAAAGTTCTTAAGTTTACCCGATTTTTTTCAAGAGATAGAGAGGCGATTTTGAGGTTTTGCTCTTGTGAGTGTTTTGCCTTGAGTTTGTACTGTGATTTAGCTTACTATGACACATGAGAACCCATTCAAAGTAATCTAGATCATCAAGAACTTATGAGCAAGGGCAAATCAAGGCTTCCCATTTTTACTCGGTTTTGGTGCAACTCTCCTTGTTTTGAACAAAGGTCGGAACTTTGACTTTTCTCTTCATAATCTATGATTGGAATGTGTTCCTGACATCCTAGGAGGGTTTGTATCAAGTTTCGCTCTATTTGAATAGTGGTTTAAGAGTTGACTCTTTTCTTGAATTGTGTGCGATCTTGTCTACTTTGCTTTTTTTACGACGATCGGACCGCAAGGACCCGAGCGATCGACCGCCACCGGTTAGACCGGTGCGGTCATACTTGCTCGGTCAATCTGGCTAGTGGTCAAACCACTTGTTGGCCGGCAGTCAGACCGGTTGAGACAGTCTCAGGCGATCTTTGTGATTCTTTGTTCTTAGCTTTGGTGAGCTTGTGAATTTGTATTTCCGTTATATAGAGTTGTGGATACTTGAGGAGAGATTTTGAAAGAGTCATTCTTCCCGCTTTGATTCGCCATACTGATCCTATAAAACCTGAAAACTATTGAACTTTCAGTGGACGAGCAAAATCCAATCAACTCAGTCCATTCAAGCAAGTTGATCAGACACACGATTCCAAGATTGAAGCCGTCCGTTCTGTAGATCCAACGGCTCAGATATCATTCCTGTAGTTCCAAGTGTAGAAATCTTCCCAGGTGATTTTCATCCATCAATTGGCCTCTGATGACGGCAGACAGAAGCCAGGCCATATCAAACAGGGTCCCTCTTCAGCTTTCCTTAAAGGAAAAAAATGTAATTTGGAGGGGGAAAAGAAAACACAAAGCTTGCCCAACTAGTGGTGGGTCCTCAGATCTTTCCCTCGTCTTGCCAAAGAGATAGACATCTCAATCTCATCATGGGATCATTGAACCTTGCATAAGAATTCCTGTTTCGCCTATTTTCACCTGCTTATAAATATGCTGTCCTTGTTTGCAGGGCTTTGCTTTGCCTGCCACACACAAATCTTTGTAAAACTCGGGACATTAGCATTTTAATTTATCCATTCGGTTGTAACAATATTCTGTTGTCTATTAGGCAATTTGCAAAGGTGCTAGGCCTCCTGATTTGCGACTTAATTGGCTAGAATTTGTGTTTGCTTCCATCAGCATTAGTGCTATTAATGCGACATTCAGTCAATTTGATGATCAGACATTTACAGTACAACACTACTCCAAAAGAGTAGATAATTGGTTGCCTGAACCTAGCTCAGCTAGACCAATCCGAGTGGAATCTCTGAAGATGGTGGGGGTTTGGTCGCCTTGGTGCATTTCTAGGTCAGTCTCGAGTCCTTTTCATTTCAAGTAGCGGTAAAAAAAGTGATATACACAAATGTATGCTGACAATAAACTCCATCACGACTACGGACGCTAAGACGAGAGAGAAATCCCAGTATGGATTGATATATTCCTTTCGAGAATGAAAGCTTGATTCATTTCTCACGGCGTGCAGCACTGTATCTACTGATGACGCACATCAGAAGTCCCCTGTGGCTGGTTCCCTTGTTTAATCTGTGCAAACGTTTCGAACTCCTGTCCATATAACTGCTCACACAAACTGATTCCCAGTAATAGTCAACGTCACAAAATTCTTTTTTTATTGCAGAAAATTATCAACATCACGAGTTTAGTTGGAGCTTGGATTGATCAAACCAAGCACTGATAAAGGCTTCCCCTGTCATTTGTAGAAAAGGACCCGGGCTAACATCTCCTATTTGATATGATTTGATGAACGAATGGACGATTGGCATAGTTTCCCATGTGGATTTCATTGTTGCATCGGGGAGAGAATTTTCGAACAGACATGGTACGAAACCCATCCACATATTTTTTCCTACGGTCCACAAGAGTTCACAATCCAATGGTGGTCTCCCACAAAAATGCTACCTTCCCATAACACGTGAACACTGGCCAGTAGCCAATTCCAGACAAGGGCAGGGGACGGAGAAAGCCGGGGAGCACGAGCATCGTTCCACAAGATTCATTCGTCATTCATTGCATGAAAGGGTGGAGCTATAACGTACGCGTAGTGCTACAACTAGTACTAGGCAGCACAGTGTAAGTAAAAAAAAAAAGGATTTGGGGTCTATTCATATTAACTTCTAAAAGTTGTTTTTTCTCTAGTATCTAGTTTTAAAATAAAATATCTTTTTACGATGAAAATTACTAAGTCAATTGTAGTACACAGTATAGCAAATTTCTTTATATTAACCAAAAGCGTACACGAGTGTCTCTCGCTCACATTCTTCTTTATAATTTGTTATTATTTATAAAGTAAAACTAAAATTCAATATAAACATAAATCCGGCGTTGCCGTGCCGACCGGGCACAAGGACAACCGGACAGGACAGTACCGTATTAGGCCCTGCTCGATTGGGCTGAAAAATAGTGGCTTATGGCTGAAATTACACTGTAGCTGGCTAAAATTACATTGTAGATAAAGATGGTTTATTTGACGTAATTAATTTTAAAAAATTAAAAATAAAAAATATATTAGCTCATCACGGACAACACAAACGAATACGGAAAAAAGAACCGATAAAAAAGCTAAAAGTTCAGAAAAAGACAAAATTTATAAAAAGTGAAAAATAAATCAGTAGGCAAAAATTCAAACCGAAATAAGCGGGACTTATCCTGGCCACCTCGGTCTCATGTGTCAAACCCATAGGGTGATAGGCCATATCGCGCGGTGGATCTCGCGGTTTGGCCAAGCCGAAACGCATTGGCCGTTTGTCCTGCCGCTGCAGTGTGCGCGCAGCGTGCTGCCTTTCGCATGCATGCACGCGATGCACGTGTAATTTTGTCTCACCAACCCGGCGCCGGTCGGTCGGTCGGCATGGCCTGGATTGCCATGGCATTCCCTGCATGCGTACGGCGGTCGGTCCGCCGTTGCTATAGGTGGTGTTCGTAATAGCTTATTTTTGGTGGTTTATGACTGAAAACACTGTAGCTGGCTGAAAAAAACACTGTAGCTAAGAGAGACTTATGTAACATAATTAAATTTAGAAAAATTGAAAAATATAAAAAATATATTAACCCATCACATACAACGTAAACGAATATGTTAGCCCGTAGCTTGGTTCCATCCAGAACCGGACGCTGGACGCAGATGGCGCGTGTTACCTTACCGCCATGTTTTTTCGCTCTGTTGCTGGAGAAGTACTAGTTACAAGTTACTGCAAATAAGAAACTACTGAAAATTATGGTCGCACGATACTATCTGCCGCGCATATTGTGATGGAGCTACAGGCCTACAACCTACGAGGGTGCCTTGACATACAGTAGTGTGCAATCATTCCAGATAAGTACGCTATGTTATGGATAAGGAGGGCTTTAATTAGTTTTCTCCAGTACCTTGCTTCCGAAGCGAAAGTTACCGCCCATCCGGGTGAAACGAACTCGTCGCAGGCATTATTACTCTTTTTGAGACACTGGAGTAGAGTGCAGACGAAGCGTGTAAAAACAACTAACAATGCCGTAACAACAGCTGCACTAGCCACCTCGCTCGTTTCGACTTCAATTTCTGACTTATTTTTCATCATTTATAAATTTCATCTTTTTCTGGACTTTTGCCTTTTTTGCCGGTTCTTTTTTTCCCGTATTTGTTTACGTTGTCCGTGATGAGCTAACATATTTTTCTATTTTAAATTTTTAAATTTAATTACGTCAAATAAGCCACCTTCATTCTGATGCAATTTCGACCATAAGCCACGACTTTTCACCAACCGAGGATTGATCAATAATGTGTGAAATGGATTTTTGGCACATATGACACTATTTAAAGTTGTATTTACAAAATAACAGATATGTGTGAGAATAAAAAGTTAGCACTTCTAAATGCGGTGATCGGGCATCAGCGGTGTGGAGTTGACACATGGCACTTAGAGCCCTGCCACCGTGCGATAAGCGGCCAGCCGCCCTGCCACCGAGCGGCCACGCGCCTGCCGCCCGACAACCGTTCGCCTCCCAGCACGCCGCATAGCCACCATGCGGTAGGTAATTAAGCCGGCTATACCTGCCTTAAATATTATTTTATATTATAATTCTTTGATTTTTTTTAAATATAGCAAATGAGTTCAAAAATTATGAAATTTCACGTACAATCTCTCAACACAATGTACTTCATTGTATAATTTTTCAATAATTTTATACAGTGTGAATGTTACTCGAAAATTCATACGATTATATTATTTGTAGGAGTTGTTACATATAGCAAATGAGCTCAAAAAAAATACGAAATTTTATATGCGACCTCTGGCACAATCGTCCTAATTGTCTATATTTTGGAAATTTTATGCTTTATGAATTTTGCTCATTGATCTTGACGCGCCTGTGTCACATAACGATAACTGTTGTGGTTCTGGACCAAGCAGAGAGATGTATGGTAGTGGAAAGTTAGGTAAGCAATGTTTAGGGTTTCCCATAGCTTTGTATCATATATATATATATCCACATGGGAATGTTTTACAACGGTACCCTTACATTTAAGTGTCCTTCTCAGGGGCATTTATGCCATTACACATGTCCCACTTTAGACATTCTGACCTTCTAACAGTAGGTTGGGCTTAGGTGGGGCCACCCACAACAGGAGCCTCTCATGGTGAAGGGTTCATGGGTCAAGCCATGTTGCCGACCATTTGGCCCCTCCATCCTCGCGCCCGTGACCTTCAATGATCTTAGACAGACCGTTCCTTCTGGGGTAGCTTCGTCGTCTCGAGGATATGGGGCCGGACCTGCTGTCGAATGTGTTGTTGGCCTAGGACGCGCTTAACTGGCGGAGTCGAAGATGCCGGAGGAGTCGAAGTCGAGGCGGAGACAGGCTCATGTCGTAGATACCCCTGGGCGCGAGGTAGGAGAGGCTCCCGCATGTAGCACCAGAAAGTCGAGTGAGGGGGCATCGCCCGATCTGGCGTCGACATGGCCTGACAGCTTCGCGGTCCGGAGATTTCGTCTTAATGATGGCGAGAATCGCGCCGACCCCTGACTTATCAGGGGTGGGCTGTTGCAGCCGTACGCGCTATCCTGGTGGTGCGAGAATCAACGCAAGTCGACAAGCGGTGGGACGCCATGAAGAAGTTGGGGGGCCACTGCTCCCGTGTGCTGGGGCGGAGTCGCGCTACGAAGAAGATGATCCAGACTTTCCTCTGGGAGAAAAAACTGGAGGAGCGTGCGGGGGCTCACATGCTTGGCCCTGACGAGACGGAGCCACACCCGGCGGAGACGTAGGCAATTGTTTTTGTCGCGTTCTTTGATGCCGGGCGCCGGATGCCTTCGTCACTCTTCGTCGGCGAGGTCCTGCGGGCTTACGGGTTGGAGCTGGCGCAACTGACCCCAAATGCGATAGTTCGCCTGGCTGTTTATGCCTGGGCGGCGCGAACAGAAGGTATCCTTCACAGCCCGAGGCTGTTCACCATTCTACACGACGCACGCTGTCAGCCAAAGAAGGTCGAAGGAGGGGCACTGTCGAATTTCGGCAGCGTCAATTTCTTGTTGAGGGCGCATTGCACGAAGCTCTTCCCTGCGTTGGATACACGAGGGAAGTGGGAGTCTGGCTTGATGCGACGATGGTTCTACTACCATGTGACGAGCACGAGCGGTCTGCTATGCCGGGGACGGCCAATATCGTGTTAAAGTGGCTAAGGTGGAGAGTTAAAGTTTCTTTTTGGGGCGTGGCGAGTTAAAATTTGGGGGCAAAAATGCATGTTAAAAGTGGCTAAGGTGGAGAGTTAAAGTTTCTTTTTGGTCTTTTGAGCTCTATTGCAAAAACTTGATCTTCTCACAATAACCAAGGTCATTTTAAATAGTTATTCTGTCATATGAATCTAGAGTGAGAAATTTCCTAATTCTTAGTGGAGTTGAAGTGTTTTATGAAAAACTTGCTCTTTCTAGCCACTTCACTTCATTTCTAGCTCACTTGGTCATTTTCAATCCTTTCTTCATCTCTTGGGCCAAGTTGAGTTCTCTTTTGCAAAATTTTCTTCCAATCTCTAAAACCAACTCAAATTTTCATGTTTACGTGTTCATCAAGGGGAGATTCAAGGACCATGCGAGAAGGTCCTTGGATTATTAGTAATGAACAATTGGCATATTTGGGTAGTTAGATTCAGATTTTGTAAAAGTTAGCATAATTCAATTTTTGTTGTCTCTCAAGGGCGATCTGACTGGCTGGTGGTTGGCAGTCTAACTGCTAGTTCGGTGTGACTGGACTCTGGTTGGCGGGCTGACCGTCGGTGCGGTATAACCAGATTCTAATTAGTGGTTGTTTTTTCCAGAGAGTGTATTTTGGAGTTGGGCACGTGCGGTCAAACCGGCCGTTGGTTGGTAGTTGGACCGAAATTGAGTTAGGTAGTGTGGCCGACATTAAATATGCAGTCACACCAATGGGCCGGTCAGACCGGTCAATATTTGGCTGTCTGGCTGGTGCGGTCCGACCGCTATAGGGAGAGTTGTCAGACTGACGGCTGCAGCCAGAGAACTGTGAGAGGTGTTTTTAAGTGGTTTGAGTGAGTGCACAATATGGGTGTCGTTGGTTGTGTTGCATGATGCATTGTTTTGACTAACACGAGTCAAGTGTATGAAATTTGTGCTCGATATAGTTGCTTGGTCTTGGATGTGCAGGTGGCTTGGAGAATGTTAGCTGTCAATGACAAGTGACCTGAACTAGGTGGAAGAGCTGAGGTTCGACTGGTTGTGTAAGTACGGGTGAGGCTACGTGGCTCAAACGAAAAGCACATAAAACAAAAGGATCATGAAGATGCTAGTTGGTGCATGTGGTGTGCCAAGTGACTTGGGGTCAATGTAAGTAGAGACGACCAAGGGAAGACTAGATGTGTGAAAACCTAATGGCCAAGTCATTGAAAGCAACTTTGTCAAAGCATGCGAATATGCTTTGATGTGAAGACATGGCTGCAATGGTAAGGTGGACAAGGACTAAGCTTAGAAGGAGCTGTGGTCCAGAATGCCCAGGGAAACTGGGTGTAGTCATGATGCAAGGTAAGGCACATGACGCACCAAGTGACTTAGGCCCATTTGGATGCAAGGACGGTTCGGTGGGATCCGAACGTGAGAGAGGCTTGGTGGAAAGTCATTTGGGCCATATGGGAGGTGACGGAGTCAAAAGAAGGCGCCCAGAAGCTTCGTCACGGGTTTGAGCCTTGGATAACACCACAACGCAAGGACGTGCAAAGGGAAATGGTTTAGGTCAATGTGAGTTGGTTTGGCTAAGTGGATCAATCGCTAAGGGTTTAGCGGGTTGAATCTTGTAAACGCTTTAAGAAGTATGTGTGAGTATGTAAAACCTGTGTTAGTGGGGTTGATGGGTTTTTCCAATTAATTAGCTAGTTGAGACCCACTAAGTGGTGTTAGTTATATGAGGCAATAAGAGAGACATACAAAGTTTGTCTAAGTCTTGAGTAGTTTCTTCTCTATCCCTATGTAAGAAATCATGTATGTGTAAGGGTGGTGCTTTGGAAACATCCTGTAACCATCTATGTACTCATGAATCAACCATTCTACTTGTAATAGATCAAATCATTGATCTATTCTTGGTGTTCTACTTGTTTTTATTTGGTTTTTCATGTTTTCGAGCAAAAAATTTGAAATCATGATCTAGATTATTTTTGCTCAAATCTTTGCCTTGATTAACTTGCTAGGACATGTGGGAGTAGATATGAATAACCTCATGTCTTATATCCCTACGAGCAATAAATAATTTGGATTTTATGGTTTTTGGGTGTTCTTGAGTCATTGGATCGATTTTCTTGAAATTAGTTAAACCAAGTTCAAAAACCTTGTGTTTCTTGCCTTAATTTAGTTTCTAAGTACCTAGAGAAGGTTTATTCAAAGTTTCAAATCATTTGTTACCTTGTTCTAAAAATTGCATATATTAGGACTTGGATTTACGTTATTCTATGTTCTGACCGTAGGGTAGCGGTCAGACCGTCATTGCCCCTACGGGAAAACTAGCCAGCAATCAGACCAGTCCTAAGTGGTGGTCAGACTGGCCTTCTAGCCGTTATAACACTTCGCTGTTAATTTGATCTTTATAGCTGCGCATAGCTATTTGAATGAGTTTTAAAGTACTTAAGGGGGAAATTTAGATGCAATCATTCACACCCTCTAGTTACCGGCAGCGGTTGTACCGATATAATATTGTATATTAGCTTAATCGTTTACTTAGGCATGTGGCCTAAAACAGACATCCTCACCGAAATAATATCGAGGTGCTTTCGTGCTTAAAATATGTGATCTATATATAATGCTCGCCTAACACGGTACTGTACGTAGTGCCTTTTTTGTATATAAAAGTGTTCTTGTTCTCTGAATTATGCCGTGGTTTTGGACATTCTGTACTTTCATGGCTTAGGACCGAAACATAAATTAGTTGGAATACTCCGGTGCATTGCAGGTTTTGCTCAGAGGAAAATGCTAATGCACACACAACCGGCAGACTATATTGGTTAGCGTGCCTTTTCTGGTCTGTAGTTGAGTGCGACATATAAGAGCTTAAAACAATTTCTGCTTGGGCTCTAGAATATATTGGTTTTTTAATTTCGTCTTTTTAATTTATAGACTCTTTTTATTTTTTTATTTCTTTATATTGTCTTTGATGATATAAATTTTTTATTTTTTTAAATTTAATTACTCAATGGAAGCTAACAACCACGACGGACGGTGTTTTTAGCTAGAAACTAGAAGCTACATTAAACACTACCTAATAATGATTGAGCTTGCATTCTATACATGTTGCTGACAACATTAAAGATCGTAATACGCCTCATAGAAGTTGGATGGAATTAATGATTTGGATTTGGTGGTGTGAGTGAGATCGTCCCAAACCGCCAGAAAAGATGATCACTTACACCCTGCCGCCACACATACATAATGCTGCTCCATTACATCGTAACAATCACAATCAACAGCTTGCTCACAACTTGGGGTTGGATTGGAAGCTCGAAACATGCAATTATGCAACCGTCCCAACCAGTGGCGGAGCAAAAATTTTTGGCGAACCCAGACAGCTGCCTCTGGCCTCCTCCTCGGCCGTCCGCCCCTACGTGCCCCCTTCCGGACTCTTGGCTCTGCCTTTCCCCTTAGCCGTCTAGCCCAGCACGCCCCTTATGCCTTACTGGCTTGCCATTGGATGAGGACAAACCTAATCCTTACAGGCTGCTCCCTCATGCTGCAGCTATGGTCTTTCAAGCGCTTCCCCCTCAAACGGTCGATGCTGCTCGACAACAGTCCGTACTGCGCGAACATGTATCACAGGGACACCGTGGACCGGCCTACCGCAGGGTCCTTTTAGTGTCGTAGATGAGTACATACTCTTCTAAATCTTTACTATACGTGTATTACGGGTTATCATTTGTAACCACTGTTCTGGCTCGCAGGCATAGTTTGCACACCTGCAGGTCACCCATGTGTACGACAACTTCGTTGAGTACCTCGACCGCCTCATCACTAACGACGTGTGCTAGGAGCCGTACTCTGGTTAGGAGATGGCCGAGCACGCCCCTACCGGGCTCTCGCCACTGTGCTTGCGTGACCAGGCATGTTGGCTCATGCAAAAGAAGCTCATCTTCGACGTGTTCATCGAGGACTACATGGTGCACAAGGTGATACACCAGTTTGGCCTTCTCTAGTTTATTCCTGTCCTCGTGGGATGTCGAGTGTCTGACTCGGCCCACGTGTGAGTTACACATAATACATGTCCCTATATTTTTCTCAGTTCTGTTACGATGTCTTCTAATTATAGTTGTATGTTTCGCAGGCACAATAGGAAAGGTGGTAGCGGGATGAGCTGGGCCACAAAGATGGTGCCATGGGTGGTGAAGTGGGCGGAGGAACTTAAGGACTTCGTGCAGGAGGGCACCACGTATGACCCCAGCACGTACGACGAGTACCTACACTGGTATGCTCTGCAATCATGCACTAGGCTAGTGTGTGTCGTTGACCCTCCCCCGCTCATGTACTGGCACCGACCGATGCATACCCTGTGCACTTAGCGTGAAACTTTGCCCTCACGATACTTACTCTCGTGTTTGAAAGTTTCTGCGTATGATTACCATAATTACCATTTTGACACTGTCATGTACTTCTTGTAGACGGACATCATCGTGAGGCTCCGAAGGACCACGTGACTACCCCAGGGACCACCGCCGCCGCCGCCGGGCCAAGCCGGAGGGTCAGCATGGGCACGTACCTGCACACTAGCACCGTCGTCGTCCGTAGACCCCTACCTGCCACCGGTGTAGCTGGTGGCGAATAGCGGGTCTTCCTCCTGCTTTATATATTTTTTTCGTTGTGTACATATTTTGCTTTGTCTTCCTCTGTGTACTAATTCTCTATTGCATCCCAATATCACTTGTCTTTCTACTTACTAATTGTTCCTACCTTAATCGTTCTCACAAAATTTTTCAGAAAATTTATCGCAATACAATAACATACGATGATCGCAAAATATTATTATAAGTCTAATAGATTTCGTATCGTTTACAATTTACGAAAATCACAAACGGATCAACCGATATTGTTTGCCCTTTTATTTCAAAAAAGATACAACTTACAAATAAGATTTGCTAAATATATTACCTGCAACAATTACCATTTGCCCCACGAGTATTTCTATCGGATTAATAAAATAATTATATTATTTTTAAAATCGTCCAACGGTTGAACTACTAGTAGCTTGTCGCTCAACTATCGGGCGACTTAGACTAGTCGTATAACAGTTCGTTGACTTGGTCACATTTTATCTAACGGTTGAGCGGCTATCTCGACGTATGGTTAAAACTATTTAAAAAATAAAAAATAGATATAATACTGTAACTCAAATTAATAATTAATTCCAGCAGCAGCGACGCCAAGCGGGCCGCGAGGGTGGGCAGGGCCCGCAGGGGCAAAAGACAGGAGGGCCCCGCCGCGCGATGGGAAAAAAACTCGGGTTATTTTAATCGCCGCGTATCTCGTAAAATCCAGGAAATTCGATTCACTCGTCGCTCGGCTCCTCGCGGAAAGCAACAAAACGCATCAAAGCAGCAGCGGGGCGAGGAGGACGGTAGGGAGGAAAAGGACGAGGCCTCTCTAGGAGCAGGAGCGGCTGTCTCCTCCCTCGCGCTTTGGGTTGGGTGGGTTTGTGGGTCGCGGCGCATGTGAATTGGGGATGGGGTTGGGAGGAGGGGAGGCCGCGGCGCCGGCGGTGGCGGTGGGGGATGAGGAAGTGGAGAAGGGGAAGAGCAAGTGGAAGGGGAAGGGGTGGCGCGCGAAGGTGAGGCTGAGCAGTGTGGCGGTGGTGCTGTGGGTGGTGGCCTCGTCGGCGCTGTGGGCAGGGCTGCACTGGCGCTTCCGCCGCGCGGCGCTGCGCAAGGCGGAGGAGGGGCTCGTCTCCATGTGCGAGGAGCGCGCCCGCATGCTGCAGGACCAGTTCGCCGTCTCCGTCAACCACGTCCACGCCCTCGCCATCCTCGTCGCCACTTTCCACTACGAGATGCACCCGCCCGCGCTCGACCAGGTCGGCCTCGCTCGCTCCGCCTCCATGAACACTAGTACCAGAGCTTCAAGAGTTATTGCTCCTACAGTGCCACTGCGCCGCTGTTCCTTGCGGTTTCTTCATACGCGATCCCGATTCTCTTCTCCCCTAGCCGAGCAGGAGCAGCGCTGCTGCGGATTTTACTACCGGTGCGAGTTATGACTGCAGCTCTGCGCCCGTAGTTAATCGCGTGTCTTTTGAGTCCTTCCTGCCTCTTCCATTGCGATAATATATACCTTGGCCATGTAGTACTTGCTCTGCATCTGCAGCCGCTTCCACTTCATTTAATTCCTCTGAGACCTTCCATGCCTGTCATGGAAGCACAGGCTACTGTGCTGCAGCCAGGAGCCTGCAGCCTTTCTTAAATGGAGCATTTTTTTTGGGTGTGAATTGATTGCTTGCCGTTGCGAATTGGTTTGTCGGCTCTGGGTGCTTATCTTTGATGCTTTTTTTTTTCTTTTCAGGACACCTTCGCCGACTACACCGCGAGGACGTCGTTCGAGCGGCCGCTGCTGAGCGGGGTGGCGTACGCGCAGCGGGTGGTGCACGCGGACAAGGAGAGCTTCGAGCGGCAGCAGGGGTGGATCATCAAGACCATGAAGCACGAGCCGTCGCCCGTGCAGGAGGAGTACGCGCCGGTGATCTACTCCCAGGAGACCGTCTCCTACATCGAGGGGCTCGACATGATGTCCGGCGAGGTCTGCGATGGTGTGCTTTGTTTCTTGGGTTTCAATTTGTTGTGTGTTGTTGGTTCGTTCTGAACTTTGGTGTGTGTGTGTGTGTGTGTGGCTGCAGGAGGACCGGGAGAACATTTTGAGGTCGAGGGCAACGGGGAAGGCGGTCCTTACGAGCCCATTCCGGCTGATGTCGAATCACCTCGGTGTTGTATTGACGTTTCCTGTCTACCTTTTGGATCGTCCTGCGGATGCCAAGGTGGAGGATCGTGTTGCTGCTACCGCAGGGTGAGGTTTCGCAGCTTCTCTTTTGCGTGTGAAGGTTTTCAGTTCAATTGATTCCTCTTCTACGTGGAATCCATTTCCTTTGGCTGTTCCATTATGCAACATTTATGTCATGCTTTAGTGCTGAAAGCGCTATCGGGTTTCAGAGATTGTTGAACTCTCAGCACTCTCACTTGGCACTGACTGAAACAGTTAGGGCCTCTAGACTTGAAAGAGAAATACTCATAAAGAATATATTTTGGTACAAATTGTGGTCAACACCACAATAGAGCTGTTACATATGTTACTGTATCAGAAAACCAAAGGCTTAGATTGTTCACAGTTGTATTGGAAGAACAGCATGGGTCAAAATGGCTTCTTTTAAATATTTCTTTTATTCAACAGATACCTTGGAGGAGCTTTTGATGTAGAGTCACTAGTGGAAAATTTGCTGAGGCAGCTAGCTGGCAATCAGGAATTGGTGGTGAATGTTTATGATGTCACAAACCATTCCAACCCTCTTGTCATGTATGGGTCTGAAGTTCCTCTTGGTGCTCCCTCACCGTCACAGACTTGCATGCTAGATTTTGGTGATCCATTCAGAAAGCATCACATGATTTGCAGGTACATATGTGTGCATTGATCATTAATTTTTCTTATATTATACTTTGAAATGATCTATTTTTTATATCCCACTGTCCATAAATGTGTGCAGGTACAGAAACAAGCCTCATGTTCCATGGTCCGCAATTACTACTCCATCTGGTGTCTTCGTTATATGTATGCTTGTGGGCTACATAATATATGCTGCTTGGAGTCGCTATGTTAGTGTTAAGGAAGATTGCCGGAAAATGGAAGGGCTGAAAAAACAGGCAGAAGCCGCTGATGTTGCTAAATCGCAGGTCCAATTTAGTTAGAAGTTATTTGCTGTTGAAATATTACAAGTTTTATGATCTAAAAGACTTTTGTTTGTCAATGGCAGTTCCTTGCAACTGTTTCTCATGAGATCAGAACACCCATGAATGGTGTGCTAGGTGATTTTTTTTAATCTTACTACGCATTCCAGCTTATTGTTTATGTAACTCCTTTCTTACAAGGAAAATGGGATGATTTATGCTTTTCCTGTTTTTGTAGGAATGCTTGATATGCTATTAGACACAGAACTAAATACGACCCAGAGGGATTATGCACAAACTGCTCAGGTCTGTGGAAAGGCATTAATATCCCTAATTAACGAAGTGCTTGACAGGGCTAAAATTGAAGCTGGCAAGTTAGAGCTGGAGTTCGTACCATTTGACCTGAGGTCCATCCTTGACGATGTCATCTCACTATTTTCTCCGAAGTCAAGAGAGAAGGGAATTGAGGTTAGTTCAACTGAGTTCAGTAATGATTGGACGCAGATCACAAGGCATGATTAAGCCTCACCATACCATCCATTATTTGCACTGACATTTCTTTGTTTATTCGCTTTCCATAAACTTCTCTGCATTGCAGGAATGCATCTTGCCTGGTTAACTTATTGTTTGATCTCCTAATTTTCCTTTACATCCTCTGCAACCTGTAGCTTGCTGTATATGTCTCTGAAAGAGTTCCTGAAATCCTCTTGGGTGATCCTGGAAGGTTTCGACAGATAATTACAAACTTAGTGGGGAACTCAATTAAGGTAAGTGTGCATGACCTTTCCTTTGATTTGACTATTGAAGCTCATATTCTCTATAGATGGAACAGCTTGGTTTTAACAAAAAACTTAGTAGTGTTTACTTAATACACTAAATTTCAATGCCAGCATAAGCTTACAATGTGTTCTTGTTTGCCCTGTGTTTACCTTGTCACAGTTCACAGAACAGGGACACATTTTTGTGCAAGTTCACCTGGGGAGCACTCAAATCTTGCAACAGAAGCAAAAGTTGAACCAGCAGTGAATGGCATGAATGGACATAAAGATGAGACAAGTGTTATATCCTCAAGTGTGTCTCACAACACTTTAAGTGGTTTTGAGGCTGCTGATAGTAGAAATAACTGGGAAAACTTCATGCATTTGCTTTCTTGTGAGATGCCGTATGAAAGTGATTCTGATAAAGTGACTCTTGTAGTGAGTGTGGAAGATACAGGGATAGGTATACCATTGCATGCCCAAGGCCGGGTCTTCACACCTTTCATGCAAGCTGATAGTTCGACTTCTAGGAACTATGGTGGGACTGGAATTGGATTGAGCATCAGCCAATGTCTTGTCGATCTAATGGGTGGTCAGATAAACTTTGTCAGCCGACCCCATGTCGGGAGCACATTCATATTCACTGCAGTTCTCCAAAGGTGTGAGAGAAATGCTATTAGTGACAGTAAGCCTGCTCTGTTGCACCCTCTACTATCTAGTTTTAAGGGTTTATCTGCACTATTGGTTGATAAAAGACCGGTGAGGGCAACTGTAACTAAGTATCATTTGCAAAGGTTGGGAATTGCCTCTGAAGTTGTAGATTCCATTGAGCTAGCACTTGGTGTGTTGTCTGGGAGAAATGGCAGTTCGCTAACCAGGTACTTCTCTCAGTTACATGCTCTCTAAATTACAAATCTTGAAGTGATTAAGTTACCATCTTTAGAAAATAGGAAAGTGAAGCATGCTTCAGACGAATTTACTCCTATAGCCGAATATCAAATCGAATCTCCTCAAATCATAATCCACCATTAATTATCCTTGTGTGTTGAAAGTCCATAGGAGTAATCAATGAGTAAGACTTGATCAATCTTCTCCATATGCTTCTCCTATGGCGCTGGATAACTCTAGTGAAGAACCTATCTCATGGGTTTTTTACATGCTTCACCTGAAACATATAACTCGGCAAACAATGCCCATTGGAGAGCAACTTGCACGAGTGACCATCACGTATATTAAATTGTCGACTGTTAAAGTAACTAAATTCCATGACATGGTTAAAAACTGGTCCTGTTAAAAACATCTGCATGAAAGTAACTTGTGTTGTCAATGGAGCAGAAATAATCTCTGCAATAGACCCCCTCATATTGGGCTGTGACAACTAGAACGAATTACACCTGCAATACCAAATGTTGTAGTATCTATTCAGATAACTCATTCTTGCACTTTAAATCATTCATCTCGAACTCATATTTGGAGCATAACCTTCACTAATGGATCGTTAGGGTGTCAACGAACGGTGAATCAATTGGCCCCAACTGACATTGTTTTTATTATTTTTGAAGTCTCCACGATCAAATGTAGCTCAAATTAACTCAATTATGTTAAAAGACCTGCAACTCCACCTTAAACTATATGTGCAGATCTTGCCGCAATAACCCATAGGAGACAACGGATCGTCAAAGAAATCATCAATGGTTAATCCCGCATGGATGCCACCAATAATAGGCATATTAGCCTGAATTGCAATGAACATCAACAAAAAACATACAGAGTTGACGACATAGCTTCTTGATGGGAGATGACAATCGACTGAGACTGAAGATTGTCGACGGAGATGGCGTAATACGACACCAGTGCATGACGTCGAGCGTCATGGGCGATGATGTTGGTGGACCTGGCACTAAAATAGTCGTCGAGTTAGAGTGCGGGTCGACGCTCAGTATAGAGTTGAGTAGTGGATCGGAGTTAAGGCAAGTTGAAGCGCCGGGTTGAGGATGCTAAAATCTTCTGATACGATTCCTTGTGTACCTAGCAATAATTGTCACCCACCTGGTACACCTTCGTGTACGTGTAGCAGAACCTGACGAAAACACCAAAAACCCATCGAAGGAATCTCTGGTTGTCATCGGTTGCTGGTCCTCGGTCGGTGAGAAGGAAAAAGGAATTGATATAACGATGAGACTTGCTGTCAGTAGCACATCACGGACTCGGCGATTTTTCGTCTTTTCTTTTCCATCGATTGCTTGTAAGGCTTGGGCTTTGTGCAAATTTTTTCTCGATGCTAGGACTGAAAGTGACGTCTGGAGTCTGAACCGTACGACGGCTTGCTGCCCTTTATTTGACGTGGAACGGTTTCGACTTGCAAACGAAGACAACGCCCGGCTCGTATTCGACGGCTTGGAAAGCGTCGGGAGGCCGACTCGGATCCCACCGATCCAATGTTTTTTTGGTCGAATCTCCTTGATGCCGAACGGCACGCAATGGTTGCCCTAGTGATCCCATCCGATGGCCGCCCCTAGGAGCCGCCTCCTCGGGGCAACGGCTAGGATCTTGAACCCTAACCTTTGATATCACTTGTTATAAAACGCACGGCAAAAGTAGACAATCAAAAGAATGGGAGATGGATTTAACGTGGAAAACCCTTTTGGGAAAAACCACGGATGCACGAAGACGGAATTCACTGTACGAGGAGATGCTTACAATAAGGCTTTTGCCTTCCCTATGGTCTACAGGGGTACATATTTATAGTGATTATAAAGGAACTTCAGGTAGGAGTAACTCCGTGTTGAAAACGGAAACAAACCTAATAAAGTTCGGAATACACTTTAGCAGCAAAGATGTTTGCTCTCCAAGAATTTGATTGCAAAATGGTTGTATTACAACAATATTGACTGCATCACAGTATTACTGCTTGGTCCATCGTAGTTCTGATTATTTGGTAGAATGCACTGTGTTGTGTTGGATTTGCTTTCATTTTGTATTATTGTTACTTTTGACTGCAGTGCTTAAATTCTTGCATATGTTTTATTGAATTGAAAATTGATTTATGGTCAATCTTTCCTTTCGGAAAAAGGAGCAGTTTTTGCTCTTTTAAGAACCTGCAGTTCTGATATAACTACTAACTTGATTGTTAACTATGATATTTGACATATTTTTATATCCAGTTTTCTCAAATCTAACTTAATTTGTTCTGAATTTGTTGTGCAGCATGCATTGGAAGCAACCGTCCATGTTATTAATTGAGAGTGATTCATGGAGCTCAAAGATGGATGTCCCCTTACATTCTAGACTCCTCGAGATGAAACAGAATGGGTGCGCACTTGTATTACCGAAAGTTATCCTTCTTCCATCTGCAGAATCAGAAAAAGTGAAGGTGAAATATGCAGTTGATTCTGTGATCACAAAGCCTCTGAAAGCAAGCACACTTGCAGCTTGTCTATTCCAAGTACTTGGTATCACAGTGTCAAACAAAGAGAGACATGACGACTCAGGTTCTCTTCATGAGTTGCTTCTTGGCAAGAATATATTGGTGGTTGATGACAACAAGGTAAACCTTAGAGTGGCTGCTGGTACATTAAAGAAATATGGGGTGAAGGTGAAGTGCGTGGAGAGTGGCAAAGATGCCCTTGCCCTCCTACAAGTCCCGCACAAGTTTGATCTTTGTCTCATGGACATTCAGATGCCAGAGATGGATGGGTAAGCTTAGGTGCTATTCAAGCTTTTGCTTGTGAAATTGAGCATCTTTGGCATATAACCTCAAAACATGACACATCATCTGCATTAGTGCCACTGTATTATGTTTTCTGTTTCTTTTTAAAAGAAAATATGTTTCTGTTTCTTCTTACTTGGCAGTTGTAAGATACAAAAATATATCTTCGTGGTGCCAAAGGCTGACTAGAAATAGGGTCAAATTCCAAGCTTGTGTTTATGTACGGTTAAAACAGAAAACTGTGTATATTTTTGAAATTTTAAGCCCCAAACATAGACTTGCGTTCTGTCTAACAGTAGTTACAATATTAATGCAAGTACTTTTAAGCCATGCAATGATCATTTTTCCTAAACTAGCATACAGCAATGTGGAGTTCTTTGTAAATGACCACAATTGTGTAGTGATGACCTCGTGGGTAATTAACTTGAGTCTGTCTCTCTTGTGTAACTAGTACATTGCATGATTGCATGCCTCTTTGTGCTCACGTAGTTTGAAGCAGCAAGTGGTCAAGTGATTAAGTAATGGTATCCCGTACCACTCTTGCTTCTGTTTATATCAATATACCTCTGTTTGGTATGCTAGGTTCGAGGCAACTCGGCAAATACGGGCAATGGAAGGGAAGGCGAATAAGCAGGCAGACGATGCTGATAATTCAGAAGCAGACAGTACGACAAAGACAACCGAATGGCACCTGCCGGTCCTGGCAATGACTGCCGATGTTATCCAGGCCACCCGTGAGGAATGCAGAAAGTTCGGGATGGATGGTTATGTCTCGAAACCCTTCGAGGAGAAGCAGCTCTTCCAGGCAGTGCAGAAGTTCTTGGTCCTTAGCATATCCGGCTGACACCAAGCGATGCATTCTGGTGTACATTGAGTGAACTGAGGCGGCTCTATTCTTCCGTTTTGTAATTCATTAACCGAGGATGCAATCTGATTCTGATGGCGGCCCAACAATTGCAGCTTCTCCAGGCTGCACAATGGCCAAGTTTGCGACGAGCTTGCAGTCGAGGCAACAGAACACGAACACAGATGGGCGCCGGCGTGGTGCACATGTATTTGTATTGGCAGACCCATCATAGCGTAAACTGGGAGAAACATGTATGTCAAGGGTGAGCATGGCCTTCACTGTTGTTGGAGCAGCATGTGTAGTGCATCTTGAGCAAAGTTTTGCTGTACAGCTTCCACTGTTTTTCTGCTCCAGTCCAGTGTTCACGGAAGGCATGCGTGCTGGCTGCAAGACTGGAAAAAGATGAGAGTAGTTTTTGCTATTTATATTTCATCGGAAATCGTCCGGTATGTGTGACTTAAGCTGATGTAAATGGCTCAGTGCATTTCCATATGGATATGAATTAGGAAGGAATTGATAAAAGGAACGCTCAGTGTTTATCCCCGTTAATTCTGTTCAAGTAGTAATATACAGGCAATATCTTCCTCAAGCGTCCATTTGCAATACTACTGTATAATGTCGAATTTTTTATGTAAATAATCTATTTTTTATTTGAAATAACAGAAATATCCGCACGAATGTTTTTTTACAGAAATAGGCTCCAATCGTCAGGCGACTGGAGCCTATTGCCGAATGGGCACACGACACGAAAGCTGTCCATGGGTTGTTGGGTAACAGGTTGCAGTCGTCCAAAGCTTTGGTAATCGCGACTTATCGTCCGGTCGGGCGATCGCAATTGCGATCACTCGGTACGGCAATGACTACAAATAAGAAGCAGTGTGCGTTAATCTATTTGTGATTTTCGTAAATTATGAATGACATATAATCTGGTGGATTCGCAATAAGAGTTTGCGATCATTGTATGTTGTAGTGCAAAAAAAAATTGTGAAACTTTTTTTAAGAATGATTGAAATAAGAACGATCAGTAAGTACGAGGGTAAGTGATACTGTGATGTTACCGGGAATTCTTACACGGAGAACTCGTTTGTTAATGATGTTGGATGACTTGGTACGTGAATAATTGAATGCGAAAATATGAGGAAATAAGTTTGTCTGAATTAAAATAGACTTCACAGTACAGTTAGGAGTAACACGGCGCGTAGGGTTTAATTACATGCATAACATAGAGCATCATGTACGATGCAACAAATCCAACTGCTCGTACGACCTACTGTGTAGACCAGGGCCATTTTCCCTTCCTTGCGAGCTCGACGTTGAACTCCTCGGCGACCGCTTTTGCCTTGGTCGCTATTTCCCTCTTTTTCTCGCGCTCCTTCTCGTGAGCCTCACGCTCCCTGCATATGCACGCCTCAAGATGAGTTTTCGTCTCCTGATGTATACACTCGGTTTGCCCGTGCTTGCGGCGCTCCTCCTCCCGGATCTCGTAGGGCCTTTTGACGTTCCACTCCTCAAAGTCTAGGGCCCACTGGTCCTCTGGGTGGATCTCAAGATCGATCCATTTGCGGTAGCCACATAGGGGTTCTGAGGACTGTGAATATACATGAGAGGTTGTTAGTACGCACTTTAAAGGAGAAAAGGTAGGGGAAACATAGTGTACCTAGTTCTTACCGGTTGCCGACAGGTGGCGGTGTCCAGACGGCGGTCGGGATAGTCACTGGAGTAGTTTGTGCAACCCCAGTAATGAATACCTAGACTAAGATGATGCTTAGACTTGAAGAATTTGCATGGGTCGTAGCACCAACAAAGGGGGGCGTCTACCACTCGGGTAGGTGTTGCGGCGAACGCTCGGTAGGAACGTTCGGGATGGGGTTATTACTACGAGTGACATCATTGCAGGGAGCTGACCTCGTAGCATGCTCGGCTTGTTCTGCCCGGGCTGCAGCAACCCTTGCTTTTTCGTCACGGGCGGTAACAGAACTTGCTAGGTCACGGATCTCCTCCTATTGCTTCATCATCTTGTCCCATTGCTTCTTCTGCCTCTTGTCCATCTCGGTGTGGTGAAGCAAGCGCCGGTGTAGTGCTGAGTTTGCTTGTGTAGTGTTCTCTTCGAAATCTCTTCCACCTCCTTTTATAGAGTCCCGTGTGGCCTTCTCGTTACATGAAGATGCCCCATGTGGTCTTATCACTGCGTAAAACTACCTAGTGTGGTCTTATCGGTATGCAAAACTGGCCAGTGAGGTCTTCACATTGCGCAAAGCTGCACCCTTTAGTATTGTCGCTGCGCAAAACTGCCCCGTCTGGTGTACTCGCTATGCAAAACTAGACCGTTTAGTCTTCGCACTGTGCAAAGTTGGATACATTGTGGGAGCAAAACGCTGACTTAGAGGCACGGATTGAAAGTCTCAAAAAGCACAACGATGACCTTCGTCAGCAGACGGAGCGTGAGAGGGGCAACGAGGAGATCATCAACATAGCAAGTTCGTACGATCCAACATGCTGCTACGTGAACCCTAGTTGTATATGTGCTTACCACTACAACGACGGCCAGCCACGTCCGAGGCACCTCCTCTGCAACACTCTATGTGGGTACCACGAGACTTCTTCCACCTATAGACAACGATGTGTAAGGTTATACCATAGTACTCTCTCCTGTTGGTCACGACATTTTTCAATGTAATTAAGCATGTAATCAAATGGTTCGTATGTCGGTGCGGTTGCCATCAATTCAGTGCACTATTAGAGTGGTGCGGTTATCAGTGCGATTGCCATTAATTGAGTGGTACGGGCGTCGACATGGATTGAACAAACGAAAAATGTAAAGAGAAATACAACTAAGCTCGCCACAATATTGCAAACATCAATAAGTAAATAAGAAATGTAATCAGTACATGAACAACAAGTGTACTGACCAAGAACCGCCGCCCAAAGAAGATCCCCTGACCCCTCCACGCCACCGCCCCTCGGTCTCCGCATCCGCGTCCTCCCATACGGCCTCGTTTGGTCGTCTTCCTCAGCACCGGGTGACGGTGTCTCAACAAGGTAAGATAGTCAGGAGACCGTCGCACATGTTCCAAAGCTGGAGGAGTGGACTCACCGCCGCCTGTGTGGCCACTGGTGCACCGGTGAGGACACTCCTGGAGTGAACCTCCGAAGGTGTGGCCTAAGGTGCGGAGCTCGTCGCCTGGCCGATCTAGTCCGAAAAGTACTGGTCCGTGTCGTCCTGACCCGAGGAGACCCCACATCTTGCGTCAGGGTACAAGACCTGCAGTGCAAATATCGATAGTTTATCAGATGAAGGGATGGGATAAAACCAAAAAGAGGCGAAGCGTGCCCTTAGCTTGTGCCATGGCGTGGTCGAAGCCGTCTGGAGGGACATACGACACGGAGTACGCGCCCTACTGGGAAAGCTGGAGATATACGGAGGACGGACAAACTGCTGCCCTGGCAGTGTAGGAGCCCATGCCCAGGCTGAGCTCTAGCCTAGTCAAGCTAAGGTGGTGTAGCACGTGGCCAAGTAGAGCCCCCCCACGTGGTGACATGCCGGTCGGGGTGGCCCTGGTGGACGCACCGTGTGTGCATCGGGCGCGGACGTGCGGACCTCCGGTAGCTTCCTATACGACAACATGGGCGACTACACGTGCACCCAAGGCCTGCACACGATGCAAAGCCTGCACCACCTCCTTCTATGTCACCTCCACACCACTAGCGATCATATCCGCCATGGTGCGAGACTCTCTCCAAATTGTAGCACCAATGTCAGCCTGCTAGAAAAACACGAAAAGGTCAATACTCTTAGTGACATTACTATAAGAGAATATTTACAAATTTGATGTAACGTACCACGACGTTACATCAAATTTGACCCTCGATCCACTTCGAGAAACACTTGATGTTCCGTGAGCTCCTTCACGAACGGTTCCAACACTGTAATACACTTTCAATGTAGTGGGTATCGGCATTACTGATGTCTGCCTGCATATATTTTTAATTTTGCAACTAGTCAAATCACATCGCACATTACAGAAGTACTGATATACTACAATTTACATTTCAACGACCATTTGCCTATCGTAACTGTCTACACTACCCTCGTAGCATTAACTCCCTGTCGGCAGATCGCGCACCGACGCCGCTCTTGTCTCGCTACTCGAGCTCTCCCCTACTGCAAATAATTCCTAATGGGTTTGGATAATTTACATGGTATATCGATTTAAATGCATATATACCAATTATAATGGTCAACGTGTTTTTTCAATGTAGTAACGATATTACATTCATTCATAATTAATCACAAATGTTACGTATAATTGTTTTCTGCAAAGAAAATTACTAAATTCTTACAAAAACTGACGAAATTTTGAATAACTACAAATTTCAACGGGAGATTAATTTGTACATAGCGTTGAGTAAATTTTCTACCGCTACAATTTTGTACGCACTCTAATTTGCTAAGGACGCTAATTTTCTACAACTAAGTTCACTAAATTTTCTACACCCACAGTTATTGCAGTTGCTAATTTTCTATAACTATATTGACTAGAATTTCTATACCGAAATTATACTATTTTTTCTACATCTACAATTTTCTACCGATACTAACACTAAATAAACTATTTAATTCATATACAAAATTTAAACTACAACATACAAAAACATTTACCTCAACCTCCCCTTCTTTTCCCCCTCCCTCTCCTTTTCTCCCCTCTCATCTCCTTTTCTTTCCTCTCCTCTCCTCTCCGCTTTGTTTTCTTCCTCCGCCTCTGTTCACTGCGCGGCCCTACTCGGCCGCACGGTCCTTTTATATGCGCTTCCAGTCGTTCAACCCTTCGACGACTAGAACTGCAGTCGCCTAATCGATGGCCGACTAGAACCAGTCACTCGCCGATTCGGCGACTGCAATTATTTTGCCCAACGGCCAACGAATTGCTTGTGTGTTGCGCAGCCGTTGAGCGACAGGTTCCAGTTGTCCGACGGTTAGACGACTGGAGCCTATTTTTGTAAAAAAAAATTGTGCGGGTATATTTCTATTATTTCGAATAAAAATAGATTATTTATGAAAAAAATCGTATAATGTCTATTGTGAGCAAATCCTTAGCATTGAAAGCAGCGCTCATTGTGAAGTTTGTCCCAAATGGTAACTTCCGAGGAAAAATAAAAGCCCAACCACTGAAACTTGCGCCGAGTTTTGGGGCTAACACGTGACAGCCCACGTAAATCCCTACCGAAGTTTTGGGCCTTTAGGTGAGCAGCAGACAGCAGCATCAGGATCTGATCCTTGCTTCTGAGATATTTCTGCTTGAGTAGTTTGTATTTGAGACTTCAGAGCCCCAGCCCACATTGTTCTTGTCCTATACATGAATCTTACACACTTTTTTTTTTTAGATAATGGATATAAAATCCGGCCTCTATATCCACGAGGGATATATATAGCCAAAAGTTACACAAGCTCTTAGGCTCAAATCCTCAAAAACTGAGGAGTACAAACAACAAGACATAAAGCTTAAGGACAATGAAAAAAGCTAGAAAGACTAAGCTTCAGAACTTCTTCTCCGTCCTTGCTTTCAACCAATTCCCTATCCTCATCCGACCGCGCCATCCAACCTTCGGCCTACTATGCGTGAAGAAGGACCTCCGAGGCGACGCTTCCACGGAAGCGACGAGAGTCGCCAACGCCGCCCGCCTCTCCAAGGCAAGGTTTTCACCAGGAGATCAGTAAACATGAGAGCTATGGAGCACCATGACAACACCTCCAGGAAGGAAAATAGCGCCCGAAGGCGTTATTGTTGTCGAGACCGGTAAGATCACCGGTATGGCTTTCGCCAGCACCTCCGTAGCACCCCATGCACTACCCACTCACAGAATAGACCGCCACCAACACACCGGGGACCTGCACGCCTCAAGGCCATGGCAAAGCCACCCTTGAACTCCACAAGAAGAACGCCATGAGTTAGCCCCTTGTGATCACCGCCTTTCGATGTCGCTAGCCGTCGACGGCCCGGCACCACGACCACCATCGCCCCCAGAACCACGACCTCCAAGAAGCACCCACGGGACCACGGCCACCGCCCGTAGGAATGGAGCCGAAAATCCTTATGTGCTGCTTCCCCCACGGTCCTCAGATACCGGGCGACACAAAACACAGCCCCCAACTGATCCACTGGATGCACCAACATCATCGGACTTGAGTGCGACGCACTCTCTCCGGCACCTAGAACAATCACCTACTTCATGCTGCATAAGTCCTTCAAGCTCTTCTCCCCCTTTGATTATCAACTAGACCTTACAACCTTCACCCGAACATCACCAATGGAAAACTACCGTGGCGACTTCGGTTTAGGAAGAGGACCCTTCCAAGGCTTGACTACTGGCGACAAACGCAATAGCGCCGCGCAAAGTAAACCTCGTTGCCGGCTTTCGAGGGTGACGAACCGTTCATCGACGGTGACGGTGAAACCCGCCTCGGCAAAGATGCACGAACTCCTCGGTTGAAACCGCTTGACTTCCCCACCGGCGACACCGCATCAGCGCCATCGAGCCGCCCGGCCATCGCCGACCATACGGCTTCACCCGCCGGCAACGGACACCGAGCCGCGCCTTGCCGTCGTGGCGACCAAGCCGCCCAGCCTTTCCTAACCATCGGCGCCACGCGCCCGATGCCCGACACCGGCCGCCTCCGCTCGGCCCATCCTCCACAGGCGCCAAGACGCTCGAAGCCGCCATGACACCGCAGATGCTCCCGAGGCCGCCTCCGTGCGCTCGCGCCCGGGGAGCGCGCCTCCAGCCTCACCACCCCGCAGATCTGGGCCGAGGGACGCCAGATCCGGCCACTAGGCCGCCGGATCCACCGTCGGCGAGGGGAGCCGCTGCCGGGGAGCGCTCCGGCGACGGAGCCGCTGCCGGGGAGCGCTCCGGCGACGGCGAGGAAGCGGGATCCGAGCAAGGGAGAGGAGGGGAGAGGCCGAGAGGACTGCCCTCCGCCGACCGGGGAGAGGCACGAGGAGGAAAGGCCCGCCGCCGCCCTCCTTGCGGCCATCGGCGCCCGTGGCGGCGCTCCGCGACGGCGAGGAGGCGGGATCCGGCAGGGAGGGGGAGGGCCTGCGGGAGGGGGAAGGCCAGTTTTTCTAATCAATCTTTTTCTACGGAGCCTCATGAATCTTACACACTTAGAGATCTGTCCTGCCATATACATGTGCTTAGATAGTAAGGGTTATTGTATAATAGGCTTTCCAGTTCCAAAATTTACCCCCAAAGTCTCCATCACTGAGCATTCTTCCCATGCACTGAAATTTTCAGTCCAAACCAAGGAGACCCATCCAACCTTGTTCTTCAAGATTCAGGTACGAGATGCCGGAAATATGCAGATTCAGATAAACCTAACATTACAAGCAATACAGATGCCGATAAATCTAATTAAAAATAATTAGAATATCCACTAAAACTGGTAATGGTTCTTGCTCTTTTTGTGTGTGTCCAGATGTCTGCCTCAATGGCTCATATCTGACCAGCTAGGCCAGACCAGTTCTTGGCACCGGCATTGCCTCTCCAACTTGCTCTACAAGAATGTCCACTAAAGCACAAGTTTCAGAGAACATGGAGCGTAATAACAAAAAGAAAGATCTTTCGATTCGTTGGTGATCTTGGCATTTTCTGACGCCGAAACGTAGAGGTTTGCAGAGAACTCTTCACCTGCCACAAGGAGAGACGTGTGGCGATGGTGAGTTCAGTGAAGGAGTGCGTGAGGCCGTGGAGTCGCCAGGTCTCGAAGGAACCGTCCTTGTCCATGGAGATCCCTCTGGATGCTGCGTCGAGGCATCGTACCTGGTGATTTTCGTTCTTGGGAGCAATAGATCTTCATGGCAATACCAGACACAGCATCAGTGGTAGGAATTTATTGACAACTTTGTTTAGTACACCACTTTAGATACTTTTTTTGCGCCTTTTTGGTGTAGACTGTGCCTTAAGAATTGGAATTGTTCGAATGAAGACGTTGTTGTCCTCCAAATTGTCGTAGGATCGATCGGAGCGGTGTTCCTTACGAACAATCCCATAAGAACAAGAAAATAGAGAGCATAAATAATATAGTCTTGACAGTCTCTCAATTTTATTGATGATCGGTCTGATCGTCGTATTTATGATGATCGTGATCGAAATGGAGCTGCAGAGAAGAGTTGTAGTGGGTGAGTAGCCTGTGTGGCCTATTGTCTATATATATCCTGTAAACTTGTGAAGTCGAGTAAGAGTGAATAATAAGAGCAGTCGTAATCGGCATTTGTTGTCAGACGAAAAACAGTTCGTCTCCTCTGTTTTCGGTCATTCTTCTCCTTGCTCTCCCCTGCACTTCTTCCTCTGAGTAATGGGGCCTTGGCAACAGGAGGAAGGTAAGGAGGTGACCAGATCGACATAGGACAATGGATAGGTGGTGGCAAATCCGTTTAGGACTTGCTAGGGCTCTAGCCATGACCAGGTGAGGAGGCTAAAAGTGGGGGAGGAAGGAAAGGAGCTCAGGGCGAAGGACACAAAGGGGAGGTGGCAGGGCGAGGACTGCTCCGACGACGGCAAGACCGAAAGGGAGGAGAGGATATGGAAGGCGAGCGATGGCAAGAGCGAGATGAGGAGGGAGGAGGGTGAGGACAAGAGCGAGAGGCAGTGGCCAGCAATCACATTACCGAATTTTACTTTTTTTATCGGAGGAGATCGATAAGTCAAATTTAACCGATTTTTAGTCTTTTTTTTAAAATTTGATCCCAAAAATCAAACAAAATTTAAATTTTAAATTCATACCGATCGATTATCGCCAATAACCGGCCGAAAATCGGTTGAAAATATCAGACGAAAATTCCGAAACAAATTTCAATAAAAAATCTTTTATATTTAGCAAAATTTATGCAAAACGAATTTTTAGAAGCCGGTTCGAATTTCTACATGGTCATAGGTAAAACCAGTTACCGGGTAACCAGTCGAAATAAAAAAAGCCTGGAGACGGTAGCCTCTGCAATGCCAACGAATTAGGAGAGGAGCTAGGGCACGGAGCCTAGAGCACATGCGTGGACGACCGGATCGGTTGCGAGAACCATGCAAGGCCTCGTGAGAATTTCAAGAACTATAAAGGTCTTTTTGTAAAAGGGGAATTCGAAAACCGTAGGGGCTTCTACCAAAACTGGCAGATTTCTTCCACTTTAAGGGCGTTAATAATAAGAGAAGTGCTATAGAATATTTGACTATTTTTTAAGATAAAAATAGTCAGATGATCTGGGAGCGTTGGATCTCTATCTAACGGATCCACTCATATAAGCACCCCTAAAAAAATATCTCATATAAGCATCTCCTCCAAAAAAAGAAGCGTTGGATCATCCAACGTTCTAAAATCTAACTATTTTTGTCTTAAAAAATAGTCAATTATTGTATTAACACTTCCTAATAATAATTTCTCTTTCGCGTGACAAAACACGAGAAAAGGATACCAGACAAAAGAGAGAAGAAAGAAAATATAAAATTCGCTGCGTTCTGTTTCTAACACGAGAGAGAAGAACACGGCGACTGCTGTTTCGTCTCGTCCGCGTGCTCTGACCCCAGCGAACACGAGGAGGCGTCGTCAGCCTCCTCCTCCCTATATATATAACAAAGGCTCCCCAAATCCTTGCCCAACCAGCTCCTCCTGGTCTAGTCTCCAACCACCGCAGAAAAGGTACCCAATTCCACCCTTCCAAACCCTCGAGCTCGCGCCGGATCCCGAGCGAATTCGTGCCTGTTTGAGCTTCGGGTCGGCCCGATGGAGGCAGCAGTAGCCGCCGCGGCGCTCCGGTCGCCCACAGCCGCTGCCAGGCCCTCGCGGCGGCTCGCGGCCCCGCGCGGCACGAGAGCGGGTTCGAGCTCGCTCCGATTCGACCGGCGGCGCGGTTTTGCCTTCGGCTCCATCAAGGTAAGGAGGAGCTCGTTGTTCCTCTGTGTGTGTGTGTGTGTGTGCGCCTTGGTGGGTGGTTGGGTGTTTCGTGTCGTGGTGGTATACGGCGGTTTTGATGGAAGTTTGGATCTTAGCCTCTTTTTCCTGGTGTTCTTATCCATTTCTTGGTTTTTGCAAGAGCCGTGGTGTTCTTGTTTGAGGCAAAGAATGGTTTGGCCTTGTCTGGTTTGCTTGGTTCGTGGTGTGATTCTGTGATTACCTCAATTTGTATTTCTTTCCAATCAAAAGATCCGGTTTGTTGGGTGAATTTGTGTGTTTCAAGTGGTTTGAGCATAGAAATCGATTGGTCTCTTGACGGCTGATGCGGTTCCTCGTGCTGGATGCTATCCTCAGGGTCTCGGTCGGCAGCAGCTCATTTCTAGAAGGCGGAGCAGTGTGATAAGGGCCTCTTGGTCTCCCTCGGGGTCGCTGCCATCGCCTTCATCGATCGCGCCGCTGCAAATGGAGTCGCCGGTGGGGCAGTTCCTCTCGCAGATTCTGCTCACGCACCCGCACCTCCTGCCCGCCGCCGCCGAGAAGCAGCTCGAGCAGCTCCAGACCGACCGTGAGGCCGAGGAGGAGGAGAACGGCGGCGACAAGCCGGCACCGTCAGGTGGAGACATCGTGCTGTACAGGTAAATATTGTTTGGAACGGTGACTTCGTTGCTCTTGTTGCTTCCGATACATGTACTGTAAGAAGATTGGATTTTGGTAAATATATTTATTCTGAGTTATCCCCGAGCATACTATAGAAGGAGCGCTGCAGACTGTCGCATAGCAATTATACAACTATCAAGCTACCGAAGCCAGCTGACATGCTGCGTCCAGCGCAGATAAAATCTTGTTTTGTATGGACCCTTGCCAACGTGTTTAAGCATTACAGGAGTTTAAATAGCATATTAGAGATGTTCTGAAAGATTTGACATTTGATGTGTTAGTTGCGTTTCTTATAGAGAAGAAAAAAAATGAATTATTCTAGCCTGTTTAATTGGGATGCAGCTATCGTAATTCATATACGAGAATTGTAAGTTAAAATGGTTTTGGCTCTGTTCTTTTTCAGCTTTTGGCTTCTGTTTTTGATTTTTCTACAGTAACTAGTTTTCAAACGGAATATCTTTTTAAGATAGGATCTACTAGTTAATTGTAGTACATACTATACCGACTTCATTTATATTGGCAAAAAACGCACGTAAATTTCTATCACTCTGTAATCTCTCATACGAACACGAACAGTTTAAAGTCACATGCCGCAGCCAAAAGCCATAAGGCCCAGCCAAAAAGAAGAGGCTCATAATTTGATACAAAGAGGAAGGAAATCCAAGTTCCAGTCGTAGTCCTCAGAAAGTTTTTGTCCTGGCTAATTCTAACAGTCTCCTGTTAAGTAGAGTTGAATTTTGGCTAATATTCTCTTTTCTGTATTAATAGGCGGATTGCTGAGGTTAAGGAAAAGGAGCGGGGAAGGACTTTGGAGGAGATACTCTACGCACTGGTTGTTCAGAAGTTTGTTGAGGCTGGTGTTTGTTTGGTTCCAGCTCTCTCTCACTCCATTGATTCTTCCGGAGAAGCTGATCAGTGGGCAGAATCCATGGAAGGGAAGCTTGAGCATCTGCATTCTCATGAGGCATACGAAATGATCGAGAACCACCTCACTCTCATTCTGGGGCAGCGGCAAGCCGATGCCACCGTTGCAACCATAAGTAAGCTCCGAGTTGGCCAAGTCTACACTGCATCTGTGATGTATGGTTATTTCCTCAAGAGAGTTGATCAGAGGTTTCAGCTCGAGAAGTCAATGAAGAGCCTCCCTTGGGGATCAGAGGAGCAAGACGATGCGCTCAATCAAGTTATGACGACCGACTCACGGCCCTCTGCTCAGCCTTCTAGTTCTCATCCAGAGATGGCGTCGTGGACTTCCCTAACTTCAGTGCAGGGGCCTAGCCAATCTGTCAAGCCATGCCGTCTTAGATCGTATGTCATGTCGTTTGATTCAGATACCTTACAGAGGTATGCAACAATTAGGTCAAGGGAGGCCTTCGGCATCATGGAGAAGCACACGGAGGCACTATTTGGGAAACCAGAGATTGTGATTACACCTGAAGGCACAGTTGATTCTTCCAAGGATGAGCATGTTAGGATAAGTTTCGCTAGGTTGAGGAGGTTGATCCTGGAGGCTGTTACCTTTGGATCCTTCCTTTGGGATGTTGAGAGTTTTGTGGATTCCAGGTACCATTTTGTGACCAACTAGTTGGATCCAAGATATTGTCATCCCAGACACTCGAGATTTATGATGTTTATTTGGTCCGAAGTGCATGGGCTTCAGTGAAGACTGTTGTACGATGGTGTTTCCCCGCGCTGTATGCAGAGAAATCTAGCATTATGCATAGTTTTCTGGCATCACAGCATTGTGTAGAGGAAAAGACAGTAGCCTAATATTTAGCTATTAAGTTCTGTTAGCATTTGCACCGCCCTGGGTGTCATACGTTTTGTTGTATGAACGGGAAGTCCTAGCTAGTTCTTGTCCGAACCTATTCTCCATGTTTGGTGGTCCTGCTATGCTTCATTCCTTGGTTTAGTAATGATTGGAACTTATGTTCAATTCACTATTCATAGTACCGATGATTTTGGGGAAGGTTCTTATTCGACGACTGGATACTTCTTTCACTATGAGTGGACTTGGCTTATTCTGTAGCTTTGAACTTATTATCTTATGTCATGTATAATAATACTTTCATATCACCTAAAGAAAAGACAATATTAGATATAACATCTCTAAAAGTAAATCATTCATCTAACTATTTATAATATTTTCGCCTAACTTTCTGCCTCACACTTTTTCATACGTTGATTTGTGGATTCAAATTGTCTCTTGCATAAGAGACAACAATTATCTCTCTTCACCTCCTCTCTCTCTCTCTTCTTCACATAGGAATTTATTTATTTAATATAGTTAAGATGACAGTATTGGTGATAACCTTACACATCTTGGAAGCACTGCTTGAAAAGTTGAGCAGACATTGTAAGTTCAAATTCAACATAAAATAACTGGAACAACTTTTACTTGGGAGTCATGTGACTCTACATCATGTGACTCTGACATACATGTACAACTGAAATGGAACACTGAAGTTTGCATGTCCGAGAACCAGGACATACCAAATAGAGAGTCGTCGTTATAGCTTTATAGTCGATTCATGCAAGATGGTTTTACACCACATCATCTATAGTGAATAGTCATAGAGCAATCACTACATATAACCGAACCTTCCTCAAATGAACCTTCCTCAAATGGATCATGGGAGGCAATTCAAGGCCTCGTAGCTTTCGATAATCTTGATGAAGTTCTTGACCATGAGCCTCCCTTCAGTGGTTATGATGCTCTCTGGATGGAACTGCACTCCCTGCAATGCGAACGCCCATAAATGTAAATTCAAAAGGAAAAGTATGACATGTTAAGAAGAAAAAAAACATTTTAGCCTGCATATTGCTTCTTTACCTACACGACATTCGCGGAACTTTTACAGCAAACATCAGCGATAACCTAAATAAGTATAGCTGGCAGAATGATGATAAATGGTTGGCCCTGCTGAAGTTCGATGCAACTTCAGTAAATAATGGTAACTTCTTCAGGAACCAGAACTCTGCTTGTTTTTGCCTGGTTAGGAGCCGAATTCAAGTTTATGCAAATCCACCCAACTTAAGCCAAAACTCAAAGGAATTTCTAATCTACACCCTTCAGTTACTAGCAGTATAGATTGCCTGCTGGAGACCAGACAAGAACTGAGCATCCAAGTGAGCTTATGTTGATGAATTATGAACTTGGAAATTTGGTGAAGTTCCTAATTACAAAGTGATAGGATGACATGACTGAAGGCCTCAAGGGTTCTGACATCCAATTAAGTGCCATGTTTGGTCTTCGTATGGGACTCATGGAAAACGAGGTACATAACAACAGAAGAAATAGTTTGCATTTTGTTTTATTTTTATAAACATTAAGCAGTTCATAGACACAGTGCACACATATGTTGTGTTTGACTGGATTACATCCTGTTTGAAGTGATAATTTGCATTGTGCCGGAAAAAAAAAAGATACATGGCAGCAAACCTGAATATGTTTGTATTTTCTGTGGCGAGCAGCCATGATCAATCCATCATCTGTCCAGGCAATAATTTCCAGTGCGTCATGTGGGAAGCTATCCTTTTCAATTACGAGGCTATGGTATCTTCCAGCTTGGAATGGGCTGCAGGACAAGTAATCAAACTTACAAATCAAAAGGTTGACTTTTTGTTGCCAGTAGCTACTACAAAAACGATAGTCTCCGAAATGTTCGAAATTTCCAGTAGCCCTAAATGAAGTTCCAAAGAGAATGAGTAACATCTAGCTTATCCTTTCTTTGGTAGGACAGGTTTACCTATATGAACAACTTTGGTGTTGCATAATACTAAATACTGAGAAAATAAACATGGCTCAGCCATGTTTTCCTTATTTCCTTTTTTTTAGAAAAGCTACAGCCTGCTATCATTACAGTATAATAGAGTAAAAATTATGGAGTTGCAGCTATGACAGACCGGACCAAGAAGCAGCTGTTCTGCCTCTGTGATAAGATAATTAGTAAGCTTAGGGATGACATTTCTGATAATACAACTTTGGTAAACAAACCCGATTAGCTATTGACACAAAATTATATTTCCTTACTCCAACTTCTTTATTGGAGTGCAGTTTTTGGTGGATTCCCAAGCTGCTTTATACCACATCTAAGTATACTTTCGTACTTCTAGAGCATATATCAATATATCATCACTTGATACATTGACCTTAGGCCTAACTTGTACATAAGACAATGTCTTGAACTTATTGCCTGTAACTCCAATGAGCACTTAATATGGTAAACCCTAAAAATATTGTTTGGTAGAACTTACAATCCTTTAAGCCATAAATATTGGCTTAGTTTCAAAAGTTTCAAGCTTTTACATGGGCATGGGCGTGCATGAGTGTGCAGACATAAGTTCTATTTTTTCTGGGCAGGCTGGATGGGTGGTTTTGGAAAGGAAGGGAGTGGTGTATGTTGAAGAACAATCTTACCGCATACTTTTATAGGAAAATATCAAGAAGAGGCAAAGGCAAGAAGGTTGTGTAAGGAGCATAATTCGCCAATCAAAACAAGAGGGGGAACATCATAGACCATCTTACTTTGGGAGACCAGAAAACAATGTTCCATCGAGTTTCTCATCGTAATGAACTAGGGAGCCTTTCCCATGCACAACTCCATAAGGAGAACGGACAACTTTCCCTACAAATATAGAACACTCAATTGGAGAACTTGCATGAAAATTTTTGAAAGGAAGTGTTGAAGTCTTAACAATACTACCCAAGTGAAAATTTGTGCATATACAAACCTCCAAATGCCTCTCCAATGCATTGCAAACCCATGCAAACCCCAAACAGCGGTATAGAAGGGCCAAGCTCCAGAACTGTTTGCAAGGATATTCCTGAATCTTGAGGTGCGCCTGTCCTTTCATTTTTTTAAAAGGAAGAATCTTTAGGACATGCATAACAGTAGGTCATAATTAGGGCAGTAAAAAAAACTCGAGGCTCGCAACCTGCTTGAGCTCGGCTCGAGCTCCAAACGAGCCGAGTTCGAGCTTGATCCCGAGCTCGCGAGCTTTAACGAGCCGAGCTCAAATAGCTCGCGATCCTCGAGCTTTTTTTACAGCCTACATACATACTAACTATTACCGAACTTATTCGAGCCGAGCTCAAGCTTTTCTATTATTGAAAATTAGTATATGTTGAATTATTTTTTACTGTTATCGAGCTCTTTCGAGCCAAGATCGAACTTGAGTTTTTCTTATTATGGAAAAATAGTGCATATTATATTATTTTAACTGCTACCGAGCTTATTTGAGCCAAGCTCAAGCTTAGACTAAGCCGAACTCCAGGCTCAGACCCCAACTCAGGCTCGCTCGAGCTCAGCTTGAGCTTGGGAGGCCAGGCTCACCTGAGCTCGGCTCATTTACAGCCCTAGTCATAATTACATTGAGCATTGTAGCATTTCATATTTTAAGAATGGAATCAGACAGAAAAATGCTAACCAGGGCCTGGGGAGATAAGTATTCCTCTTGGAGAAATCCTGTAGAACAAGGAAAATGTCGCAGGTGATTTTCTTAAGATAAATCAACATATTGACAAGTGACGAGCTTTGATAAAAAAGATAATCACTAACTTCTTAATTTCTTCTACCGTGATATCATCATTGCGATACACCTCAAAATTAGCTCCCACCTCTCCCATGTACTGCATACAGACAAATTTTGGAATACTCATTGCTATCCGGTTGAGAAGATATTAATGTTTGTTACAGCTTACAGCCAGCATTCCTTCACGTATGTCTGACCTGAAGGTTATAGTAGGCTCATGAGCGTGCACAATAACATCCATACAAAAATGAGGTTCATACAAAGATTTCAGAAAATGTTGGTAGTATGCACCTGTGAGCAGTGTTTATGGGGCATGAGCTATTCGAGGTTGCATATTTGTCAACTTTTGTAATCAGATACCCTTTTTCTTGGCAGCTTAGTAGTCCCTACTTCCTACTTGCAAGTTTCTGTGAATTTAGCCAGATCAAAACCTTCACCTCCATTTAATTTCTCCTCTAAAACATCTTCCACAGAAAATTGCAATGGCAACTCTTATGTAAATGGATCAAAATTGATGGCAAAAAGGGTCTCGGATCACTAATGGACAAACTACAGTTTCAGGTTTCTGAGTGCCCAAATTAAAGGGAGCAGGTAGTTAGTTGGGAAATTGTGTTAGCAGCCATGCAACTGACTTGAAAAATTACAAATGAAGCTTTACTTCAGGCCATAAACTTCAGGTCCAGTCTCAGTTAGTAACTTATCATTTTAGCATGTTGTAGAATTACCTTTTGAATTCCAAAATGCTAAGTTAAGGCACCATAGAATTAACATTGATTTTTTTTTTTGCGATATCACAAGTTGATTTACAGCATTGTTTATTGCTATAATGGATAGCAAAGAGAAGATACGGACAACTGCACAGGCAGCACCAAATCTGCTCTTGAAAAAGCCAATAAGTTAAGTTTCTTCGTGATGCTACAATCATAAATCAACCACTTTGGTTGCTCACAAACATTTATCATACGCTGGTTTTGCTGATCAATTGCATGGTGAAAATACTCAACAGAAGGTGTTACCAAGGATTTTAACAAAAGAGTCGACAGTGTATCCAAGTAAATTATCTCTAAATAAACTCACAGAAGATGAAAAAGCATTGTCTTAACTAACACCATACTGAAAGGAACACGGCAAGATTCACTGTAGTGCATTGTAAAAAAAGGCCCACTCGGTTGGGCTGAAAAGCTGTGGCTTATGGCTAAAATTGCACTGTAGCGGTTGAAATTTCACTGTAGCTGAAGGTGACTTATTTGACGTAATTAAATTTAAAAAATTTTAAAATAGAAAAAATATACTAGCTCATCTCGGACAACGCAAACGAATACGGAAAAAAAGAACCGACAAAAAAGCTCAAAAAAAAGCAAAAGTTCAGAAAAAGATAAAATTTATGAACAATGAAAAATAAGCTAGAAACTGAAGCCGAAAAGAGCGGGGCATCAGTCCTCAACACTAATGCAGTAATTATAGCATCATCCCAGCTAAATTATATGCGAAGTAATCATAATGTGGGGGAAACTGAAAAAAAGTTCCTTCAGAGGTAATGCGATAAATAGTGTTTTTACCTGGCATAAATTATACGTGAAGCTATCGTAGTTGTCGATAACTATGATTGGTCTGGTATCTTGCTTTACTCCATCAAATGCATTTCCACCTTCCACCACAGAAACAACGCTTTTAGCAACAAGCTTTTGCTTTTGGATTGCTGTGGATCCACTTAGAACCCCTGCATAGTGCATAGGACAGTTGAAAACTTAAAATAGCTACTGAAGATAAACAAACAGGACGAAAAAAAAGAGTAATTCTGTAATTTCCGGCTTTTCTCATTCTTGTTACGCCAAACATTAACATAGTAATTTCAATCAATACTTAAATATTACTGCTTGCTACGGAAGAATTTGCACACACCATTGGACGAACGAATGATTAGTGCAACAGGTTCCTAGTTTACTTCACTAACAGGAAGCATAAAAAGTAGGCAAGTTGCTTGCACTTTCACCATTACCGGGATAAAAAGAAAAACACTGCATTTTGTGGGTAGGTACGGTAGAACAGGAGGAGGCGGCGAGCTTGACCAGGCAGACCGGCTGTGGCTCCGCCGGCGTGACCAGCCGCGGGCAAAGGCTGTTCCCACTACGAGAACGCGCTCCGACTCGCCAGGTTCGAAACAAGATTTCCAGGGCACACGACTGTACAGAACAAGAAAACAAGAAACGCGCCTAACGCCAATTCGCCCACCTATGCGGAGACTGGAGGGGCGGCGGCCGCGCCGGGGGTCGGAGGGCGGGTTCGCCCCGGGGGACCCGGCGGAATGGATCTTGGGGAGGAGCCGAGTGGCAGAAGAGTCCATTAGACGGCGGCGGCGGCGCGGGGACGGCCTGAGTGGGAGAGGAGTTGATCAACTTTTTCCTCTTTGGTGGGACTTTGCTCTTCGGATTCTTAGTCTCACGTCACGGTCCCGTCTCTCTCGTAAACGTAGCCATCGTTTACCTACTAGCACGTATCAATGGCCAATTAACGGGCTAATTTGTGATTTCCTACAGTTTTATTTTTTATATTTACTGGCAGTACTGCTTTACCTTTTTAAGCATCATTGTAAATTTATTTTGCATTAGGAATGCCCTGAGGGATTTCCCCTTTTTATGGGGTAATTTGCGTGGGTTCCACCCGGCTTTAGCTTTGATTTTTTTCCTTTACTACATAATAAGTTTTCAAATAGCGCGTTTTTTCAAAACGAGACTTACTAGTCGATTATAGTACACACTATACCGACTTCAGATATATCATCCTAAATCATGTGTGAATGCCTCCCTCTTCGTATATCTCTTACGAACAGCTAGAATTCAAAATTTTAAACAAAAAACCACAGTCCAAAAGAACTATATTAGCACCACATCCATACTGTTTGGCCGAGTTCTTTTGGCTTGTACTAACTAGCTTTTAAACGGTATATCTTTTCAAGGCAGGGTCTACAAGTCGATTGTAATAGACAATGTACCGAATTCATCTATATCGCCCAAGATAACATGTAAGTCTCTCTCTTTCCACCCTCTCTTACGAACAGCTAGAATTCAAAATTTTAAGCAAAAAGTTATAAGTCATAGTCTAAAAGAATCTACCATTTATCTTGTATATTTGTGAGGACCTTTTGAGAGGATTTTTGAAATGACAAGTAATAGCACACGCATATTTGGCCCCAAACCAACAGGGCCAATCCTGTACTCCCATTTTGCTCCTTCTCCAGGCCGGCTAAATTTATATTAATATTTATTTATAAAATATGAATATAAATATGGTAAAAATATTATTTGATTCGTTTTCACCACTTGCTAGGTGAGAGTTTGGACTTCTGATTCTTCTATCTTACGGTTCCCATCTCTCTGGTAAACGTAGCCATCGTTTACCCACTAGCCCGTATCAATGGCCAATTGACGGGCTAATCTGAGATTCCCTAGAGCTTTATTTTGTACGTCAGTCGTGCTAGCATCATCGATTTCCTAGACGTTTTACCTACTGGCAGTACTGCCCCCCCTCTTTAAGCATCATTGTAATTTATTTTGCATTAAAAATGCCCTAAGGGAGTTCCCCGTTCTATATTAGCACCACATCCGTACTGTTTTTTGTCTCGTATATTTGAGAGGATTTGCAAAGCGACAAGTGATAGCACACGCGTTTTCGGCCCCAACCAGCAGGGCCAGTTCCATTTGCGGTCCTGTTTTTTCGGTTTAAAATTTGTTTTCGATTTTTCTATAAGAATGGCCTTTTAAACAGCAGTATTTTTAAGATAGAGTCTACTAGTTAATTGTACCGACTTCATTTATATCAGCAAAAATCACACGTGAGTTTCTATTACTCTGTAATTTCTCGTACAAATAACCCAAAAACTAAAAACCGCAGAAAAAAAAAACAGGCTGCAGCTACTCCAGGCCGGCCGCCGTGAGTCTGGGTTGTCCGCACGCACGCACGCGGGCGTGGGGCACACGTCAGATTGGCGAGGCTGCGAGCGCTGCCGTTTTCCAGGAAAAAAAAAAGCCTAAAAAAGCGAGCACCGCACCGGGTCGTGGGGCCGCGACCCGCGCGCGAGCGACCGAGGCGGGGCGACGAGTGCGGCCGTCCGCTTGCGGACGCGAGCGCCACGCCGTCGCGGCTGCTATACATAACCCCACCCTCCTCACCCGCAACGCACAACCCTACCCGCTCACCCCGCCTCCCCTCCTCGCAGGACGACGAGTGCTCCGCCCTCCTCCTTCTCCTCCAGATCCCGGTAACCATCTCGCCCCCGCCCCCGTCTCCGTTCCTATGGCAGCTTGAGCGTGCGGTTCTTCCCCCAGACCCGCCTCGCATTGCGCCTTCTTTCTCTTGCTCGGGCGCACGTTGGGCCCGATCCGATCTCATGCCCGGCGCCCATTTCCTCTCTCCCGACGTGGATCCGACCGGATCTTGGGAGAAGGAAGCGCCTGCAACCCCCCGCCCCCTCCCCCAAAGAACGTAGATCTGCGATCCGCGCTGCCTTTCGGCGTGCGATCTGGAAGCGCTGCGAGCGTTTTCGTTGGCAAAATGCTCCGATCTGTACCGTGATGCAAGAAAACTATGGTTTTTTTTTGAGGGGGTTCATCGCTACTTTGAAAGTGCCTAGCTCTAATTGATACCCTGTTACAAGCTGTGGCCAGGTTCTTTATGAATTACGCTGTCTCGTCATCTTTATTTCCTTACATGTGTTAGATTTTGTGGTACAGCTTCTTGGAAAGAAATCTTCCCATTAGCGCGCGTCCTTCATCGATAGGCTGTGTGGTTGGTCCTTTTATTGATTGATGTGTAACAAATGTAGCTTTGTGCGAGCTTTGCTGTAGGTAGAAAATGGCTGACGCCGAGGACATTCAGCCCCTCGTCTGCGACAATGGAACTGGTATGGTCAAGGTAAGACATTGGATTCCACAAACGTTTTCCAACTTTTGTTATGGAGATGTAGTGTTCTTTGTAGCAGCTGGGTTGACAGTGTGGTAATGACGGCAGGCTGGATTCGCGGGAGATGATGCGCCGAGGGCTGTTTTCCCCAGCATCGTGGGCCGCCCGCGCCACACCGGCGTCATGGTCGGGATGGGGCAGAAGGATGCCTACGTCGGTGATGAGGCACAGTCCAAGAGGGGCATCTTGACCCTCAAGTACCCCATTGAGCACGGTATCGTTAGCAACTGGGACGATATGGAGAAGATCTGGCATCACACCTTCTACAATGAGCTCCGTGTGGCCCCGGAGGAGCACCCCGTCCTCCTCACCGAGGCGCCGCTGAACCCCAAGGCCAATCGTGAGAAGATGACCCAGATCATGTTCGAGACCTTCAACACCCCTGCTATGTACGTCGCCATCCAGGCTGTCCTCTCGCTGTATGCCAGTGGTCGTACCACAGGTGAGCTTATTCTATATTGAAATGCAGCATTTGGGATGAGAAATCTTGAAATTGTGAATGTTCCCATGTAGATGAGATTTATTTGGAAATCTTGCAACTGATGATGCAGCAACGTTTAATTAGTTGTATGCTATGTGTGATAAATAATTTTCGAATAAACCTGATAGGCAGTTCTCATACATGGACTTCGGCATGAACTAGCTCATGTTGTTGTTGTGGATTGGCCCTCTTGATATTATCTCTGAAGGGGGTCAATATTATGATTTGCTACAATTGTCAATAACTGAATATACCCTCTTGCCTGTCTTAGGTATTGTGTTGGATTCTGGAGATGGTGTCAGCCACACTGTCCCCATCTATGAAGGATATGCTCTCCCCCATGCTATCCTTCGTCTCGACTTGGCTGGGCGTGATCTCACTGATTACCTCATGAAGATCCTGACTGAGCGTGGTTACTCATTCACCACTACGGCTGAGCGGGAAATTGTGAGGGACATGAAGGAGAAGCTTGCCTACATTGCCCTGGACTATGACCAGGAAATGGAGACTGCTAAGACCAGCTCGACTGTGGAGAAGAGCTACGAGCTTCCTGATGGCCAAGTTATCACCATTGGTGCTGAGCGTTTCCGTTGCCCTGAGGTCCTCTTCCAGCCATCCTTCATTGGAATGGAAGCTGCAGGTATCCATGAGACTACCTACAACTCCATCATGAAGTGCGACGTGGATATTAGGAAGGACCTGTATGGCAACATTGTTCTCTCTGGTGGTACTACTATGTTCCCTGGAATTGCTGATAGGATGAGCAAGGAAATCACTGCCTTGGCTCCTAGCAGCATGAAGATCAAGGTGGTCGCTCCTCCTGAAAGGAAGTACAGTGTCTGGATTGGAGGATCCATCTTGGCATCCCTCAGCACCTTCCAGCAGGTAAATAAACATGGCAGCAATGTACTGTTTATTTCATGAACCTGAATTATTTGCTTACAGTGTTGCTTGCTGTTGCAGATGTGGATTGCAAAGGCTGAGTACGATGAGTCTGGCCCGTCCATCGTGCACAGGAAATGCTTCTAATTCTTCCGATCCAAGAATGCAAGCCAAGAGGAGCCGTTATAGCTACCCTCCTGCTTCGTTCCTTTCTCCTTTTGTTCCTGCTTCTTCATTAGCGTGGACAATTTTCAGCCGGCGTATCTGTTATCGATTTCTTCGAGTCAAAGACTGTAATATCTATTGCTACCTGTGCATCCCACTTGTGATTTTGGACACGTATGTTCGGTTTATTCAATTTTAATCAGATGCCTGATGAGGGTAGTAGAAAAATATGAATGGTGTTCTGATTGTTTTGGGTTATCGATATCTTGTTAAATGAATAACACTAAAGTGTCTTAATCCCAGTATTGTTACATGAGGGTATTGGAATTCAATATGCAACTAGCAATGAACTACGAGTTTCTTGATTTGCCATTTGGATCCTAGATCTTTTGTAATTGGTCTGAAATGCCGAGTGTTCTCTTGTGTGCCTTTGCGTTTGTTTTTGATTGGTGGGTTCTGTTCTATCTGATGCCTCGCTGTCTTGGTTGTTGTGCTGGAATATGCATCAGATAAATTCTCTTGTTCTGGCTTTAAGCAGCACATGAGCACGCTTCGCTGCTTAAAGCTGTACTGTTCAAGACATTCCTGTATAAAAGAGGAATCTTTTCTCTTTTCTTCAAACAAAATGCGAGGGAGAATGGGACCATGTGAAGCTATGGAGATGTACATGGTTTATTAGGATATTGGGATCTCTGAGTTTCATGCCAATTGCCAATTGCCAATTGGGGCCATTGCTTTTTAGACCATAAAATGCCGTAGCTTTGACAGATAGGATATCATACGAGACCTGATCTGGTCAATGTGGGTGCATTCTGCCGTCTGTGTTAAAAGAAAGTGAATTGAGTTCTGTACTTATGTCTTTGCTTTGTGACTCCATAGGTTCATGTTTGATGCTTTTGTATTTTTGGCAGTGTTCATTTAAGTTTATAAGTTCAGTCTTTTGGTTTTTTTATTCTATAGCGTCTGAAAATACACTGTAATTACCGTTAACTTTTTCAGCATAATTAAATTTAAAAAATAAAAAATATCATCACGAATAATACAAAGGAATAAAGAGAGAAAAAACAAAAAAAAAGCTAAAAAAGATGAAATTAAAAAACTAAAAAGCAGAAATAGACACTCGTTTGAACATGGCCAAATAGCTATGTTCGTGAGTATTAGCAAGTGAAAATGGGGTAGTTCCGTTGCAATCAAGGTAATATGTGGCATGATACATGTAAAATCCCTGTCCTTAGGTCTTGGGCAAAAGGCTCCTAAAGGTGATGATCCTGTTTATAATAGATTCTAAAGTCTGTATTTCTATAGTAAATATCTTTTCTGCAGTTTATAGATTTTAAACGAAGTATTTTTTAAGCAGGGTTTATTAGTCGATTGTAGTATACACTATAATAAATTCATTTATATCAGCCAAAATCGCACATGAAGTGTCCCTCTCTATAAATTTCTCTATAAGCTATTACTATTTATAAACCAAAGCCAAAAGCTTATATAAACGTGCCATAATTCCATCATACAAAAGAACAAGCCCTGCAATTTTTCTGTTTTTTAAAACGACAAGAAAGAAAAAATATGGTAGATCGTTTTCTAGGGCTTGTTTATGTGTTGCGTGCTGCCTTTTGCTTAAAAACTAAGGGAAGATGCCCAAACACATTCAAATTATCCACTTGTTTTCCTTGAAAAGAAAAGCAAAAGTCTGTGCTATTAATGCTGTTTTGTTTGCATTGTTCTGTAGCAAACCTTCAATCGATTGTACTTTTAACTACTAAAACATATAATGTTCTCTGGAGTCTGGACAAAATGTTACAATTTGTCCAGAATTGGTTTGATCTATTGTTTTCATGCATCCATGTCTTTCCAAGCTAACAAATGTCGTTACAAGGTTATCATCATTCATCGAGCTTCTGTTTGCCCTATATATAAAATCTTGAAATTTGAGCTTGGGTATATAGACATGGGTGTAATAAACGATACAACAGCAAATTGAGGCTGGCTAGAACCGTCTCTAGCTACAGAGACACATGGTACATGGAAGCAGGAATTATTTCTTTCTTCAACAAAGACAAACAAGGGACAGAAAGAGCTTTGGGTGTTCATTTGGGCTTTTAAAGCTCAATTTCTAACATTTTTGGTATTGTAGCAATTTTTTTTGCACCATAGCTGCTGGTAGCTTTTTCAACGTAATTAATTTAAAAAATATTATATTATCGTAGACAATGCAAACGAATAAGAGAAAAAGACCTAAAAAGGTCCAAAAGCCAAAAAAATGAAATTAAGAAGTTAAAAGCTTAAACCCAAATAAACACCCGACTTAATGACTATAACAAACATATACATTATCTAGGATCGATATGGCAACAGAGAGAATAAATGGTGCCTTTGAATTTTTTTTCTAAGTATTTGTCGATTTTCACTCCAATACCTATGCGACGCTATAGAGATCAGAGACCAATCACCATAAAAAAATTCCAGTGAAAACTGATCAAAATAACCTTTACTGTGCTTGGCAGTCCGACCAGATAAATAATACCGCGGTCTGACCGGCTACGACCGGTAAGCAGTAGCCGGTCAGACCGCTTCAGTGTTTTCAGCATAGGAATATGAATAGTAATTTCAACGCTATTTCAAAATCAAAATCTATGTAACTTTTGATATATAGATTCAAATGATATAAAAATTGATATGCACTTTCTCTAGGATGTTACGAACATATTCCAACCAACAATAAGAAAATCGTTATCAAAGTTGTGACTTTTTTCAGTTTCAAAAAAGGTTGCACAAAAAACGAGCAAAATAGGAAACGGTGAATATGACTTGCTCGTGGATAGATGGCAGCCAAGATGGCTATAGATATATTACCACATATCACAGCAAACAAGAACACCAAAAAAATTGAGCCAAAAACACCCGGATCAAGAAATCACTCATGTCAAACCAAACAAACCGGATTTCTTCATGAAATTGCCAACCAGGTGTCTATATGGGTGGAGATTGATTTTCAGAGGTCATCTACATCTCTTATACGTATTTGGCATAACAAGATCAAGAAGAGAAGAGAGAAGAGCAAAAACCAACCAAATCAAAGAGCAAATCAATCAACACAATATAGATTCATGGAGATAAATAAAGATTGATGTATTGATACTAGAGGATGAAAGTTTTACAGCCATTCCACTTGGAGGATAAGAAAGCACATCACAGTACTTAATTTCTTTCAAACCCTGACCATAGACCTAAACCGCTCTCCCAAGCATCACGGTTTCGATTCAAGCTAATTTTCAGTATTTTGGCCAAACTACCCAAATATCCTCTCTTGACCCAGTTTTCTCCTTCCATTACAAGCAATTGCCATGCTTGCCACGTGTAAGTGAACCACTGGTTTGCCACATGTTGACAAGTCTCTCTCATTCCGGTTCCATCGGATCACGTCTCACTTGAACCGATCAAGTCATATGGTGCAACCCGTCGCTCGAACTTCCCTTTAATATTTTCCATCTTTCTCGTGTCATGTTTGAGCTCAGTCATCTCACCCAATATTCTTGATCTTTCTGAGCCTTAGCTCCTCCATGAGCGTAGCCCCGATTCTCACCGTTGATTATGGTTGACTCCAAACGACCATGCACATTCAAAGACAAAGAAATCATTTTCGGACATAAGTTCTTTACAATTTGACCCACGTTAGCTATAACATGTCTCATGCAACATATAAACCCTAACCTAGGTCGATAAAACTCACCTCAAACTCAAAATTCCACAAACCATAGACACAACCAAGAGCACAAGTCTCAGTCGGTCTGACAGCATGCTTTTAGCGGTCTGATCATTGACGGTAATCGGTTTAATCGAAAAATGCTTCTGGTTGGACCGCTAGGGGACCGGTCCGATGATTCCCCATGTGCTGGTCTATAGTCCAGTTCCAAATTTCAACAAATTGCAAAACTTGATTTTCAACCTTCCAAAAATGCAATGGCTTATCATAATATAATTCTAAACCTTCTTTCATGGTCCTTCACATCATAGTGCCATGTTCATCACAATATACATCGACTAATAATTTCCTGTTTCTTTTGGACGACCTCAGCAAAAGCAACCTGAAGAGTTTGATGTGCAAGCTGTTAGAGATATGATTAGTGATACTGATTGATATGATTAGAGATACTGATTGCATTGTATTAGGATAGTTTGGATTCTTTCCATACATGCACTCTTTCCTTATATGTATTCTTTCCATACTTACCACCCTGTACTTGTGTATATATACCGGCCCCTTGGCCTCATATGAATACAAGCGATATTCATAACATGGTATCAGAGCCTACCTAGGTTCTCCCGTCACGCCGCTTGTTCGGTCGCTCCACCGGCCTCCTCCCGCTGCCTTCGTCGCTTGTCGCTCGCGCCGCACGTCGGCATCTCGTCCGACGCCGCCGCCCGACGCCGCCACCGCCGCTGCCGGCCGCGTGCTTCCACCGCCGCCGCGCCGCCGCCCGACGCCGAGGGCCGCCACCGCCGCCGCCGCTGCCGCTGCGCCCCACGCCGACGCCGACGCCGCCGACGCCGCCGCTTCGACGCCGCGCCGCGACGCCGCCGCTTCGACGCCGCTCGACGCCGCTACCGCTGCCGCCGCGCGCTGACGCCGCCGCCCGACGCCGCCGACGCCGTCACGCCGCCGCCGCCGCTGGCGCCCACCGCTGACGCCGACGCCGCCGACGCCGCCGCCGCCGCCGCCGTGCGCGGCTCACCGCCGCCGCTCCCGCCGCCGCCGCTGGGTTCCCTGTAAACTGTTCGGCTCGAGGGTCAAGGCCCATAAATAGGCAAAGCAAAGTGTAAAACCGAAAAACGACGATCTAACCGCGCGCGTCGGCGCCGCTGTTAGACTTCGTTCCTTTGGTCGCCGTGTCGCCCAAAGACCGCCTACCAATGGGTTCGTGGCTCTCCTCGTTGCCGGTGATCTTCGATGGTGTTAATTACACCGACTTCGTGTCTCACATGCACATCCATATGCGTGGTCTTCGTCTATGGGGCATCCTCTCGGCGATGTCCTCTCGTCGCCTCGCCCTACTCCTCCGACGGAACCTCCGCTTACACGCGCCTGCGGTAACCGACAAAGCTGCTGCGATGATGATCTTGATGATAAGGCCGCCTCGCCTACCAAGAGGCTCGACTTATCTGAGGATCGTGGCGATCCATACTCGATGGTACGACGACGACGCCGGCCGCTGCTATACTCATTGCCGATGTCCACCTCGGTTCTCTTCGAGGTTGTGGGACTCTCCTCGGCTTTCGGATGTGGACTCACCTTCGTCGGCGCCACGAGCCCTCCGGTGATGCCTTGTACCGTCCGTGGTTCGCCAGAGCACTCTCTTGACAGGTGATGCTACTGTTGACGCTTTTACACTCGAGCTCATTGTCGGCGTCGCTTGGACTCTCTCCGACCGCCGGTTGTCGCTCTTGTCGGTCTTTGTCTAGCCGCACGTCTCGACTAGGAGTTTCAGCGGATCTACGAGTTCCTTACCGCGCCGTCACGAGTTCGAGCAATGACATGACTTCTTGCACGCCACTCGTGTCACTCTCCGGAGGCTCTCACCGAGATACGAGCGAGAGGAGACTCGCTGAGTGGTCTTGGTCTCGATGTCACTCCCCTCGTGCTCGCCGCTCGTCCACCGCTACACCGTCGCTCCACGCTCAAGACATCGCCTCCTCCGGCTACCACAGCGGTGGTGGCGCCCTCCATCCGGAGGGGCCGTCCTCATCGCTCCCATTGCGACAAGGCCGGCCACTTGGAGTCTCAGTGCTATAAGAAGAAGCGGCATTCTTCACGTCGTTTTTCTACTAGCACTGACACTGGTGCTTCTACATCGACGGCTGCATCGATTACTTCAGCAGTTTCTCTCGAAAGGTGAGATAGCGGACTTGACGCCTACTTGTTATCTCGTGTTCTCCTCAACAGTTCTGCGGTTCGCACATCGATTCTTGAGCACCGAGAAACCACCCCTACACATCGGTACATCCTCATGGATTCTTGATTACGAGCATCTTTTCACATGACTTCGATGCTTCCACTCTATCTTTCATTACACCCCTTGATTCCCCGTTAGTGTCCTTACTGCGATGGTACCTCTCTTTCGTCTCTAGTCGAGGATCTCTTAGCAACTCATATTTTCATGTTCCTTCTGTTGCTCATGTTCCTCGCCTTACCATGCAGCTTCTCTCTGCTGGGCAGATTACTGATCTTGGCTGTCGGGTCATTCTTGACTCTGACTCTTGTTGTGTTCAGGACCGCCACACGGGAGCTCTGGTTGGTTCTGGCCCTCGGCGCCTTGACTCCCAGCGTCTCTAGGAGCTTGACTGGCTTCACCTTCCTTCCGCTGCCACCGTTGCCGCCGCTCTCCGCCTCGCCACTTCGCTCACCGGCTCTTTCCAGAAGTGGCATCACCGTCTTGGCCATATGTGTGGCTCCGTGCATCGTCTTTAGTTCGTCGTGGTCTTGGGCCTGTCTCGGAGACGTGTCTTTAGATTGTCGTACGTAAGTTAGGTAAACAACTTGACTTCCTTATCCTCATAGTGAGTCAAGATCTCAGCGTCCTTTTGATCTTGTTCATTCCGATGTTTGGGGTCCGGCTCCCTTCGTTTCGAAAGGGGGTCATCGATATTATATCATATTTATAGATGATTTTTCTCGCTACACTTGGATATATTTCATGTCTTCTCGTAGTGAGGTCCTGTCTATCTATAAACAATTTGTCACTATGGTTCGTATACGTTCTCCACCCTATTCGTGTCTTTCGTGCTAACTCACCGGCGAGTACCTCTCTCGTTACCTCACGCAGTTTCCTTCTTGCCGCGGTACTCTCGCTCGATTTTCTTGTCCAGGTGCTCATGCTCAGAATGGTGTTGCTGAACGCAAGCATCGTCACCTTCTTGAGTCGGCGCGCAGCACTCGATGATTGCCGCCCTATTCCACCTCACTTTTGGGCCGAGGTCGTTTCCACCGCCACCTATCTCGTCAACATCCGCCTTCTTCCGCTCTTCAGGAGAAACCTTTGAGCATCTATGTGGTCTCCTTCCGACTACTCGCCCTTCGCATGTTTGGTGCGTTTGCTACGTTCTCCTCGCCTCGAGAACGTACCAAACCGACCTTTCTCATCTGTTGAGTGTGTTTTCTAGGATACGATGTCGAGCACAAGGGCTATAGGTCTTGGGATCCTGCTGGTCGACGGATGCGGATTTCTCGGGATGTGACTTTCGACGAGTCTCGTTCCTTCTATCCACGTCCTACCTCTTCTTCGGCTTCCTCTGTGGAGTCTCTATCATTTTTGACCTTTCCAGATACACCTATATCTGTCTTGCTCGCCCACCCGCCCCATCGAGTCTCCTCATATTCCTTCCGTGCCCTCTCCCGTTGTCGCCTCCTGCGGCTCCTCGTGCTCCCCACTACACTCGTCTACACTCGTCGACCTCGTGTTGAGGATCTTCCGGATGAGCCATCTTCTTCGATGATTCATCTTCGATGGACCATCTTCCCGATGGGTCACTTTCTCCTCGCCACGCCTCCGCGATCGCCGATCGCCTTGACCTCCCGCCTGTTTGCCTTTCTTTGGTGCAGCTACTCATGAGCCTGCTTTCTTCTGGGATCTCGCTACTCACCCCGAGTGGCAGCATGCCATGGCCGAGGAGATTGCTGCCCTTGAGCGTACTGGTACTTGGGATCTTATTCCCTTTCCATCTCATTCTCGTCCCATCACGTGTAAGTGGGTCTATAAGATTAAGACTCGCTCGATGGTTCTCTTGAGCGCTATAAGGCGCGTCTTGTTGCCCGTGGTTTCGGCGAGAGCATGGTCGTGACTACGACGAGACTTTTGCTCTGTGGCTCACATGACCACCTGTTCGCACTCTTCTCGGTGGCGCCATCGCCCGGTCTGCATTCTCGCCTTGATGTCAAGAATGTCTTTCTTAATGGCGAGTTGCGTGAGGAGGTCTACATGCATCCGCCACCGGGTATTCTGCTCCCGAGGGCATGGTGCGCCGCCCCGCCGCGCTCTCTATGGCCTTAAGCAAGCCCTCGTGCTTGGTTTGAGCGCTTCTCCTCGTGGTCACCGCTGGATTTTCAGCGAGTGATCATGATCCCGCACTCTTTGTCCACACTTCGCCTCGTGGTCGGACTCTTCTTCTTCGTATGTTGATGATACGATCATTACAGGAGATGATTCGAGTACATTGCCTTTGTCAAGGCTCGTCTTAGTGAGCAGTTCCTTATGTCGGATCTTGGTCCTCTTCGTTACTTCCTTGGGATTGAGGTTACTTCCACCCGGATGGTTTCTTTATGTCCCAAGAGAAGTATATTCAGATCTTCTTGATCGCGCCGCTCTCACCGATCAACAGTCTTGTTGAGACTCCCATGGAGCTCAATGTTCACCTTCGTCCCTCCGATGGTGAGCCTCTTTCGATCCGACTCGCTATCGTCACCTTGTTGGGAGTCTTGTCTACCTTGTGTTACTCGTCCGGATATCACTTATCCGGTTCACATTCGAGTCGATTCGTTTCGCTCCCACTCGGGTCCACTACGCCCACCTACTTGAGTTCGCGATACCTTCGTGGACTATCTCGTCGTCTCTTCTTTCCACGCTCCAGTCGTTCTGACTTGAGCTTATTCGGATGCTACTTGGGCGCGATCCTCCGATCGTCGGTCTATCTCTGCCATCTTGTTTTTCTTGGTGGTTCTCTCATTGCCTGGAAGACGAAGAAACATACTGCAGTGTCCCGTTCGAGTGCAGAGGTCGAGTTGCGAGCCATGGCTCTCTTGATGCAGAGATTACTTGGCTACGGTGGTTACTTGAGGATTTTGGTGTTTCGTCACTACACCGACTCCTCTCTTGTCGACAAGTACATGTGCTATCGGTGATTGCTCGTGATCCCGTGAAGCATGAACCCACCAAGCATATTGATGTTGATGCTTCCTTCATGAGGTCTTGTGTGCATGATCGATGGTTGCTCTTCAAGATGTGCCTTGAGCTTCGGATAGCGATTTCTTCACGAAGGCCCGGACCGCGACAAAGACGGCTTCTACCTCTCCAAACTCAGTGTTGTTGATCCACCATGAGTTTGAGAGGGGGTGTTAGAGATATGATTAGCGATACTGATTGATATGATTAGAGATACTGATTGCATTGTATTAGGATAGTTTGGATTCTTTCCATACATGCACTCTTTCCTTATATGTATTCTTTCCATACTTACCACCCTGTACTTGTGTATATATACCGGCCCCTTGGCCTCATATGAATACAAGCGATATTCATAACACAAGCAAGGGTAAAAACTTCCCCAGATGTCGATCCTTCCCTGGCATATCTAAGGGCATAACGGTGAAGCATAAAGAGTACTCTGGTATATGTAAACCTCACTATACTACAAACATTCGTCCAACACAAAACCATTTTTAGCTTCTTTCGTCCATCGTTTGTATATGTAAAACTCTGGTATGGCACCTACATCAAGAGCTAAGAGTACTCTCAGTATATGCAGACATATGACACCAGAACTCTCGAACTTACAGCAGCTACATTTAGCTCTCTTGCCAGAAGTATCATAGCTGACCGTGCATGTGGCTTCAGTATCCTCCTTCGTGACTTTATACGCAGCAATGAGCCCAACTGAAATATGTTAAAAACCGTCCTTGTGTATATTTCTGACCCCTGTTTCAGCAAGTTTGAGGGGGTTCTTAGAATAGGTCAGGTAAAAGATGTGGCTTAGATCTCCTAGAGCTTCCCTTTCTGACCAACCTGCCATCACATGTTCAAATAATGAAATGAAGACTGGCAAATCTGCTCTTGTGTCGAAGTACATCTCAAAGAAGTTTCTCAAGCTTTCAGGTCTCTTGAGTTGCTGAAAGATCAGCGGCAAATATATCTTTGAAATATACAGGAACCCATTTACGCCGAATTCTGTATACAGACTGCAGGAGCCATAAGTTGTTGCCCAGGTCATACTTATCAAGGACTTTCTTCCAACCTGACTCAAACATCTCAACAGTTTTGGGCTCATTGATGCACACAGAGAATTCGTCTTCAGAGGAAGCTCATCCGAAATATATATTAGCCAAAATTTCTTTGCATCTGTTTAATATTTCTCGATCATTTGGTGCTTGGTCTTCAAAATTCCTGCCTAGGTCTCCTAGCTGCAGATTCAAGGTTGGAGCAACTGAATTCTCTCGAAGAACACTATTTTTTTTGCAAGAACAACGAAGTTTCGTACCATCTATAAATAACAATATGGTTTCGTACCATCTGCGAATAACATCGTTATAAGCCGAAGTTGATGACTACTACCACACGATGCGTGTTTTTGCCAAATGATCTCACGTTGCGATTGGAGGGATAATTGGTCTACCATGTGTACGTGAGATGCCGACAGTGATCGTTCTCGAGTCTCGGCAAGCTCTACAGCCTATACAGCTGCATATGCATGTGAGAGCTTTTGATTAATTTTCTAGTGCTGTGTCCTAGCGAGGTGCAAGAATATGCAACCAACAAACTCATGTACGCTGTTCAATTCCTCCAGCAATCTCGACTGAAAAATTCTAAGCAATGTGTATATTCTACTTAGGGGCGAACCAGCAGCTGCAAGCCTAAAAAGAAAAACTAAAACAAAAAAAAAAACACCTAGTCAAGTGGTCCACCTTCTGCCCTTAAGAGGTCCAACAAATATATCTCACCGGCCTACCAAGATACCAAACCTAACTCATAAACCGTAGCAAATTAGCAATTGAAATTTTCAATTCCCAAAGAGCAGAGACGGCGCACAATGCAGAGGGGAAGTCGGATCTGGCGACGAGGGCTGAGCCGTCGGCCAATCCGCCGAGGGGAGGTTGATCCAGCCATCTGGGAGTGGGAGGAGCTGGACCGGGCGGCAAGGGGGAGCCGAGCAAGGGCGGGTAGTCTCGGACCAAAGCGCCGAGGGGGAGCCGAGCCGTGGCGGGGGGAGATTGACCAGGGCGGTGCCGCGAATGATCCGCCGTGCGCCCGTGCCGAAGTAGGGAGGCACGGCTGAAAAATCAAGTTTCATTTTAGTTGGTTTTGGTGTTAATGACCGCTTATTCACCCACTTTAGTTGGCCTTCTCGATCTTACAACGGTCGTGCCTTTCACTAGAGAGTGGAGAAGAGTAGAAGACGAAGTGGAGTTTTTGAGCCTTCGAGAGAGAGTGAGCTGAGACAAGGAGTGACTCCACTACGAGTGAAGTGCTCAGTGAGAGAGTGAGACTTTAGAGGAAGTGAGGATATTATGACTTAGAGGAGAGCTGGAGGCGGGAGAGAAGTGGGGTACGCCGGTCGCACGTCTGAAGGCTGCCTGATTCTGAAGCAATGGATTAACTGATAAACTGAGACATTGAGTGAGTAGTATTTTTCTTTAGTTCCTTACTTCCTTCTCGATTTAGCGTTTTAGAGTTTGGACTTCGGAATTTCAGTGTGTATAGATAGTTTAGTTCTTATAATTTATTCATAGATTTATAGCTTTGTATTGACAAAAATTAATAATTTATTTATAGATTTTGCTATATGTTTCATATGATCTAAATATTCATTGTCATTTACAATTTTCTATTATATCACTAATTTTGATATGTTTCGTACGCAGGTGACTTATCGGTACATCGCACTCATGGTAGAATAATTATATATTTTTGGGTGTGAGCTTTCTATTGTTAAGGTACTACTTTGTATTTCTCTGTTTTTCGTTGTTTATCTCCAATTGTATAATTTCTGTGTATGAATTTAAAATTACATAAAAATAAAAAGCTATATTTGTGTCGACTAGTTTAGCCTTATAAATGATTTAACCCATCTTCAAATTTATTCCTGGCTTTACCACTGATTCTACTCATAATAAATATTTAGGTATGTGCATGATGTTGATCTTGTCTCCAGTCCCAATAAGATACTGGCCCAAACGACTGCTACAAGAAATGGCACTTGCTTTGCAATTTGTGAATATAAGATATGATCTCTCCAGCTTGCAAATTAAAGCTCAAGCTATAGTGCAATCATATTGTTAATTCTTCGTTATTTGATTCGTTGAGATATCAATTTTGCTAGTGCGAGGTCTAAGAACAACATTAATACCTAACTCAATCGTGAGATCGATCTCTGTACATGTACATCGGACCACGTGGAGGTATGACCAACTTCATGGTTCTCTAGCGTAGTGGCCTCAACGTTCTCTGCTCACGTTTTGCCTCCTATCGAGGCAACAAGAGATCGCAAGTTGTCTATTTGAAGGAGAAGGAAAAAGAAGGTTAGAGATCGCAAAAACCATTCAGTGTACCTTGCTACCTAAGATTATACCGGTGGCGATGAATAGAAATCACACCGATAATAATTTCTTTAAAATCTTTCGTCTAAAGATTATTAAAGTCTTTCACTCCAATAGCTATAAAGATTAGAGACTAAACACCCCTCAAAGAGACCGAGCCAAATAAGACTTGACACCTCAGATCTACCATCATGTAAAGGATGGTGCTACCTTTTCCCCAGCTCAGCGTAAGAGTTTCAGCCTGAACAAAACAAAAAACCACACTCAAGCAGCAGTGTGATCGTTATCTTCGATCGGTAATACAGATAGCACTCGTACGACAAGAGCTTACGACCACATTTAAGCAGCAGTGTGATCGTTATCTTCAATCGGTAATACAGATAGTTTTCCGTATGTTTCTTTGTGTTTTACTTTCAGATGGTAAAAAATGGAGACAATCATTCACCCTGCTCTGATTATACCATACCATCCTGCACTTTTTAAAAGAATGATCCGTCGTAGAAGGACTGCAAAGTACAGCCTCTGTAGTCAATCTGAATTCTTGCTCTCTTGTCCTCGAACCTTCCCTTCGCATGTGAAGTACGGGTATAGACCACATCTTAAGAAAATACTCCGTTTAAAAGTTAGGTACTGTAGCGACTGCTAAAAGCCGACCGATTTATGGCCTGAAGAACAGGCCTCTGTACTGCCGCTAGCTTCTTGCAGAGTTTGCTTCTAGAGCCCGAAATTGGAGCCAGACATGGCCTGATAACAAAGCGACAATTAACTCCAGCATTCGAGTCCGGGCAGAAGACTCGCACTAATTATATAAGTGCCTGTGCCTCTCATCTTTCCAGCTTGCAAAAGCTCACCTGCAGCTCGATCGATCTCTGGCCACAGGAGGTCAGACAAGACACTTCATGGCAAAGCACTATCATCACCACGCAAAAGATAAGATCCTAATGGTCGATCGAACGCAACGCATCTGTTCTCCGGGCCGATCCCTTCGCCCGTGCTGTGGCCTGTCGCGGCGGGAGGTTGCAAGCCGCGCCCCACATGAGCGAGAGATCGCGACGGATGGGGGGTTCTAAGCCGTTTTCGCCACGCGCGCGGGTCGTGGCGCGAGGAAGATCTGCCCCCCATGTTGCGTGTTGCCGCGGCCCATGCGCGCGTGGCCATGATTTGTTTTGGTTTCTGATTCGAGTTGTCAAAATAAAACGGTCTTTTTAAAGTAGATTCGTAAAATGTTTTTTAAAATTTAAAATTGTATATATGTTCGTATCAGTATCTATATCGTTTATGGCTGTATAAAAAAAATAAAACGTAGACGAAAACGACCAGATGCACATGCCTATTGAGTTGTACAGTTGCGCCCGCCGGAGACACGCCGGCATGAGCCCATGTGCCACCAATCCGTGCGAACGTGGCCACCATTCGATCCGCGCATTGCGGCGGCGCGAGCCTGGCCGCATGTGGTTGGACTTGGGGAAAAGAAGACTCCATCGAAGAGGCCCCGATCAGGGTCGGGTTCAGCAGCGTGCTCACGACACGATAGGGTTTTCTCGCGTTTGGGCTGCGAACTGTTGGCGGCTTTGTCGCGTCTGGGTTGGACGCGTCCGCTGGCAAGTATGCCTGCCTAGTGCCTAGTCTATGTCTGTTCTTTTTCTTCAAAACTGACGGTTTTTAATTTTTACTATAGTATCTAATTTTTAAACAGAGTATTTTCTTAAGACGGGGTCTGCAAATTAAACAATGTATACATTAAAAGCCCAACATCTGTACCATCTAAAATCGCAAGTGAGTATCTCTCTCCGTAATCTGTACCGTAAACAGCCAAAATTCAAAAAATTCAACCATAAGCTATAAACCGCAGCCGTTGCCAAACAGACCCCTAGCTAGCGGAAGGACGTACGGCATGGGTGCTAACTAGGAAGCTCGATAAAATAAATTGAATGGAATGATAGGGTCTATTATTTTAAGGTGCTGGTTTTATAGTTTTTAACTATGATTTATTAGTCTATTAAATAGTAATTGTTAGAACAATTAAAATTGTTGAAAAGCCAACAAAATAATCATAATCTCAAACGCGATAGCCTGCACCCTACCTCCGGAAAGCTTGGAAAATTTTTGTCGCCAACTGTTGGCAGGTAGAAATAAGGCACGATTCAGCTAAAGCCATTCTAATTTATTCAGGCCATATTTTACCTGCAGCTAACTAAGTATGCATGGTGACATTTCAAACCGATAGAGATCCAATATTCATTAACTATACAGAATAGGGAGTATCTATACAACATTCGACTATTTTTCAAGACAAAAATAGTCAGATTTTAGGACGTTGGATGGTGATTCAACGCTCCAGATCTTTTTTTGGAGGGGTACTTATACGAAATATTTTTTTGGAGGAGGTGCTTATATGAATGGATCCGTTGGATAGAGATCCAACGCTTCCAAATCATCTGACTATTTTTGTCTTGAAAATAGTCGAATGTTCTATAGCATTTTCCTAAAGAATATAGGAGTAAGATTAGATCAGTTATGTTTGAGATTGATGTTTCAATCAAATGGCTAAGTTAAACTAACATACCGGTGGCATGTAATTCACGGTATTCTGTAACAGCTTTCTTCGAGCTATAACAGAATAAGTGAAGCTGGATAGTATCTGTATTCACGTTTGTTAAATGGTGACACGCGGACAAAATGTGGAGGATCCACGTCGACAAATGCATTAAGCATGAAACAAGTACCACATGTTTATGTACTCTTCAATTAGCCTCGCTCTTTTCGGTTTGACCTCCTAACTTCTGGTTTATTTTTTACTGTTTGTAAATTTTGTTTTTTTTCTAATTTTTTAGTTTTTTTAAGCCATTTTTTCTGTTTTTTCCTGTATTCATTTGCATTGTCCGTGATGTGCTAACCTGTTTTTTTCTATTTTAATTTTTTTTAATTTAGTTACATCAAATAAGGCCTCATCAGTTACAGTGTAATTTTAGTTAGTTACATTATACTTTTAGCAATAAATTAGCTTATTTTAACCCAACTCAGCGACAAAGAATATTACTACAATAATGGATGATTGCATTGAAGTACTTTCTTTAGGCAAAAAAACCACGCTATTGGGACTAGCTGGCTGCATTTTATATCTCTTTTGGTCTTACATCACAATTTCCAATGCGGATTAGTATACTCGATCCGAGAGCTCACACCGGACGCACCGACTCAGAAGAGATTTGTCCCTCGCCAAAGAAGCTACTCGATTCTACAATAGGCAAAGTACCCTACTAAGGGGGTGCTCACTATGGCTTATTTTGGCTTAAGCTTATTGGCTTAAGCTTATTTTGGCACTATTTATAATTTCGTCTTTTTCTGAATTTTTGACTTTTTTTTGCGCTTTTTTGTCGGTTCTTTTTTTTCTCGTATTCGTTTGCGTTGTTTGTGATGGGCTAACATATTTTTTATATTTTTTAATTTTTTTAGATTTAATTATGTCAAATAAGCCTCGTCACCATTCTGGTTTTTTTTCACCACCTACACTGTGTTTTCAGCCATAAGCCTTCAGCTTTCAGCCGAACCGATCACCACCTAAACAAGCTTGCACCACTAGTCGTCTTTATAGCAATTCCGGGAATATGGCCGCATGTACAAACTGCCATAGTGTATCCAGAAATAGCAAGGGAAAGGTCCCCACTCCAATTACTAACACCAAGGAATGTTCTAATTGGTATACAAAGGAAAGGAAAGTGGAGTATCGGGAAAGTGTTAACAAAGAATTAATATCACTTATGTCGTCATATCGATATCTGTCACGCCCCCGTCGCCAGAGATGTCTATGGACACGATATTTTGTAACTATTCATACATGAACAGTTATGAAATATCGCGTAAGAGTATACCATCATATTCTTACAGCAAAAAATCAACTTATATTACAAGATAAGATTTAACAACCATGTTTTTACTGCAGCGGGGCGTGCAAGCCCAAAGTATATATTACATCACAAAAGCTCCAGAAAAGCTCGAGCGCATCTGAGACCTAAAACTACGGGTCCTCGTCGAAGAACGACTCCTCAGGAGCTTCCTCAACAGGGCAAACTTTATCAGCGTCTTGATCATCTGAAGAGTTCAACAAACCGTGAGCTAACCAGCTCAGCAAGCCACAAGGGAATCTTATCTTAATTATTTGCACGAATCACCAAAGGAAGGGAGTATATTTGGTTTGTTAACTTGAATGGATGCAGTTTTATTTGCAAACCTTTTTAAAAAACCATAACCAAAAACTACTCATTAAGATCACTGGGGTTTTCAAAGTTTGATTAACCAACTAATCAGATTAAAACACTTATGAAAACTACTTAAGCTTTTGCAGCTGGAATCACCCAATAGACACATCCCCATTAACCGGGAGCACGGCGTATTCGAATACCATTTATTGACTCTGCAGAGTTTGCCCAACTTTACCCACACGATTCCTTAACCCTCATGACTGAGTTAAGGAAGCCATGTCGTTTCACTGCTCGATTCTTTATATAGGCTCTACCCGGTAGAATCCACTCAGGTCTGGCACATTTAAACTCCCATCCGTTTTGAGTGAACTCTACCGTTGTTAGGTACCCGCAGCACGGCATACCTACCCTACTTCTATCGTCTTATCACCTGTAGAGTTTCAATCGAGTTGAGCAGTTACTAAACCAGTGTTGACAAGTCAACTCCTGTGGTTGAGCGGTCACTATGTCATTTGCTCGGCGCAAGGGTCTAGTCCTTATATTTTTCCATGAGGTCCGCAACCTCCACCCCAGGGTAAAACGATGGGCGAGGACCGTCTCACGGTTTTCCACAACTCTCCTACCCTAAACTTGTGCACACCAGCACCACCTTCCTAGGGTACGGTGTCCCATACCACCCTACCCTAGCTCCGAGTTTTCCAAATCTACTGGCCCACGGCCACAACCTTAGTAGTGTAAAGATTTTGTGTGATAGTAAATAATCTACAAGTGGTTATATTACTGTTATGGTAGTTCTAAGGTTACAAGGGTGGGGCTACAAGTTTAACATGACATTTATCGGTGGTAGATTTTATCTACTTAGCATGTCATTCTAAACACTTTTTTTACTCAAACTAGCATTTCACAACTAGCAATAATGAAAATAGCATAATAGCATAATTAGGCAACATGGGATTCAATGTGATCAAAGATTTGAGACTTGCCGTGAATCTGGATGATCTCGGCGATCTCGAACGTAGCAACTCCTGGATCTTGGTTCTGCATTGCAACCTCCGGAATCTCCGAAACTAACACAAATACACAAAAAATAACATAAATCCAGATTGAGCCTAATCAAGTGAGGAAAATAATCTATGAAAAGGATTAAATTGCATAAATCTCTAAATGGAAACTTTTAGAATTTTTCTGAGATGAATTTGTGGAAATGGAGGCCAAAAATGGATTCATGACATCAAAATGAACAAAGTGGTGAAATTTGGGAATTTTTGTGATTTTTTGTGGTTTTCTAGGATTTATTTAGATTTTTAGGATTTTTGGAAATTAATAAATATCTGAAAATTCGGTGAACAGTGTCGGGTCGGCCTGGGCGCTACAGTGTGGCCTGGCACTGTGCGGCCCGCGCGCGCGCATCCGGCGTGGATGGCGGACGCGTGGCTCGGTGGACGGCGACGATCTGGTGGAGATGGAGCAGGAGCGGGCGGATGGGATTAGCGGGGCTAAGTGGGATCGGACGGCTGCGGGGTCGCGACCATCCGACGCTCGGATTTAAACGGCAACGGTCGGGGGAAACGACGAGGATACGGCAACGTCGGTCGTCGTCAGCGGTATTACTGATCCATAAGCACAGACGATTCAAGAAACCGTCAGCGATGATGTTTTCGAACCGTCTGTGATAAGATTTTTCTGTAGTAGTGAGATGCCATGGAACCCCAGATCCGTGTGTCGTCGGCTCACTTGTGTATGGCCGCCATGATTCAGACCATGGCTCGGGAGTGGAGGGAGGCGAGCAAGCCACTAGATGTAGCGGTCATCGAGCCTCATTGACAGCCACGGTCGCCGATGGTGGTCATTTGCGTTGCAGAGCAAGGAAGTGATGGCATCGTGACCTACTTGAGTGTGCAGATTCAGGACGGTAAGTCTACGTCCAATTTGACTCAAATAAGAGGTACAAGGGTGTTACCCGTTCCAGTGGAATCGAGGTCAAGTTTGGGTATCTGTATGCATCCAAACAGGCTTGGAATTGGAATTGTGGTTTACAAAATCCAATCCCAAAAATAAATAAATAAATTAGAGAACCAAAAACCGGGTGTAAAATAAATGCAAACCCAGGATTTGACACGGGGCGATACTCCATGCAAAATGTGTAAAGAGTTACCATTACATACCTTCAAAAGATCCTGGCTCAAAGCATTGCGCCTACCTACCAGCTCCTCCCAAGAGTCACAGGGGAAAGTCAAAACAGTACCCTGTCTGTGCTGTCTGTAGCTTGCAAGTACCACCGCTTTCCTAAATCCAAATCCAGAATTACGAAAGATATTGCAAGAGCCAAGAACGAGCCCAGGAAATCAACCATCTCGACGTGCCCCTGACTGCCAAGCCACAACAACAGTTCGTCATCACATTGTGCTACAGTACTCGTGCTACCACTACTCATAGGGACCATGTGTGCAAAGGAATTGAAGTCGACACAAGTTACAGCTCATCTAGCCTCCTCTCAAACTGGAACGTTGCCTGCATCGAACAGCTGCTGCTCAAGGGGCACATAGTTAGTAGCAGTAGAGGTAGCCATCCCCCAGAGAGAGAGAGAGAGAGAGAGAGAGAGAGAGAGCTGAAGGAGAAGAGAAGGAGACGAAGCAAGCAAGGCGAGGCGAGAAAGAAGGGGAGCGGGAGGAGGAGATCAATGGAGCAGCACCAGGAGCGGCCGCGGGAGGTGTACCGGGAGTGCATGCGCAACCACGCGGCGAAGCTGGGAACCTACGCCTCCGACGGTTGCTGCGAGTACACCCCCGACGACGGCCTCCCGGGCGCGATGCTCTGCGCGGCCTGCGGCTGCCACCGCAACTTCCACCGGAAGGCGTTCCTCGACGCCGCCGCGGAGGCGACGGGCGCCGCCAGCCAGCACGCGCCAATGCTGCTCTCCCCAGGCGCGCCGCCGGGCTACGCGCACATGGCAATGGCCGGCGCGGCGGCCGGCATGGGCGGCGACGGTGGCTCTCACAGCGGCGGGAGGAGGCGGACGCGGACCAAGTTCACGGAGGAGCAGAAGGCGCGGATGCTACGGTTCGCTGAGCGGCTCGGGTGGCGGATGCCCAAGCGGGAGCCCGGCCGCGCTCCGGGGGACGACGAGGTGGCGCGCTTCTGCCGGGAGATCGGGGTCACCAGGCAGGTCTTCAAGGTCTGGATGCACAACCACAAGGCCGGAGGCGGCAGCGGGGGCGCCGGCGCCGGAGGGGGCGCTCAGACGTCGTCGTCGACTACGCGGGGCGGCGGCGGAGGAGGAGGGGACATGTCGCCGGCGATGGGCGCCGACGGGGAGGACGAGGTGAGGGGCAGAGAGATGTGCATGTAGTAGTACGTACGTAGTGGGGTGGCATGGCTAGGCTGGGATAATTTAACTCTATTTTTGCTAATTTCTTTTAGTATTTTTGCTTCTTTGAATTTGCTTCTTGATGATGAGATTGATTGTTTTAATGGTGCTGCTAATTATGTTGTGTTATTGTGATAATTCATTCATTCATTTTTTTAGTTACCCTCAAAGGAGATGCTTGGTAATTTCTTCCCTACCTAGCTATTCTTTTCTTGCTTAATTTCGATCTTGTCTTACTGCTACTACATGAAATCTAAGTCCAACTATGGACTAGCTTGAAAGGCCATGCTTTCCTTTTGCATTTCTTTTCAGTTTCCACCTGTCTAGCAAGCATGCAAATGCTTGCAATTGAATGCATCCAAGATGAACAGATGGACCTGCTTCAAAATATTTGCTCCATTTTAGTATAGGATTAACTAGGTTTTACTCCATTCTAGAGAAGCATTCGAACTGAAGCATCTTGAGATACCGACGATCCTACTATATATATTCTACATCAGTTGGACCTTTTAGATGTAGAGCACTATTTATTCAACCTTTTAGATGTAGTTTTAACTTATCAAAGAGCTAAAAGTTTCTATCAAATACATATAGAATTACTGTCAGTTTTACAGTGTTATATTTGATAGTAGCTCTATATGTGTTTAACAATAACTTCACTTACACACGATAATAACTTTTTGGTGCGTATAATACGTCTGTCTCGTAGAATAGTAATTATATATACTACCTTCTCAAGAAAATTAATGTATACTTATTTCCTGTGCATACACTACATCGAATTACCACTAAATAGTGGGCCCAGAGCACGAAAACTAAAAAAATGTACAGTACCACTACCATTTATGAGAATATATTGCCGATTCGAATAAATCTCGATCACATGAATTATAGTTCAGGTACTTAATTATAGCAGTACAGAGGTGAATAGTTGGGTTTTTATCAAGTACGCGGGAACGACTTGCCTCACGGAATCAAGGTAGAATCATCTCAATTTGTAACCACAGTGTGCGACTCATTTGTACTATGGATCAATTATAGAGACTAGCTAATCTGATTGTAGCCGCATGCGATTGGGCATGTGAGTTGCAATTATCTGTTTTAATTATAGCTAATAGCGGTTTTTTTGCTAGTGGCTAATTAAATAGAGTACTGTGGTTAGCTTAGAATGGGACCTAGATAACTTGAATCTATGTCCGTGTGCTATGATAAGAGTCACATGGCTTGTTTGTATTGGCTTTTGTGGTTTTTGACTATAGCTGATAAATAATGACTGATAAGTAATAGTGATTGATAGAAGTTGGATTTTTGTATTGGCTTTTGTTTTTTTGCTGAGTACATTATATAAAAAAGAGCAAACGATGATGCAACACAAGGCATTATAATATTCAAATCGCACTGAATTGTGATATAATAAAAAACATAGTGCGTAATAACATACGAAATCACAAAGTAGCTAATGAATAGTAAATAGTTGATATAAGCGGTATATAGAAGCTGGGTTATTCGTATTGGTTTTGGAATGGAATCATATGGACAAAGTTTGGTAGGCAAGGAGAGATCTATGGACAAAGTTTGGTAGGCAAGGAGAGATCCATTGTTTCTACCATTATCTATCAAAGTAAAATCTACTGTGTCTCAGCTGTATATCTGACATTTTATGTTTATTTGTTAAAATTTTAAAAAATAAGAAGGCCTAATTGCACTATTGATTTCTTCTATTTCTGCAGGAGTTTTTATGAGGCTCAACGACTTTCATTGCTGCAATTTTATGGCCGTTTTGATTGACATAAGAAAATAAGATTATTTTAGGAGGAGCGGCTTGCTTACCATCGACGCTTGGAAGCCTATAACCCTTAAAGGGTTTTTTCTCATGAAGAAAATGAGAACTTCGTTTTTTAGCTAAAAAATTGATTGTCATAAGATATTTTATTTCCTTTATATATAGATCACTTTATTGTTTGGTTTCTTGTAAACTTATACTAGTATTATCGAATGGCTCACCTCTTTTCTTTGCTGGTTGCTCACCGGCGCGGCGTACGGAGTTTGCTACCCTCCCTTTTCCAAATAGTTAGCACATTTCACCAAATAATGCACACGAAGGCTCTTTTATTTCGGCTTGAGCTTTTGGCTTCTGATTTATTTTTCACTATTTCTAAATTTCATTTTTTCTAGTTTATTTAGCTTTTTTTGAGTTTTTTTTGCCGGTTTTTATCATATTCGTTTGTGTTGTCCGTGATGAACTAACATGTTTTTCTATTTTTATTTTTTTGATTTAATTATATTAAATAAATCACTATCAGCTACAGTATAATTTCAATTATAAATTAGCTTATTTCAGTCCAATCGAGCAGCAGCAGAGACAATCGAATTTTAAATGAAACGTGGCCAACATAGCCCACCATAATTTCTCAAACGCAAATAACAAGATAGCAAAATGGGGACATGAAGGGCTATGCAGCAGCCAATCTCTCTCTATCCGACACGTCATCGCCCACCTAGCTAGTCAGTAGTCACCGTCCGGATGTGCTTATGGGTCACATCCATCAGCTCGCTGCCACTGGGGAGACTCGCGTACATTGTACCTGCTGCTACTCTGATTTCTGAAGCCTTTGACTTGTCCCCCCAGTTAACATGGGATCTGAAACGTGACAGCCCGGATCCAACTCCCATCCTTCGTGAGTGCGTTTCCACTCTCCGATGGCACGACACACACCCCTCCTGCAAACGAGTACTGGTGTAAAGATTAAGGCGCCGTTTTATCGGACTCGGTTCTTTTTCAGAATTTTGGGCTTCAGAACCGTTTTTTTTTCGGCCGATCGTTCAGGTTTTGGAGTCTAAAAACAAGCTAAAAATTTAAGATCGAGCCTAAGATAAACTATAGGTTTAGAGCCTAAATTTCGTAGCTTATATTGGAGCCTAACTTCGAAGCCTAAACAAGAAATCGAGCCCGGCCAAATGGAACCTAAGAATAAAGAAGTATCGTTATATTTTCTATAGATAATATAAAAAACCACGAGGCAGAAAAGCTAAAAAAACAAAAAATAATCGAAACTGACGCTTATTTTTCGCTTCTGCCTTCTAAAAAACCACGAGGCAGAAGCCGAAACGTGGGGCCTAAAAGATAAGCTGCGTTGGTGCACCGGCATTACATGCGCGCACGGCGCCACTCCGCAGCGGCCGCGACGTAGCAAGGCTGCAAAAAGCCGGCTCCTGCCACAGCGCTACGGCTCGGCCGCTAGCCGCCAGGAGCCTAGCGTAGCACAGGACGGTGTCAGCGTCGACGGGCGGGGCGAGACCACGCGGATCGACTCGACCCGGCCGCACCGGCGCCGCCCGGCCTCGGGACTCGCGTCCGATGTCGCTTATAGTTTTGGTTAAATTGTTTAAACTTTAGTCGTTCATGACAAATATTATAAAGAGTGATATCTGTTTGTGATTTTGACTGATATGAATATTAGATTTTTATGTATTACAATTAATTTATAAACATTCTCTTAAGAAAATACTCTGTTTAAAAGTTAAATACTATAGCAAAAATTAAAAACCGTTTTTAAAAAACCGTAAAGAATAGGCCCGTTCTCCGCGGCTCGGTTCTCCCGGACTCGTTCCGTCGCCGCGGTACTCCCATGCCGCGCGGGCGCGGGGCAACGCGATCAGTACGGCGGATTCGCTCCCTGCGCCGCGCTTGGCGCGACGTGCGCTCACGGCCAAACGGTGCGGCGGGGGGGTAAAGCAAAAGAGAACGAATCGGTGCACGGGGGCGGCTGCGCCCTGGCGCGTACCGCCTGCCTCCACGTGCAGCGGCAGCTGGGGAGCGCAGATCAGCAGGTCGCCGGCCCGCCTCTCGTCTGCTCTCCGTTGCCGTGGGAGCAATTAAGGGCTACCGAAAGAGCAGTACTGCTCCATAGATTCGGGTGATCTTTCCTCTGATCTTCTTCTCGCATAGAACAAGTCGAGGGCCACGTAGCTGGTGGATAGGCTGGTACCCTACTCCTAAGACTTCACGAGATGATTGCGATGCAGGAGCAGGGAGGGAGGTCAGGTGCTGACGAGGGGGGTCTCGCACATGGATTTGGTTTGGTACATTTCTCTTAAATAACTCGCGCACTTCCGAGTGACATGTTGCGAGCCCTATAATCTCTGGGCGTTCGGTTCGACTGATACAAGTTGAATTTTGTTTTTACGGTAACTTAACTGGTTTATTTTATATTATTGTTGCTGGTATCTTTTTTTACATAATTAAATTTAGAAAAAAGAACACGTAACAGGTCAACTCATCACAAACAATACAGACGAATACGGGAAAAAAGAAAAGAAAAAACCTAAAAACTAAAAAACATAAAATTAAGAAATAGTGAATTAGAAGTCAGAAGTTGAAGCTAAAACGAGCGAAAACGTGCGATTTTTTTTCATAGATTTATGTGAAAATTGAATTGTTACTATGAAATTGCTGTAGAATTCTTGTGAAATTCATGCTTTCCAAGCGAAGCCTTTGTTCTAGATATCCTGTTTTCAATACAAACATGTACACCGTTCTATTCAAAAGCTATGTAGTAAAACTAGCAATGAATGTCTGATAAAAATAGACATTCCAGATGAAGACTGGGTGTCAAGTCCAAATCTTCTCAGGATGTGTACTCCATAGTCCATATAATGGTTAACAATTTTGGTAAAATTTCACCAAAATTTTGGTAATTTTGAACATTTCAGCTCCCTCCAAAATTATTTTGTAAGACTAAAATTTGAGTTCAAATTCAAATCTTGAGATGAACTTCAAATATTATAGTAATTTTTATCTCTATTTCATCTATATATAATATCTAGTTCATCTCTACGGACTTTGATAACCTTTTTCTCAAAATTTTGAAGTTTCATCAAAATTCAAATTCAAATGACTGAAATTTGAACGAAATACAAACCGAGCTACCCTCCGAAATTGTTAACCCTGGTCCATACACCCAAATTTCGATTTGGAACATCGAAATTTGACTGGGTGGTCGAGATGAGTTGAAAACACAGGGTCCTACCAACCAAAAAGCAGATGATGCTCACCCGCTCATGCGACAAGAACACTGTTCAACTCAATATATGGTACTCGTCCAATAAGCCAACCAAAGCCTCAAGGGCAATTTACCAATGGCCTTCTTTTTCTTTTGCAGTTGGCTGGCAGGTCCTGTCTTGTTAGGCAACCCACTTTATTTGTCCGGTTTCAGAAAAGTTCACTTTATTTGTCGAGTCCAAACACACATCACACACCCATAGATATGATAAAGTTGAATCACTTTCCTTATCCCTGATTCTTGACAGTATCCCATCACTACATTCATCCATGATTCTTGGGATCAAACCGAGAAATTTTCCATTTTGATAGCGTTGGAACAATTCTTACAGATTATTTGCAAAATTTTCCACAGGCATATGTGAACTAACCACACACAAAAAAAACTAACCTTTTACTCTCTGGTGTTACATGACAGGGAATTTCACAGCACATGGATTGCGTAAGTGTTTCAATAGAACTAATGCTTTGCTCGGTTTAAAAAATTGCTACAACTAACAATCGTTCACCTTAAAGAATGTGTAGGAAAGAACTATATTGTTCACCCCGTCCATTTTAGGGTCTGTCTCGAATTCAGGATCGATGTAGAAGAATACCTGAACATTTTCACATGCATAGTTAAAACAATGTGCAGAAATAATAGTAGCAACTAGACATACCATCATTATTGTATCGAATGCAAACTGAATTTACCGGCATGTCAATCTGCTCCCCTGGAAGAAGTGTTTGCTCCTCAAAGCAGAAACATTGTATCTTATTAAAGTAAATCGCAGCCTGCGGGATAGAGAGAAAAACATACTTGTAAACGCAAAACATCAGTAGTCAGGACTTGTCTTACCTAGAATGCCATGGTTATGTGTGTCAGCTTAGTTTTAGTTTAGCAACATAAATAGCCCGACAATGTAAAGTCACCCTAGTCCTTGATGACTCGCATCACCTCAACAGAGGTTTTATATTATACAATTTTCTGATCAACATTTTCATGTTTTGCTAGTTTGCAAAAATCAAACCGTGATTTCAAATTTTCTGTAGAAAATTAATTTGGAGCTATTTTATCCAACATATTTCCACTAATTTAGGCTAACACAAAGCAAACAGGATGAAATGTAACCTCCCAACAATCTTCCTGTGCTTCTTCCACAATTCTTGCTTTCCAGCACATGCCAACAAGGCTCAGGTTGAAAAGTTGTGCTCCATTATAGACAAGTTTCTTTGATTCAATAACGACTGCAGCTTATTTGACATTGAAAATTTGCAGGACTACATAACAACAAATGTACTAAATCAATGATTTTTTTGGGTATTTTTAGAACAGTGCATTATGCAATTTTCACAAATGGGGACGCACGCCCACATGGGAACCAAAACATTCCCTCATGGGCATGTAGACTGTGCCTTTAGATCAAATTGAATGAGGTGGATCATACATCCTATCACGTCAATTTGGCAACTCTGATCAAGTATTGGTCCTATTGGAAACTTTTAGAGCCTATATAATCTTCAAGGAATGATGGATAAATACCTAAACTTATATCCAAAAATAATAATAGTACCAAAAATCTGTTACATGCATTTTCAAATCTTAACTACAATGTCTCATGCTGTACCCTTGAATATCCTTGAGTATTAAAAGTGTGAGAATTGTTCCAATGTTCTAAAGTGCTCTTATGATGATGAAAGAAGAATGTCACACCTAGCATTTCTTGGCAATCTTAACTCAAAAAATATTGGCAGAAGGAATTATACTACATTAGTTGAACAAATCGAAGTATAGTAAGAAAATGTTGCAACAAAGAGAACAATCTATTTCACAAAGATGCCACGAAAATTTCTGAAGAAAATGGCAAAACAAGATCAATGTAATGCAATTAGCTTCCATCAAGAAACAACAGGGATATGATAATCGTGTTAATAGCAATCAATAAAGCATGTAAGATGACAAGATTACATTATCATACCTTCATTGGAGCAACATTATACGTGGACACACCAGTAATTGGAGCTGAACTGCGATTTTCAGCAGTATAAAATGCAAGAGCACTTTCACCTGGTTTAACCCTCACCTACAAATGGAATAGATCCAGAATAAATATACAAAAGAAAGGGCTTAAAAATTGTACGTAAGTTCCAAAGGATTGCCTCTCTCTGTGTAGGGATGAACTTCCATGGCATTCCATCAGCAACATCAGCATTAAATTGCACAATTATCTCTCTGCAAACAAAATGAACAGCCTTGATCTCAAAAAGGAAGCAAATGAAGTCCCAGCACAAAAACTGAAGTACTATTAAACTTTGTGCATAAGATTACCGCAGGCAAAATAAAAAAGGGCATGCAATTTTGCTGTTTCATATATGAGAATACCAGGATACTGTGGGCAATTAGTTGAAATCATATAAACATGAACAATAAATGATCCATGTCAGGTTAACTGTTTTGCTCAAGTTCTACAACAATTAGCTTGGGACTACAACACAATATTACTCTAGGCATGCAATGGTTGTCAAGGCTGTACCAAGTAAACCTTTAACACAGCATGTTCCAAATATCTTTCAAGGATATGTTAGGGACAAGTAAAAGAAATCTAATTTACGCAGCTGGAAACTGTTTCAGTGGATGATAGTTCAGTACCTCAGTGTGTAGGGTGCAAACAAGATCTAAACAAAATGGAAGTAGCCAGAAACTTGGAACCCCATGTTCAGCAAGGCTCACCTTGATGTCATGGTTCCATCTTGAGCATGCCGCGAGATCTTCTCCTCCACACTCTGCAGAGAATCAAACATTGTTACACACCACAAACACAATACTCCAAGTTCAAGCCCACTTCATGAATCAGAACGTTGTACTACATGTCAATTTATCGCAACCTTCAACTATATATCTATTGATGGTTACCAATAAGGACTCTGCTCCATAACAAAATTTTAATCCCAGTCATTTTCATGAAAGACTCACAATCACTCTGTTTCAATAATGCCTAATTAGATCCATCGTCGAACCTGAAATAATTTGATGCCATTTCCAACACATTTAGGGAACACCCTCCTAACTCCGGTTATTGTACATGCACAAATTTCAGCATAGACAATTATAGATGAATGATGATATAATATAGAGCGTGAAAGAGAGGAGGTCCCATTTCTATACAGTACAACCTTCTAAAGTAGACAACTACAACACGATAATCTGCGTGGCATCCCTACTAAGGCCTCTTATCAGCTTAAATACATTCCCTTGCAAACCCCACGAAAGAGGAGCCATAATTATGAACTCCGCATAGCCTCAGAATCGCAACAATTTTCACACAAAACATAGCAAAGCAGCAGTGTTTCGAAATAAACCCTACTCAATCATGGAGCTGTGATGTTAGCATCGACCAAATCAAGCGCAACCTAATCGCGATCCCTGCACAAAGCGCAGTTTCGGAACACCCAAGTAAATTGAAACCAAATCGAACAAGGAGGAGAGGGGGAGGCATACCTCGCGGCGCTGGACGGTCCCGCCGTAGCCAGTGGCCTGGCAAAAGCGGCGGTACAGCGGGACGGCAGCGTAGGAGGCACCGACCATCGCCGCCGCCACGCCGAGCAGGTAAGCCAGCGTCCGCCTCGAGCTCTTCTCCCGGCCCGCCGCGGCGGCGGCGGCGGGGGAGGAGGAAGAGGCGAGACCGCGGTGGAGGAAGGCGTGGGCCGCGGGGGGCCATGGCTGGCGCGGGGGGTGGCGGTGGAGGAGCGAGAGGGAGAGGTGGTGGTGGAGTCTGGGGAGCGGAGGCATCGCGGCGGCGTGGCGGTGATAGACTGAGAGGGGTGTCGCCGCCGCGATTCGCTGTTCGGTGTTCGTCTGTAACAACGCGACTAGAACTTGCGAGTGCAGGGTAGCGATGGCCGGTGGGTCGATTACAATGATCCGAGCCGTCCGATCCATACATCGGACGGCTCTCCATAGTCCATACCTCCTCACGGGCGCAATCTCACAATAGCGTGCGTTCTTCCATACGTTTGTCAGATTAACTAACAATTCTGACTGGTTTCCAAAAAAGAAGAAAAAACTAGCAGTTCTGACAAACATCACCAAAATAGGAAATCAAAATAGTGCGCAATAACGTGAAGGAATCCCCAAATCTCAAGACTTGTCAATACTCGGGCTCCTGGCCATAGATGCCGTCAACCATATATCATACTCAAAACTTTGGGTAGATGAACCCTAGGCGATAGAGAAAGGATAACCAAGTACTAGGCGATAGGAATAGGATGCTGTTAACATGAGCGAACACAGTACATGTCTAAGCAGTTAACGAAACACGAGCAAAAAGTCCTAGGCACGATGCTACACTTCTCATTTGCCCAGCATCATTCGCACGAACTCCTCATAGTTCACAAGGCCATCGCCATCCGTATCCGCCTCCCGAATCATCTCGTTGACTTCCTCATCTGTCAGCTTCTCCCCGAGGTTGCACATCACGTGACGGAGCTGACAAAAGAAAATAGAAGCCGGGATTTCAGCAAAGTGTTAACCTGACGGCAAAAGTGTTTCTTGTTTGGAAATATAGAACATAAGTGATCAGATGGATAAGAACACGCGGGAGTGAATATGTGATAGGTGATTTGAGTGATCAGATTTGATAAGAACAAGGTTTACCTCAGCTGCAGAGATAAAGCCATTCTCATCCTTGTCAAACACCTTGAATGCTTCTCTCAGTTCTTCCTCTGAATCAGTGTCCTTCAAGTATATAAATCAGGTGAATTAGAACCGGATGAACATAATGCACATGATTAGTTATAATTGCTACTAAAATTACAGGAAACCAAGATCATATCAAATGTCACCATTGACACAGAAATCACTTACTGTACTTCCGGTACTGGTGGATGCTTGAACAGCTAACTACTAAGTGACTTTTGATACAGGAACCAAAGAACACAAAAGCTGAAATACATAAAAACACATTACAATAGCATGATATTTGAATTTGTTTACATCAATCCAAATCAAAACCAACATTGATTGCGCAACATACTGGTGCATAGTTGGTTTTAAATAATTCCTTGTTTATTGGCTTTCAGCTAGTATTTTTTCCCATCATGCCATTTCCTATATGTGAAGTAGATTCAATTGGCAACATAACCAACACCAAACGTGTTTCATTCAAAGCACACCAAGTTAATGAAGCATTGCCACGAAGGAATGGGAGCAGGACATGATTGATAAATGGTTGTTGCCTTGTCAGACAGCATGGATAGCCTTAAAATGTGCTATTCACCATTTACGAACATGAGTTACACCTTATGCTCCCAAGCAAAACAAAAACATTAGTTACATTACATCTTATGCAAAACTCAGTACATACAAAGGCTTCAATAGGACTATTATTGATCCAAGTACATTTCAATTGTTACAAAAAAAAATACATTCATTACTAAGTAAGATGCTCAATATGAAAATTGGTGTTCTTTAGGCTTACAAAAATGTGCTATTGATATGACACAACAGAATATCTACCACTTCAACCAGATGTAGTATACACAGATTAGCATACTTGGTACAAAAGGTGAAAGGGGTATTAGATGAATTTTCAAAGTAATATTGTCCCCACAGATTTGATACTAGATATGCCACATAGGGGAAAATCAATAAGCATACAAGACCATGTTTTATTAACTCTGTAGTTTTAGTAACGCAGATCTGTTGAAAGAGGATATAGAGAACAGTCAAGTAACTCTCTGTATGTACTTAATATTTCATATTAAGGAATTAACATGTCAATGTGAATTGTGTTTTTGTTAGAAAAAAAATCACTGGTTCTCACTAGAGAGAGGAATTGTATAGAAATCAGTGATATTTGGTATTAAAAAAGTAGATAACTAGCAACATAACACTAATCCCTAACCTCTGACTTCATAACACAGTATGTTAATAATATAAATCACATTAAACACTATGGTACATACGGAGAGTGTCACTCTTTAATATGGAAATTATTTTGCAACTATGGAATAATTTCTTTTGTCTTATGACCATTATATTAAATGTTTGTCAAGCAGTGTTACAGACACCATTTAAGGTGGAAAAGTAAAACAGTTAAATGAGAACACAAGAAAAGGAGTAAGGTAGGGAAACAAACTGTACAAACAACTATGGAATGTCACTCTTGAGAGGAATGTGTCATAACCTTTCAAGTTCTGATTATGCTAGGCAATGTGTGCACATACAAGTATGAATGCACATACAAGTATGAAATACAGTGCAAATTGTGGAAACAGATGGTACCGCTAGGAGAACAGAGGATAAAAAATAGGACGTACTTTCATCTTGTGTGCCATCAAGTTCAAGAATTCAGGAAAATCAATGGTTCCATTCCCATCAGCATCAACCTCATTGATCATATCCTGCAGTTCAGTTTCAGTGGGGTTTTGGCCCAAGGACCTCATCACTGTTCCCAGTTCTTTGCTGGTAATGCAGCCTGCATAGACGAAAGTTCATAGCAACATTAGATCCCCTTGTGTGTTTGTGAGTTCATTTTGCTCAGACATCTGTTAAGGAACAAAAGGCGCAAGCCATAAGTTGTGCAAGCTTGGTAGCACACAATCAACACAACAGAAGTCGGACTCACTGTGCTGCACAGATCATATCATATATATTGATCCCCCTTAAACTCTGCACAACGATAGCACGTTTCAGCCAAAACATACCCTTCATTGGAAGGAAAGAACACGCTAAGTACAGTGATGGAACAATCACGCATTGACAACTAAAATCCATCGGATGTAATCAGACTCACATACATGGCAATCTACCAACCAAGGTTCAGATATAGAGATCAGGGAAGAACAATCTGCACAGATACCACTGAACTATCCAAAATCATGCGTAAGACACCTATTTTTTCATAAAAGCAAGCGCCCTCCGTAGCTATTGCGTGCAACCCCATTCATCTCTAGCAAAGTACGCAACGATGCAAATAGGCAGTAACTCGTGTTCTTGCGGGGAAAAAAGAATCTAAATATCTAATAATCTTCTCGAATTACTTATCTTGACAGCTTACGCAGAGCAAGCGCAACAGAAACAAATCCTCGCACGCTCTACTCTAACGAGCAGCGAGCGAACGACACGAGGATGCGCCAAGAACCCTAAAGAAAAACAAACCCGAAACCATGGTAGGGTTTTAGCAAAGACGGTGCGGTGCGGTCCGTACCGTCGCCGTCCTTGTCGAAGAGGCCGAACGCCTCCTTGAACTCCGCGATCTGCTCCTCGGTGAGCTGCTCCGCCATCTCCCGGACCAAGCTTTCCTCTCCCTCGAACTGGATCGCGCCTCGCGGGTTGGTGGAGCCGTGCTGCAATGGTGGTGCGCCGCGCTCTCGCTCGAGGGGTCGGAGCCTCGGAGGGAAGGAAAGGGAAGAGGAGAGGAGGAAGGGGGTGGGGCCCGGCCGGGGCGTGAAAAGGTGTTCAATTTTTTGGAAGCACCTGCTTGCGCCTCGAGCAGTAAACACCCACTGGCGCGTGGGGCCCCGCGGTGGTTTCTTGGCTGACACGGGACTTTGACCTCGGGGCCACTGGAGGGCCCTGTCAAGCGAAGCCGGTGGAATTATGGGAGCCAGAGGGGATTTTTGTGGCTAAATAATATAACTCCGATTTTATTTTTTTCCATTTCATGATATTAAGCAAGGCCATCTTCCATGTGGCTGAAAACCAACTCTAAGGGAGGAGTGAGCAAAGATTGAATGGTCCTGACGCATCAATGTTAAAGAAAACATTCCTTGGGTCAAGCTATGCACATGAGCCGGTGCTGAGAAATAATTTTAAAATAAGATAGATGAGCCTTACTTGTTGGCCCTAGGTGCTCGCCGGCCGTCCTCGCCGAAACCTGACGTGGCATGAGTGTTTCTCGGCCATTCGCTGTCTTCGATCTCTACCTCGGCCTCACCGTCTTCAGTCCCCACTCTCTGCATCCACCTCCGCATCACAGCTGCTCGAGAACAAGAATGGCTAGAATAGACGAGGTAGGATGTGTGGTGTCGGTATGGCACGGGCTCGACGTCATGCCGTGTTGGCTCGGCCTGGCCACCCTATCGTGTAGTACCATGCTGGCCCGCTTCGCCTCCGGCGAGGTTTAGGCACGACCCAAAGCACGACAGACCGATGTTGTGCCATGTCGGCCTTGGCCCAACCCTGCATAACTGTAGATGGTGGAGGCGACGACGGTGACGGTGGCTACCATCTTCATTTCTCTCATGCTGTCTTATTAAAAAACCTTGTTCAAATTGAATTAATTGCGTAAAAACATATATATGTAAATATTTCAGGTAAAAAGTGGAATTTTCTTGATATTTTACAGATGCAATGTTATTGCCATGTTAAAAACCTCACACCCCAAAGTCAGGCTCCCTGAGTAAGGAAAAGAGTATAGTAACAACATGTGTGCATACTGATTACTCCACAATATCTAGATCGTTCATGCGTTTAAGGTCAACGTGCACCTACACGATCTCATGATCCTCTGGTTGATGCTATTGTCGCTCTTTATGCAATTCCTAGTCCTTGGCTTATGTGATTGCCTCCATCATCCTAAGCGTGAGAGATGATATCCTTTCTTCAATTATTCTCACTACTATGTTGAATGTCGCTTCTGAAGAGATGGTGGACACCAGCATTAGCAGAACATCCCATACAAAATGTGACAACATAGAAAATATCTGTTTGTTGTTCTTCCACCACTCGAGCAAGTCTATCTTGCATCTGCCAGCAAGATCAGGATTGACGTTTGTAAAATCATGCTCCAGATAGTGGTTTAGTACTGAGACAAAATTTCACTTGGGGTCTGCCTGAGGCTGAGAGAACGAAGAACTAGACTTGACCTTTAACTTCTTTCACATATTTGAAAGCTTTCGAGAAATCAAAACCGATGCATTCACCTATTCTCTCCATACCGATCTGTAAATCTGCCAACTTTTTTGTAGGATAGAAAATGACAGTAAAACAATATAGGTGTGAAATATAATTGAAATATTTAACAATTTTTCTCAATTGCTGCAACAGCATGGCCTAAAAAGGGGATCCCCTCGATTTCGCAATCTTATCTACAATTAGTCAAATAAATTCTATAACTAAGTAAGAAATATGGAAGTAAACACCGAATAGAACATTTGTTGCCTTATAAAAAGGTCTTAAATACTCTAGAAATGACTAGTAATCGGTCAATCTGAATTATTAACTACTAATTTATTGTTTTGAGAGTTAGCATTGACAAAGACAGATATGACATGTTCATACCCTTGCACCTTCTTTAGTGTGATGTATGTTAAGTTCTACCTCACATTCATATTAAGACCAAATTTTCTTGGTTCATTCCCATTGGCTGCAGAGTACTTCTTGAACTTGCCTATCACTTTTGAGAAATTAATGAGGTAACGAATGGCATCGCAGATATTGTCTAAATATCTGCCAATCGCTTGCATGCTGTCTTCAACAACAAGATTCAAGATATGGCATATGCATTTCTGGTGGAGAACATAACCACCAATATATGTCTGCAATCTTAGTGGTGAGGATATTCATAGCTGTCGTATTCGCTAATGCGTTATCAAGAGTTATAAAAAATAATATTATTACCTATCTTAAAATCATCAAGTACGTCTAGCATACGCTCGACAATGATCTCTCCCATGTGTGATTCGTTAATTACCTTAAACCCTACGACCCTGTTGTTTATTTTATAATTATCGTCTAAATAATAGGCGGTAGGCACTTTTATAGTGCGATGATGTCCAAATGTCTGAAGTTATAGGAAAATAGAAATAAACTTGTAGGAATAGTTCTTTTAGTTCTGCTAGTTTTCTACGATAGATTCGTAAGATATCAGATGTAGTAGTTCTCCTACTAATATGTTGGTATTATGAGCAAAAGCTGTGTTTGATCATTGTTTCGAACACACGTCTTTCATCGATCCTAATTAGTTGATCTTTGGAAATAATATATTTAGCAATTTTCTCACGGACAGAAAGCGGGTTGTATACCCAAATATTTACAGAGCCATTGGCCTTGAAGGTTAGCTGTGTTTGTACTCCTCCCTCTTGGTTGTGCGCCCTCATCTTACTCAAGCATGTTTTGTAGTGTCGGTTTAAGTGCCTCGTCCCTCCACCGGTAAGAGCAGTCAATTGAGCTTTGTAATAATTATAAGTTATGGTCTCTACTATTTGGCCATCTCAAAATTTATAGCTCTAGGTCATGTGTTTTTGGCAATCCGTCCTTCGTCTAGCGGCATGGTTGCTAGATGTGGATCGGCAAATATTTTTGTCTATGGACATGGGAGAGAAGTCTGGTGTTCCTATTAGCTCTAAATCGCCTTGGTACTCTTCATAGTCCTCTGTACCATCTATATTGATGGCCATCCATGCTATAGTATCGTATGCTTGGTGAGAGTGGATGAGCATCAGCAGAAGTTAGAGTCGAAGGAGGACTAGAGGAGCAGCGGCAGGAGCTTACACTAAGTCGTCTTGTTGCCCTTTTCGTGTCACGAATCCTCGATAGTATACCTCTTGGGAGCTCCTTGGTGCTCCGACTCCTTGGTATCATAATGAACCTTCTGTTGTACAGATTACTGATGCTAATAAGCAGAGCAAAGAGAGGAGAGAACCTTGGACTTGGTGTTTCGGTGGTAAAGAAATGACGAAATGAGTTGAATTTTATATCCATCGAACAGAAAACGTTGCTTGATTCCCTCCTGACCCATGCTCATCCTCCCACCTGTTTCCTAACTCTACTCTCTCTTTAGTCTCACTCACTCTCCAGTCGTCACCTCAATCATCAGCACTCTGTTTTCTTTTCTTTTCTTTTTCCCTCTCTTCCATTTCTTTTCTTTCCACCGACAACATCTCCATCTCATCTTGGATTCTCTCTTCCTTTTTCTTCTCTATTCATTTCCTCCTGTCCTCCACTTCTTATTCTCTCATCCTCCCCTCTCTATCTTCTCTTTCCACTCGACAAGGTCGCGTGTGAGACGGTGAGGCACGACGAGGTAGCCACGCTGCGTGAGAGCTGAGGCAGTGAGGCATGGCGAGGCGACCAGGTTGCATAGGAGGCTGTGAGGGGGCCGCGCAGAAGGAGAGGCGACTGCTATCATGCTCTCTGTGCCAGGTTAGCCTGAGCACGGTATGCTATGCCAGGCCAGTTTTTCAGGCCCAGCCCCGCCCTCCGGTCCGTGCCATGCCAACTCGGCCGCCATGTGGCATGCCCACGCCGTGCGTGGGTTGTGCCAGGCCAGCTGGGCCTCAGGCTGGCATACAAAGGCCCTCTCGACTCCCACCTCTAATTGCTAGTTTGTTACCCCTAAATGCATTCCACCACTCTGGATGCCCTAGGGATTGCTGAGAAATTGGAACAATAGGAATTTTGTTGGAAACAACATACTTTGTCTTAACTTATATCTTAGTTTAAAACCAGGCCTAAAAATTAATCAGCTTTGGGTTCTTCAATATCAGTTTTTCCAGAGTTATTTTTAGTTTCATCTAAGCTTTATCTTGGTAATAAATGTCACATGGATTCAAGTCGAAATAAGTGACAATGCCTGAATATGACTTATAACTTCCATCGAACAAATAAACGAGATGGTTTCTCTATCATCATTTTGAAACGGCTTATCGGGACAGCTTTTTCGAATCGGCTTATCGACATTTGGTTGTTCACACAAGCGCTCATGTTAGAGTCAAAAACTATAAACCGTAGACATTAGCCACGATAGAAAAGAACCCACCTATGTATCCACTGTGGCTCCAATGCGTTTCCATTCTCTTGCCATCCCATTTGCATGTAAGTTGTCAACTCACTTAGCTTGCATTCTGTCAGGGATCACCTTTCGTTCTCGCTGACTAGGGTTCCTTCTTGCAGCCCACTTGTGTGGCTTGGCTGGCGTGGCCTACGGCGATGCGGGCCAGCAAAGCCCAGTGTCCTCTAAAAAAATCAAAGCGGACCATGGCGGTAGTACGCTTGAGGCTGTTGGGCCAGATTGGTGTGGGCGTGTGGCGACCCAGCCGCAATAGATCAATATGACTTTGGAGATATTTTTATTGACTTTTGGTTAGAAATAAATAGTAACAACTAAAAAAGTAGCTTTTAAAGAAGGAGACGAGTGATGCAAAAAAATGAGATAGATACGTGCGCTAGATGGGAGGGAGAGGAATAGGACGCGTAATGTGTCTGTGCCCCTTACCTTATTCTCAGAGCGAAGGGAGTGAAGAAACCGCTTCAAAAAGCTAAGTACTCATATTGGTTTCTAGCTTATCTAAGTAGAAGTTAATTCGAACACCCCTTAAACTTGTCTCTTTTTTTTAGATTACACCAGAGGACGCACACTCACGCGCACCGTACATCACATGCACACATGCATACGTGTCCTACTGAAACACATGTTACGACTTAAGCGAAGGTCGTTGGATAAATCATGGATTTATCCAATATCTCACGAAGCACGAGCACGTATTTTCCTACTGAATATACATGTGTGTGTAAGGTGAGATATCCGGAGCCGATCTAAGGATCAAACTCAGATGAACAGCTAACACGACAGCGAAGTTTGCCAACCGAGAAATGCTCCGCCCCGCTCGGTTGGGCTGAAAAGTTGTGGCTTATGGCTGAAATTGCACTGTAGCGGCAGAAATTTCACTGTAGCTGAAGGTGGCTTATTTGACACAATTAAATTTAAAAAAAAATTAAAAATAGAAAAAATATGCTATCTCATCACGGACAACGCAAACGAATACGAAAAAAAAGAACCGATAAAAAAGCTCAAAAAATACCCAAAGTTCAGAAAAAGATGATATTTATAAATAGTAAAAAATAAGTCAGAAACTAGAAGCTGAAGTTGAAACGGACGGGGCAAGCTTATCTCCAACTGAATGGAGTGCGAGACCCTCCGCCGAAACGTTCCTTCGACGGGAACCTGGTCTGGATTGATCGCACTGATCGAGTGGTAATCAATTCACCTTTTGAAGTTCCGAAACAAATGGTGGCTACGCGGTTGCGCTGGATGTCGGCTTAGTTGCATCAGACAGCGCGGGATGTCGGCTAGTTGCATCAGAACGAACCATGCAGCGCGCTATGTACCTACACCGAAAGCGGTCAATATTGGATGGCCCTCTTTTGGCACGCGGTGCTTGTTATTGGATGGCCCTCGGTGCTTGTTGGGTTGTAAAGGTCGTTTCTGATGTACTCCCGTCAGAAAAAAAAACCCCTTAACTGTGCATTGCTTAGGGATACTTAATGAATTGGGACTAAACAGGGTGGATTATTAATTGGATTAGTTTTGGATGGGTGGAAACGGATTGAAAGAGTGAATGTGTTGAGTCGGACTGGGTTACCTCATAAAAAGAGTTGGGTTTGATATCGGGTTGTGAACGAGTTCAATCCGTGGTGTAGCCTAATAGAGTAGCACTTGAATTGTCCATAGGCTTGAACAACTATACTCAATTATAGCTTCCTATAAAAGCATGAGAGAGCCACAGTGCACATGTGACTACTAATTTGCACAGAGTAGCTCCATGCACACGGAATCATTTGCAACAAACTTCGATTGATTTCGTAAAACTATTGTAGTGTGAATGCGATGTTGAAATTTCAAATATCGAAGTTTTACGAAAACTTTCTATAAAAGTATGTGAGGCCCACGTATACGCCTAGTCCTGCCAATATGCATAAAGTAGCTCTCCTACACGTAGAATCATCTCTAATAAATTTTAATTGATTTTGAGAAACTTTTGTGGTGTAAATGCGAAGTTGAAATTCTAAATACCGAAGTTTTATGAAAACTTCCTATAGAAAGCACGTAGAACCTACGTGTGCGCCTAGCCCTGCCAATTTGCACAGAGTAGCTTTTCTTCATGCAAAATCATTTGTGATAAATTTCAATCGATTTCATAAAATTTTTGTAGTGTAAACGCGAGGTTGAAATTTCAAATACTGAAATTTTACGAAAGCTTCCTATAAAAGCATGTGAGGCCCACGCGTGCACCTAGCCCTACCAATTTGCATAAAATAGCTATCCTATACGCAGTATCATCTTTAATAAATTTTAATTGATTTCAAAGAATTTTTATGTTGTGAACGTGAGGTTGAAATTCCAAATGCCGAAGTTTCACCAAAACTTCCTACAAAAGTATGTGTGGCCACGTGTATGTCTAGCCCTGTCAATTTATACAGAGTAGCCCTCTACATGCAGAATCATTTGTAATAAATTCAATCAATTTCATAAAAATTTTATAATGTGAACGTGAGGTAAAAATCGCAAATACCGAAATTTTACGAATAAGTGAATTGGTAAATGGATTGGGAAGTGGGTTGAACCCATGAGTTCGGGTTAGGTTGGGTTTACGTAGAAGGTGGGTTGGGTTGAGTTGGATTTAAGTAGAAAGTGGTTTGGGTTAGGTGAGGTTGTGAAAAATCTTTTGTGGGTTGGGTTGGGGTGGGAAGTTAGTTTTGTCTCATATGGGTCGGGTTTAAACCCATTAAGCACGCCTAGCATTGCTACATGGAGGTGGTTCTTGCATCGGTAGGAGCCTCTACAGAAAGAGAAACTACTAGGCAGGGGTGAGAAACGGTAACAGATAATCCGCTTTATCCGATATTCGTATCCGAGAAAACACGAATGTGGTAAGAAAAATCCGTATTAAAAAATGATCGTATTCGTATTCGAGAATATTCGTATCCGTATTTGAGAATATTCATATCGTCTTCGTATTCGAGAATATTCGTATTCGTATTCGAGACTATTCGATTCGTATTTGATCCATTTCCTATGCCTATCGTCGGTAACCGATCAAAAACCGGTGAAAAACCGACAAAACCGCTAGGAATTTATTCTAACGAGATCTATTGCAGAAGGTGTAAGAGGATATTCATATTCGACAGAATTAAGTACATATTTGATTCGAATCGTATCCATTACGACATCGATTCATATTCAAAAATATTCAAATTCAAATTCATATTTATTTTAAAAATATAAATTTATATCTATATTTAAGACTATTCGATTGTATCCGTTCTGTTCGCATGCTACTAATAATGGGTGTGGTGAGCACATAGCATTGTTTTGCAAAACGTGCCGTCGCTACTCGTTTCATGCACACACGCACGCAACAACGAGCTAGCAAAAAATATCTTGTGGGCACACCTCTCACCACCATCAAATCCATACATGTAGATGAATCTGTCTATAAATACTCCACACCAGCCATACTAGAAAGAACCATCCCAATTAAGAACACTCGAGAAAAGAGCTACACTACCACGTCCAAACTTGCACCAAAAATGGCCTCCAAATCCGCTGCTTTTCAGGCGATCTTCCTCGCCCTGAACCTTCTCTTATTCGCCGGCGTCCGCGGCCAGAGCCCGGCGGCGCCGCCCGGCGGCAACCCGTGCCCGACGAACGCGCTGGCCGAACTCAAGGTGTGCGTCGACGTGCTGGTCCTGCTCAAGCTCAAGATCAACGTGCCGTCGAACCAGCAGTGCTGCCCGCTGATCGGGCGGCTCGTCAACATCGACGTCGCCGGCTGCCTGTGCGCCGCCATCAAGCTCAGCGTGCTCGGCATCCCGATCAACCTGCCGGTCGACGTCCCGCTCCTCCTCAACTACTGCGGCCAGAAAGGATCCGCGGCCGGGGCCAACTGCTCGTGATTCGTGAAGTCTTCGACGTACGGGCGAAGAATGCTCATGTAGTAAGGCGCCTACCTAGTATTGCAGTGCTGCTTAGTACTGCAGACGTGTCGACGAGTCAAATATAAATAGAATAATCCAGATACGAATACTAAAGACATGGTTGACACTTTTTAAATCTTAATATATCGAATATAAATTAAATAGCCCTAATACAGATAATTCGGATTGAATTTACACCTGCTGCTAGCTTTTTCTCGTCTACGGATGTGATGGATGTGTAACTGTGGACGCTTCATGGCTTCAGGTTGCGTGAGTAAGTTGACGTCTATGAACATCTCGAAAAGGAAAAGGCTGTTCAACGGGCTGTTCAATGGTCTGTTCAACGGTCTGTATTTTTCGTTTCAGGTTATGGTTTTTGATAGTAGTTTATAACTTTTAAGCTATTTATAAGAGATAATATCACTACTATAGAAAACCGTATTACAGACGGTTCAAAAACGTCATCACAGACGGTTTTCTGAACAGTTTGAATTTATGGGTCAGTGATAATCGAAGGTTATCGCAGACGGTTTGTAACTAAAAACCGTCTGTGATAGGTGATAATCACAGACGGTTTTTACTTACAAACCGTCTGTGATTACGGTTTTTAGTTACAAATCGTCTGTGATATTCTTTTCTACCCCTAGATATATTTCTGTTTATTGGCTAGTCTTAGGAAATGCTAGCCATGCCTTCTGAAATAAGCAGATCAACATGTACATGTATACATACAATTCACATCTCAATTTATTTCACAAACATAAACATCCAATTTACATCTCAATTCATTTCACAAACATAAAACATCCAATTCATATCGCACTTCATTTCACAAACATAAAACATCCCAGGGCTCTGCTAAGTAAAAGCATTATTTTTAAGTGCCTATTCTTTCCTAGATATACAACATTACTTACATATCGATGTCCATTACTTAGATATACAACATTACTTACAACAATAACACAAATGGAGATCTCAACTGCATCTAAATAACCGAAATTGAAGATGGACTCACCGAGGGGATTCTGGCGATGTTAGAGAAGCTCGAGCGTGGACGGAGGCGGACAGCGACGGGCTCAGGGGGACGGAGGCGGCCGGCGACGGGCCCGAGGGAGGAGGAGGACGACGGGCTCGGGGGCTGACCTTCCTTGACTCGCTTCCATCCGTCAGCTGGACTTCATCATCCGCCGTCGACGGAGGTGTCTCATTGCCGCTCAGGAAAGGGAAACTGCCCTTAGCCTCGTTCTTCTCTGTAATGTGCACAAAGCGGGGGAAGCTCTTGCGGCAGTGCAGAGACACATGGATAACCTTACCGATCAAGTAGAATCGACCGATTCTGAGGAAACTTATCATGACATCCTCTTTGAGATTATGGGCCATGCTAATGATTTGCCCAGGCTAGAGGAAGAAGTGGAGAGGGCAAGGACAATCTTCACAGCATTCGAGAACTCAGCGGTTGATCCTCCAACTCCAGAAGTCGAAGAAGAAGCATATGAAGCCCAGAAAATTAAAATATGGGAATATCTTTTTTTGAACTTTTGTAATAAATTTGCCTTGAATTTTACTCTCGTATGCAAAAGTATAGCAAAGACAAGTATAAGAACGTCGAAAACGGACACCGTATGCAAAAGTTATGCCCGTTTTACTGAAAGTGTCTCAAAATTGACTCAGGCGGAAATTATGAAATTTTGGGGGATTGCAAGACGGAAAATATTTCATAGACGGTTTGATATACGAACCGTCTATGGAAACTTCATTGTCACAGACGGTTCTAGATAAGAACCGTCTGTGATAATGAAGTTTTCCACATATGGTTTGTATATCAAACCGTCTGTAAAAATATCACAGACGGTTATTCCAGGAACCGTCTGTGATGTAAGCGTCCAGTTTAGCCTCTTTTGCAGTAGTGTATGAAGTAACCGAAATTTGTATATGGTTTTAATCGATATAAATAAAGTCGTTATAGCGTGTACTATAATCAACTTGTAGACTCCGTCTTAAAAATACAATGTTTGAAATCTAGTTACTGTAGAAAAACCGAAAAATAGTTTTTACAAGCCGAAAAGAACAAACCAGTTGTTTGCGTACGGTATAATGTCTTACTTGCAATAACATGCCTTTTGTCAATCTTATGCGACTGACACTTAATTCGCTTTGTGTGTATGGCTATGTATGGGCGATCAGTTAGGCTTTTTTTAGTGGCTTATAGCTTTTTTTTGCACTGTAACTGTTGGCAGGGTTTTCGAAATCGGCCGAAACCTAGGGAAGGCGGTGATTCGGGCTAAGGTGGATCGTGCGAGGCTGGCCATGGCGAGGGGCTACGGCCGTACGGCGAGATTCGCCGGCAGGGAAGAAGAAGACTTGGGGAGCTATGACGACAGTTCAGGTAAGTTTCTAGGGGCTTGAGGAAGCTATGGGCGCGAGTAATTGAAGGGCATTTGGCTAAATTGACGGTATTGCATTTGAGCTCACCTTGGGGAGTTTCAGCGATTGTCGGCAGTGGGGGTGATGAGGGATCAATTGGCGGTGGGGGTGGCTTGCTAGGCATGAGTGTGTCTCAGAGAAGAGGGCTTGGGAGTTTTTTATAGGGTGTCTAAGGCGGTTCGAAGAAGGGGAGATATTTAGGGTTGGCTTGGGAGACTTCGGGAGGGCGAGTTCATGGTGGCAGGGAGGTCAACAGGGTGGTCGGCACCTCGAGGGATGAGTTGCGGCGGTCAAAAGTTGCTGGGAAGGGTCAGGTCGGCTGAGAGAGGGAGCTCGCGAGAAAGGCAGAGGCGTGGCAGTGAGGGAAACGCGAGAAGGCGCGAGAGAGCGAGAGAGAGCTAGGCGGTGGCAAAAAATCAGGGTGGCGGTAGAAAAATCTGAACGGTGAACAGTGGCCGCGCAAATCCGAGTTGGCAGGATGATTTGGCAATGGATTAAGGCGCAAATGAGCCGGGATTTGAGCTAATTTGGGCAAGGAAACAAGAGGGAACAAATTCAAAAGAAATTCTCAATTTTCTTGAAAATTCAGTTTGTTTCAGTAAGCCTGGTAGAAACGAAAATCCTTTTTTTTTTTAACCTTTCGGGCCGAAAATTTAAACCAAATTTAAAATTTAAATTCCAGAATTAATAACAAATAAGCTATGAATTTAAATACTGGTAAGTTGTTGCTTGCTCGGTGGCTAAGGCCCACGTGCGCATACAGGTGGTCATGGGTTCAATTTTCTGCTTTGCATTTACTATTTTTTTCATCTTTTTAGATTAAACAGCAATGCAACCACTCGGATTCGATCCTAGCATCTACCCTATGTAAATCATGAGCGTTTTTATTGGCCTACACGGTGTGGTTTGTTAGGTAGGAGGTCTTTGCATCTTTAAACCTATTTAAATTCAAATCAAAACGATTTTTTTTGGTCGAAACCAAACTTTGCCGAGGGAGCCGATATTTCCAATTTTTGATAAAATTGGACGCTTTTCCGCTGCAGACTCACTGGATGGGCCTAGTTGGGCAATTCCGCCATTTATAATTGTGGAAATATTTACATACGACTACTCCGTGATAAAAGGACACATTGCATTGCCAGTATCGAACAACATAACAACATTTCGAAATAGGTAGATTTTCTGTCACGCACGACCCTTCTAAAAGAAACTCCCTGTAGAAGAATGTAACGCCCCCATTTCTGGAGACGGTACGGAACTCCATAACCGTACAAGAATGAACAGTTACAGAGTTCGAATTAAAGCGATTATCACAACAGTACACGCATACAATAAAGACTTTACTTTATTACAATATATGGGTAAGATTAGTATAACAACGGGCGCGTAGACCCACAAACCATATAATATTACAAAATACACCCAGGCGGCCTGAGCGAGGCTAAAACCTAACACCAATCATCATCGGACATGACTGGCTCCTCCAGGGCTCCTTCTTCCGCTGGTTCCTCTTGTATCCATTGACCTTCTGGTAAATTGTTTAGCAAGTCATGAGTACCACCGTACCCAGCAAGCCACAAGGGTAATCCTTTTGTACTATATGCAAGGATATTCAAGGATGGGTATATGTAGGGGTTTATTACACTTGTGGATGCAGTTTTATTTGCAAACAATCAAAAGTAAAACATTTGTTCCTTAAGATCAGGGGGTTTTCAATTATTAAAGCGTTCATCATTATCCATCTTAACATCAAAGATCTACTTATGCCTCATGTTTGGAATCACCCAATTAACACAGCTTCATTAACCGGAAGCACGGCGTATTTGAATACCATTATTTCACTCTGCAGAGCTGCTCAACTTTACCCACACGATCCCTTAACTCCCGCGACAGAGTTAAGAAAGTCAGGTCGTTTCACTGCTCAACTCTCTATATAGACTCTACCCGATAGCACCGCTTAGTCACGGCCACAATTAACCACAATACTATCGTTGTTAGGTACCCGCAGCATACCTAACACCACGTCATCAGAACACCTCAGCCTGTAGAGGTTCAATCAAATTGAGCAGCTACTAAACCAGTGTTGATGAATCAACTCATGTGGTCTGAGCGATCACTATGTTCTTTCTTTGGCACAAGGTTCTTATGCTTATATTTTCAGAGGCATCAACCACAAACTTCCGCTGAGCTCAACAGCACCAGCCACCAATAAACCAAACAGCCTCCATCCCAGGGTAGAGCGGTAGGCCTAGTCCGGATAACCAGAGTCCCACCAGCCTCTCTACCTTAGGTCCAATCCTAGGGTTTGGTCGTGGGCTTTGATCACAGTGTGATAACCCCACTTTCTGACCCTCTCCCTAGTTCTCCCAATGATAGAGTCGTGGGCTTGGATCACATCGTGATGACCCCACATTCTGACTCCTATCTCGGGTTCTACCAAAGCAGAGCCGTGGGCTTGGATCACATCGTGATGACCCCACTTTCTGACTCCTACTTTGATGTACATTTTTCAACTCTAATGACCAGCAGCCAAAGTCACTTAGTAGTATAAAATGTCATGTGAGATGATATATAATTCTTAATACAGTAATTCAGTAATTACTAAGGTTGTCAAGGTGAATATGGCCATCAAGTAAAACAGGGCATTTATCAGTGGTAGGATTAACTAAATATCATGCCATTCTAATCACTTTAGTTTAAGCAATTAACATTTTACAACTAACCATAATGCAAATATTTACTAAATATTGTAATTTCATGGGATTCAACATGATCAAAAACTTATAACTTGCCTTGCTGATCTGGGATCTCGACAATCTCGTACAACTGTGCAACTGGCTCTGGATCCGCAACTGCAACCTCGACGAACTCGGGAGCTAGCGTAAACACATAAAATAACAATACATGTCAAACCTTGATTTTAATAAAATCAAGGAAAGCAATATAATAAAAGAAATATCAATGTATAAAATCTTTAAAAAGATGTTTGGTTAACATTAAAGCTCAATTTTTGAAAAGTAAATGGTATTTGAATTTTTGAATATAAAGTAGATTGATTTTACTCAACCTAAAGTCATACATTTAAATTTATAAAATTCTAAAATTCAAAATTAAAGACATAAAGGTCATTTCTGAACTCTAGGAATTTTTCTGGTCAAAATGGTGTATTTTTATAATTTTTGGATTTTTCTAGATTTTTCTATAATTTTTAATGCATTTTCTGAATTTCTAAATACTGTGAACAGTGTTGGGCTCGCCTGAGTGAACAGTGCGGCCCAGCCCAACAACACAGTGCAACGGCGGCGGCTCGGCCGAGTGGGCTGCGGCCCACCCGTGCGTGCGCGGAAGAAGCCCAGCGCGGACGCGCCCATGCTCACCCGATGGGCGACACGTGGCCGTGCAGACGAGCGCGATTCCGCAGCTGCGGGCGCTCGGATAGAACGGTTATGAAAGATCAACGGCTCACGTTTAAACAACGTTGGACGAACCGGATTACTTCGAACGGATGACCGAGATAGCGCCACGTCGCCCCGGGGGTCGTCTTCAACCTCTAGACGGCTTTCCCCCCGGCCGCGAGCAGAGCTCGTCCACTCCGGCGAAACGGCGACGACAGGGCTTTAGGGTAGGAATGGGTTTCACAGAGTGAAGCGGGTTGAGACTAGGATCCCATTTTGGCACAGTGGGACGTCAGGGGATGAGCGACGGAGGCTGGCGCCGGCCGGGAAGAAGACGATCCCCACGGCGGCGCTAGGGAACTCCGGTAGCTCTCCGGCCAAATTGGCTGTGCTTTCACCATCTACAGGCCACTAGGAACACACTGATAGTGGCGGTTTAGCTCGGGGATAGCTCAATCGAGCTAGCCACGGTGAGGTCTTTTCGGCCGACGGCGAGCTCAGCCGCCAGCCCATTTGGCTAATTCTACCATTCCAACTAAGCTTCTACTGTGATCAGTATACACTGGAGATCATGCTGAAGCAAGGAATCGGAAAGTAGTGGACGAAATCTCAGAAATCGAGCTAGGGCTCACCGGGACCAGGGGAGACGATCGGCGGCGACTGGGGCGATGAGAAGCTAATCTACCGCTCGGGAGGGTGTGAGAACGTCTGAGCCGATCCTACACGGTTGGGAGGCCTAGCATCGAGTGTATCGGCCGGGCACGAGAGGGATGCGCCGAGCTTCTCCCACGCAGCACGGCAGAGGGAAGGTACAGGCGGGCGGAGGCGTGAGGGAGCCGACGGGGTCTCGCGCGCGGTTACATCCCTTGACCGTGAGAGGAGGCGACCGACGGCGCGAGAAGAGGGCGACGGCCACGCCGTTCTGACATCTGGCGGCGTTCTGTAGCGGCGGTGAGAAGGAGCCGGCCGACCGTGGGCTGGTAGGTAGGGATGGCGCGGGCGTTGGGTTGCGGTGGAGGCTGCCCACCTCGCTCTGCGCTGGCGTTGCCGCTGCTTCGCGAAGGCGTGCGGAGGAGGCGTCGCGCAGGCGAAGACGCGAGGGAAAGGAAGAAAACGGGAATGCCGAATCGGGAAAGCGTAATTCCACCGAAAATTTCCGAATTAGGTAAGTTTTTGTAAATTTAAATAAAATTCAAAATAAATTCTAAAAATTCGAAAATTTGGGGCTGTTACAAAGAACGTAAGAAATGAGCTGTGACATGAGTGACACGATCCACCTTGCTACGTATGCAGCTGTGACCTGTGAGTTCAGGACAGCGCTAAGGAAGAAGACAAGCCGCCCCCCTTGGACACCGCGACGTAGTTGAGCGGAGAACCCGGTGAGAGCCGCCTCGGGCCGTTCGAGAACTCGCCGCAGTGCCACGCCCCCGCTGCCGACGACCGCGGCCTGACGAGCTCGGCTGCAGAACGACCGCCGCTGCTGCTCACGGACGGTGCGGGGCGCGTGAACCTGTCGGCGACGACCCTCTTCCGGTTCATGTTGCACGGCTCCGCCGCCCTGCTGAAGCTGCTGCCGGGTCTTTTCAGGTGGGGCATTGCCTCCTTCTCGCTGAACAGAGTGCGCAGCTTCTTCTGCTCCTGCAACATGTAAATTACGTCCGGTGAATTCAAAACTCATTTGAATTCTAGTGTTTTTCATTAGTTTGTTCTTGCAAGTGCCAACCAAATGCGGTAAAAAGAAGTATGTTAATTTACCCGGAGTCGCCTTCTCTCCTCTTCCTGCCTTAGCCTGGCTTGCTTGTGCTCTTCCAAGACGGCGACTAGGCGAGCCTTCACTCGGTAAGAAATAGAACAATTCATCAACTGCTATGAGATGCTACCACTTAAGCTGGTGTAGTAGAACTGAAACTAGCTTACCCCGTCGTACAGAAAAGGCTTCTTTCTTTCGCTCTCCCATGCGAGTGTTCGACTCATCAAGTTATCAACAATAGCTGCAGATTGATGAGCGATGAATTATTTTACCCCAAACATCTTCTGAATTAGATATTGAATTCACGCACGGGGCCAGTTATAAGTAGTTCTATGTTTCATGAAATGTACCCGGAATCGTGTTGACGATAAGCCTTGCTTTCTCAGCGCGTTTTAGGTTCAGACGTGCAATTCTGCCAGTATTGAATCTGTTCTCATCCTGAAACCAGCAGATCCCCTTGTTTTCAGCTCCAAGAAGTCAGTGTTCAATGCATTCACATACATCCACATTAGTTTGTAACATTTGGACCTACCAAGTTGTACTCCTCGAGCCATTTCTCTTCCTCACACGCCAGTAGCCACTTGTTGATCTTGTCCATGATTTCTTTCCTAGACTGCTGCTCTCCCTTGGCTTTCGCTATCTGCTCGTCGATGCTGGCCATGAGCTCAGAAGGATTCACAAGGCCTAATAAGATGCCACTAACATTAGAAATGCATTTCAGTTAGTAAATAAGAACTCTGTCTGAACTCTGAACTCATACCAGAATCGATCAACGCGATGGATTTCTCCGGCACAGTGCTCGTATCAGGCTCAACATGCATGCTCCTGCAGATGTTCTCCAGTTCCAGTCTTCTCTTCAGCACGAGCTCCTTCATCCGGCCAGCCTTGAGCCTTGTCAGCCTCTCGACTTCCTCCTCCGTCTGTGCAACGCAGACGAAACAATGAACCGATCAGTACTGATATTGCAAGTGCAATACAGCATCGAGTACTACTGACGACAACAGAGTTAATTACTGTTACCTTCTTTATGGTTGCTATTGATAACACACCGGAAGACAGGGCCTCCAGTTTGTCAGGTTTCAGAATGGCCGCCACTTTTCTGAAGCACCGCCTCTCTTCCTCCGGCGAGTCCATCAGATCCCACAGCTCAACCAATGGCACCACGGTTTCTCGCAGCTGCGATGCAGAGCATGCCAATCATGTGCTAAGCAGCACGCGTGCATGCCATGTACAAAAACAGATTAGAAGAAGCAGGGAAGATCAGTAGCACATACCATGGCTGCTCGCTTGATCTTCTCTGACGTGAGCACTGCCACGACCTGGGAGAGGCTGCTCAGCGTGCTGTCGCTGATGCTGGTGGGCTTGCCGGGATCCGTCTCGTGCAGCCCCGGGTGGACCTCGTTCACCATCGCTATGAAGTCCTCGCCGAGCACGTCGCACAGGGAATGCACCTCGGTGACATGCTCGAGAACCTTGTGAAGTCGATCGGACTGGAAGCACAGAGGCATGGTCGTCACTCAGTTTGTCACTATCATACGCAGATGTTGTAGATGATTTTTCTTTTCTTTCTTTCTCTCTTTTATTTTTTATTTCTTTTTTTAGAAGGGAATGTTAGTGATCAACTGATGCTACATATTAACATTCAACTCATTTTTAGAAGAGCCCGTAATACATATTTTTTTTATTGTGACAGTCACAACCAGTGATAGAAATCTCGAAACTAGTGCAAAATCTGGCCGGCGGGTGGTAACATTAACTGATCGGTTACCGGAAAACGCCGAAAAAAGGTTTTAAATTTTGGATTCGGATGGTTTAAAAACCGATAAGCATTCTAGCTACCGGGAAAAAAAAGAAAAATCGCTTAAAAACCAGAAAATAGCTAAAAATCAGAAAAAAAAAGTCAGAGAAAACCTAGAACAAAATATTGGAAATAGCATATTTATACATATTTAATTTATACAACAGATAATTTAACATAAAAAAGACATAAACTAATTTAGAAAGTGTATTTGTAGCCCACCGAGATTTCAACCGATTTTTTCTTCCGGTATCCACTGAGATTTCTGATAACCTGCGGTTACGGGCTTCGCAACTCACAAATCGCAATCCTTGGAATGTTGCAAGCTTTTTAAATCACTACAATAATAGCTAGGAAAGCACGTATGAATCGACTGATCAACCAACTTAACAACATGTACAGTACAAGACCTAAACTGATGTCCTACTGGCTAGTTGTTGACAGGTCTGTCGTACACTAAATTAAACTAAACTAAGATGTGGTTCGGTTGGGCTGAAATAAGTTGTCTTATGGTTGAAATTATATTGTATCTGACTGAAATTGCACTGTAGCAGATGATGACTTATTTGACGTAACTAAATATAAAACAATTTAAAAATGAAAAAACATGTTAGTCCATTATGAACAATGCAAACGAATACGGAAAAAAAGAATCAGTAAAAAAGCTCAAAAAAGGAAAAAGTCAGAAAAGAACGAAATTTAGGAATAATGAAAAATAAAACAGAAATCAGAAGCTCAAGCCGAAATGAACGGATGTAAATATTCTAATGAAGAGTGTATGTTAAACAGTCCCTGAAGGATCTCTTTCTGAAAATTAATTCCATTATCGTGTCGGAAAAGATATCCGCCGTAGTTTCTTTAATTCATGATTAAATATGCTAACAAAGGGTCTATGTTAAGCATGTCCCTGCAGGCTCTCTTTCTGAAAATTATGCCTATTGTCTCGTCGGAAAAGATATCCGCAGTAGTTTCTTTAATTCTTGATTAAATATGCTGTTGCAATTAGATCTCCTCCGACTGCTCCTTCTCTAGTCGTTGCAGACCACTCTGATCGGTCCTCCGACCACTTTGTCGGATTTTCGACCACTCCCTGCAGACGAGCCGACCGCCCCTTCGACCGCTTGCTGTAGTCGTTGTTGCCCTTTCGATCACGTTTGCTGATCCTTCCGACCACTCAGTCTCTGGTTGCTTTGACCACATTGTGGCTGCTCCGACTACATAGTCATAACTTCAGCAGAAGTTACGACCACATTCACCGTTACTGCGCTGCACTGCACGTTCTTGTAACCTATCTACGACCACTCAGATTTACAAAAACTCGAGTACTCTGTAGTCCCTTCTTCTTCGACCACGTTGAAGGCTCTATTGACTGCCGTGGTCGTAAAACTTGCGACCACGTCCTCTGCTCTGTGATCGTGGTCATAACTTGTTATGACCACGCCGTAGACTCAATCACCGTGGTCGTAACTCGGTTACGATCACGTCTGCGACCACGCTCGATACTCCACAATTTTCCTTGGAGCCAAACCGCTCTTTCTCTTCTTTATTTCTCTGTACTCGATCACACCGATCGCTTTGGCTTCCCTGCGATTACACCAATTGTCTGCGATCACACCGATCGCCATCTGCTTTACGATCACACCGATCGCCCTCTGTTCTGCGATCACACCGATCGCCCTTGTGCTCGACACCTCCTCTCGACTACATCGCCTCAACTCAGTGCATCCTCTCTCGGTTATAATGCTCTGCTTTTATAGCCGACTCTTCGACTACGACTTCGAGAAGAACTTACAGTCTGACTCGCACTGGGACTCGACAACGACACCGACTCGAATACAAAGTCGTACTCAACTACGACCACGACAACTAACTCGAACTTAGACTACGACTATGACATGAGATCCGACTATGATAAAGTCGTACTCGTATACGGACTCGACAACGACGAGTACAACTTCTACGACTAGAAACATGATTATTCTAACGTATGATAACAAAGGGTTTATGTTAAGCAGTCCCTGCAGGCTATCTCTTTCTGAAAACTAAGTCCGTCGTCTTGTCGGAAAATATATTTCCCGTAGTTTATTTAATTCTTCTGTCACTTACCAGTTACCACTGACGAAAAATTGTAGTAAAATTCTGAAGCTTCAGAACCATGTTCTTGGCAGAACAGGACGAGTAACAGCTGCAGTACCTTCTCTTTCTGGAGATTCGACAAGCGCGCTTTGTACTCCTTCAGCCTCCTGGTCGTCAGATCATGGCTATCCACCTCGCTGGCCATGGGGGAAGTGTCACCGCCATAGCTCCTCCCTGCAATTTCAGCGGTTATCTTGTCGATTTCTGACCGGATGTCAGTAAACTGTTTGCTCCGTTCTGCTTTCATCGCCCTCAGTTCTTCCAGCAGTGCCGTCGCCGATGTCACCCGCTCGTTCAACGACATGGTCCATTTGTTCACCTAAAGATAGGAGACACCAGAATAGAAGACCAGCCTGAGGTAAGTGATCTAGTTGTCCGATAAGCTAGGTTTCACCAAACAGATAAAGATTTCAGTGACCAAATAAAAAAAATTAAGATTGCCGCTTGTTTTGTTAGCTTGTCATGTATCAGCATCACTCTTCGAAATACTCTAGGCAAGGGAAAAAAATGCAAGAAAAGGAGAACCAGATTGCTGCCTACCTTGAGCTGCTGGCTGTTTTCGGCGCCGAGGGCGGCGGTGAGGGCGGCGATCTCGGCCTCGCTGGCGGCGAGCGACTGGTGCAGCAGCGCCCGCTCGCCGGTGGCCTCGTCGACCTTGCGACGGTACACCCGCGCGCACTCCATCTCCAGCTCGTGCACCATCCGCTCCCTCTCCTTCCGGCTCTTCCCTATCTCCCCCCACAGTTGCTGCAAGCACGCACGCACTCTCCGCATATCAAGTCACAGCACAGGACTACCCAAACACCAACAGCACAGCGCAAGCAATCGCACCACACGCACGCATGGCTCCAAACACGGGCACGGCAAAGACGAGGGAGAACAGAGAGACGAACGGTCGTACCTTGAGCTCGGCGAGCAGCGCACCGCAGCTGCCAGCCTCCGTGCCGGCGCCGGACCGAGCCAGCAACGACGGCACGTCGTACAGCAACTCCGCGGCGACTTCTCCCATGGCTCTAGCGGACACGCCTGCTCGGGTAGGTTGGCGTGCGACTGTCTGAGAAGGTTCCTACTTGAGAGGGTTTAGGAGTTTATCACGGAGTACTAGCACAATCACAGGAAATGTGTTGGTTGCGGTCTTAGCGCATATATAACGAAGGATCAGGTCCTGGGATCGCATGGTTGGGCCCGCTTGCATGCAGTCGCTGTCGGTAAACAGCAAGTATGTGTGTGGCCAGCCATGGTCGACCGGTTGAGGTCCTTTTTGGCGTGGCTACGGTTTATAATTTTTGATTGAAATTTTTAAATTTTGGCTGTTTATGGTACAGATTATAGAGAGATAGATATTTATTTGTGATTTTGGCTAGTACAGATGTTGGGCTTTTAACGTGTAGATCGTTTAACTTGTAAACCTGTTTGAGAAAATACTGCTTTGAAAGTTAGATCAGAAGAAAATTAAAAGCCATCTGTTTCGAAGGAAAAAAAAACAGGCTCTGATTGATTCCGTGTAGGCCAGAGCAAACAAAGAGAACCAGGAAGCCCGGCTAGCAAAGCCAGGATTTTTTTTAGTATGCGTTGCTCGACCTGCTGATTTGCGTTTTGCTCATGTCTAGTCCTGCGATTAGCTCATAACTATCGTACTCTGATTGTTATAATTTTTTTTTGAGTGTGCTCTAGTTGTCATTGACCCCGCGTCGCAAAGTAAAGCAACCGTGTTACGTCTATCTGCAGAGTTGGATGATCATCCAATGGCCGATGCATTCCCATCTGCAAAGTTGGGTTCAGGAAGTTTGTAGACAAGTCAAAATTAATATGGAGTGCTACTAGTCCTATTGGATCTTTTTCGTTGACATTCATGAGTTGAATAAAAACATGACAAATTTGCTGCCATGAACAGGGTTCTGAAAACCGGTATGTTTCTCACCGTTTTTTTTTTTTGGAATTCTCGACTGGTCCGTAGCGAGGATTACGAGTGGCATATGTTTAGCAATGCTTCTTAGGTATGTTGCAAATAACACGATTTGAAAAACTCAAAGAAATAGCCTAACAATTTTTTTTTCATAAAAACTTACCGGGCGCTGCATGGAAACTGCTAACCGGCTTCGTTCTTTTTTTTTTTCTTTCTGAACTCTGCTCATGATCCACGAGAGAAGCCTTTCCAACTTGTTTTTCATTTTTCAATCCGTCCGGCCTGACGGAAAGATGTTGGGCCGTATTTTTCATGCATGGGAAAAGCGCAGCTAATTAAACTACTAAAATCCTCTGCAGAAATTAAGCTACCAGGAAAGTGCTCATCCGAGGATCATACTCATACGTCCATAACAATAATCCTTTGATATCTCATTTGATGATTTGATTAGTTCTCCTTTAACTTTCCATTAGGATTTTTGGGTTTTGCATTAGGTTAGCAAGTGAATATATAAAGCATCCTGTGAGGTCAACTACTACTGAAAATCGATCACACACCAGATGCTATGATTGGGAGTTGGGGAGTGAATGAGTGATGTGGTGTCTCAAAACAGTGGTTGCATGCATTGGCTTGGCAGAGCTGAATCATGCGTGGATTGGTGAGTCCCAGATCCTATCCCAAACCCTAGCATAGCTTCTAATTTTAATGCAAATATATTTGCAGACTCATCTTTGTCTTGAACAGTTCTAAACTAGTTGCGTGTGCTTGTGGGGACCCTACGTATGATGCAAACATTCCAACAGTCCAAACCAACGAGGCTTGCGTAAATTAAGCTAGAAAGAGAGTGGTGCCTGAAGGTCGCATCCAATGGAGAGAAAAAGTACCAGAGGTATTCGGTTTGTTTTCCATATGGAATTCTACTCATACCTAAAGTTCAGCTGTAAACATTATAAATATATCCCTGTAGACAGTAGCCCTGTTTATTTAGCTTTTTCTCTAGCTTAAAATTAAAAAAGCTAAAGTCTAAACAAACTGGAGATTTTTCAATTAGGCTTTTGGAAAAGCCAAAAGTCTAATATAACTAAAAGCCATAAGCCAGTTCAAGAAAGCTTTTTTGGTTTTTGCGGAATAAAATTAACCCTTTGTCATTGAACTTCATCAAAATTACTCACAAATTGCCATTGATATATATACTGAAACTTGTGTTGTTTCGCTCAGTGTTTTCATCCTCCGCGAGTCCCTCCCGAACCGAATCGTCGCTAAGGCGATTAGCGTTCCGTAGCAAGGCCGCGGGCGATCCACGACTTCGTCGGCCCTCCCGTGAGCCCGCCGGCCCTCCCGCAACTCCGTCGGCTACCCATGACTCTAGGTACAGACTGCTCGCCTTCCCCTCTCCATTTATCTTTGGCCAACTCAAGAGAATCAGGTGCGTGACTGTTATATACAATAAATCGAACTGCATAATCCTGAATTTGAGATCGACGCTAGACTCTTCTGCTTCCATGGATTCAATGTCCTATACAATTTCATAGTCTCCCTGTCCGATGTTAGGGCCTCGAGTCTAGTTATATCTAGCAATCTCACATGGTAAGTCTTTAAAGTATATCTAGCATGTTCTACTTATAGATGCTACTTTCAAGAACTCTGACTAACGCCACTAATCACTAGTTTGCATGACATTTGATATAGCTGCTGCCTAGACTCCTGGCCGCAAGAAGAAGCAAATAAACTTGAGACACCAGATCACCTACCTAGCTCTTATCTAAAAAATTCCATGGCGAGAGATTTCAAGGGTATGATAGACATTATGGCTAAAGGCCATGCTCCGAGTGATCCGTCCATAGCAAAAGTTATGGATATAGGTATCCAAGCTGGCATGGTGGAAAGGAAGTGATGAACACACTTTATTGTGACAAGGCTCTTCACCAAAAAAAAAAAAACAAAACAGAGAAGTGTTTGTAACTATGAAGACCGATGAGGGAAAGATTAATTGGCTCAAAAGGATGTATGATCTCAAGATGAAGAACAATTAGAAATATTTTATTGTCCTTTTAAATTAGTGAACTATCCGATTGTATCTGCGCTCGTATTATTGATTAGTGATGGTTATGTAATAGAGTTGAAACTATTGAGTGAAGTTATGTAACCGTACAACATTATCATTTATACCGTATGCATTGATTTTGTGTTATCATGAAGTGTTGTTACCTTGACATGTGTGATAATGTCATGTGAGTTAAATCATGTCATGCTATCATGTTCTATGTTACTGATCATTTTGTTTGTTTGTAGATGAGCTCATCAAGCGAAATTGATGGTTCAACAACTGAGAGCAATTCTAGTAAAGGGGAAGTTGAGAATACAAATAAGAGGAAGTTACTATTTTATGATTTTGTTGCAGCAACTGGTTATGTAGGTATGCACTATTATGACACTTACCTAAACAAGAGGAAGAGGAGACAACCACTCATGACTGGATATGAATGAGTTCTGGAGCAACTGAATGATGACAGAGATTGTTACATCATGTTTAGAATGAGTAGAGATGTTTTTTTATAACTTGCATGATACCTTAGTTGCAAACTATGGGTTGAAATCAACTACACATATGGGTTCCATAGAATCTTTAGCTATGTTTTTATGGATAGTTGGTGGTCCTCAGTCAATTAGTCAAGTCACAAACCGCTTCAAGAGGTCAAGTGAAACAGTCTACATAAAATTTCATGAAGTCTTGGAATGTTTGTACCATTTATCTGAAGATAATATTAAACCACGAGATCCAGAGTTTAACATAGTTCATCCAAGACTTCAAGATAATCGCTTCTCTCCTCATTTCAACAATTGCATAGGTGCAATCGATGGCACGCATGTACTTGTTGTTGTGCCAGCGGATGAGCAGGTTGCCCGCACCGGTCGCCATGGATATGCATCTCAAAATGTGATGGCTGTGTGTGACTTCGACATGAGGTTCACTTTCGTTGTCGCCGGATGGCTGGGTTCAGCGCATGACACTAGGATATTCAATGGGCCTATTCTTTTCAGCTTCTAAAAGCTGATTTTCGGCTTTTCTACAGTAACTAGTTTTTAAATAGAGTATCTTTTTAAGATATAGTCTACTAGTTAATTATAGTACATACTGTACCGACTTCATTTATATAGGCAAAAACCGCACATGAGTTTCTGTTACTCTATAATCTCTCGTATGAACATCCCAAAAGCCACAAGCCGCAGCCAAAAGCCATAAGCTTTAGCAAAAAAAAAAGGCCCAATAACACTTTGGACAAGTATTCAAATCGGTTTCCACATCCTCCTGATGGTACTTTGCTTATTTGAACATATAATAAATTGTTATGATGGCATTCTCGATATGCATTATCAACACTTATTTATTTGTTATGTGTAGAAAAATATTATCTTGCTGATGAGGGATATCCCAATCGAAAGGGCTATCTAGCTCCTTAAAAGGGACAAAAATATCATCTGCCAAAATTTCGACGGGGTCGACAACCGAGTGGCAAATACGAGGTGTTCGTCATGCTCACTCCTCCCTTTGAAATGTGATTGAACGTTCATTTGGTGTGCTCAAGACGAAATGGCGAATCTTGTTGGTTATGCCAAGTTATGACATGGACAAGCAAACACAAATTATTATTGCATGTATGGCGCTTCGAAATGTGATTGAACGTTCATTTGGTGTACTCAAGATGAAATGGCGAATCTTGTTGGCTATGCCAAGTTATGATATAGGCAAGCAAACACAAATTATTATTGCGTGTATGGCGCTTCACAACTTCATCCGAGATAGTGCTTTACGCGATGAACTTTTTGAGAGATGCGATGATGATGAAGACAATGAACCAAACAGCGCACATGCTACACCATCTGGAGAGAATAGCAACAATGGATCAGCAGTGGATGATACAAACATGTGTGCCTTTCGTGAAAGTATTGCTAATTCCTTGATGCCCATGAGAGTGTAGACAATAGGATAATTCGTATTTATGTGCAATATATATGATAGGTACATGTTACTACTATAAATTGCAACATGTGATGGCATATTACTTCCTGTTTCATAATATTTTATATGCACCCAAGCAGTTCCAATTTTCCTAAAGTTGACAAAATCTCATCAGACAACAAACAGTCAGAATTACACGGAGCAAGATACAAACATTGGACTGAAAACCATTTCTATGGGTACCTCATGCATGACACATGATACCTTGTTCATCTCCCACATCCAAACGTGACCTAAGAATAAATGGTCTAATATTCGGTGTAATATTTTATACGTTTTGGCAAGATGACAGAGATTAGACTTGTTAACCAACAAAACAAGGGTATTTCAGACTTTCTGGTAATAAGCTACACCATCCAATCCATCAAAAAGCCAGGATGCCAAATAGCCTAGCTTAGCTTAAAAGCTAACTGCTTTTAAGCTGCTTAAGCTAAAAGGCTGGCTTTAAGCTATAAGCCAAAAAAACCTAAGCCTAAATAAACAAAGCCTGTGAAGAAGGCAAGAGCCTTATTGTAAACATCTCCTCAGTGATTTCGTTTTTGTGTGTCTGTGGTTTTTCCCGTAAGGGTTTTCCATGTTAAACTTGTATCTCCCATTTTTTGATCGTCTACTTTTGTCATGCATTTTATAACAAGTGGCATTAGAGCTTTAGGTTCAAGTTCAAAGACACTGCTTCGAGAGGAGATTTCTGGGGCAGCCATCGCATAGGCAAGGCAACCCTACCCGGTACTGAGGCGCAACATCGAGGACTCGCCTCGACTGTTCTAGTGCCAGATTCACCAGCACCATAGCCCGCGTCGCCCAGTGCCATGCCCTAATGTCGTATTACGCCATCTCTATCAACGATCTTCTCCCTTAGTTGATTGTTGCATTGTTTATGTTGGAGGTGGAATTCATTGCAATTCAGACCGTTGGCCTATTATTGGTGGAATTCATGCAGGATTAATCGTTAGCAATTTCTTCGATGATTCATCGTCTACTACGGGTTAGTGTAGCAAGATCCGCACATACAAAGTCTAAGATGTAGTTGCAGGCTTTCAACACAATCAGTTAATTTGGGCTACACTTGATCGAGGAGACTTTGAAAAAATCAATGTTAGTTATGAGGGCAATTGAATTTGGTGTTTTATTCACCGTTTAGATATGTTACAATTTTGGATCACTTGCGTGACCATTATAGAGGCTTTGGCAACATTTAATTTCAAAAGTTTGATGATACCCTAGTGGCAGCTAGCATGATATTCTTTGGAGTTTCTTATTCATTAGTGAAGGTTATGCTCGAAATATGAGTTTGAGATGAAGGATTTAAAGTGCAAAAAGGAGTAAATTATCTGCACAGATACTACAACGCTTGGTATTGCAGATGTGATACATTATAGTTATCACAGCTCAATATGAGTGGTCTATTGAAGAGATTTTTTCTGCTCCATTGATGACACAAGAGTTATTTTCATCCAGATGTTCTTCTACATGAGCAATTTTCAATAATGTCATGGAATTCAGTTACTTTTACAATCGATAGTTTGATGTATGTGATGATCACACATGCAAGTTGCTCTTCAATGGGTATTGTTTGCCAAGCTATGTGTTCTAGATGGAGCATGCAAAAAGTCTATGAGATAAATTCTTCACTATAGTTATCTAGTGTCATAGGAGAAGTACATGGAGAAGACTATCCGGTCTTACTAATTAATTAGTTCTATCGACTTTTAACACACAAAGATAATTGATGGTGGATTATGATTTGAAGAGATCTGAATTGTTTTGGTTATAGGAGGGAATTCGGTTCAAGGTGGAGATTATTGAGTTTCTGATCTAAATCCTATTTGATTTGTTTCCATTTTCAATACGAAGTTCTACTCCTATCTGAAGTACCTTTGTAAACAGTATAAATATACCCCTATAGACCATAGGAAAACAAGAGCCTTATTGCCAACAACTCCACATAAAGTTGTTTTGCTTTCATATATTCGTGTTTTTTCTTGTGAGAACTTTTCACGTTAAATCCGTATCTTCTGTTCTTTTGATCATCTACTTTTGCCACGTGTTTTATAACAAGAGGAAAAGGACCTCTTAACAGATCAATTGCACATAAAATCGCATGCTCATTTCAGCGACTAAAACATAAATTGGCAGTTAGTTATCAGGTAGAACAAACACGGGGAGGTATATGTCATCAATATCATACATTTTTTTATTCATGTAGCACATTCATTGAACGAAAATACTAGCAGTCGCACATACATCAGATGTTTCTTATACTTTTCAGAAAGTGGAGAGGCAAACCAAAATGGCCGTCTCTGCAGCTATGCCACTCTGGGTCGAGCCCTTCGTTGCCATTTTTTAGGCCAGCAACCATTGGGGTGTTTCTGTCTTCACAGAAGCATTGGGCAACGTTGGTGTCAGTGTAAGGGGGCACACATGATTTCGGCCTTCATGGAGTATATTCGTGCGATGATTCTGTCGATCCAAGTGCTAGCTTATTTTTTACGCCAGGGTGAAATCCACCTTCATAGCCCCATGTATGTGCATTTGACATCGTGTGTGGTTAGTTTGGGCGCTCAGTGCTTGTCGAACCAGCATGAAGGGTCTAACATAGCTATGTCGCCCTGAGTTAGGGCCCATCGATGACATTTTTTTTGTGACAGCGGCTATCAGGGCATTTTTGTCTCCACGGGGGCATGGACCACTCTATTTTTGGTGCATAGGGCCGCGGATATGGTTTTGACATTCACGTAGGTGATTCGTTCAGTGATTTTGTTAATCTAGGCCATCGACTCATTTTTTAAGCTAAGGGTGAAATCTACCTCAGCAGCCCATCGTACACACATTTGTCTTGGCATGTGGTTAGCTGGAGCAACTAGGGGCACCATGAATACTTGGCGTCGATCGAACCAGCACAAAGGGGCAACTCAGCTATGTCGCCCTGGGTCAAGGCTCGCTGATGGTGTTTTTTGGGCTAGCAGCCGTTGGGGCGTTTTTGTTTTCCATGAGGTCATCAGGCCACGCTGGTCTCAGTGCGGAGGGCCGAGCATACGATTTCGCCCTTCACAGAGGTGATTCGTATGGTGATTTTGTCAATCCAGGCTGCTTATTTATTTTTAGCCCTATGTGCGTGTATTTGGTACCGTGCGTGGCTAGTTCAGGCACCTAGAGGGCACCACGGATGCTCGACGTCGGTCGAACTAGCACGAAGGGGTAGCGTGGCTATGTTGCCCCGAGTCCTCCCTAGAGGGCACCGTGGATGCTCGATGTTGGTCCGTTCCGCCAATCTCACTGTAAACGTCGCCGATTGACCGTTTCCCCAATAGAGGCTAGAAAAACAACACTACACACAACAAAAAAAGGGACTCTTAAACCAATGTTCTAAACAAGATGAAACTTGGTACAAGTCCTCCTTAGGATGTCTGGAACATATTCCAATCATGGATTGTGAAGATCAATACCAAAGTTTTGATCTTTATCTAAAACAAGGAATATTGCACCAAAACTAGGCAAAATAGGGAAACATTGATCTGTTCTCGCTCGTGAGTCCTTGATGATCTAGATGCATTAGATAGATTCTCATATGTCACAACAAATTTGCTCACATCATGAACTCAAGCAAAACCCCTCAAGATCAAATTCACAAAATCACCCATCTATTGCGCAAAACCGAGTAATAACAAGAACTTCCTATGGAAAGGGCCTGTATGGATATGATCTAATATCTAAGAGATATCTTCACCTCTTACACGTCATTGGCACCGAGAGAGATAAAGAAGAGATGAAATTTAATTGAGAAAACCAAGTAAATCAAAAGTACAAGAAGAAATTTATGGAACAACTCACTTAAATAAAACTTAGATGTTCGTTTCACTTTGAGAACGGGAAACATTCAATTATGGTGAAGGGAAACATTCACGTGAGCGTTCTCCCAAGTTAAATCCTACACACCCTGGGTCAGGTGTATTCGCGTCTCCATGCATGAAGTCAGTACATCTAGCTAATCATGAGACCACTCATTGAGACAGGGAAGACGCAGGCATTATCCAGAATAGATATGCACAAACCCAAATCAGCAAGCAGCAGCCTTTCCCTGCCTGTACCTCAGGCCGGCCTAGAACAATAATTCATGGCATCAACCAACTTGTTTCCCAACTTCTCTTTCTTTTTGCCTACGCTTTTCTTAAACCATTTTCTTGTATGGTTGTATACTTGTATGCTTTATCCAACGATACAGGCCTATAGTTAGTAGACTCAAGGTTGGTTACACAGCCTTTGTTGAGTACACAATAATTGACAATATATGTTCGAACTTTATAAATTGTCACATCAAAACTGGGCATGATAGCAATCATATTTGCGAAGTATGTCTCTTAATGGAGCAAGTAATACGGTTGTGGTTGTTAATGCAAAAACAGATGGAACCCTCGATTAGATAGACACACCAACCTAATGAACCATCTTACATGCCACATAAACAAATAAAAGCATATATAATGTTGTTCATTGTATGTTCTCCCAAAAGAATGTTTTACCTTGACACCTTGTAATCACATATATAGAATGAAATTATATCCAGATCGTTGAGTAAAGTAGCATCGCAGTTGGTCGAGAACATTTAAAAAAAAAAAACTTGAACAGTAAAGCTCTGCCTACAAAATTTATTTAGGAACTCAGTAGTATCAGTTACTGTAACGGTTCAGAATAGAATCTGTAAAAATAAATGCAAACGCATATAGCATGTCCTGTTTCAGGTTATTGGATACAGCAAACTCAAGTGGTTCCATGGAGCCTGTATTGATTACGATACATAATCATATGTGGTTCCATGGAGCCTGTATTGATTACGATACATAATCATATGTGGTACCATACTAGTTAGCCAATCAGTTCCAATTTGTTTAGTACAGTTACCTGCATGGGCTAGTACAGTTACCTGCAGGGCGAGCCCAGCCTGTTTCCCGGCCCACCAGGCCCATCTGGCCTCTGGCCTGGTGCAGCAGGCCCATGTCACTCCCTCCCCTCACCGTGTGTGCCCCGCACGCATGCTGCCCACGTCGTGCGCGCTCCCAGCCCGCGCACACGCCAGTGCTGCCCGACTCCTATGCGCCAGCAGCGCGCCGCCACCTTCTCCGTGCACGCCATCACTCTGCAGCGCCTTCGCTGCGTTCGCGCACCTAGACCCCCCTCTCTCCTTCCTCCTCTCCATGCCATGGTCATGCCCGCCACTCCCACACCGTGTCTACGCCTCGTGCCCGGGATCTTTGAGCCCAACCGTTGCACACTCCTCTCCTCGCCAAAACTCCTCTCTACATCGCACGCCGACTCCGCTCCCTTGCATTGTGCCATGTCGCACATTGGTGCTGCCACCCTCGGCCTCTACACGACATTAATGCTACCTCAACAACCAACTTTCCCCTCCTTAGCTATAAAACCCTCGAACGGCCTCCACTTGCCCTCAATTACTCCCCCACTGCCTCTCTCGCCTAAGAATGCCTCCCGCCCTCTTTCTTCTTCGGCTCTAGCCATTTCCCCTGTTGCCGATGCCATCGCTGATTCTCTGCACCCCCACCCAATTCGTCATGCCTGGAGCACCGCAAGGAAGCACCCACGCTGTCTCGAGCGATGCGGACTGTCTTCAACCCCTTTAGAGAGCTGCCCTCGCCGTCCTCTTCTTCGTCACCACCGTCCACATCGCCAGCTTGCTCCACGCCTCCCCGAGCCACGCCTCCATCACTGGTGAGTCCCTCCTAGTCCTAAGATGCTCCCCTAGCGCTTAATTAGATTTTGGTGCTGCCAGTCACCGTGGTGCCATGTGCCCGTGCTTTGCCGTCACGTAGCTTGCCACTGGCCACCCCATGCGCCAAATTAGGTTGCACTGCCTCGCCTAGAGGTGCGGTCCAAGGCAAGCAATCTGTTTTTAACCTCCTTGTCAACCGTCATGGCTCCTCTTGTGGCAACGAGCCGAGCTCTCCTCAACGGGAAAGGAGAAGCATTATTCACCCGCCATTAGTTTAAACCATGTGATTAATTAAGTTAATGATTGTAGTTAGTGTTAGTTAATCCCTCGTTGACGTGTGGGCCCTATCTCATTAAGTTAATTGTTAACCCTATGACATGTAGGCCCTCACCCGTTTTAAACTTGGTTAAAACCAGTTAAATGATTAAGAGCCACTGACAAGCAGGCCCTATTTCACTGTGCTCTATAGTGATTGGCTCCACTTATCGGCCCCTAAGCCCATTTTCTTTAAGAAGTTAATTCAAAATTAAATTAAAAACCGTGGATCCCACCTATCAATCTTTGTGATCTTTCCAGTAGAGAAATAAATCCAAAAATCAAATTAATTAAGGTGGACCCCACCTTTCAGTGAGAGAGTACTCTCTCTCCTCTGTTTATTTTTGAATTTAATCCTAATTTAAATTTTGGAGAGCCCGTTCTCACTCATTTTAACTCTAAATTTAATAAAAATTATTTCTAAATTCATCTAAATTCAAGATCTATCTAACGATGGTAGAATCTTTTAATTTAGAATTTATTTGAATTTATTTGTTTGTTCACATGTTTATTTGCTTTCCATTGCAACTGTCTGAGTAGAGTACGAGGACACAAACGAGTCATAGTTCAAGCCGATTAACATCACTGCCTTTAGCAAATAAAAGAATCCGAGCCTACCTTTGTTGAACCTTGCATGTATAATAACTAGAATCCATCGCATCTGCACCAAGATCGCAATGAACTATGCCACCACATCTGCACTCAAAAACCGACCAATTCACCAAATGCTAGCAGAAACAATCGAAACAACCCATGAATTCCGCGGAAACAAGATAAGATGTTACCAGGGGCAGATCCAAAGAGGCTCACCATGATGCATACTGTTATAGCTCATGTATATGCAGGTGTGAACTCCCAGCGCAAGTCGAAGGACACTGGTCTGGCCCAAAGCAACCAACCGGCCTAATTCTAACCTCCCACTGCCCCACTCTCGCTGTTGAGCTAAGGATAATGCCAAGTGTGACCTAGGACGCTAGGAATGCGATGGATCCCAATTACTTGGCAAGGCAAGTCACGACCACACGACCACGCCCATGAAGCCAACAGGCGCATGCTCGCATTGCCCTAGACCCAATTCGTGTCTCTTGATTCCTTGCTCCATCGACCATCTCTCTCCCGCCTCTCGCGGCCTTGCCTACTGTAAGTTCAAGCTCCATTAAGTTGCTTTTGGTGATAATAATAAATGCAATCGTGAGACTAATTTACTTATTAACTATGATATTGCCTAGTCTCATTTGGATGTGAAAAATGATAAATACAATTATGAGACTAACGTGTTTATTGATTATGATATTACTTAGTCTCATTTGGATGAAAAGGTAAAAACACAGAAGTATGCATTTGACATCACATTCTTATAACTTAGTGCGTTCCTCGGATCCAAAATATATATTGAACTCCATAAATAGTTAAACTTGAATATGTGCATATTTAGAAGGAGTTCACTCCATGTTTTGAGGTTTCATAAATATTGATCCATGTTCCTTTTTCCATATATTAAGGATTTTTTACTTTCAAACATATCCCTTGAGTATAGATAGCTTGTGTAGTTTATATATACTCATGATTGATTTAAATTAAATCAATTATAATCGGGTTGTCATCAATCATTAAAGGAAAGGATTGAAAAATCTAGTTTCTCCATTATGTGTTAATGGTTAGATGATTAATAGCAATCAGATGAGTAAGCTTTGATAGCAATTAATCTCAAAGATAATCACTTCCATTCAAATGAGTTAATAGTTTATTCTAGAGTATACAAGTGTTGTGTACATGTTGTATACTCGCAAATGAATTTTCTATCTCATTATTTGTTGCTATTGTCATGAATTACCAAAAAAGAAAGACTGTGGAATCTAGTCCCCCTATTATGAGTTAATTGAAGTTTTGGTAATTCATAACAATTGATTTATGGACTAATATTTTCTATGAGTTAGATGAATATGTTAGGTTCCACAAACGAGGATGACTTGGGATAACTTCATGTGTTAACGATCATCAAGTCAATATGCAGGATGAAAGATGGCTTCATGTGTTCAAAGCCATCAAGAAGAGAAGATGATCATGAATTGATCAAAATTCCCAAGAGGAGATGATCATGAATTGATCAAGTCAAGAGAAGACACATCATGTGTTGATGGAGTTCAAGTGAAAAATGCATCATGGGTTGATGCATATCAAGATAATGACCCAGACTCAAAGTGAAGATGTGCGTCGTGAAGCTTCAAGAGGTTGTTCAAGGCAAAGGTATGACTAGCTAGGGCTAAGTATGTGTTTCTAGTCTTTTAACGGTCTTGGTGTTTGGTTGGAAGACCGGATTGCTAGTATAGTTTACCATACTATTAAGAGGGGTCATATCTAGTAGCTTGAGTTTTATCATGTGTTGATAGCTCAACCTCACTTGCTCTAGCTCTCTGTAGCATGATGCTTATGTTTGCAAATATATTTTACAAATGGTTGAAGCTCATGTGTTGAATCCTTATAACATGGGAATATACATTGTAAATGTGTTTTACAAATAGTTGAAGCTCATACACATCCTTGTAGCATGTGACTTAGATTTACGAATGTGTTTTGCAAACGTGAAGAGTCCACATACCTACACCTTGTGTGATGGTTCCAAAAGTGTGCAAATATGTTTTGCAACTTGTTAGGAATCATGGGTTGATCCTTGTGTATATGGTACTATAGTTTACGAGTGTATTTTACAAATTAGGTAAAGTATATGCACTTCTCTGGGAGAACGGTAGTACCGGCATGTGCTGTGTGGTACGACCAGACATAGGTAGTACCGGCATGTAAATATGGTACTACCGGCCAGCGGTCAAACCGGCATGTATTGCGTGGTCAGACCAGCCGGCGGTAGTACCGATTTACCCGCGGTATGTTTTTTCTAGAGAGTTACTATTGGGAGATTTGTTTTCCCTTAGAAAACGGTAGTTTCGCATGTGTAGAACGGTAGTACCGAACTTTGTGTGGTGGTACTACCAATTTTGCCTGTAATGGCTAGTTTTCTGACCATTGCTGAGGGAAGCGGTAGTACCAGACTTTTGCTTATGGTACGACCAAAAATCCGGATTTTTGTCCCCAACGGCTAGTTTCATTGTGTGGGGGTATAAAAACCCTCTTGTGCCTAGTTGAAGATATTGTTGTTGTACTCTATTTCACTCTCTTGAGCTAGTGTGAGGTTGTCATCTCAATTTTGCATGTGTTTCACTTTGTGAGCAAGGAGAAGAGCTGTAGATTGCATGTGTTGTATATAGAGGTGGATTTTGTATCCACCTGAGCTTATGCATTCGTTGTATGTGGTGAGAATCAAGCAAGGGGCTCGACTTGTTACTCTTAGAGTTTTTTTACTCCTCGATGGCATTGGAGGCGATGTGCATGGTGATCTTCTCAAAAAAGGTTGTGAGAAGACCCGACAAGTTGTGAAGATTGGAGCTCACATACCCGGAACAGAAAAGAGCTACCACTAGTGGAATTGAAATGTTTGGCTTAATTCATGGAGCCGATCTATTTCGTTTGGGATTACCTCAATGTCGACTAGAGGAGACCGGCAAGTCTCCGAACACTGTGGTAAAAAAGAACCGTGTCAAATGTGGTTTGTTCTCGTATGCTCAACTTACATTCAAGCAATTTACATTCATAGAATTAAATTGATTGCTTGTCGTCCTAAGATTGCAAACCTTTTACATAGACTTAGGTTGTTGGTGCCCTTAAGTGAACCTAGTTGATTTAGGCCTTGTTTGTGCTAAACCAAATTGAGTTACACTTCCGCATTATATACTTAGTTTTAGCCGAATAGAAGTAAAAGAAAGAATTTTAAAACTACCTATTCACCCCCTCTAGTCGGTCTCCTCGTTCTTACAAGTGGTATCAGGGCTCGGTCTCTCATTTATTAGGCTTCAATGCCTGGAGAGTTAAAGGATGGTGACTAGTAATATAGTGCACCTAGATAAAGCACCTCTATTGGATGGTATAAATTATGATAATTGAAAAATTCGCATAATAAGTTATTTTAAGGCCATGAACCCGAAAATATGGCAGATTATAGATGTGGGCTTTTCTCATCTATTAGATCCTCTTGCTTTAACAATTGAAGAAGAGAAATGGTCACATCTCGACGCTAAAGCAATTCACGCTTTATTTAGTGCTTTGAGTGTAGAGGTATTCAATTCAATATGCAATCTTGAGAGCGTTCATGAGATGTGGACTAAAATTCGAGAAGATTATGAAATGTCCACCTCAACCGATGAGGATTGCATACAAGAGTAGATGCTAGGAGAATAATGCTCAACCTCTAGCTTCGACGATGAAGAATCCACAAGTACCTCTACATCAACTCAATGCTTCATGGAAAATGGCAATAAGATTGTAAATAATGATAATGACAATTATGAACCTTCTTATGATGGGTTGATGGATATGTTAGAAGAGTTTAATAAATATCTTAGAAAGGAAAAGACTAAGTATAAGATTTTGAAGAATGAGCATATATCTCTTCAAAATGATTATAATAAACTAAAAGGACAAATGAAATTCTCCTTCTCAAAGGATATTTTAAACCTAAGGTGGATATAGGTATTTCTTGCAATTTACTAGATGATATACCATGTGTAGCTCCTAATTCTTATATTTTATCTAAGGTTAGCATATCCACCCCTTATGATGATTTGCTATATATGTCTTGTTGTTCTAAATTAGATACTTCTACTTTCTCTATGTATTGCAATAGTAACATTGTAGAGAAAAATAAGGAGCTCAAGGCCCAAGTCACAAGATTGAGAAATGACTTGAAGAAAATTTACAAAGGAAAGGCCTATCTTGACAAAATATTGGGAAATCAAAGAAACTCAAATGACAAGAGAGGTATTGGATTCATCTCCAACAAGAAGGAGAATAGTAAGACAAGACACACGAAGAAATATGTCGAGTGGCATGGTTACAATGAGAAGGGTCACTTTGCCTCTAAATACCCCAACAAGGTAGATGAGAAAACAAAGTCATTAAAGAAGAGACAAATCGGCAATGAGCAAGAAAAGAAGACAAATAATGGAACAAAATACCAAACTTGCTACAATTACCAGAAAAAGTGACATTTTGGTAAGAATTGTCCAAAATGTATCATTCCTAAGCCATCACTTTATGATGAACATTATTTGCTTAGGAAGGATAAAAATGGCAATGTGTTTGATATAAATGTTAGTTTATAAAAATTTATTGTTAGGGCTATTTGGGTGCCTAAATCTATTATGACTAATATTTATGGACTCAACAAGTTTTGGGTATCAAAATGTGCTTAAATGGCTAATAGGTACTTGGAGAGGTATTGGAGGCTTGGCTCATTCATGAAGAGGTGAAGTCCACCATGTGCAAAATGGGAGCCAAGATTGAGGATAATCTTACCATTTCAAGAACCAATGCCATCTTGGTATCAAGTTCTTACAATGTAATATTTAGTCGTTGCCTTGTGTAGCTTGCATTACTTGAAAATCTTAAAAAGAGTGTTCTTACTCTTGTTCTAAAATTTGATTATTGAAATTATGAGCAAGATGGAAGTGGCACATTAAGGAGGAGTGCCAAAACATATTGATATTTATCACATATCTAAGTGTGATCAAATTAATTAAGTGCTAGTATTGATTTTTAAAATTGAGTCATTTAACCAAAAGTCAAAATTTTAAAATTATTAGTATATCTTTAAAAAAAACTGGTTGAAAAATGTATACAAATACATTTCAAAGGTTTTCCAAAGGTTTTGACTTTAGAAAACTTATTTTTAAGTAAAATTGAGTTTTTGACCCCAAAACTAGCAATCTAGTATCTTGTTTATACTTTAAACTAAAAAATTGGCCAAAATCAATTCTAAAAGGAATTTGAAAAGTGTTCAATACAAAAAACCAAGAGTTGGATATTTCAAACATTATTCGTATTGAAATTTTTTGCAAAAATCCAACCAATCAAAAGTGATTGGTTTTCAAACTCATCTAAAATCTTGAGTTAACCTAAGTAGTCACAATCTATCACTTCAAGTGAGTTTTGCTTTTTGAGCCTAAATTATCGACCTATACTGGCTCACAAGGGTATTTACAACTTACACATGAAATTGGTTGCTTAAAATACCCTTTAATGCTCATTTTTGTAATCTTGAATATTTCATTGAAAATGAGTTTGTTTTTGAAACCATATTTAAAAGAATTTTAATCTTAGCATGTAATTGGAAATGCTCTACAAGTGGTTTATCTTTCTTCGTGAAAGGATTTGGAGCAAGTTACAACATTATAACCTTTTTCTCCTCTAAAATCCAATTCTTTGTATGCTTTCAGTCGAAATCCGGTACTACTGCAAGTTTCCAAGTGTCTAAGGAACCACCTCTTATGATAATTCTCACTTTCTACGAATGTGATGGCGAGCGGCAATATTTAATTGTTCCCGTCAATGCCTATGGCCGTCAGGATCTGTCCCTTGTATTTGTCGGTCAAAAAGATCACGTCAACTGAGATCATGGGCAGCATGTGCATGAATGCCTCGATGCACGCACCAAATGCTAAGAAGGCCCTCTGCAACACCGCATAACCTGGCGGCCTTGTAGAAGGCTTGTCCTTCACAGCGATATAGTGCTTGGGTTCCTGTTCTGCAACACCTTAAGTATATGAGGAAGATTGTCGTACGCCACCTCAAAAGACCCAAACCATTTTTTCAATGCCTTCTGCTTCGCACGCTATGCCTTCGCGTAGCTAATCTTGTATTTGAATTTCTTCTCGATAGCTACCACGATGTATGTGGCCTCCATATCTTCCTTCTCCACTATCTCTCCATACATCAGATTGGCTATAAAGGTGGATGTTAGGTTACGATGCCTCGCTAAAACACTACTGAGAATGCAAGAGTGTAGCTCCACCTTCGAAACAATCCAGCGAGTCTCATACTTGGGTCTACGTGCATGCACCCTCCAAGGACAACCGGCCTGCTCGCACTTCACGGTGTACTGCTCCTGGCTAGATTTCACGATCCAAAAAGTCCGCTGCATAGAAAGGGCATACAGCTTGATGGCATCCTGCAGCGATGCCTTGTCAACAAACATTGAATGCAACCGAATCTCTGTCCCATGATACTCCCACGGTGATTCGTGCTCGTCTGGTGCACTATGTACTCCATATGCTCCCCTTCATTGGTTTGTCCTGTTCCTTCACCATGGCATGACCATTCTCCCTCTCCTCCATGTATCGCATCGGCCTCGTCACGAGCATCGCACCTCCCGGATGATGGTTGTACGCACGACCTTGCACAACTTCTAATGGGCATAGTTGCACAAGCATCACACACTCGTATCCACGGCGTCGGCACCCTTGCACAAACCCCTTCCACGCAATAGTGCACATCAATGTTCTCAACTCCCATCTGATGTCTGTGGGAGACCAGCTCCAAAGCCTTTGTATGACGACGCTGCACACCTCGGGGTACAACGAAAAACTGCAGGCAAGCCAATGCATCACATCTGAGATTTGAGCATTCTCGCTATCTAGGTGTACCAGAGTGGCTTGCGCAAAACCGCTCAAATCCACACCATTCGGACCTTCACGAACAGTTCTAGCACCGTGATGCACTCTCAATGTAGTGAGTATCGTCATTGCTGATGTCTGCCTGTATATATGTTTCAATTTTGCAATATATCAAATCACATCGCACACTACGAAAGTACTGATGTACTGTAATTCACATTTGACTGATCGTTTGCCTGTCGTAACCAACTATACTAACCTCGTAGTATTAAGTTCCTATCGATAGCCCGTACACCGATGCCGCACTTTCCTCGCTACTCGAGTTGTACCCTACTGCAAATAATTCCTACTGGTTTCGATAATTTACATGGCATATCGATTTAAATGCCTATGTACCAGTTACAATAGTACATATATTTTTCCAACGTACTAACAGCATTACATTCATTCGTATTTAATCACGAATATTACGTATTATTGTTTTTTACGAAGCAAATTATGAAATTATTACAAAAATATTGACTGAATTTTGTGATACCTACAAATTTGTACGGACGATTAATTTGTACGTAACATTCACTGAATTTTCTACAACTATAATTTTGTACGCATGCCAATTTGCTAACGATTGTAATTTTGTACAATTATGTTCACTAAATTATGCACAACTACAGGCTACAACGGCTGCTAAATTTCTAAAACTACATTGACTAAATTTTCTATACCAAAGTTCAACTATTTCTGTCTACATCTAAAATTTTCTACTCATACTAACCCTAAATAAAATATCTACTGCATATACAAAATTTCAAGTACAAAAAAATTACCTCACAAGATCGCTTCTTCCTCTCGTCTCCTCTTCTCCTCCCTCTCCTCTCTTTCCTTTCCTCTCCTCTGTCGTCTCCTTTTCTGTCGCTATCACTTCTGTTCAGCGTGCGGTCGACGGCCTCGGCCACTCGGCCGCCCGGCCCTTTTATCTACACTTCCAGTCACCCAACCCTTTGGTGACTGGACGTAGTCGCCTAACCGTTGGGCAACAGCAGGCGACTGCAATAATTCACCTAACGGCCAGCGGATTGCTTGCGTGTCGCTTGGCCGTTGGGCGATAGGCTCCAGCCGCTCGATGATTAGGCGACTGGAGCCTATTTTTGTAAAAAAAATTCTGCAGGGTGTATTTCTGTTATTTCAAATAAAAAATAGTATATTTGTAAAAAAAATCAATTATACATGTGATTATATATATGGTGAAGTGGTGAACCTCAATCATTTTTGTTCTGGCTCTTCCCTAGATTTTATGTTGTACCATTGGGATTGTTGATGAGCTTCTTGCCCTGGCCACCATGGGGACCTAGATCGTCGTGAGAGACGAGAGGCGAGGTGGTGGAGCTGGAGGAATTGGCGCAATGCAAAATTGCAGATGCTTCGTGTTGCTCTGCGCAGGGTAAGTGAACTCATGCTTTTGTCACGGTCATGTTTGTGCGTGTCAAGAAGTGAGATCATATCCTCACAGGTTCATTTGGTTTATGGTTTTATCGTGAGGCGGTGGTGGAGCCGGAGGAGTTGGTGTAGTGCACAATTGCAGATGCTTCACTTTAATACCACTTATATACGATTATTTCTGTAAATACACGTTAAAAAAACGCTATATATGACAAAAACTACTTCACTTTATGCTTGTATGGTCTACAAACTCTTTTGAACTGCTCTTTGTATGATTGCGAGGGCAAACGAATACGGAACTCGATTTCTCAGCCCATGCAAAGCACAAGCGGAAACCAAATCTTAAGGGGCGAGAAAAGGCCCCGCGGATTTCGCCGTCAGTATGAAATGAGGCATAGCATTGTACTGCTACTAGCTCTCTGAAGCGTCCAGCCTCTTCTTCACTGAAAGCGCCGCCACTCGGTACCATGCAGCTGCAGCCATTGCTCCTGGATCAGGAACTGAGGCCTGGAGGTCGGGAGCAATGTATGATGACCGTCCTGCCTGCACGTGCAATCGAGTGCAATCGAATTTCATTGATATAGGAACGAATATAATCGTCGGAGAAGGATATAAGAGTAGTTCTAGTGTCGCAATCCTGCAACTACAAAAGTTCTGCAGAGCTAAAGAAACGTTTTGTAGGATGGGGCAAGTGGAAGAGCGCACCTTTGCTTGCATCTGTTTAGTGGATTCAGCACCAGCTGATGCTGCTTCAGAAGAAGTGATAAAGGCAGTCACAGGATCGTTCCCAGCTTTAAGAGACTGTTTTAAGCACAATAGTTCATCAAATAAATACGGGTAATAATGCAGCAAGAGCAAGTAGATTTAAGAAGCAAAGTAACCTGTTTCAGAACTGTAGAAGCAGGAATTAGAGCATCTAGCATTGTACGGTATCCTGCGCTGGCACCACCATATTTGCTAACAGCAGCAACAGAGGCTTCTAAAGCATCAGCCCCTGTAGAAAAGCAGCACACTTTTGTTTAGTATGTAAATTTCCTGAGAGATCGTCAGATCGTCAGATCAACAGGACTAGGATAGAAAAATTGGCGGTTAACCGAAAAAAACTGGTGGTAACTGGTAAAATATCCGGCCAGAATTTTCAAATGTAAATGTACATTTATGACTGCAAAATGCACTTTCTAGGTTAATTTAGATTTTTTTTGTTAGATTACCTATTGTATGACTAAATATGCATCAATCTCAATTTGTTAGCGGTTTTTCCAGTAACCGAAACAGTTATCAGTTTGAAAATAGTCCGAATTCAAATTTTGATATTTAAATTTCAACCGGTTTTTTTTCTGGTTTTTTCTGATAACCAACCGGTTACCATTACTGGCCACCAGGCGGGAAGTTCCCTAGTACCAGTTTTTCTATCCTTGGTCAAGACAATCATAGGACCTGTTTTTTTTTTTTTGCTTTTAAGTGACTTTTGGCTTCTCTCAGCAATCACTATTGATTAGACTAATATGTCGCAGCCAAAAGCCATAAGCTGCAACCCAAAAGAATAGGCTCATGGTCACATTTCTTACATTCATTTGCAGTAATAGTTGTGTTTTGTTTTAAGCTTGCATAGGCAGCCTTGCAGAGTATGTCATACCTGGAGCATAGTAGGAAAGAAGGTTAGTACTTCTGTAGGAATTATATGGTCAATAATGAAAGAGAGTAGATAATCACAGATTTCTTACAGGATTCCACTTGTTCCACCCATCACCCTTCGGACAGTTGCCCCAATCTCATTTATTGTTCCAGCTGCATCATTCAAAGGGTAACTGGCAAAGAGAAAAATGCACTAAAAATAGGTCAACTTGTATGTGTGACTGGAAAAAAAGAAAATTTTAGAAGGTCCAAATGAAACATCAGCACAATGACACAGAAAAGGACAGTGGCTGGCCTTAAACACACAGTGGAATACTAACAAAGTACTAATGAGACAAACTTGTCTTCAAAAAGATTACAACCACATTGGTGATTCTCATATGACATTTCTAGAGGACAGGAATCAAAAGTTAAATTTAAAAGCTTATTGATGACACTAAGAATATTTTGGGAATTAATATATTTTTTAATTATATTTCAGCCTCATCATAATCTTTTATCTAGCCTTCAAGAATAAAATACAAGAACACTGTAGATATCAGGAATCACATGGCAATAACATGTAATTCTTGATGTGTCCAACTTACCGCTTTTTCATATCTTCAAGAATAGCTGCTGCACCTCTGTACATCTGAAAAATATCAATTCTTCAAACAGCAATCATCATATATACATTAAATAGATAAACCCCTATTAGACTCACCGTGGTTCCACAGTCACCATCACCCACTTTACTGTCCCATCCATTTAGGCTATCCTTGAGATCGATAATTTCTTTAGCACCTGCTTCAATAGCAGCCTCCAAAATACACCCTTGCTTGCTTAGCTCCTGAGGTTGAGAAAGAATCTGCAGAACAATAGCTCAACATACTAGAGAAATTGCAAGTGGCAACTGAAGGACATGCATATTCCAGTATGGTAAAAAAAAAATCCATACAATAATCTTGATTAAACTTGCTGTTAGAAAGGAGAATGTTTTCAGAGTTCTCTTTTTCATTCCCACTGTTTCTCCCTCACATCTGGTTCTGACATCAAGTTACTGAGATAGAGCAATACTAGACAACAAAACAAAAAGACACCTATAACCCATGCAGAACCAGCAGAGTTATATGCCGTTCTTGTATACTTCCACATAAAAGTGCAGGTGGACCTACTCCCAGCAGGATGACCTTAGAAAAGAGGATTTTGCTATACCTCATCATCCTTCATTGAAGGTGATGGTGGTACTGGAACGGGAATTTTTGCTGGTGGGCGATTTCCTACAATCAACATTAAAAATTAAAAAAATGGCAATTCAACAACAAAAAAGTTGTGATAGAGCTTAAAACTGTTTGCTGATCATGTGTATGTATTTTCCCATGAAAATGTTTCATATACTGGCAACCTCATACTAAACATGTACTAAAAACTAAAAATATATCTAGAACTTTGAAAACGTGTACTAAAATTTTATCTACATCCACCTACCCTGTTCTGCGGCCTCCAATTGACGTTTATGCAAAGAAAAGTTTGTAAGCGTACTGCTGCCCTCTAAATGATGAAAACTACAAACTCATGACACGTTAGCTAGTAATAGAAGGTGGGGGAAAAAAAGAAAACCACTGCACCAAACCAACCTATAATCCAAATATAACCTGGCTAAAGGCTGCAGACATCACTACGGGCCTGTTAGGCCCCTTACGGTTTCTAAAAGCGGTTTTTGGCTTTTGCTACAGTACCTAACTTTTAAATGGAGTATTTTCTCAAGAGGGAATCTACAAGTTAATTGTAGTACACGTTAAAAGTCTAACATCTGTATCAACCAAAATCGCAAGCGAGAATCTCTCTCTTCGCAATCTCTGTCGCAAACAGCCAAAATTCAAAAATTTCAGCTAAAAGCCATAAGCCGCAGCAAAAAAGAACATGCCCTTAAATGATTTATATAGTGATGAAATTTAAATTTGGAAAATGTTGCAAAAAAAATTTTAGGAGAGGGCAAAGGCTTTAGTTTCATTAGAAATCAAAAGGAAGTTGTTAAGAAAAACATTAAAAATAACTAGGATCCTACCACCTTATCCTGTAATTTGTGGAACCCCATAGAATAGAATAGATAAGTCAACTAGTCTTCTGCCAGCAAGAGCATTACCTTCAGAACCAACAGGCCAAGCCGGAGCTTTAGTGGGAGCATCAAGTCGCTGCAAAATCTTTTCATCTGATCTCATAATGGTGATAGAGAATCCTTTTGAAATATTTATGTATGTTACTTACAATAAGTTAATCAATCAGCCATAAGTCTACTGCTTGTATAGAAGATGAAAATGCACAATATATAAAGCATGTTGCAGGAAAAATAAAGTGGCTATCTCAGTGAAGATTCGATGAGATTTGGTCAAAGAAAAATTCATACTGTTGCATATTCAAGCAACCACCATATCATCATAATTCATGTAGAATATTAATTAAAGTTGAGAGATGTTCATAAAGCTTAGTCACTGACTCATTTTAGGTCCTTCAGCAGAACCTAAGGTTCTCTTAGAGAGAAGAAATTCATCCAAGAACTAACCAGCCATATCAAGTGATGACATAAATGTTCTAGTGTAGACTCTGTCAACAGCTATCCCATACTCCAATTGTAACTCAGGAACCGCTTTTCTTGCTGCAATCATAAGTTCCATGATAGGAGTGGCACCCAATCTGTATTTCAAAGATGGGATTAAACAACAAAGTACGGTGTAGTCAATTCATAGTGTAACAATGCAGAGAAAGAAAGTAGATACTCTGATGCAGTAATACACCTCTTCAAAGAGATCACACATCATCACAGTGGAATTTATAATAGGACTTTATATGGAAGATAAACATATTGTAGCACGCTCACACATACTTTTAAAAAGTGGAAAGTTGATCAACAAGCATTATCACTAACAGAATTCAGAATGACAAACATTAGGTAGAACCACAAGCTTGAAATGATGTACAAGGCAGGCCAAAACTAGATTCAGATATCGCACTTACAACACTTTGCCTGAGTTGGTCCTATGACCCCTTCCAGCTATTCCTAGCCTATATTAGCCACAGAGTGAAGGGCTCTAGAATGCCCTACCAAAGTTTCTTTGAGACGATGCCACTACAAAATCAGAAATGATATTTTTTTCGCCAGGAAGGCATATTTTCTTAGTTCCACGGTATGAACAGGGTGTGCAGGAGGACATCAATAAGCCACCTTTCTAGCCATGTTCATTTGTTGTATGATCAGTAGGGAAGAGATAATCTCTCACTGAATCCACTCATAATGTTTCATCTATGAAATCATTCTCCTGTGAATGCTAAATTGCTACCCTGCTTCGATTGTAGCGTTGTACATTCAGGATAAAGTTCTCGAGAACATTTTAACATTTTTCACTATCCAAATAAATGGGCAACGAGATAGATAAGTGTAGCTGGAAAAACTGTCCACCTTAGGTCAGATCAATATACCAAAAGCATTAAATTACCTAATCACTGTGAAAACTGCAAGTACTGAATAGTCTGCAAACCAATATAATTATCCTCATCATATTGAGTATTTCTGTTAGTGATCTATCACATACTGATAGTGCAAATATTACTCAATTCATACAGGGACACTAAATGTTCAGAACTGTAGTTACCCATTGATTAGGAGAACAGCATTGCTCCCTCTTGTGATAGGAAGATACTGTGTTTCCTGCAAGGATGCAAGAGCACCACATGAATAAACAGAAGTGCCTAGAACTAGGCAGTACAAACAAGCATTTACTTGCAATTTAGAAAAAGAGGGGGCTGTCTGAAAAACAAAGAATTTCAGAACCTACAAGCTTTAGTTTTCGCCATTTCAGAATAAGTTGTGGCAAGCTAAACTACGCGTAGTGTTAGATTTCATGAACAATGGAAAACATGGATTCATGGTACTGAAACAAAACGGATAAAAATGAAAACAAAAACTCTAATTAAAATTATTCAACTGAAGAAGAAATGGAGAAACATAAAGAGGTTAGTAATAAATAAATCGCAAACCACAAACATACCTGTGACAATATCTGCTTAAGAACATGTTCTACCACTACATCAACTGGCTGGAGCTCAACAACAGCAACACCAGGTTCTCCATGCTGGGAAACAAATCAGATGCTTTTTATTTGGGGAAAAGAAATTTCACAGCTCCCAGGTATGTTAAAAACAACACAAATGCACAGAAACTAATAACCAAATCCAAGTATGCCAACTGTCTTTGTGATCTATGAGAACAATAGCTGTTGTGGCTTAAACTTACAATTCCAAGGCCAAGCTCCATTTGCTTAGGACCTAAACGATCAGAAGTTACTTGCCCAGGCAACGTGCAAACAGAAAGTGCAACTCCCATTGTACCAACAACCTCAGATGCATGCTTTGCTTCTGCAGCAACATCTGCAAGAGATAAACCAGCATCTGCAGCAGCCCCAGCAACCTGTAAAATCCAAACGAACTTAAGGCTTCAGAGGACAACAAAAAATAAATACAACAATGCATTGATTCCTTCCAATCAGAATGACCAGAAAATGTTGATGAACCACAAGGCCAGAATTTGTTCACCATGCAAATGTACATAGGAAGAAACAAAACATTACCCTAACTAAACAATTTTTACACATAACATCAGCTTCTCCAAGTATAAGCTGGCAAAAGGACGGTTCCATTAGACAAAAAATTACCCTTACAGAAGAGATCTCTGATGCCACTTGACCAGGTTATTCGAACTAATTACATTTTAGTATCTGCTAACGTGATTTCCACATCTAGCAGACTAACACCAAACTTGAAAATGTTTCGTGTGTTCGCTTTAGACAGGCATGGTGCAGGATGGTCAAACTAGACGGAAAAGGGGGCTTGCATGAACAAGTGGTAGATCAATCGAAAGGGAAGGGATTTCGTAGGTCGGCTTTGCTCAATAAGTTGCAAAGTGTAGCATGCTGGTAATAGACACAATGCATAAAAGAGAATGTAAGATTGAGAAGACAATAGCAACAATAAAATACCTTATGCACAAGAATAGTTCCTGCTAAACCTCTTCTACCAGCTATCCCTCGAGGTGGGGGAAGGGCACAATCATCTCCAACAATAACCATCTACAGTTGGTGGATAAATACTGATTAAAAGGTAATTTTAACATGATCTTCTATACTAAGGCAGTAAGATGCTATATACTCGTCAACCTCCATCCTGTAGCCTTCAGATTTTGCCTGCTCAGCTGCTAATCCAAAATTAAGTCTATCACCAGTGTAGTTCTGCAAATATCCAACAACCAAACGTGAGAAAAGAAATGCAGCATAAGTGCATAATTAAGATGTGTTTGGTACAAATACAATGACTAAAACAGATACACTTCAACAGAAATAAGCACTGAAGATTAAATATTGGCAAAACAGAACCAGTATCACTGCATCAAGAATGCATCAATATCCAAATAAGCCCCAGTAGCCCAGTTTTTTTTTTAAGCACAGGTCAAGGGCAGCCTTTATCAAACAATAGTCAACAGCAGCATAAATAAAAAGAAGAGAACAAGATTTCTTATCTAGGTTGCCCGGATACGCTGATACCAATACGGACACACGATACATTGATACCACGATACGTCATTTCCCCAAAACACCGCTACGGTGATACTGTATATATAATAATAATAGTAAACACAGAAATTAATGATTTCTTATAAGAAATGGGAATACCATTGATTGTAGGTAGAGCCATTGACTATAGAAGGACTGCTGCGCAAAGACCGCAATACCCATCAGCAAACCATTCCTTATCCCCTTACCAAATCGTAGACCACATCCTCTGTTTCTCTCTCTCTCTCACCATTCCCCATCTCTGTCTCTCTCCCACGCTGTCGCCTGGAGCGCCGTTTATCCCCTTCTTCTCTGTTTCTCTCTCTCCCACACCATTCCCCATCTCTGTCTCTCTCCCACGCTGTCGCCTGGAGCGCTGCTTATCCCCTTCTTCTCCATCCCCATCTCCTCACTCCTCTTAATCTCCTCCCCTTCTCCATCAGGATCACAAACCCCACCTCCCAATCTCCTCATTCCTCCTGATCTACTCAAAACACCCCCACTCCTCCCCTCCTCATCGATCTGCACCAGCTTGTGCCACTAGTCTGCAGGGGGAGAGGGGCATCGGCTGGGCATGGGGACCTGGGGGAGAGAGGAGTAGGGGCGTCGACGTGGGGAGGCGAGAGCACAGCGATGGAGTGGGGGCGAGAGGAGCAGGGGTGGCAGCATGAGGCGAGAAGGGGTCGTGGGATGGTAATAAACTATTTGGGCGTCTCCTTCCGAGTTGGTAGAGGTATTAGGGTTAGGAGGTACTGGGGAGGTGCTGGAGAAGTATCCAAGAAGTATCAAGAATTATTTTTCTTTTTTTGAAAAATAGGAAAATCATCGATACAGGCAGGATACATATCAGGCTATATCCGTATCCAATACTGATACACCGATTTTGGGAAGTATCAGCGTAACGTAGTTTCTTGTCTTAGATTGTAATTCAAATCTCAAGGGTGTTTCCTCAAAAAGTCTCAAGGGTGTTTCCTGTATCCTTTCTAAGTCTTTTACCAGAGCCAGTTTCTTAAGGCAACACAGGAAATTCGATGGAGAGAGAGCAGGAAATAAAAATATCTAGAATAGAGAAAAAATAACAAACTTGCAAAGCACTTCGAGAAGGAGAGACAACAGAGCTTGAACTTTTTTTTACTAAAATTACCAAAAACTCAACGAATATCCATAATTGAACCCCCAAACCGTTTTTATATATAAAAGGTGGTCTTGGCTCTGGACACTCTACACAAACAAAGCCTGTTCAAGCAAATTCCATCTACCGCAGCGACAACCCACAGTTACTGTTACCAAAAGACACAATGTAAGTGATTTTAGCACACCACCGCCAGGACAGTTTAATTTGCTCCAAGTTCATTTGTGGAAATCCGAGCTAATAAGTTATTTTGGAAAAACAAGCCCCTCTCCATCTGTCTATACGAGCGTGCCCACACACGTGTGCAGTTGTGTAAGCACACACAAGTCGAACAGGTGGAGAAAACAGTAGTACATTTTCACGTGATGATCAAATAAACATTGCTCAACCCCAAAGCATAAGATGATGCAATATTGCAGGTGCATTAGGTGTTTCCTATTATCTCATGATTGCCCTTTCACAATAGAGGTTACAGAGTACCTTTACTATCAGAAGGCACCCCATGGGACCTGTCACAGCTCGAATAGCCTACAATGAAAACATGAAGTTGAAAAAATGTGAGCTAGGGTGATCTTAGAACAAAAGCAGCTTGGCACAGTTTTACTGAAAGAACCATACAGCTAAAATAGAATCAACAGGTGGAGAAGCGAAAACATCTCCAGAAACAGCAGCTGTCAACATTCCTGGCCCAACAAAACCAGCATGGGCTGGCTCATGGCCACTTCCACCACCTACAAACAAAATTGCATGCTACAATGAGATGTTATAATATGACTTGAACAATATAAAATTTACCAGCCAACATCCTGCCTTAAAGTTAACAGTTGTGATGTTTTATGCAGGAAGAACGCTTATTTGTATAGAAGTGTCTATTGGACTTTGGCATCAGTGATTGCAAGGAGATCAATTGCAGCTGGCTAGAGCAAACGCAGACTCAGACGCATATTTATTAGATCTCCGATCAATACAGGGAAACAACAATAGCATTTCCATGTTGCCCATTTCATGATAACAACACAAGAGTTTCCTTAATAAACAGTAAGTAAATAGACAATATTCATATTGGGCAACTTCAAACTGTATCTTCGATGTATTATATTTTAGATGACAACTTACCCATGACAGGTTAACTCGGTACAGGGTTTTCATACATCATAACAACATATACATTTGTAGATCATTTTCATCTATAATGCCAGAGCACTGGATGTCTTAACTCTTTAGCAATTGTAATCAAAGTAGAGGATCAGTTTTGTTCACCCAGATCAAAATATTAAAATTTGAGCAGGTGTTAAAATAATAAATAATGGACTACAAGCTCATCAATGTAGGTTCCAAGTCTGTTAAAACATGAGCGAGCACCTTCAGATAAAAAATGTTATAGACACAATTCAAACACAGGAAAAACAAGCACGAAGACCAGTACAGTGCATGACAGTATACACATGCACTCATGGAGAATATAGTGGTAAGGACAACGACTACCAAATCACAATAATGCATGTAGATATTATCTGATAATGTGCATTACTCCATTCCTCATGGTGATATCTATGAGTGCTACAAACATGAGAGTTCAAGACAAAGAGAGGACTGCTCGCTCAATACAACTCTTAGATGGGCAACCTAGAGCATAATGGCAAAAACAGTGTTCAAACACCATGACAAACATAATGGATTTGCCCGGTAAGGACCATGATGTACCATAATCACATGGGAAAGCAGCATGCCTCTTTTATATAATGCCACAGCATGCAGTGCGCCTCTGTTACGTGCAATACACTGTCCTGTGCCCTCCAACAGCGATATCCTCAAAGCACAAATCCAACATTGTACTTGTACTGTACAATAAACCTCCCATTTTAACATACCACATAATCCCAAGCAACCAAGAGTATGCACACCATCATATCACATTATCACTCCAAAAACTTGCAAAATTGAAATAGGACATACTGATCCTCAATTCATTCGTAATTTCAGAATTACATTCTAAAAATAGATAGATGGGCCCATGCTTGCTTTCAGAGGTAAGATGACATGTTCTCACAAAAATCATAAATGCAAAAATGAGAGGGGGGATACCAAAGTGGACCGTAATTACAAGGGCTTGGACTCCATCCTTTCATGTATATTTTATCTAAAACTGCCAGCTTAAAGGATGAAAGAGGTAACACCATTACAAAAAGAAGTAAAGAATCATAGACTATCAATGTAGAGAAATCAGTCCTGGAGTAAACCAACTTAATATAACATTCAAATTTTATGTGTGGAAGCGAAGACTCGGCCAGGAACTGGTTAGCAACCATCTGAAATTTCACGGGACAAGCAATCACCTGGAGTCCTGGACCAATTTTTGATGTTGCATGACGTAAATTGGCATGAACCAGATCCGGCCCTATCAAGTCAGTCGTTAACCAGCAAAAGCGGTAACCCTACTAACATTGGATTGAACTTTGGGCTGGTTGGAGAAAGATGGAATGTGTGAGCCTCTTCGATCGGGTCCCAAGCAAATATGGCCGGTGGCAAGGATAGGGCCCTGTGGTGCGGTGATTGGAGAATGGTTGACACTTGACAGCATAAGTTTTTGTGTGATAGGATCAACGAATTCCATGTGGTAAGCAGTTTTAGTTGGTGTTGTGGTTGTGGGTCAGGATGTTTGGATCAGATGTTAGATATTGCGATATTTTTTATGGGTTATTGGGTTTAGATGATGATGCTCAGCAAATCCAAGGTTTGTTGTTTTTTTCTTTGTTGTGTTTGGTCTTGTAGCTTGAACAATTTGCTTAATGAAATTGGGGGCAAGTCTCCTGCTTCCAGAAAACCTACTAGCATTAATTAACTAACTATTTAATGAAAATACCACACGGTGATTTGCAAGCAGATCTCCAAGCTAGATCATACCATATGGTATTCTAAACAGAAAGCAATTCGGCAGCATTTCAGATATTTGCACATAATGCAGCACTCAATCATCACATTAACAAAGCACAGTCCCCAACAAGGCTGTACCTGAGATGACCGCAACCTTGTCATAGGCACCACGCAAGACATCAGCACGAAGAACAACCTTAATCTGCACACATTTTAGGGAAATTTTGTCACGAAGTGCTCGTCAGACAACTTCAAAATCGTTTTCTCTGGCGAGCATCATCACCTGAGGGAACCCGTCCAGGTACTGCAGACCAGGGTAGGTCTCCACCAGCCCCTCGATGAACTCCGTCACCACATCTGCAAAAGTGAACCAATCCGACCCCCCGCCGAGACCATCGGAAGTGATTAAACCCTAGGAATCGAAAAAAAAAACCTCCCGAAAATCAGCGGAAAATGGGGGAATGGGCGCGGAGGCGGGTACCGTTGGGGTCGTTTATGAGCTTCTTCCCATGCAAGGCCATGGCGTAGGGGCACCCGCGGCGGCGTGATCTCCGGCGATCGCCGGCGGAGGAGCGGGAGAGAGATTGGGGGAGAAGCGGCGAGTGGTACGATGCAAGTCGCCTCCCCTTTACTGTGGGCTTTCCCTTGCTTCTTCGAGGAAGCGGCGGCTTATCCTTTTATAGACGCGGATTAGCAGTTCATGGAATTACGGAAATGCCCCTCTTGGTAGAACCCCACTCCTCGTGGACTTCCATGCGCTTTTCCATATTCTCCCCCCTTTTCTTCTTTAAAGAAACGGAGATTGAGGGTCTGTTCTTTTCGGCTGCAGCTTATGGTTTTTGGCTGAAATTTTTGAATTTTGTCATTTACTGGTGCAGATTACGGAGATAGATACTCACTTGTGATTTTGGCGGTCATGGATGTTGGGCTTTTAACGTGTAGATCGTTTAACCTGTAGACCCCGTCTTGAGAAAATACACCGTTTGAAAGTTAGGTACTGTAGCAAAAGCCAAAAGCCGCCGGCTTCGGAGGAAAAAAACAGGCCCTGAGATTGATGAAGAGGGGATTCATGTCATAATTTATTTCTTGGGTCAAAGATTTTATTTATGTCAATTGGATAGTAAGATATTTCTGCTGTAAAATTGCTATAAAGTAATGAACAATGTGTGGACATACCCAAACAATACAGATTTTTTAGATGGAGAGATGGGAAAATAATGCTTGCCAATAATTTATTTGGTGGATGGGAGATTTCGATACGATTGGATAGTGAGATATTGCTGTTGCAAATTTGCTATAAAGTAATGAACAACATGTGCACATAAGCAAACAATCCAGATTTTTTAGATAGAGAGATGGAAAAATAATGCTTGCCAATAATTTATTTGGTGAATGGGAGATTTACCTACGATTGGATAGTAAGATATTGCTATTGCGAATTTGCTATAAAGTAATGAACAACATGTGCACATAAGCAAACAATCCAGATTTTTTAGATAGAGAGATGGAAAAATAATGCTTACCAATAATTTATTTGGTGAATGGGAGATTTCCCTACGATTGGATAGTAAGATATTGCTGTTGCAAATTTGCTATAAAGTAATGAACAACGTGTGCACATACGCAAACAATCCAGATTTTTTAGATAGAGAGATAGGAAAATAATGCTTGCCAATAATTTATTTGGTGTGGGAGGTTTCCCTATATTTATTGTGTGCTATAAATTATAAAGCGCTTAGTAGAAAAATAAGATACACAAAAGGTCGAACTGATTTATATTGTTGAAGATAGGTGGAACCATGCGTCTATTAACACCATGTTGCCTGTTCCACCACGTCATCAAGCTTCTCAAATTTTGTGAGAGAATTGCAATGTTGATGAAGTTATTTTCATAAATTCTTATGTAAGTGATGTGTTGATACTAATTATAGGTGACGTATAAAAGTTTCTAAAAAAGAAAACTGTTTTTTCTTAGCACTATTCATTTCTTAGAGTTTATATACAGTGTGAGTTTGTACTTCAGATTTCACTAGTGTTTTTTCCCTACCTTGAAAATTTCAGTCAAGTGTTTGTGAGGGTAAAAGGATTGCTACTTGTGATATACTTCCCTGCTTCTTTTAATAATAACTCATCCGTTCCAAAATACTTGCCACTCTTGATTTTTCTCGGTATCTAAAGTTAAACTTTGATTCTTAATTTTGTAGTAATATATTTATAAAATGTTGTGGAAGTATGATATTATGAAAGCCTTTCTTACGACAAATCTAACAATACCATTTTAGTACAACCAATCTAAATGTTTAAATAATATTATTGATTAAAGATTATCAAATTTGACTGGTCTAAATCAACGGTGCCAAGTATTCTAAATTTGACGAATTATTGGGAACTATGGTGTTTGATGGTAAGTATGTAATTTGTGGTGATGTGGATGGCGAGGATGGGAAGAGGTGATGTGGAGCTTTCTAGAGCGGACAAACGGCCTGCTGGATTGCGGGGAGGGGACTTTTCTGGGGTACGTCCCCACGCACAAGAAGTGAGGTAGTACTTGTGATGCTAACACGTGTCATTAATTCGGATTTAAATTATTTTTTTCAGAAATTTTAGGAAGTTTTATAAATACTTCAGAAATAAGAAATAAAATCTAAAAATTTCAGAAAAATTCATAAAATTCCTGGAGCTGTTTTAGACTTAGAAAATAAAATTTTAATTTAACTTTGGCCATAAATTTTTTACAATAATATTTTTTAGCTTTTAAAATTGATTTTTAATTCCAGAAAAAGCTCAAAAATTCCTGAAAATGCTTTAGACTTAAGAAAAATATTTCCAACTTATAGTACTTTTTACCTTTGAAATTGATTTTAAAATCCTATAAAATCACAAAAAATCCAAATAAAAACCAAATGCTTTGAAATAATTAATTTGAACCACAAGATACTCCTTTATCACTTTAGGTATACTCGCATACCAATTATAAGATACTCTAAGTATTTTTATAAAAATTTAAAGACCAACTATAAGTTGGAAATATTTTTCTTAAGTCTAAAGCATTTTCAGGAATTTTTGAGATTTTTTTGGAATTAAAAACCAATTTTGAAAGCTAAAAAAATATTATTGTAAAAAAATTAAGGCCAAATTTAAATTAAAAATATTTTTTCTAAGTCTAAAACAGCTCCAGGAATTTTATGAATTTTTCTGAAATTTTTAAATTTTATTTAGTATTTCTGAAGTATTTATAAAGCTTCCTAAAATTTCTGAAAAAATTAATCAAAATTTAAATCCGGATTAATGACACGTGTTAGCATACGCCTATACGCTTCACCTATACGCTGCGGAAGATGCGATACGGAAGGCTGTACACAGACACAACTAATCTGACGAATCCAAAAAAAATGAAGAAAAACCAAGCCGCACAACGCAGTGATCACGTAACTGGCACAGGGGGTGCTCGGCAGGGCACAAGCCGGTCGGCTTTTGGCAGCTGCTACAGTACCTAATTTTTAAACGGAGTATTTTCTCAAGACTGGGTCTACAAGTTAAACGTAGTACACGTTAAAATCTTAACATATGTACCAGCTAAAATCACAAGTGAGTATTCGTTTTTTACTAGTTTTTTTGTATTCGTTTGCGTTGTCCGTGATGAGCTAACATATATTTTTTTCTATTTTTATTTTTTTAAATTTAATTATGTCAAATAAGTCATCTTCAACTACAGTGAAATTTCAACCAATACAATAAAATTTTAACCACTACAGTGTAATTTTAGCCATAAACCACAATGTCAGGAATCCACGTACCGAACTCTGCTGCTCTATTCCACGCAAAAAATTGTACCAACACACGTGTTGACATCCGCCATATGTACGGACAAGAGTTGAATGGAAACGGGATCGCTTAGGCTCCAGTTTGGAACGCGCGAGTTCCTTATGAATCCCGTATGAATTAACATGTTTACTACAAAAGTTCTGTGATCCAAAAAAAGAGGAGCATATGGGTAGTATGAAAATGTGGCCGGCGATTTGGCTGAGCCTCGGTTTAATGGAATCTGAACAATTCCATCTCAAAAAGGGAAAAAAAGAGAGATTAGCATCGGAGCAGTATGGAATTTATACGGCATGGATCAGAAGCAACAACCGATATGATTCATGCCGTCCACCGTGGGGTGAAGAGGAGAGAATTGAAACGGACATACATCCACAGAATCGTGGACTATCCAGCCCATAAAAATGGTTCACGAAATGGCAGCATGTGTAAGCCTTGTGACGCTTCTCTGCAACAAGCTTGAAGGGCAATTTCCTAAGCACCTAACGGTGCAAGATGTACAGAACCTTGAGTTAGAACCATAAATGGAAGTGCACAACATGGCACAAGGTTCAACAATAATCACACCATGTACAACATGACAGCCCTATTCCTAGAAATTGCGTTTCAAAAGTATCTAACCAAATGGCATGTTACATTGGGGCCTGAAATAGACAAAACTGTAGTTATATTACAGCACAACACAGGGCAGACATTGGTAGTACAAGGCGCGATGACCATCCCTAGCAGCACAACATCATGATCGGTTTGAGTCAAGATTGCGTTTGGACTTTGATCCATGCTGTTGGCGCGGTCGTGGTAGAACATATTTCATCTTGATCCATCAAAACTTCACGGTGCTTAGGTGCCAAGAGAAAATGGTAAGGCACTCAGTATAGTGCAAACATCACGATCCAATAGCAACCGTGTCATGAAGATATTGGCTCATAAGGAAAAGAAAGCCACGGGTGTTTCAATGCTTCTGAGGCACTTGGACGCTTCTTTGGATTTACCTCAAGAAGGTATGCAACAAATTCAATGAAACCTTGATCAGCCATGGGCAGGCGGTGCCGCAAAGATGTCTTCTTCGGAATCAAGTATTCCAGCCTGTTACTTTCCTGAAACACAATCAATTGCAACTTATTACAGAACAGATGATATTTTAAGGAGGTGTTTGCTAAAATCAGGTATGCCTGTGATAGGGAAAGTAAAAAAACACATATTAAAGAGTTCAAACCTGATTTCTTTCATACAACATGTGGTTCTTTGTGAAGTGTTTGTAAGTATCACGTCCCTGTGCAAGCATAGCTTGTTCTATGGAACCAATGATGCCCATCACACGTGCAAGTAATGTAGCAGGAGAATCGTTTTGGAAAAGGACCTGAAGAACACAGAGCATACAAAGATCAGCTAACGTATTCTACAAGTGTAAAACAAGAAATAGATGATTACAAAAATCTTCTACAAACAAGGAAAGAAAATCACAAATATGCTTATTAATGAGTCACATAGTTTTCTAATCACCTTTTCTCAACACGAGACCATTCCTGTTGTTATCAGCATGGACCAATGAATATTAAATGTATCTTACTATGATAAAGAACATATAATAAAGAGAGAGCAACACAATGAAAGACGTACCGAAAGACATATTTTCTTTTTATTTTAGTAAACTCCACTTTTGCATTGTGAAACAACCACAATGAGCACAGTTGAAGTTTGAAACTGCTAAGAACTGTAATAATCAGTATTCAGTAACCACTTACATTTCCAGTGCAAAGTTCCGCTAGTATACATCCAAGTGACCATATATCTATCTTTTTGTCATAAGGCAGGCCCAATATAACCTCAGGTGCACGGTAAGATCGTGATTGCACATATGAACATAGATGATCTGTCTCAAAACAGCTACTGCCAAGGTCAATGACCTTTACTTCACATCTGCTGTAACTCTTAACCAATATGTTCTCTGGCTTGAGATCACAATGAATAAGACCAAGTCCATGCAGAAACTGCAGTGCCTCCAGACACTGAATGGCTATTGACTGCAAAAGGTGTATAACAAAGGAAAAGATACATTACTGACATGAAAAATTGAAATATCATGTCCAATTACTGAAAGCGAAAACATTAAATCACCATCAGCGGATCTTATAGCTTAGTAATACCTGCAGTCTTGGCATTGTAAAGTAAACCTCGCCTCCTGATTCTCTGTTAAACTTTTGAAACTCATACAAGTTTGCCTTCAGAAGTTCACAGACTATCAGCAAATGTTCCTGCAAACAAATACTTGAAATAAGTGCTACAGAAAACACAACTTTGTGTCCAGCAATGATTTATTCATAGCCAGTAATAATCTTGCCACATGTTAACTCGGCAGCAGAAACCATGGTGTTGGCTCTGATAGCAAGTTGTTATGAACCTTAGTTTATAGGGTTAGACACCACCGAGAGGATGGCTAGGTGGTGGCGGCGTGGTTGGGAGAGAGGAGAGACTATAGATGAGAATGACTTTGTTATTTCTTGTTCGGTTCCAATAGCATGCGACATCCCCCTTATATAAATGGTGTCCCCCTAACAGATAAAGCCTAATCTTAATCATATCTCTAACAAATAGAAACTAATATCATATCCCTAACAAATAGAAACTAATCTCTAACTTCCTAATAATGAACCGGTTGGCCTAGTGCACATGCCCATGACAGATAGAAACATCAAAATTTCAAATATACCATACTGCAATGTGGATGTCAATACTTAAGTAGAAAAGCTGTGATAAACTCAATGCTCCACAGAAACTAAATATCACTAAAAAATGATTGACAGAAAGTAAAAGCTTAAACTTACCCGATAGTAGAAGTAATCATACAGACGCAAAAGGTGGTACTTGTCAGCAGGGTCATGCTTGTTAACATACTTCAGAAGCTTGATCTCATCAAGGCTCTGGTCGAAAAAATCTTTATTGTTCTTTATGATTTTAACGCACACATCCATTCCCGTGTGTAAATCATGTGCCTGGATAGCTTTGCTGAACGCTGCTGATCCCAGATACTCCGTGACATGGTAACGTCCAGCAATAACAGAATTGAGAACAACATGGAAATTTTTGTCTTCTTCAAAGCCAGTTCTGTTATATATTGTTAACAGGAGAGAATGTCAGATAAAACCTTTTCAGAGAAATAAATTATTGCTGCTACACTGTAACACCAAGAAGCATGAATAGAGAAGTGGGCTGGACATAGCTATTTCCTTTTTATGATTTAGTCCAAATTAAGAAATAAAAAGAGCAATTAAGGAGAAGGGAAAAAACCTGTTTTTTCTATGCACAATCTTCAGATTGAAAGTTTCAAATTCTTCCTCTTGGGCCTTTATCTGCCTTACTTGTTCTTGCAATGCTGCTGCTTCCTCATCATCTAAGGTGGTTCCAGTGTCCTCTTCTTGTGCATCATCTAGTTTGTGATGCCGAGCATTCATTGTGTCCTCTGCTTCATCGTAAGCATTATTCAAAGCAGATGATGCACTTGAATTTCTTGATCTGACAACATCAGAAGTCATTTCATCTCGAGAACTCCTTAGAGAAGACTCGCTATTCTTTTTCCTCCATGTGGCAAGCATATCATCTGATACCATGCCATTTTGACAGTCATCAGGATCGTTAATCGAATACATATCATCCTTCTTTGACCACAAAGATTTAACATCAGATTCAACATTTTTTCCAGTATGCAATGGTGGTGGAAAAGAAAATCCACCATCAGTGCCCTTCTGGATATCAGCAACATAATTCATTTGGTCCTGGTTTGCTCCTTTCATATTTGCCTTTTTCTTTTTGTTTTCCTGCTGAGAATGTCTTTTCCACCAATGCTCATATTACTTTCATTGAAGTATTCTATGTCTCCTTCACTGCTTCCTCCAATTAGGCTTTCACGCACCTCACTGCCAATGTCAGCAGCATCACTGCTTATACCAACACCAATTGACCTAACTGAACCATGCTGATCATCCTCCACAAAAGGGTCATCAGGATGAGGTTGTTCAGAATCATTAAGGAATTTTCCATTTCCTAACATGCCTAATTCACTATTCTGTGAAACAAAACCCTGCCAGACTGGTTCAGAGTGCATCAAATTTAGTTCTTCTGGACCCAGAAGTTGACCATCATATTGAGCAATCATATCATTATCAGGAATCCCATGTCCCATTGGTCCCTCCGAAGTACCTATCTGTGCAATGTTCTTCCCGTGAAAATATTGCTCACCAGATATGTAGGAATCCTCCTCAACAAATGATTGGTCATCATCGTCATCCTTTGCAGGACGATCATGTCGATCAGGCCCAGTTGTGTGGCCAGTTGTCTTCTCATTATCACTAGGATAGTCAATCTCATGTGCTAGAAACCAGGTTTCATCCTCAATTGGTTGTCTGGTGTAGCCAACATCATCGTCGTCATCATACTCATCAGAATCCCAATACTCATTTGGATATTCAAGCGAATCATCACCAATTGTTGCAAAACCAGATACCAAGTCAGAAGTATCCTCTGCAATACCATGACTGACAGACAACCAACTACTTCCAATTGTGTGTCTTCCACCTGATTTTTTTTTTTTTTGCATATAGGTCAAAACTTAAGTGCCAAACAATTAGCAAGCTAAGATAAAGTGTCACCACACATTAGCAAGTCTCTGAAGCATGGAAAAACACTCAATATAGTTTCACTATTAAAACTTTGCATATCAGCATTATCAAAAGATGAAAGAGTTTTGAAATAAAATTTCCTACAAAAGATTTACAAGAAATCAATTGGGAAACATGGGAAGCCATCGCTAAATATTCCTTTCAGAAAACACATTAGAGAGTAATAAATCCAATTGGACACTCTACAGTTGGAAAGACAATATGTAGTGTTCACAATTAGAAAACACAATTTCTACAGCATTTTGTAATGTTCACACGTCAGAAAACATAATTTCTACAGCTTTTTTGTAATGTTCATACATCGAGGAATAAATAGATGTCTTGATCTAGCTCCTATAAATCGTCATATTCATCTTCTTTCTTAACAGAAGTAAAAAATCCTATTGGGCACTCTACAGTTGTACTCACTAGCAGTACTCACTTTCTTGCTTCAGTCATGCCTGTAGTTTGATTCAATTGTTAATATTTGTCAGTTCCATGGGGCAGGTATGAGCAACACAGTGGCAGGTTTCATAGAAAATTTGATGTAAGATGAGCATGTAAAAAATCAAACAGGTTACTTCTGTAGAGCAATGTTCTGTGCAGCTTGAGGGTAAGGTAGAATATATAGCTTTCAATTTGTGTTTTAAGTAAAAGATTAGAATGTCACTGTGTCACTATTAAACTCGTTTGCAACATACCTGATGATGCTATTTCTTGCCCAATAGGAACATCAAGATAAGACCCAATCATATAGGCATGGTCTGCACTAGATATAGAATGCTTGGCTCCAGATTCATGATGATTGATCTTTTCCTCCCAATTCATATTAACTAGCTTGTCCTCAGACTTGAGCCTCACAGGCGGCAACTTCGGAAGCTCTTCACGTTGGTTCTCTCCCATAAGCTGCAGATTGAAACATCGGTCAGCAACCTGATCCACATTGTCCTGGGACTTTCCCAAGTAATACTGCCTATTCCCTCATCAAGCTGCCCCTTTGCTGCTTGTCCAACACCATCCGCATCAATGCTCTTCTTAATGTCCTTCCTCTCATTTCCATCATGGTGTGTACTATGGTAACTAGATGATGGAATTTCTGCAGGAATGGAAGCACTGTCTTAACTGCACAGCCATTCAAGAGCTCCTCTTTTTCTGGAACCAGATTTTTATCCCTGGAATGACCTGGTTCATTGATTTCACTTCTCCCTGCAACATCAACTTTTCCCTTCCCTCTTCCAAAATAGACTTTTTGCTCCAGCACCGGACCAGGCTGCTCAGTTCCAACACCACGATCCCTCTTCTCGGCTAACAATGTACCACGGCGATGTCTTGGCACCTCCTCCGACACCAGAAGCTCTGCCAATTGCTCCACAGTGCTGTTGGCAATGCTAAAGTTCCAGGATACAGATCCCCTGTATTGTTCTCCTGAGGCAGGCCGATCCCTGACCCCTTCCTCCAATCTGAACCATTCAGCAGGCCTCCAACATCAATCTCCTTCACAATGAACTCCCTCGATGAGTCCACGCTCCTCACCGACGCAGCACCTCTCATCCCTGCAATGGAACCCACCTCGGAGGAGTCCTGCTCGCCATCCTCCTTGGGTTCAGCTACACGCCTCTGCGTCGTCAGCCCATTCAAATCACCCCGGCCATTGAGCTCCCCTCGGAGCACGGCCTCGGCCTTGGCGAACCGGTTCTTCCGCAGGAACTCCAGCACCAGATCGATGTTCTCCGACATGGTTCGCTCCGGTATCAGCTAACCCAGAAGCAGAACCCACCAAAACGCTTACCAAGACCGCAGACCAGCTAAAGGCGGCGCCTTGTTGGAGCCAAAGCCAGCCGAATCGAAGCTTCAGCCCGTCCGGGACTTGCGAGGCCGACCAATGCCACGGCGGCGCGGCGCGTCCCCCTCGAAAACCCCCACGAACCGAGCCCGGGAGCTCCTCCGTATCGCGCGACCGCAGCAAGAACAAGAACCAACCCCTAGGGCGAAACGAAACCGCAGACGCCCCGCAGCGCAGGGCACCGCACCGGCATGCAGACACGAATCCACAGAGCCAAGCGCGAATCGCGGAAACCCTAGCCGCCGCCCACCCCCGCCCGGCGCGAGAGGAGAGGAGAGGAGGGGCAGGGCAGAGGACGGAGCAGGTGGGTGACGCGCGGGCCCGGTGGTCAGCAGGGACCTAGGCACGGCAGATCAAGAGCGGGCTGCGCCCGTGCGGATCCGGCGGCGGCGAGGCGGCGACGGCGGGGAGGCATTGGGGGTGCGGGGTGTGAGGTGGAATCAGGGCGCGGCCAGCGTGGCTGGGGAGCGGAGTGGTGGTCGTGGTGGTGGTCGTGGTAAGAACGGAAATAGCGAGGAAAAGAAACGGTTTTTTTTTCCTCCCTAATATCTTTCCTCCTTCGTTTCGGCTCGTTTGGTTGGTGCTTCGCGCTCGGTCTCGCGGAAATCGACCGGAGAAAGAATGGGGCCGAATCGAGATGAGCTTTCGTACGTAGCGTTTTTTTTAGGACATTTTGTACGTTGTGTTTTTTTTAAGGACATTCTGTACGTTGCAGCTGGCCGTTCAAAATTGGTCCCGTGGCCGTGGGCTGAGTTCAGTTTTGCTGGAACCGGAAGAAAAGCGGGGCAACGGTCCGTGTGACCGTTCGGGCCAGCCGGCCGCCGGAGGCTCCGTTCATCCACCGGTCGAGCTTACTGACCGCACCCCGTTTCGCAATACAAGGAAACTTATTACGCGTACAGACTAATAAAGCATAAAATCTAGTCAAATGTTAATGATATTGACTCATGCACCTTTGGTTTACAATCCCTCGTATTGCTTTATTGCCTTAAAATAGGGGTAAATAGTAAAAAAATTTGCAACAACCATACTAAATAATTTCCTCGATAGGTTTATATTATGAAAAGCAACGTTTTTCTAACAAAATGGATTTATATTGCGAAACAAAGCGTGAAAGTTACTACCATCAACATTAACTAGAGCCTACAGAACATCACGGCATCATGTTTAGCTTATGTAGCGAGAAACTGATAGCCACATAAATTTTACATTTAGCTTATGTGGTGAAGAACTACAGCCACTAACTTTAGTGTCAACGTCGGCTTGCAAAACACAATTTGTGAGGGATAGGTTTTTTTAGTACACGTCAGTTATGATATTTTTGTACTTTTTTCTCTAAAATTTAGCATCGTTTTACTATGCTTCCACGTAAATTTCTATAGAATACTGCATAAAAGCCTTTTCGCATAAAGTACTGCGGACTCATTTGATTAGCTACGTTATGGCGTCAATTAAATCATTGGAATACTAGCCGTGGCATGGGTTCCTGGGCGCATTTTTGAAATAAAGTTCGGAGGTTGTCTTTGTTTTTTTTTGTTTGTTATTAAGGGTCTGTTTGGTAACGACTATGGCTTATGGTTTTTGACTGAAATTTTTGAATTTTGGCTATTTATGGTACAGATTACGGAGAAAGATACTTACTTGCGATTTTGAATGGTACATATGTTGAGTTTTTAACGTGTACATCGTTTAATTTGTAGATTCCGTCTTAAAAAATACTCTATTTAAAAGTTAAATACTATAAAAAAACCAAAAACCATCAGCTTCGGAGAAAAATAACAGATCCTAACCCTTTTCATATGAAAAAGGTCAGTTCAACGTCCCTACCTTTGGTTTGTTGAATGGTGCATTAGTCAAAGTATCCCGCGATTAAGTGCACATATCGACGGGACGGCCGGCCGGCCGGTGAACTGTCCCATTTTTGCATGATGGCAGGAGGCGTTGTTTCTGCTGCCCAAACGGCCAAAAGTTACTGTGGTTGGACTAAAAGATGAGAGCTAAAACCAGGGCATCATCCTGCGCCACAGATCGGTAGACTCCTGCACTTCCACGCTGCAGCAGCAACATGAGAATTAAAACCAGATGGGCATGTGACGGTAGTTGCTTCCTTAGTAAATAACCGAGGACATCAGAGGATGGGAAATTTGACTAAAGCAAATAGCAAGTTAACAGTAAAAATCGAAGACAATAAAGCGGCGTTATTGCAAGCGGTGAGACAGAATTGTATTTTTCAGCTCACTGACATAATAGTTTAAGCACTAATCAGATAGCATCAACTAGCTTGGAATGCTGCTGGATGCAGTTCGGAAGCTTTCCGAAATGCCATTCAAGTAGTAGAACAAATTGACTTTATTTACCCGTGACGTTTTACAGGCACAATAAATTGCATAGGCTGGTTTAAAGATAACTGCGGGTGCAAATAAATTCACATTAACGAATTGCGGGTGCACATAGAGGGGGCTAATAAATTGCAGGTGGACCGGCTCAATTCATTTATTTAAGCTTGAAGCTTACACGATATGCTGATTTAAAGATAATATAACAGCACCAACAATGTCAACACGCAGTATGATGATAATAGCATGACCTGTTCAAAAGTGTTGTGGTTTTTTATTGTGGCTTTTAACTTTTGATTGATTGCAGGAGAGATTGAGGTAGTAAGGAACACTCGCGTTAAGAAGCCACTTCGTTCAAAACGGTTTCTGTAGTTGCTCCTACAAATGACTTATAGAAATCACCTTAAAAAACCACTCTGGTTAATTTCAAGCTTTTAAAAGTCAAAATCTAGAAGTTATTTAGCACATGGCCTAGTATAACATAACCAACCAATAACCATACAATGCACCCTTTTCCCTGGCAAACAGAGCTCAAGTAAATCTTGTTTCTGCAATCAGCAAGATGCAATACAGCTTGCAACAGAGAAGCCTACTTCTCCGCAAGACAATAGCAGGTTATACATCCGAGCTCAGATATTGCGTCATATATGAAGAATCATGTGAGAATGTCTGAATTTTGTTATGATAAATCATTATTATTTTGGAAGATTGGAGCATTTGCCCCATACATAAATATAGAATTTGATGATTTGCCCCATTTGTTTCATTGACATGTGGGCCAAACATCATAGGGCAAATCATCAAATGCAATGAAAGGTGTGGCAAAAGATCAATTATCTCTATTATTTTAGAGGAGTGAAAACTCTCGATATACTTGGGTTTATTTTATAAAACATCATTCTCAACTCTTGTCCATTTATCAGTCTTTTGCTCATACGATTCACACCTAGTTTTCAACTCCTATTCAAACTTTTCGTTCTTATTCAAGAGGGGATTACTTATTGCATGCTTTTTGTCGATTTCTCTCCACGGAGGGAACTCTTCCTCAGATTTTCTGTCCTGGTACTCATGCTCAGTGTTGTGGTTACAGACCAAACAAAGAGAAAGATGGTAGTGGAGAGTTAGGTGAACAATGTCTCTAGGGTTTCCCCATGGCCTGGATTCCATATATATATATATATATATATATATATAGGGAGTATTTTTTATACACCTAGGTGTAGTTATTCCCATCATATCCACCGTTCGTTTGCCTCGGAGTTCCACGCGCTTGATCGGGCTATTGGGTGAGGTACCACTCCAGGGCACCGTGCAAAATCCAAGTAGTTTTCTAGTAAATCAATTAAACAACGAAGAAAATGGAGTATTAATGCAATGAGCAGCTTGATTCTCGCGGCGTTGATTGATGTTTCGGTGCAACCCCTCCTACATACTCGGGAAAGAGACATTCAAATGATGAGCTCAAGAGTATATGGGTCATAGCGCGTATGTAGAAGGTAGTATATACGTGGCAGACAACGTATATATGTATACTTACGGGTCCATCTAATGTTTAACTGTCAGTTGGGAGTATATGTACTCATGGATGCATCAAAACAAGTTAGTTTACTGGTCATAGGGAGTATGTACTCGGCAGACCACGTATGTGTACTCTTGGGTCCATCTCATGTTTAGCTGGGAGTCGGGAACATTAGATGTTCAAATGACGAGCTCAAGTAGGGAGTGTATGGGTCACAGGGAGTATGTTGAAGGGAGTATGTACGTGGCAGATCGCGTATGTATACTCATGTGTCCATCTAAGGTTAAACTGACAGCTGGGAGTATATATACTCATGGATACATCGTAAGAAATTAGTCTACGGGTCACAGGGAGTATGTATGCGGCAGACCACGTATGTATACTCCTGGGTCCATCTCATTTACAAATTCAGAATGGGAATCCCGGGAACGTAGGAACTAACTCAAGACGGGTCGGGCATTCAATATCGTCCAACTAGTATGCATCGGAAATAACCATTAAGGTTGCACGGATCTTGGCACATGCGAATGGTTGATTTAGTGGGTGTAACTACACCTAGGAGTAATTAGTATTTTTCATATATATATATATATATATATATGGTTACATGGGGAGCGTTTTACAGCTATACCCTTGCACTCAAATACCCCCCTTAGGGGTATACACGCCATTGTACATGTCCCATTTTGGACCTTATAGCTTCCTAACAGGATGACTGGGTTTAGGTGGGGGGCCACCCCTACAACACTCAGAATGATATCGCTAAACATAAACACCATCATCTTACTGAGACTACTCATATTTTTTTACTTGAATATCATATTCTGCGATATTTTTGGGCTGAGGCTGTTTCTACGGTTGTCTATCTTATTAATATACATCCATCTTGTCGTCTTCAAGGCAAGTGTCCTGGAGAGCTCTTGTTTTCTACTCCCCCAATGTATGACCATCTTCATATTTTCGGTTGTACCTGCTATGTTATGCTTCCGCCTTATGAGCGCACCAAGTTAACTACTCAGTTCATTGAATGTGTTTTTCTTGGATATAGTTTTAAGGATAAGGGCTATCGTTGTTATGGTCCCTCTGCTCAGCGTATGGGCATTTTTTGTGACATTTCTTTTTATGCTTCTACCACTCGGTCATCTTCTCCCGCTGAGTCTCTCTCTTTTCTTTACCTTCCACCTATTGTTTCGTTTGATACACCTCTTTCTAGGGAGTCCTCTTCTCCGTCCTTAGTCATATCACCGTTTCCTCTTCACTATACTCGTCGGTCTAGGATTCCTCCTATCACTCAGCCTTCTACTATTCCCTCATTTGATGCATGGCTAGTATTGATGATACTCTTTCTAATGATCATCCATCGACATCATTATCTCGGTATGAGCGTCGTGATCGTACTACTATTGCTGCTCCTGCCAAATATTGTTTTTCTTTTGTTGTTGTCGTGCTTGAGCCTCACACTTATCAGGAGGTTGTTGTTCATCCTGAGTGGCGGTTAGCTATGGTTGAGGTGTTGGCTGCCATGGCTCCAAAGACCGGTTAAGATCTATATCAAAGAGCTAATCAGCTCTGATACCACTTGTAGGACCGAACATGCAACAGAGGGGGTGAATGGTGCCTTCAAACCTACCCTAGTATTCACACAACCCTTCTTCTCCAATAACTACTGAGCTATGAAGTTAAGGATCAAATACTTACTAGAAGCCAAGAAAACAAACCGAACCAGAGAACTACCAGACGCTGGATGAAGACAGACCAAAGCGGTCGAAACTTACTGCGTGGTCGTAACTCTCAATACCGTGGTTGAAACGACTGAGTGGGTGTCTGTCTGTGTACAGAGTGGTCGAACGCCAACTTGTGGTCGATCAAACTACTCGGACGAAGACAGTCAGTTCTCTGGTTGAACACATGTGGTCGTAGGCCAACAAGTGGTCGAACGATTAACGTGGTCGAAGCTAGATTACCGCGACATAAGATCAACGTGGTCGAAAAGGGTGCGATGCAGTCTGGTACTTGACCATGGTCGAAAGCAACCTACTCGTAACTCCGGTCGACGTACCAGACAAAGATTGCACCGACTTCAACTACATACGACCACAAAAACCAGAAGACAAGAAGTCGACAGAACTAACCGTGGTCGAAGAGGTGGTCTTAGCGCATCTGACCAAAACAGAGGACTGTCGGGAGGCGCATACCCGCAAGACCAAGAACTCAAAGAACTTTCGACTTAGGGAACAAAAGGCCAAGAAACTTTGCACACAGAAAGATGAAGCTCTTAAGAAGTTGCAATGACTTTTAATTGAAAGATTAGCAACAAAATCGAGATCTCTGCTAGAAATCGCGAAGAATGCCTACGACCATGTCTGAGAGGAAGATGAACTATGACTAGACCTTGCTCTCAGGAATAGACTAGCCAAGATAGCTTTGAGGATGATTCCAAATTCAGAACAAGTCAAATCTTGAGCAACCCGAAAGGAAATAAACTCTCAGACATAAGAGAAGAGAAGAGAAGATGGAGCAGAGAAAATGTAATCAAGTCATACAAGCATCAATCTGACAAGAGAACTCAAATAGAAGCACAAAGATTGATGTATTGCATTCATGGAGGTTTCTGCAGCCACTCCATCCAGGAGGACCATGAGCACAAGCGCTCCGCCATAGAGAACAACTCATGCAAGAACAAAAAATAAAAACCCCAGAACTTCTCCAAAAAAAACCTCTGACCGGACTGGTAGCCTACCATCCTATTTATAGCCTCTGGAAGCGGGGGGTAACCCGTTAACCCCAACTAACCCTGGGTGTTCAACGCAGACACACACGCGACAACCCGCTAACACAGTCAAACAGCAGATGCTTTAATAGAATCCGCTTCCTTTTGCAGGTCTTGAGCATTTTACCGAAATGCCCCTCTAGCACCTTCCCGGAAGCTTCCTGTTTACTTGCCGACCACGCTTGCAACCACCTGGCAGTCCAAGTCATCTTCGGCATCTTCCGATCTTTCTGGACCTCAACACCACCTGTGTCTAGTCCCGATCCTTCTAGCCTCACCATGACCTACTTACAAGGTCTTGTAAACACCACAGACAAGCGCAGCATCACATAACACCGCACTATAGCCAGAGTTCATCAATCTGCATCAGAAGAATGTACTCGAAAAATACACCAGCTGGTCGTAAACCACTTACGACCACTCGAACGCACAACACAAGAAGAGCTTAAAGCCTATGACCACATAGCAGGTCGTTATGACCACCCCTGAAGTCGGTACGACCACTAGAACAGAGGCTGCGACCATCGCTAACAGCCTTCGACCACACCAAAGTCTGCTACGACTATCGGGATCACAAGCTACGACTCACTCGAGCTGATCGCAACCACTTCCGACCGCTGTAGTCGAAGATACAACTTGCCAGAGTTGATTGCAACCACTTCTGACCGCTAAGACAGACGCTATGACTTACTCGAGCTGATCGCTACGACTTTCGATCACTGAAATCAAAGCTATCGACCACCGACCACGGCGGTCGAAGATACAACTATCGACCACGGGGGTCGAAGCTACCGACCACGGCGGTCGAATCCACGACCATCGATCACGGTGGTCGAAGCTACCGACCACGTAGTCGAAAATCCGCTTTCAACTACCGACCACGGACAACATGGTCAAAACCCCGTTTTTGACTACCGACAGCGGACAATGTGGTCGAAGACCCGTATGCCGACAACGTGGTCGAAAACCCACTTTCGACTACCGACCACATACAACGTGGTCGTAAATCTGAGTCGACAACATGGTCGTAAGAGGCACAACGTGATCGTAAATCTTCCAGCCGACCACGATGATACACAACGTGGTCGTAAGCGACACAACGTGGTCGTAAGAGGCACAACGCGGTCGTAAATCTTCCAGCCGACCACGACGACACACAACGTGGTCGTAAGCGGCATAACGTGGTCGTAAGAAGTTCTGCCGATCACATGCTGCCAACAACGTGGTTGTAAACGATCCGCCGACCTCTCTTTAAGGCTTACGACTTTGCAGAGACAGCACAAACTTAAAAAACCAAACTTAATCTTTTTAAAACAAAGGTCAATTACTTATCACAAACATGAGATCATTTTTACATAGTCTCTCACTTACACAATAGGACGATAATAAAGACAACAAAACAAACGTACATGAACCCTGCCGTACAGCCTTCTCCCTGACAAACATCCCTACCAGTCATCCTTGTTTCTGCAGCCAGTGACTACAGGCTGCAGTACATTCCATCCTTCCCACAAGATGTCACCATCGTGGCTATCCAAATGAAACCGAAAGAGAGCTGCATGAAGAGCAGAAAACGCAATTCTTTAGCAAAAGGTCACACTGGTACTTCGGAAAATTGATTTTTTTTTCAAAGACAAATACGTGAAACGAAGTCTGACATATCTGAATGTACAGAAACTGAATCAGCCATTTTTGCTACTCTTATGTATTAACTAAGAAGTATGGAAGGCACTTATATGTTTTTCTCAATAGTAATTTATATAATTTTTAAAGTATGATGAATAGTAAATATATGTTACTTATCTCTTTATATATTTTAAGATTTATATTGCTCTTGTTAGAGAGGAAATTATAGAATCACTTCTTAAGAAGGATGCAGATATCGCATAAAAAAAGAGTACACAGAATCCAGAAAGTTTTTTCATTTTCTATTATAAGCTTTTGCCATCGACACTATCAGCCAAGGAGAATGTGGCTATTGATACGGACCGGGTACGTGGAGAATATCCCATCCATAAACATTCATTCAGTGTCATATCCATACCCCATGAGTGTCAGCAGAGCATGAATCAAGAAATGGTGTGTCTAAGTATCACTTAAATATTTTCTTCTTAACAATTATTTAAATTTAGAACCGTTGGATTAGAGATCCAACGACTCTCTTTTTTCGAAGAGGGGAGATTTTTTTAGGAGGGGAGAATTCAAATCTGGATGATAGTTAAGAAGAAAACATCCATGTTATGTGTTTCAACACCCATCAAGAAAATAAGAAAAGATACACGGTCAGCAGTTGAGTGTGACAGATAAACACAGCACGGTATGTTCGCCTGTTTATGAGTTATTTCACATACCATTTGATAACCATATGTTGCGCTGGCTTCATCATTGTCCAGTGGCTGCTGGAGCGGAAGCAAGCTCAATGGTGAGGATGAAGGTTGACATACCAGCTTCCCTCAGATGACTAACATCGCCATTCATGAGCCTCAGCAGGTTTCTAGAAACTACGAGGCTCAGGCCCTCCCCTGATTGCTCCTTGTTGTCTTCCCCATATGTTTGTGACAACAGCTCTGCTGGGACTCCTGATCCCTCGTACTTGATCCTGAAAACCCATAAAGACAGGAGTGACTACCATTAAGCATTCATACTTCAAGACTTCCTTATAAGAAACAAGTGTATGCATGCATGCAACATTGCATGACCAACGTACCTAAGTTCTAGGTCTATGAGATGAAGATTTTCTCCAATGCTGTTCTTGGTCAAGTTGGAAGAAATCTCTACAGAACCTCCAACAGGAGAGAACTTCACCGAAACAAATAGGAAGGCAGAGAGGATCTGCTGGAGTCGAATACCATCCCCGTAGACTGTTTGCTTCATAAATCTCTCTGGCAGGTTGCAAGAGACTCTGATCCCTTTTCCCTGGCAATCTGTCAGTACTTGGCTTACAGCAGTCACCACCACTTCTTGCAACTCAAATTCAACCATCTCCAGATCCAAGCAACTACACAATGACGGAAAAATAATGAATCATTATGCAGATAGTAAGTTCGTAACTCCTGATATAAATGTAAGCTTGAGTGGTGAGTAAAACAATACTGGCTCAATGCAACAAGGTTGTTGCAAATGTAACCATATTTTTTGTTCGAATTCAACCACATAAGAAGATAATATATACACATGAAATTGAGCGAAATTAAAACAAAAGGCAACAACATCAACCTACTAGGTCTGAGAATTGACAAAGAACAACGGTAGCTGAAAGTAAATACAAGAACCTAATAAAACAATTCATAAGATTTGGCAAGAAGAGTACTTGTCAGTGATGTTATCTTGATCCAAGTCGGCAAGTATCTTTTTTAGCTGGCGGTCACAATTATCTGCAACATGGACCTGCTTCATCTGCTCTTCATTCAAGCCTGTGCTCTTCAGTGCTTTCCTAGAGTAAAGCATGCCAGAGAGAGGGTTGCTGATTGCATGTCTCATGTAGGAAAAAGCCTTCAACTTTTTTAGTGCCGTATGCTCTGAGGCTTGCTGCACATGTAGTGCATGTTGCAGCTCATGACTAGGAACATGAATAAAACAGAATACTCCAGTGATGATTCCATCCGCATTTTCTTTTCTGTTAACTGATAGAAGACACTCAATGTACTTCTCATTTCGGTCGAAGAAGCCGAATGGAGCCCTTACTGTTTCTTCACCGGCTAATGCACTGTTGATAAGAATGCAAAGACTTACAAATGCATCTTTATTCTTCACAAGACAGGAGGCATTGCTACTATCAAACACTTCACCAAGAAGCATCTTATTGAGCACCTCATCTCTATGCCACCCAGTTAGCTTGGTCATTGCAGCATTCCATTCAGAGCACAATCCGATTTCGTCAGCACCAAATATAGGAGGAATGAGTGGGTTCGGGTTGTGAATGATTGCCTTGTAGTCTCCCTCAATCCGAGTATACTTATCCATGACCAACTTATGAACAGTCATATCTTGGGCTACAAAACACACCCCAACAATATGGTCATGAAGGTCCCGGCTGGCACAAGCATTCACCACCAAGATAACAGGACCATCATCCCTCTTGGGGCCCTGAGTTTTCACCTCAAATCGAACTTCTTTCTCTTCTTTGCCTGCTCAATCAATCAAACGTTTAGAAATTCATGTACAATACTACTATGTTATCAAGTATTAATTGTGTAAGCATGAAGAAATGTAGCAGATAACAAGTTAGGATCAATGTACATCTTTTTTTCTTTTTGAAAAAAAAAAGAAAAGTTACTAACTACTAAGAAAGCTAAAATAAAAGGCAGGGAAAAAATAGACAAAATCAACTAGAACAAATTCACTCACCCTGCAAAGCTAAATTTAGCATCCTCTGGACAACTGGTACAGAAGATTCCTCCACAAGGGTAAGTATGTGTCTTCCTACCGCCTCATCAACTCTCAACCCAGTCAACTCCGCAGCTTTCTGATTCCAACCGTTGACCAAACCATTACCATCTACTGCAAAGATTGGAACAGTTGCTGTTTCCATTAGACGAACCATTTCATTTGTCACCGCCTGCAATTCAGCAAGCCCATCGAGTTTTAGATCACCAATCTGGTTATCTAAACTACCTGCCCTGGCTAGCTTGGTGGCATCATTCAGCGTTCCTCTAAGTATAAGTTGCAATGAGTGAATAGCATCCATCTCATAGTCATTCCAAGGCAAGCTCTTCATCTTGACAACCTCAAGGAATGCCTTGAGGACAACCTAGGGTGCATCCTTCTGCTGTCATCCTTTTCGGATGGATCATGCTTTGCACCTCCCCATCTGATTTCAGCAGCTGTATGTGACCTGAACCAGAAAAGAATATCCTTGGAATTGATCTTAGCCACTGCCATTCCACAAATCATATCACCAAGAGCAGCAGCTCCTGGATATCCAGCATCATGGAGGCTCTCAGTACTCAGGCCAGTGGAATCCCTATGAACATCTGATAGCCAAAAGGCGATATCACGTATCTGAGACTCAGTTGGAGCATTACGCAGAAGCCATACTTTGTCCCCGTACAGAAGAGCAGCACCATCACATTTGACGAGGTCCATGATATTGGGAGTTCCTGATATGATAGTCAGGGGAGAGGCTTCTCTGAACAGCATGTCAGAGAGCATTGTCTGCATCCTCAGTATGCTCTTCTCACGTAACTGTTTCTCTAATTCGAACTCCTTGTTAACGTGGACAGCAAACACTTGTGCCAAGAACTCACAAGCATACCGCAGTGGAAAAGGTACATATCTGGGGCTCTCATGGTGGCAAACAATAAGGCCCCATAGCTTTTTCCTCTTCTGCTGTTGTGCTGGTTGTTCAGCCTCGACTTCATCATCCTCTTCATTCTCATTAACCACGACAGCCATGACAAGGGATGCAATTGATTTCATGTTCTCCATATACTGAAGGTGACAACTGTGTGGTGCCCTGAGTGTTGAGCCACACAAGCTAATATCAAAGGGGGGTGCCTCATCTTCGATAATCTTCACGGACCTCGCATAACAATCACATATCATCCGGACTTTGTTCTTCATGAAAAGAAACCTGGCTGCTTGAGGGATATCAGTGGCTGGATAGTGCAGGCCAAGATAAGGATCAAGACCAGGTTTTGTAATCTCAGCAAAGACCTCGCCATGGTCATCTTCATGAAACTTGTAAGCCATAACCCTATCATACCCCGTAAGTTCAAAGACTTCCTTGACCACAGTGTTGCATAGAACTTCCATGCTTCCACCTTGCAGTGACTGGATCTTGGAGATTGCCTTGGCAGCAAGCTTGTAAGACTGCAACGCCCCAGCGGCAGTGGCAGGAAATTCTGTAGGCTTCACAGGCTCAAAATCTACCACCAGACATCCAGTTGCCCGATGAACAATGGCATAGAAAGGCTTGCCTGAGGTCTTGCATTCAACTAGGGTAGGATTCAGTAAAGAAACATCAGCAAATCCTAGTGCCTTCTGCAGTGCTGTGGCACCTGGGTCAGTGAAAAGGGACCGTACACTGGTGCCAATGCGTAGCTTTGGGGGATCGTCAACGCTCGGCACCGTATGGCTGACCGTTGTAAGCATTTCCGGTGCGTTCTCACTGAACGCGATGACGTTGAAGCTCTTCTCATCAAGAGCCAACAAGCAACCAAATGGTTGGATTAGCTTTCCTCTCTGAATGTGCTGCAAGTAGGCTATGACCTTCTCCGAAGGCCCTTGCTGCTCAAGTGGAGTGGTCCGCTGTGCTTCAACCAACTTGGAGTAGTCGAAGGAATCACCAGATTCTTCATATTCAGCATTGAGTTCAGCATCAAGGGTTGTTTGTGCTAATATCCTTGCGCGGGAGCTCTGGCGGGTCCTGCTGGAAGAACTGGAACATTGAGTAGGCCTTGAGGAAGACATCTCCTACCTCAAGTACTTGAACCACTCAACTGTCTTATCTGTTGTGTATCACTCCTGCTGAACAGATAAATAAGAATTGGAAAACATTAATCAGTAAAACATAAAGGTACAGTAAACCACTAATGACATGGAAAAGAAAAGATTTACTCAATATAGTGGATGCATGCAGACTGTCAAATATATTCAATGCCTAAAGCCACATTATTAGATTGACCTGTTGCAAGGTAGATCAGAAAAGGGAGAAATTTGTCTTTACAGAGCTTGAGCAAATATGGTGAAGTGTTATTAAAGATGTCGTTTATTTCCCATTTTCTTCAGAAAGGTGAACCAATGACAAAATTGGTCATTAGTGATATGAATATTGTATGTACATTCATGAGGCCCAATGGATAATATATGTTACAAATAATTTTGACTTAGGGTTCAAGATGTAGTAGAGTCCGTCTCCGTATATAACTCAAGTTGAAGTTGTGTCCAACTTGAAATTCGAATACGTATGCGAGTAGGAGATTATTAGCCTTTATATTTAGAAGGCTTGTACCCAATTTTGTAAGTAAGAGGAAAAACAAGGAAAAAGAGGAGCAAGAAAGAGAATAAAGAAATTTAGAATTTCTTCTGTGTTCCCTCAGTTTATTTGCGATGAGTGCGTTTTCTCCTGGGATCAAAATTGTAACAAGTGGTATCAGAGTTGGGATTTAATCCCGATCTCGCTGGGCGCCGACGACACCTCATCAACGAAGCCATCGCCGCCCTAGCGCGCGACCACCCGCACGAGCTCGTGCGGAGGTGCGACACCTTCCACGGCGCCGCGGCCTCCACGACCTTTAAGGCCGTCGATGAGGCCAGGAACCAGGGCGACGAGAACTGCTCCGACGAGGGCTTGTCATCGGTGCGTGAGAAGGTCGCGAGGATCAAACAGCCAGCCATGAGATCGAGTGAGGAATATCGCGCACACGTACGATATGGCCAACAGCGAGTCCGCGGGGGCGCAGAGCAACGGTGGGGAGGAGTAGATGGGGCACCAGGAGGTCGGACACAAGAGCCTCCTCCAGAGCGACACGCTCTACCAGTACATCCTGGAGACGAGCATGTACCTGCGCGAGCCGGAGTGCATGAAGGAGCTCCGCGAGATCACCGTCAAGCACCCATGGAACATCATGACGATGGCAACGGACGAGAGGTCCGACAAGGCCGTGTTCGAGTCGCTCCGACAGCTGCAGGCCGTGCTGATGACCTTCGAGGCGCTGGAGGCGACCAAGGTCGGCCGCACCGTGAGTGGCCTGAGGAAGCACGCGTCGGAGCAGGTGCGTGAGCTCGCCGGTGACCTTTACAAGGGCTGGAAGGCCCTCACCGACGAGCACTTCAGGAGCAGTAGGACGTCGCCGACGTCGACCGATACCATCACGACGGCCGCCAAGGTGAAGGACTCGCCGACGTCGAAACGAAGCGGATCCAACAAAGAAGCTTCAGCAACCCTTCTAGTCTCATGATAGTTTTTTTTTCTTCGTTCCCTTGGTCCAAGAGCCGTTTCAAATAGCTCGATTTCTTGATCCATGCTCAAGATCATGTCGCGTTCTTCGGAAAGTGATGTCATCGGTGACGAGGCATCATCCAGTATGATGGCGAAAGATAGTTTCGCTCTCTCGCTGCATTATCCGATGCTCACGACGAGCAATTATGCAGCCTGGACAATCGAGATGAAGGTGTACATGAAGGCTCAAGGAGTGTTGGACGTTGAGAAGATGTGTTCGCCGTCCAAACTCAAGTAAGCAGAGTTGAGATCGGAACGTTAAGGAGATGTGTCACCGTTCTGTATCAAGTATGGGTTTAGTAAGTCGTAGTTGAGACCGACTGTCTCAATGTTTTAGAATCTTTGCATCTGGATGACCTGTACTGGTTAAGTTGAGTTCCTACATATAGCTTGCATATAAAACGCTTCATGTGGAGGCGTGGCAGGTAGTTCATAATGTATTGAGACTAAAACTAGAGCATGTCAAGTCAAGATTAAGGGGAGAGATTGTTACAAATAATCTTGACTTAGAGTTTAAGACGTAGTAGAGTCCGTCTCCGTATGTAACTCAAGTTAAAATTGTGTCCAACTTGAAGTATGAATGTATATGCGAGTAGAAGATTATTAGCCTTTATATTGAGGAGGCTTGTACCCAATTTTGTAAGCAAGAGGAAAAAGGGGAGCAAGAAAGAGAATAAAGAAATTTAGAAATTTCTTCTGTGTTCTCTCAGTTTATTTGCGATGAGTGTGTTTTCTCCTGGGATCAAAATTGTAGCAGTATATATATAGGGAGTACAAGGGGATATTCCAATGGAATACGCTATATACATATAAGGAATTCCTATTCCAACCTCCTCTCAAACTCATGATGGATCACATACACTGAGTTTGTAGAGAAAATACAAATGTTGTGCTCTAGTTTGTGGTTTCGTGAAGATGTCAGTAATCTGTAACTCTGAGAGCATAAAATATAAAGCAAGTACCCCCTCCTGTACCTATGAGCAAGTGTATGAAGCATCCACATAAATGTACTTTGTGAGCTCATACTTCACTAGGTCACAGGCAATACTGATAGTATCGGTGTTCTAATACCGATCTTACGTATGATTATTTGGTTCGGGGGATCTCTCAAACACCTGACTACACAGAGAAAGACACATGAATTTTATACAAGTTCGGGTCTTCTTCGGAGAGAATAACAACCCTACTCCTGTGTACTATATTGAGTGTACATATTACAATTAAGAGAAAGACTAATGCTTGATGTCTTGCACTTCTTGATCCTCTCTTCCTGTTGCTTGCGCTCGTTCTTCCCTTCTTCTCCCTGACTTTAGCCTTTATATAGTGTACGAAGAGGTGGCGGTTGCTCTATGCCAAGAGATGTTTCAACGTATTAGACGATAAAATGTCTGACAGAGGTTATTGTTAGTGACGTGATACCTCCTCACCGCCAGACGGTTATCACTAAAGGCAGGAAGAAGTTACGAGCGGTTATTCCAGAGAACAACTGTATACGTTAACTGCCTTGTCAGATAGACCCGTAATGTAGCAGGTTGTCGTAGACAAGCTGGCCGAAGTTAGGTTAGTCGTAGAAGAGTTCACAACCACAGGGTGGTCATAAAACAACTTACGACTATGTCATGTTTGTAGAAAGATTTACGATCATGAAGCAGTCGTGGGAAAGACTCTCAATCATAGAGTGGTCATGGAAAGACTCATGACCATGGAGCGGTCGTGGAAAGGCTCACGACCACATGGTTAGGTCTCTCACTTACAAATATAAGGGGTATACTTAAGGAGCAGAATGACGCAATAATACTATTTGTAGATAAATAATAAATTGATGATTATTATATCCTCGTTAGATAGTGTTAGAAGATAGTGCACTTTAGTAACTAATTTAAATTGATAAACAGCAGGAAACAGAAATTCGCAGATTGCAAATACATGTGCACTGCAGGTTCTCAATAGATTACCAAACAACAAGAACAATAGCATGGTAATCTTGTATATATCAGATAACACATTGAGTAAAAATGACATTCTACTCACAGCGGGTGTTGGGATCAGTTAGAGGGTTGCAGAAGCAGCGAGCAGTCGCGCGAAGCGCTTCCTAAAAACTTGATTTGCCCCTTCCCGTGTAGGACTCAAGTGATGATAGTTTCGGAGACACTGTCTTCCCACGCAGGTGCATGCCGACGCATGAATGGGGAAGACCAGAAGCAACTAAGTGCAAGAATAGTGAGAATGAGAGGGAGAGAGCAGAAGATGAAGCAATTTCCTGGTCACCTCCTTCCTTTAACCACGAACTAGTAATTGACACATTAAATACAATTTACTGTGTTGAAATATCCGCATTAATGCACACATCATTAATGCAAAAAGATCAGTTACAGGCGCAAGTTAAAAACTTATGCAAGGTGCAAAAGTAAGCAACGCCTCCGCAAGCAGCCGAGCCCAAAATCGCAGCACCATTCACACACACGCCACGTGCGGGCAGACGATGGGGTGGCGAGGCGAACGAGTGAGCGTGTAGCATTCCTTTGCTTTTCTTCACCATAGCCATACCCACTCTTCCTTATAAATGGGTGTGACTCTCTTTTGGTGAGCAATATAGGATTATTAACCCACCACTTGCCATGCATGAGTGGACCTTTGTGATTTATAGGAATTATTATTTGGGTTGTGCCCCCAAATACTCTAATAATCCCCCACCAGATCTTAACCTACCAGATCTCAAAGGCACTCATAGATTTCTCACTGCGTTAAACACACTATTAATATACCAATTTTCAGTGGAGACCTGATGAGAGTTGAACATCCACCTAGAATCCCAAGCTACACTTATCCACAACTGCACAATAGACTAGGCCTTCAATTGACAATTTTGTGTAGACAGGTTTCACTTAGGACCTAATCTGATACTTGGCTGATGATAGGCTACCCCTTGAGTGGAGCATATATGTCAAACTCCTATAGTCGAGCTCATATAGGTGTGTTCTTACAAGAATACCTTGCGAGTTGGTATCTTGCTCTTTAGAGCCTCAGAAGACATTAAGACAAAAGTCATCCTACCATACTGTAATGAGAGTACTGCATCTCCAATGGAGTGGTTCATTAACATTAAGGTGTACTCTCCAGTTACACAGACAGATTGTTTTTTCCAAGAATCTACTTCACGAGATCTTCGATCGTATAGGGTGGGTTACCACTGTGTAACTCAAAGAGGTCTCAAATCCATCTCCTTTGATGCATAATCAATCACGTTTCACGACAATCCCTTTGTAAAGGGATCTACCATATTTTTAGCTACTTGAATGTAATTCACAGCTACCACTCTTGAGTTTCTCAATTTTCTATCAGTCTTCAGTCGCTGTTTCACGTGACTTGAGGACTTCATGTTATCCTTAGCACTTGCCACCTTTACGATAACTGTTTGGTTATCATAGTACATAAAGATAGTCGAAATAGGTTTCTCGACCACTGGCAAGTCCATCAAGAGCTCACGCAACTATTCAACCTCAATGGTTGCTGAGTTTAGCGTTGTGAATTCTACTTCCATGGTTGACCTCGTCAAAATGGCTTGTTTACACGACCTCCATGAAACAAAAACTCCAAATACTCTAACAGATAACACTTGCCATGCATGAGTGGTCCTTTGTGATTTATAGGAATTATTATTTGGGTTGATCCCCCAAATACTCTAACAGATAACACCAGTACTGTCAAACAAAAGAGTCGTAGGTCCTATCACAAACACTCCAAAATCTACAAGTAGCATCCTCAACTAAGTAACCTCTGTTGTCACTGCTACCATAGCTCTCAACTTCGCCTCTGTACTCGAACGGGAAACTGCTGCAGACTACTTGTTTATCTTCCAGGCAATCAGAGATGAGCCAAGAAAAACCAGTAAGCATAAAAAGAACAACGATCAGAAGAATCACTAGCCTAGATCGTATCAAAGTACGCCTGAAGCTATAGTGAATTGGAGCTAGGAAAATGTTGGATTGTAAGGGCCTTCTCATCTCAAAAGCTAGCCAATGAGGTGAGGGACTCCCTCACTTTTAAGTTAGATCTCTTGCCCTTCCACAACCAATGTGGGACTATTCCAACAATCTCCTCCTTCACACATTGGTGTCCCTCAGCCCTTCACCGCCCCTTCACCATACACCGACGGTCCCTCAGGGTCACAGTCCATCAAACGTTCAAACACTAGTGTCAATTGGGCCAGAGATGCTAGAACCAGGCTCTGATACCACTTGTTGGATTGTAAGGATCTTCTCATCCCAAAAGCTAGCCAATGAGGTGAGGGACTCCTCCACTTTTAAGTTAAGTCTCTTGCCCTTCCACAACCAATGTGAGACTATTCCAACAGAAAAACAAACGATAAGATATGGTCCCATGCAAGTAGAGAAGAACACGAAGAAGGTGATAGTAGTGAAAATGGGTAGGACGAGCCATGAACTGACTCAAGATATGAACAATATGAGCAATATCAGGACAAATGCTCACAAGATATACCAAACTCCAACAAGATAGTGATATTAAGTAGAATTCTCGAGAAGATCACCACTAGTGGCACGAAGTTGAAGGGACAGCTCCATAGGAGTCTCAGCAGTGCGAATGTTAGTCAGACCAGACTGATCAAGAAGATCTTGGATATACTTCTGCTGTGAGAGATAGTAGCCCTCATGCGTGAAAGAAAACTCAATCTCAAGAAAGTACATAAGAGAACCAATATCAGTCATCAGAAATTGCTCACTGAGATGCTTCTTCACATATGTAATAAACGAGGAATCATCACTAGTAATGAGCATGTGATCCACATACAGAAGAACCATTGTCCTATCCGATATGAGACATAGACAAAAAGAGTAGGATCGAACTGACAGTGAAACCGTCAGCGATAATTACTAAGATAAAACGCGCAAACTAGGCATGAGAAGCCAGTTTGAGGTCATAAAGAGCACAACGAAGACGACAGACATGCTCATTTGGAACAGTTAACCTAGGTGGTGACTGTATATAGACCTACTCATGCAAAACACCATTAAGAAAATGCATTCTTAACATCCAGCTGAAAGATAGACCACCGGAGAACAGAAGTAACCACAACAAGAATACGAATAGTGGTCATATAGGCAACTGGGCCGAAAGTCTCATCGTAGTCATGATCGTACTGCTGCTGAAAGCCACAAGACGAACCTTGTAACGCTCGATTGTACCATCAGATCGGCTCTTAATCTTGTACACACATTTGCATATGATAGGGTGAGTATGCATAGATGTCGAAACAATATCACAAGTCTCTGTATGTCGAAGACCATCAAATTCCTCTGCCAAAAGGCTTGTAAAGGCACTTCCCTTGCTAATTGATTATAAGGAATTCACTACTTTGTATGTGCCACGCATCCTATTTCCATTTTTTTATCACATGGCCAGACTTCTAGATTTTCATAGGCATGAGTTGGAGGTGATTTAGCTGTGCCGGATTTACTCTTCTCAAATCAATAGTAATATTAGTGTCACTAAATAATCTTTTCACCAAACAAAAAATACCGCTTAATATAAAGTAGCCTAGGTTGAGTTTAGTTGTAATTTCTAATCAAAGAGACACTTTTCTGAAGTAAATAAAGGTGCCTATAGTATTGAGACAGGTCAAATTTGGCTCTTCTGCTGTATACTTGTATTATTTGCAACTAACTGAGTAGAGGGCTCAGCAGGCAATACATAGCATTACTTCTTTACCAGTCAAAATTAGGAAGAACAACCTTTTTAAAAAAGGACGGGCAACACTGTTTGGGACTTTCAGTAGTGTGTTTTCGTGGACCAAGTTTCCATTTCATATTATTCTCCCCAGCAGATGGGGATTTTGAGTTTTCGCTTTTGTGACATGAGAAAAGCTACTAATTTTCTAGCTACAGCACAGTTCAAGAAAGGGAAAGGCTTACTAAACTTCAGAAATGCAGCTAAAGCTACAATACAAGAGAACATGAAGAGCCTACATGAAAATGAAAAAAAAATAATACGATGCTAGAAACAACAAAAATCACCATGTTAGTTCCCAAAACAACCAAGAAGGCAGATGAAACTTAAGGGTCTTAATTTCTATAAAGCGCCCTCCAGGACCAAGAAACCGTAGCCCCTCTCTCTTTCCCTTCCTTTTGTTCCTGTCCTCTTTCTGCTTGAGATTTGGGTGACATGGACATGGCACATGGATAGAACCAAGAACCACTAGGCACTCGAAAAGCCAAGAAATCGACCACCACCTCCCTCCCTCGATTCTAAATCAGCTCAACAGAGACAGACAGATGCTCTCCTTTTGCTAGCCACCCGATACAGCAGAAAGGGGATTCTGAACCATCGTACCTACATACTAATCCACTAAACGAGGTCGTTTGTTGCACAGAGTGCCAGGAATTCATGCACATGATGCTAAGCCTGATCACAAACATGTGCAAAACAAGAACCTCACTTTCTCCAACTTCTCCTGCTCCTGCCTCCCAAAATCAACAGGGAAGAAAGCTAGCTTTTGGCATCACTATCACTCTAGCTGAACCCCCCACCACCACCACACACACACACACAAAGAAAGCCAATACAGAACACCGCAATCCGTTTCTCCAAGAAATGGAAAAGAAGATGATAAGGCAGCACAGATGCATGATGCAGACATACACGGATACATAAGCAGGAAGGGAAGAACACAGCAAGCTGGGAAGGGGAGGGAAGGGTGCCTGCCACTGCTGGTAGTGGAGCCGCGGAGGAGCAAGCAGGAGAGTGGAGGGAGCGAACCTTTGGGAGCCCGTCTCTGGCGATTAAACAAATAAATACTCCGTCGCATGGATTGGGGGCGCGCACCGCAAAGTCCCGCGCCCATGACCGGCGCTAATGGGAGCTGTCGAGACTTGATTCGTCGTCAATTTTTCGCAGCCTCGAGTTGAGATTAGCGTAATTTACCTGCTGCCTTCACTAGCTTTAGCCCGTGGAATTACTCACGCAACACGATACGGTTTCATTCCTGTTTTTCCCTCTCGATGACAAATCTCTACTGGACAATCCAGCACATAAAATACTTGGGTAGTGTGGTACTTAACATAGTATACAACCGTACCACATGACTATGATGGCGATATATATATATATATATATATATATATATATATATATATATATATATATATGTGTGTGTGTCGCTGAAATGGGTGTTATGATTTTAAATACATCAATTTCATCTAATTTTAGGTATATTTTTTAAAAATACCAGTTTTAGGGTGTACTTATCTATAACAATTCAAATGAAATGTATAAGTTTGAAAAAATATACTCAAATTCGAAGTTTTGAACGAATTTAGATCATATACTTTGCTGATTTATGTATATAATCAACATATACCTACAATCAAGCTGTCATAAAAAAGGTGAATTGATGTATCATGTCTTGTCCTGCTATCTTTGTGTAATGAAATGCAGCAGCAAGCTCTTAATTTGTGTGATGCAACAATTGATGTCATATAATTTGGACAGAAAAAACCTGAAACAGTCTGTTTTCTGATATACTACTTATCATGAAAATAATCAGGGCATTCTCACTAGTATTACGAGGCATCACACTTCGCTGCATCTTTTGCTGTCTGGAACTGTTCTATGCCAATGTTTGGTACCTGAAACAGTCTGTTGTCTGATATGCTACTTATCATGAAAATAATCAGGGCATTCTCACTACTATTACGAGGCATCACACTTTGATGCATCTTTTGCTGTCCGGAACTATCCTATGCCCTATTGCCATTGTAAAGCGTGCAAGTTTGGCCAAAGTTGAGGTGTTCTTTTCCTTGCTTTGTAGAGAGAGAGGGGGAGAGAGAGAGAGAGAGAAGCCCAACATAAAACTAACTTGAAGTGCTGGAAGGTGTTGCCATGTTTTTTGGGGAATTTTCGGCTGCACCTTCCAAGTAACGAGCATCTCCCAACTAAAGGTGCTTTTGCATGTTTAATTAAGCAGAACATATTTTCCCTTTGGAGATCATGTCTCCTTACAATGATGGCAGCTTTGAGTCTTTTCAAATGCCCCTGGTCCCTCTTTGAAGACAACCTGTATTGCTTGTATCAAGAAATTGTTCAGTAAACAAAGCTCACACTATGAATATTGTTTTATCCCAACGATGGAGCATCTTTTCATTACCAAGGTAACTTGTCTCTTAAGGTTACAACCTGTTTCATCCGTCAAGTATTTACCATCAAAGCTTAATTAAACTTTCAGAGTTATGACCATAAGGAAACTTAAATTTTAGGGAACATTTTTTTCGCATTTTCTGGATGGAACATTGATCTTTACAAACATATCTACTCTTCGGTAAACTTGCTAAGCAGATATAGGGGTGAAAACGGATCGAATACGAATTAAATAGTGTCCTTACTATATTCGTGTTCATATTTTGTAAACGAATACGAATCTGAATCTGAAGTTGAATATCTCGAATACGAATACGAATCAAATATTGTAACAAATACAAATTCGAATCAAATATCTATTCAATTCGGTCAGATCCGGATATCATCATAACTTATGTAGTATGAAGACATTAATGATATTTTATCCTTATTTAATCACATTTAATCATTCTAATTCATTTACTTCACCTAAAGAAACACGAATTCATGTTCAATTAAAAAAACTTGTCCAACTAATTAGTCGTATTGTAATAAAATATGCATATTGCTTCATCGAATATGAATACAGATACGGATAGTCCGGATAAAATAATATTTCAGATGGTAAAAATCCATACCATATTCATATCCATATTTTTTATGTGAATTTGAATTCGAATACAAATAGGATAAAAATTATTAATAGGATGAAAAGATCTATATCATATTCCCATTCTATCGAATACGGTAACCAGATAATACAGATAATCCGTATCCATTTTCACCCTTAAGCAGAGATATACCACTTGGGATGGTAGGGGAGCATATAGACAGAAAATTGTTGCAGAAGAAAAGGACTGTACAAAGAGGACTGACAATAAATTATTGAATTGTTCCTCAGACTCATCAAGAACAGATTGTTCCTCACCACGGAAACAAGCATTTAGCTTATTGCACACATAGTGCCATGAAACATTGCAAGTGTTCATTGAGTAGACTTTTTTGGGACTAAGCTTACACATTCAGGTCCATTCGCGCTTCCATTGAGTTACAAATTCACCAATATACTTACACATTTGGATCCATGGTGCCATTCATGAAACTAAAACCTTGTTGATACATCACAAGTGCCTGAATTCCTCGGCAACCGATGGAAGAGGGAGCAGCGGAGATGGGAGGCAGGTAGGTAGCTCTGGCCTACCAGGGGCACCGATGGAGGGGGCAAGCTGTTGGAGCAAGAGGGGCTGATGGAGGAAGATGGCGCTGGAGGAGATGGAGGTGCCATCAACGCGGGCGCCTCCCTAGCCCTAGCTCGGGGGTTGTAAAACACCGTAAGTGGCTACCCCTCATTGATCTCATCTACTGATATAGGATTAGACGACTCATGTCCACCGGATGTCTTCCCCCATGTGTGTGTGTGTGGAGATGTGATCAACAGGTTGAGATTAGCAATGGTCGTGAAAAATTTCGGAAAAAATGGTTACATAGACCATGATGTAATAAGTATCTTGAAAATATTCAACTGAAAATCTATCATATGTTACGATAAATAAAAAAAGTGAACGATAGCTTTATCTTTCTCTTTTTTTTTATGGATTCCCTTTTTAGTAGGACTTGTCCTTTTTTTCCTCCATGTGGAGAACGAATTTAAAATTTGTGGTATGATAGATTGATTTTGTGTCAATGTTATCATTTTTTTTGGAAAATTTTTCATAACCATTTGTTCTGTATTTCAAAAAAAATGCACAGGAGTGTACCCGAGAGTGGGATGCACCAGATATTTTTCCCTTTGGAGGGTTCGCTTGGCGTGCATCCCAAGTGTGGGTTCGGTCTGTAATAGGCTCCTCTTATTTTGGTTTGAACTTCTGTCTTCTGTCTTATTTATTACTATTCATAAAATTCGTTTTTTTTCTGTTTTTTTGGTTTTTTTAGCTTTTTTGCCGATTCTTTTTCCGTATTCGTTTGTATTGTCCATGATAGGGTAACCTATTTTTTATTTTTAATTTTTTTAAAATTTAATTACGTCAAATAAGCTATTATTAGTTAAGTGTAATTTCAATCTTAAGTCAGTTTATTTTAGTCCAACCGAACGACACCATAAACTCATTGTCTTTTTGGGCACACACATCGAGTGAAAGAACCATCAAGCCTCAAGAGGGCCGTCACGTGAGTTTAAGATTGAACAAGCCGTGTTCAAAAATTTAGATTTGAGTCGAAACATAGGTTAAGGCTATGTCCGGAACGTAGAAATTTATAGAAATTATGTGAAAATCAAAGTTTTTCATAAAAAACGTCTATAAAATTCGTGCGTACCAACAAGCCCAAGCTTTTAAAATCACGTTCAAGTGATGCCGAAAAAAATCATCATTTTTTTTATCGGTGAGTGTTGACTACTATTATGTACTTGGAACTTTTCGACGTTCATTAACAGAAACATCTCTCTCACTGTCACTCTCACAAAGAAACAGGGCTAACAAAGCTCTATGCGAAACATAAAACAAGACTACTCAAAAATACCCAAATATTGTTCGGTTGGAAAGTTCTCAACTATATTCACATCCTATCGAATTTAATTTATTCCAATATATTCTCAAATTTTGTTTAACAATGTGTGTGCCTTTATCTTGTACCGAAGCAACCATGATCAAACTAAATGCCTTAAGAGAAACACTGACTGCGTAGGTTTTAAACCGTCCAATCATGATCCATCGACGTCGAGAATTACACAAGTAGTTGTTTTCGTTGATTTCATTTTTGCAAGGAATTCCACAACTAGTTTTTCTCAAGAAGAATCATGTGTTCCCATAGTTCTGACCTTTTTAAGCCAAAAAAAAACTAGTTCACTTGCCAACTACTAATCAACAATGCATTGATTAACTAGTTGAAACTTGAAGCTTATTAAGTACACCTGATCCTCTGTGTTGAACTATGGGTTCTTCATATTGGATTCTACTTCTAATTATTAAGTTGTATGCACCAACCAGTTCACTTAAAAGCTTAAGCTAATGAGGAAATATGAGCAATTCACTTATACTTCAACACTCCCCCTTACGTGTAGGCTCCCTTAGGCCTAATACGTGGAATAGAAGTGGACTGCAATTAATTTTTTTTAATTGCGTCAGCCAGGTCTTGAACTCGAGACCTCTTGGCTCTGATACCATATTAAGTTGCATGCACCAACCAGTTCACTCAAAAGCTTAAGCTAATGAGGAAATATGGGCAATTCACTTATACTTCAACACTAATTTCTGTTTAGAGAAAATAAAACGTAATATAAATATCTAGTTTCTCAAAGCGATTTCTCTACTCATTTAGCTTCTGTCTCGCTTTGGATGTGTACAATACAAAATGCTTATACATAAATGTTTAAAGAGAGAGAATATAGCCACATCATCAAGTACCCATATAAAAATTATTTTCTCCAATACAAGCATATCTTCCATGAGTACTTAGATGTTATATTATCTATTAATTAGATATAGTTATACACATAAACATCTGCTAAGCACCGATGCTTATTTAAACATCGATGCTTCAAAATAAGAGTCTTATCTATCCTATGTGGCAAGAAAAATCAGTATTTAATTGTTAAGCATCTCTCTAAGCACTTGCATTATATATGCTCTTAGAGGATAGAGCAAGGGGTCACGGACGTATAACACACCCCACTCCTCTCGCTTCTATTTCATACACTTATATTTCTCTCACTTTTTTACCACTCGTTTTCTTCTTCTAAGACAGGTGCGGGTCGCAGCAACAGTGCAAGAGTCCGTGCATCTGCTGCTCTGATCGTCCGGTGAGCTAGCTGCAAATAAATAGCCAGTGCACGCGCACGGCGCCGAACCGACCTGCCGATACGAGGCCTCCGATAAGCAACCCCGTGCGTGACAGCGTGAGCGCTTGCAACCGCGCAAAAAAACGGGCGGAAACCAACAAACCCAGCAGCCAAAAAAACGAGAGACGTCAAGCCGTTCGCGTCAATGTCGCAACGCGATGGGGAAACCCGAGAAGGGGCGGTTCGGCCGAGGAGCGCCGGGCGCCGCCCCAGGAGCCCAGGGGCGGATCTACAGTGGTTCATGGGTGTTCAGCTGAACACCCAAAATTTTTGACAAAAAATCTAGTATATATGATGTATATTACATATGTATATATATAATTAGGCCAGTTTAACTGTTTGGATCACAATTTCGCAATTTTCAGCCGCCCGACCGCCGGCGTGCGTGAAGCTGTGCCCACCGCTCCCGCCCCCATTTCCCCGACCCCATTTCCCCGACCGCTCTCCCCAACCCCATTTCCCATTTCCCGATCCCGGTCCCCAAACCGGTCGCGCCGCTCCGCCGGGCTCCGGCTCATGCTGCTCCTCCGCCCGGTGCCCGGCCCTCGCTCTGCCTCCGCTCTGGCGCTCCGCCGCCGCTCCTCCCTCCGCTCATGGACGCGGCACCATGAACCCTAACCCTAGCGCTAGCTCCGCCTCCGCCTGTCCTCCGCTCCACCGGCGCGGCGACCGCGCCTCGCCGCCTCCGCCCCCGGCCCTCAGGGCTCGGCTAGATCTGGGCTCTCCGGGCCTCCGGCTCCGTGCTCGCGCCGACGCGCTCCACGACCGGCGGGCGCCTCCGCCCCGCCCTCGCTCCGCTGCAGTCCACGACTGGTGACCGGCGACCGCCCCAGGCGCGCCTTCGGTCATCCGCTCCGCGCCTCCGCCGGCAGCCCGGCACCGCGGAGCCATCATTCTCTGTCCCAGGTCGATTATATTCTACCTGTGTGATGCCATTTACTAAATCTGATTAGGGGCTCCCTACTTACTTAACGCATACAACACATGCCGGTAATTTGTGTTTTGTGCAAATGTTACAGATCGAAAATGAGTACGGGAATATAAAAAAAGATCGCGTAACAGACGGTAACAAATACCTCGAATGGGCGGCTCAAATGGCCGTTGGCACAGCGATCGCTGTTCCGTGGATGATGTGCAAGCAATCTTCAGCTCCGGGTGAAGTGGTAACTTTCTGACCAAACTTGTGGTGAAAACCTATACATAAGTTGTTAAATGGATTGTAATTTATTTAAAATCTCACTACTGTCACAAAACCAGCCATAAAATGTTATATTCAAAATTGAAAGAACATCAGATCTCTTAGAAATGACAAAAGGCTCCAAGTTCTAAAAAGAGTTGTATTACTTTGGTTTGGTTCAGTCTTCTAATTTGTGCCTTGCTCTCATTAGATCCCTACTTGCAACGGAAGGCACTGTGGGGACACATGGACGATGCGTGACAAAAATAAGCTTTGCCTGTGGACTGAGAATTGGACTGCACAGTAAGTTCAAGTAATCATACATTCTACTTGTTTGCCAAAAATTTTGCCGGCATTGCTACTTAAGGAAATGCACAGTATGAAGAATGGAATGGAATATGTACCACTGGTAATAAGAAATTTACTGCTTTGGTTAACTTATGGTCATCCAAACATGTTATTGAATATTTCTAGTGTGTGGTTACCAATTATATTTATACAACATCCTAACCGTGAATGGTATGGTAATTAAATGTGGATATATGAAGATAAAAACATTTGCCTTTTTTTTAATATTAATGTCGATTGTTTGTGAACTTTTACAATTATTTTGTAATTTCTTTATATTATTTAATATGTTATCCCTAGTACGAACAATTGCATGTTAACTATTACTACTGTAAATCTTTATATTTTATACTAAAAAATATTTTTACAATTTCGAACACCCATTCTAAAATTCCTGCGTCCGCCACTGCAGGAGCCCATACGTACTCTTATACAGTAGTATTATGCCTGAAACTAGCTCGTGTAATTTATTGCCTTCTCGAGTTCGCCACAGCTCATGTTTTTATAAACATCCACTGCCGTGTTTTTATAAAGAACCACTGCCATTTTCAAAAGAAATTTCCACTCGGGAACTGAGGGCTACATATGTGAACTCCTTTGATCAGTCAACCGATGTTGGGAAACACTCTGTTAAGCCATATGGTGGTTGTGATTAAAAATGATGATGAATAACTGATATTTATATCAACTTGGAATTTACGTTTGCGAAAGTTTCGATCGATCGCAGTCAAAGGATTTAAATCCGAGTGATCTCGTTTAGTTCTGAGTTGCTCCGAGTGATTCGAGTAGTTTTCGTTTGCTCCTAATGGTTGTGATTGCTCCGAGTGGTTTTGACCTGCTTTGAGTGGTTTTGGTCTGCTCCGAGTGGTTTTAGTTGGCCTCGAGTGGTTTGCTTGAGTTCGAGTGGTTTTGGTTTCATCCGTGTAGTTTTCCTTTGCTCCAAGTGGTTTTGATCTACTCCGGTGCTTTCGGACGGGTCCGAGTGACATCAGGAGATCGTGCGACGTTCAAATGCCATTGGAGTATCGGACGATGTTCGAGTAACATCAGAGGTTCGGATAAGTCCGAGTAACATCAGAGCATTAGACGACTTTCGAGTGGCACAGATGCATCGGACGGCGTTCGAGTACCACCGGAAGATCGGACGACCTCCGAGTAGTGTGATCAAAGATTTATAGCACAAACCGGTCGAAGCTACAGTGATATGTTCAAAACTGTACGGTCGAAAGAACAATACTCGGAGGTGGAGAGTGATTCAGCTGGTACTCAGAAGAGTATTGTAGCAGAGCTCGGCTTTACGACCACGTGCAACTTCGACCATGACCAACTTCAACCATGTCTGAACGACCACAACACTTCGACCATGTCCAGCTTCGACCACGACAGAACGACCACTAAAGGTAATCATAGCTACAATACTTTTTTATGATCGTAGCTGCAGTGCTTTTCCTTTGTCGTAGCTACAGTACTCGATAGTTATAGATTTTACTGTTAGTCGATAACTTTGTGATCGATAGTCGTAGATTTTACTGGTCGATAGTCGAAGACTTCACAGTCTTATCGTCATGGTCGTAGACTTTGTGGATTATTATTGTTGTCTTCGGGTTTAGTCGAAAGCTTTGCGATCAATTGTCGTAGGCTTCGCAGTTGGTACTCGTAGACTTCATTGTCGGTTCGAGTGTCGTAGATCTCGTGGTCGTGTGTCCCCACTGTCATACGAGTTGTTTTACGACTGCAGTTGGTTACAGGTGATAGTCAGTCTTCGACCACGATGATCGTTCGACCATGCCATTGGCTTACGACCACGTCGGTTCCGACCGCACTCATCTTTCGATCTCGTTTGTTTTGATATTGGTGGTTATCGACTATAGTGACTTCTGTTTGATAGTCGATTTTCCACCAAGTTGTTCTTCGGCCGAGTGGTCGAATTTACGACCACTGTGCAAGCTATCGACCACGTAGTCTAGCTTACGACCACGGTATAGGCTTCGATCACATTGTCGATCTGGGTTTGATTTCTCGATGCTACTGCTTGCTGTGACATGTGGGATAATGCTCAGAGTTATTTTCGTTACTCTCTTCCCATGAGCAAAGATCATGCATCATTCTTGTTTTCATGTCTGGTAGTCGTGCGTCTCCTCTGGCTCTTCTAGATGATTACAACCACACTTGCTTTCTATCGCTCAATGATCTTAAGTCGTGTAGTCGCTCGACTTCTATGCAACCTCTTGTCGTTCGCAATAGCACAGACATCGACTACCGTGGTGTTGACCACACAATGGTCTTCGACCACGTAGTCTGAGAGCACGTCGGTCTTTGACAACGCTGGCATTTCGATCACGTTGGTTACGACCACGTTGGCTCGATCACGTTGGTTTTGACCACGCTGGTTCGACCTCGTTGGTTCCGACCACGTTGGCTTCGGCCACGTTGGCTTCGACCACATTGGCTCGACCACGATCACGTTGGGTTCGACCACGTTGGTTCCGATCACGTTGTCGGTTTTGACCACGTTGTCTGTTTCGATCACGTTGTCGGTTTTCGACCATGCAGTCTGTTTCGACCATGTTGTCAGTTTCGACCACATAGTCGGTTTAGACCACGTTGTCGGTTTCGACCACGTTGTCAGTTTTCGACCACGTAGTCTGTTTCGACCACGTTGTCTGTCCCAACTACGTAGTCTGTTATGACCAGGTTGTATCTCTGCTGAGTAGTCGTATTCGACCACGTTGTGCTTCCGTCGAGTGGTCGTAATTCGACCACACAGTCCTCGGTTCGAGTCGTACGGTGGTATGTGTTCCTCTGTTTTCTAGTAGATCGCATATTCTAATCTTCATGGTTTTGTAGCTATTGGAGAAAAAGGAATATGTGAATATTTGGAGGAAAAATCTTTTAGCACCATTTACCCCCCTCTGTTGCCTTATCCGGTGCTATAGTAGGTTTTCCTGGCAACATCCTTCTCAGTAAGGATTTGTAACTCTTCTTCATGTGCTTGCTCTATGGCTGCCTTAGCATACATAAGTGACTCTTGAATCAGTGCAATCTCACTACAGAGCTGAGAAGCCTTCTCCTTGTTTGCTTCAGAAGACTGCATTAACTCTGCTTCCTGCTGAGCAGCAGCTAACTTACCATCCAATGAGGTTCAAAATCCTTTTTCAGTTTTCTAAGCTCCAGTTTTGCTGCATCAAGATCTGCCAGAGCAACAGCATACGGTTCCCTGGCATTTTCTAGCTCCTGCTTCGAAGGACCATCCTTTCCAAGCTGCCATCTTCAAGCTCCTTTGTTCGAATCTTTGCATCTTCTGTTGCCCGAACAGCCAGTTCTTTGGACTTGTTGATCGCAACAAGCTTATTGTTTAGCTCCTCAACAGCTTTTTTAGCCCTCTCCAGCTCAGGGAGGGCCTGAACTCTGGTTGCCTCAGCATTACTCAATTGTTCCTTGTATTTATTCAACTCTTTCTGGCCCAGGTGCAGTTCTGTCTCCTTAGCCAACACCCTCTACCGTAGATTTCGTCAATTTTCGCCCAGATTTTGGGTGAATTTCGTTCTGTTTTCGCCCAGATTCTGGCGCAGAATTCAAACGGTGTTTGAAATTTTCGTCCGAAATTTCGGACATTTCGGTTCTTTCGCCGGGTTCCGAGTTTTCCCTGGCCCTTAGTCGCGAACTCGTAGAGCACGATCCGGTTGTTGAGCTCCAGGCAGTAGCCCAGCAGGTGGGTGAAGTGGTTGCTCTTGAGCCTAGACACCGCGGACAGCTGCGTACCGTGCGGCCACCGGGAGGCGAAGACAAGAACCAACATGCGTTAGTTTATAGTTTAGCCCAGGGCTTTCGCGACCTGCGCTGTGATTAAATTTCGATGCGTATGCCGATGTACGTGCCGGAATGTCGCCGAAGTTCCCAGTGAGCCGGTTGAGTTCCAACAGCGCGACGGCCGGGACGTCGATGGGCAGCACCTTCGCGGGCGCGCCGCCGGTTCTTGGGGCGTTCGGCCCTCTCGGAGCTGTCACACATACGCACTTAATCAGGAGTCAGCTCATGCATATATGCCGATCGTGACGGATTATGATTTGGTTAATCCAGTCGCAATTACCAGCAAATTAAAAACTAGAATGACCAAACAGACGACGATTGTCGCGTGCAAATGCAATGAAAGGGAAGAACGTACCTGGTGCTCGCGGCGGCGTTGTGGCCGGGTTGCCGTCCGGCGGGCCGTGGAGCTCCTCCTCCGCGCCAGCACAGCACCACATACTCGAAATCCCGATTGACTGATCGATCGGCCTAAGCTGCCTTAATTAATCCAAGAAGCGCACAGCAGCCTCGATCTGCAAGAACAATTCAACAGGTCTGGATGTTGAACCAGACAGAAAGCTTGGCCAGCTAGCTGAACAACAGCCGACCGGTCGATCTAGGATCAGCTCCCAAGTGGAGCTAGCACGAGATATTTATATCCAGGGGCGGTCCTAACTTAATTCAACGGCATTCACTTGAATACCTAAAAATTTTGACAAAAAATCTACTTATATACAAGATATAATACATATGTATATTAATAGTTAGGCCAAATCTATCATATTCATACCCAGTCAGCCTAAATTAGCATTAGATCCTTTTGGCATATTTCCCTCTCCCAAGCCCAAATTGACGTTAGACACTGGCCTAGACCCATTGGGCCACTGTTGTGATTCACACGACACATGGTAGAAATTCTAGGTCTCACTCAGTCTTTTCTCTCACTCAAGTCTCTCTCCGTTTGGCGGCGCAGGAGCTTGTGGTCTTATAGGAGCACTGGAGCAGCCATTTCACAAGTCGCAAGTCATCTTACCGTCATCGCTCGCCAATGCAATGCGGCCACACAGGTTCACCCTCCCCAACCTAGTGAGTCCAATAGCGTCATGGCCCTATATCCCTAATTCGTTAATCCCTCCATCTCCTTCTCCTCCCCTAGCGATATCTGATTTGAAGCAAAATTATGTGTCTAAATAAAGACGTGAATTGTATTTTGCTTAAAGAAGTGAGGTATCTATAATGATTAGTTTTTGCATAGTAGTTGATTATATTCTAATGACTAATGTATCAATTATTTAGAAACTATGTAAGTGTTGTCTTGTAGCTTGATGTGTTGGACACTTGGATGATTTGATCCCCTTTGGTGCCTGACTGTCCGATCCATATTTTGTTTAGTAGTTTAAGTCATACTGCTTAAGTTGCTTAGTTAGAAACCATTCAATAAAGTATGTTCACGATAAAAGCACTTTTAAACTTCACCTGGGAACACAAAAATCTGACAAAGATAATTGTCTTTTAACTTGATTAAAGCACCTCGTTGCGATTGTACAACTCTATTGTAGAATTTTTCCGATTTGAACTTTGACTCAGATTAGTAGTTCTAGGGAAATAGTTCATCTCTAATTCCAATCATCATGGATAAAACTATTAGCTTTTGATTTCTGTTTTTCACTTATTGCTGAAGTTGCTTCCTTTTTGTATACTTGCTTGCATGATATTATATCTCGTTTCCAAGGCATGAAGTGTCGTTGTGTTAATTTTGATTATTTTATAATTTCTTTATATTATTTGAGATGTTGTCTCATATATATATATATATATATAAAATTGTACTTTAATTTTTAATTGAATAATATTTTTGTAACTTTGAATACTTATCTTGAAATTCCTGAGTCCGTCACTGTTTATATCAGACATTCGCCAAGTACGCGACAAGATCGAACTGATCCAGGCGAGGAGAAGGGTGGAGACAATGGTGGCTGCTGTCGAATTATCGCAGCAGATGTTAGGGGAAGACGACTCGAGACAGCGCGGCCGGTCGACGCGATTCCGGGCGGCCGGCGTTGCGAATCATTCGTTCGGCTACGTGCGGCCTGCGCGTTCGATGTTGGCTCTGTTGTGCCGGTGGGTTTACTCACTTCTCTACTGAGCCGGATCGAGATATCGATGCAGGCATCCAGCCAACAGCGTACATACAGGGTGCCAAACTTGGAAATTGGAATGTATCTTGCAAGTCGCAACCGGATGGACGCCGATGTACCGGATTGATTCAATTAACCTGGTGAATTTGCTGGTAAACAAAGAAAGGAAGTGGCCGCAGAAGAGATACTTGAGTTTTTGGTTTTCCAGAGTGTGAAAAGTATGAAGTGCAGACAAAAACTTTTTTTTTCCCAAACGGATTAACCCGGAGCAACGGAGTATTTACAACTGTCTTTTAGAAGTACCACCAAAACTACTCAGCCTGACCATTTGTTGCCTCACCAGCCAAAGCCGCACCAAACAGCGACTGACAAGACCGAACAAACGGCACTCTTCAACAGCCAAGTTTTAGTCTAACAAGCAGAAAGAAGATAGAACAACAAAAACAAAAGCTGGCAAACATCCACAGTGCTGTGTCTAACAGAACAAGAACTCATCATACTTTGTGGAATTCCGTGGAAATATGAGCACCAAGGAAGTGGACGAGCAAATGCTGAATTTGCAGACAAAAACTTCAGACAAAAAGAAAATGCGAAATATCATGGTTCGTTTCACTTTGAAGCACAAAATAACTAGCAAGTCCGATCAAGTAAAGTTCTGACATGTATCATCAGCTTTAAGCAAATACATCGCTAATATAACAAAATCGAAAACGAAACCGCAAGCAAATGTGTTTGTTTGCTACAGAAACAACATCGGTTTAGAAGGGGCACGGTCGGCTAGCTGTCCGTTGCAACTCACAAATCCTGAAAAACTCCCAGTGTTCCATTACAGAATGCAACGCCACTTATCTAGAGACCAAATAAGAGTTCCTGTTTCTAGCACTCATGTTCAATCAGTACCTTGATGCTGAACTTTATGAATGCATTGAAAAGTTAACATATCACTGCACATATTAAGAACAAATAGAAAACAAATCTTAAATAGGAAAGTACCAAGTCCCGGTGGTGGGCTACATTTCACAACTTCCAGTAAATAAAATATAGACAGGAAAAATGTGTTAAGGCATAATCCACATTGGCATCAAATACAATAAGAACTAAAGCTTGTTTACTTTTGCTTATCAAGGGTCTGTGCTTCGACAAGAGTTCCTGTATTGGGAAACATATATACAGATTTTGAACTTTGAAGTGCGATCTCCATGATGACACATCTAACTCCTGACCCTCAGAGCTCAAGTTGCTTTCTTGCTTTTGTACTTGTTTGCGCAGAGGATATATATCACAAAGTTCAGAAAACTGAGTCCAGCAAGAAGCCAGAAGAAATAATCAAGATGCCCTTCATTCAAGTTATCAGGGATCCATCCAGGATTTCCTCCTCTTGTTGTGAAGTATGCAACCATTGTCAAAATGAATGCACTGAGATAATTCCCGAGCGCTGTGGTGAGGAGCTGTAGCGCACTGCAGAGGCTCCTCATGGCATCCGGTGATTGATCATAGAAGAACTCGAGTGACCCAATGAATGTGAATACCTCTGCAGCACCAACCAAGAAATATTGAGGAATTTGCCAGAAGATGCTCAATGGAACTGGGACATTTTGATCCACCAAATGTTCATCCCTCGCAATCGCCAACCTTTTGATCTCAAGGACTGCGGCTGCTGACATTGATAAGATGGATATTACCAAGCCAATGCCCATCCTCTGCAACTCCGTAAAGCCCCTCTCATTGCCAGTGAACCTCCTAGCTATTGGAACCAAGATGCTATCGTAGATAGGGACCCATATAATGACGCTTACCACGTCAAAGGTGGATAGAGATGCTGGAGGAATCTTGAATGAACCGAGCGATGGGTCAAGCACCATCCCTTGTTCCACAAACATGGTGGAGATCTGAGCATAGACAGCAGAAAACACAATAGTCGCCGCCCAGACAGGGAACATCCTTACCAATATCTTCAGTTCTTCCACCTGGGTGACAGTGCATACCCGCCATGGGTTGGTGAAGCTATCTGTTTTCACATCAAGATCAGTAATCGTAGCAGCCTTGTCCAGACATCTGAAATAAATGTCAGTTGGAATATGTTAGGCTCTTAGCTTTTCCACAGATACAGAAAAAGAGAGAACAGATATCAAGAGTCAAGACATATTTATTCATCTATTTTGCTAAAGCACAAAGGCTAAGGACTAGTCTCTAAGTTTTTAAGTTGCAATTTATTAAAACTAAATGTTAACCAGCATAAAAGATCAGCAACTAATAAATTCGGAACATCTATTTGCCAAGCTCTTTACAGGTCAAAGAACTGCTTAGGATTGTGGTGCTTTGCTACACTCTCAGCTGTGGAATTTCAGCTCGGACAGAGATGCACCTGAATTCATCTGTGTGCTCCAATTGCCGACTCCCTTCAATTGCTGAAACTCCTTGAGGTAGCTCATACAAGACAGAGCTGTCCTCTGGGACATGTGCATTCCACTTGCGCAAAGAGGCAACAACCACCTGGCATACACGTGTAATAGGACTACCACCTGGCTTTTGGAATCTATAAAGTGATGTGCCAGAGAAGAAGCTTATGATGGCCAGCCCCATGAATACTGTTGGAATGCCAAAGCCTAGTCCCCATCCTAAGTTGTCTTGCACCCAAACCAGAAAACTGCTTGATATAAGAGCACCAATGTTTATTGAAAAATAGAACCAATTAAAGAAAGACCCCTTCTGGATTCGCTCAGCTGGATCTGTATCATCAAATTGATCCGCTCCAAAGGATGAGACACATGGCTTAATTCCACCAGTACCAAGCGCAATTAGGTAAAGACCAAGAAAAAATACAGTATACTGAGAAGGATTTGCTGGTGGGCAAAAGGATCCTTCACAGGATGGAGGCATGAACGTAGGAACTGATGCTGAAAGAGTCAGTACTGCCATCCCCTACAATTAAAAGATGATATCAAGATAAAAATTAACCAGGTCATATCAGAATCAGTTGGGTTTAGCAGTTCACAAATGGGCAGCTATGAACTAAGAAAGAGATAGCACACAAGAATTATTGGCCTATTCAGTAGTTGACAAAGAGAACAGACCTACTCACATGTACCTTTCCCAACAGTTCACATACTAGTTGAGAAAGAGTACAAGAAGACATCTCTAGTTTGACAAGGATGTATTACAGGCATAACTAATGTGAGAGTGCATACACCATATTTACAACTCATATGCCATTGCTTTTGATTCTGTTCGAGAGGATGAGAATTTCTAGTCTCGTAGCTCGTACACATATCTTCTCACAATTTGAGGGGTATATACAAGCATTGACACATAATTTACCTAAAATTTCAGAGAAAAGATGACTTACAATGAAGTATATTGCGGAGAATGTTCCAATCGTCCAATACCTCCCCCAGTATGCATCAGCCAGGATAGCTCCAATAAGGGGAGTCAGATAGCAAGTTCCCTGCCATGTAGTCACATTGCTAGCAGCAGAGGCATTACCATCATGTAGTTTTTTTGTTAAATAAGTAACAAGGTTTGTAGAGATGCCATAATAGGCCAACCGTTCGCAGCATTCATTCCCTATAGGTTGTATACGATAGTTAATTACACATTATAGCAGATGTAAACAAAAGAATGGACTTAACAGATTATTGAAGAAAATTACCTAAGATGAATGGGCATGCCTTCCATCTACCAGTTCTCTCCTTCACAACAGGATTTCCAGAAAAGTCAACAGATCTATCTCCAGTGTATGTTAGTCGGTTGGGTTCCTGAAACCGAGAGTATTTATTGTGATATGCCTTCAAACAAATAGTAATAATGACTACTGAGTACATTTGACTCTAATTAGAAATCAATGTACATTGATGTCTAGACTTGAATAACTTAATTTTAAGAGCGAAAAGCATGATAAGCATCACTGAATTTCTATGTATTGATTCAGCCAGACCAAAATCCAGATTAAATGTTGGGCTTTAACATTCATAATTAATCGTATGCAAAGGAAGCAACCGCAGCATCATGCTGGTATCATAGGCTCATAGCTCCATCAGCTTAAGGATAACGGGTAGCCAAAATTACCCGAAACCTGACCACGACAAGGATGTCTTTTTCCATATTGTCCAGTACAGGGGTTGAATAACCCACACAACCCAGTACAGGGGTTGAATAACCCACACAACCCATATGTGTAAATCAAGCAAAAATTGAACAAATCTCACATATTATTGGAAGATAAACTGAAACAATACGAGTAGGAATTTCTTCAATTTAACTCTACAGCTCGAAACCCTAATTTCGACCCATGACTCCGCGTAGTGGACATGGGCGTGTGTGGCGCGAGTAGGGTTACGGCGGTGTGCGTCCTCCTTTCTACTCTCTCTAAAAAATCGAACACCGAAATTGAGACGAAGTCACTCAACTAAAGAGGAAGCATTTCCTTCCAATTTCAACGCAGTCGGAGGTGTGTCCAGCTATCCTTACATATTCCTTAATCTTTACTAAATTGGATTATAAATCCCACTTAACGTTTCCTAAACATGATCTACAAACACACTCGGTGGTGCGCACCAAGCTAGGATCTTTCGTAAACTAAATTACCAGTTCAACCAAAATATCCTAATTAAGACTCACACGCAGCCAAAACACGATACCTACGATCTCACGGAAAATATACATCTACAAACACCAGGTCCATCCATCAAGAAACGGAATAAAGGAAAAAAGATTAGCCGCACCACGGGGATGATCGAACTGGGAAAATCAACTCACCTCCGGACTAGCGAGGAGCCCTTGCTCCAGGGTGGACTCCTGGTCGCCCTCCGCGCGGCCCACCTCGGCCATGGATGGAGAAACTCGAGAGCACGGCGGATCAAACTCACGGCGAATCTCTGGCCCCGATCGGTGCAAGAAACGGCAGTTTCAAGGTGGAATCTTTGGAGTAGTATATATGGAAGGTGTTACGAAGTAGGATGAGGAGGAAAACTTGTTGATCTAGATATGTGGGGCCCAACGAGTGCAGAGCACCCGCAGTTGCCTGCCCACCCCCGCAACCCCCAAAAAAAGAAAACGTACAACTACGCCCTACCCACCCCACCCACCCAAAAATATCCAAACTACCCCTACTCTAAGCATTTTGTCTAAGTGACATTTTTGAATAGCTTGCGGAGTCTAAAATTTTGTATGTTATTTGAGTCAGTCAAATAGCTCCACTATTCTAAAAAATATAGAAAAAAAATCAATAGCCATAGTCTAAAATAACAACCACAGCTAAAATCCATGATCGTAGTCCAAAATAACATACTCTTTCTCTTTTTACGCGGTTAATGTAGGCGCTATAGGGGGCGTTGGCGTAGGTTTCGGAGCCAGGGTGAGAACGAGCGTGGCTGCTCTCCACTAGGGATGTAAACGGATCAGATAGTTTTCGACTGATCCAGACAATTTTTGAATACGGAATGTTTTGGCTCGGATAGCCTCGGATCGAAAACGAATACGGATTATTTTTTCGGAAATGAATACGAATACGATAGTGCGCTATCCATCGAATGTAAATACTGACTCAGACTATCCGAGGATGACGGAGTCTGGATATCCGGCCCAACAAGAAGTCCTTCATTTGGTTTGGCACCTTCGCCACCACCGAGGCCACCTCTCATGTAGTTAGCATGGAGGCCGAACTGAGGGTCGGCGCCAGCGGTCGGGGAGCTGGGCAAGTAGAAGAGGAAGGTGGCGCCAGGAGGCAGTAGCGGCCAGAGCCTAAGAGCGATGGCCGAGGTCGATCAGTGGTGGTAGGGAAATCGGGAGGCGGCGGGGCTAGGGTGGAGGGGCGTGGCACAGGCGAGGCCGAGCTAAGCGGTAGGGATCTAGTCGGTAGAGCAGGGAGTAGAACCACCCTCGCATCCTTAAATCAAAAAACGATTCAAATCATAAAGTTAAGCTCAAGCAAATCAAATAATCAAGGGAAGTAACAAAGAAGAGGTAGGAATAAAGGGAGAAATAAAAGAGGAGGGGAGCACAGGAGGCCAAGCAGCCGAGGGTAAGAGAGCTCGCTGGAGTAGCGCAGCCATAGTAGTAGAGGGTGACATCGGAGGCGTGGTGGCCGGAGCCAAGGGCAACGGCTAGAGGCATGGGAGGCGGCTGGAGGTCAAGACAGGCTTGCGGGGAGGTGGAGGCGCTCAAGCGGTTGGGAGCCAGCCCAGCCGATCGGGCTAGAGTCGGAGGAGCCGCACAAGTGGCCAAGAGGCGACTGACCGGCGTAGGAGGCGGAGGGTGGAGGGGAGGCCAGTGGTGGTTGGGCTGTAGCCGGACTACAGCAAGCTAGCTGGCACTAGGAGGAGCCACAACCGGGCTACATAGGGTGGCCGACGCAAACAGGGGGCAGCACCATGGGAGCATTCGGTTAGAAGGGGGTTGGGCAAGAGAGGAAATGGGGAAAGCAAGAGGGTTGGGATCTGGTGCAAATAGGAGGACTGAGTAGAGGAGGAAGAGGATAAAGGTTGGGGAAAAGAAGGAATGGTCATGGGAGGCTGTGCCAGATGAGGAAAAGAAAGGGGGAGGAATTAGGGGAGGAGAGAGAGAGAGGAAGGTTAGGAGAAAAGTTAAACATGATCAATTAAATTCATGCAATATCATTTAAATCATCCTGATACAAGATCAAATACCATATTAATTTGGTTAATCATATTTAAATAGTAGAAACCCATAAATATTGCTCAAGTTTATTATAATAAATTTAGTGCCATTAGTATATTAAAGCTAATATGCATACAGATTAAAATTAATGTACTGTCATTTAGACCGCTCCATGACATATTTACATATGCAAATATTTTGGTTAATTCCATTTTAACCATAGAAAACCATTAATAATCATTCATAATGAAGGGATTGCTACCAAAAAGGAAAAAGAAGAAGAAAACACAAGGACGACAAATTAAGTGCTTGGAACAAATTAAGAGCATCTAAGCCTGAACAGTATGTGTGTTAGTATTTATGCTATGTTCTTTTGCTTATTCAAATTGCTATCGTATGTACTTTATGAATTATACATTGTTAGTACTTATGCTATCTACCAATCGACTATCGAGTATATTCTTATTGTGGGTGAAAATACTTATGCTTGTTTAGATTCCATGAATGTTTTGACAAGATAAACTATTTATATGTTTTCGTTGATTTTGGATGTATAGTTTAAAGGGGTTTTCATGTTCCAATAAATATTCGTGACCGTATTCGTTTTTATTCATATTCGTTCCGTGTCTGTATTCGTATCGAGATATCTATATTTATATTCGCATCTAAAAAAAATATGAAAACAAATATGATAAAAATATTATCCGTTCGTATTCGATTCGTTTGCATCCTACCCCTAACACCAGACACCACCCATTGCGAGGACGGGACGAAACTCGTGTTCTTGTGCGTCTCTGTACTAGGTGTATGGCAGTACTATACTGTGGAGTGTAGACACGTTCTTCTTGATTGTTAGGTATAGCGTGGTCTGTGTTTTGATTCCTTGATTGTTAGATATAGCGTGGTCTGTGTTTTGATTCCTATCTGACTAACATGGATTGCCTCTAAGAAAGGGGAGCCTATAGTGGCTTGGCCATATGGCTTGTTTTTTTTTTTGCTGCGGCTTATGGTTTTTGACTGCGGTTTGTGACTTTTGAGCTGTTTGTACGAGAGATTACAGAGTAACAAAAATTCACGTGCGATTTTTGCTGATATAAATGAAGTCAGTAAAGTATGTACTACAATTAACTAGTAGGCCTTATCTTAAAAAATACTATATTTAGAAGCTAGTTACTGTAGAAAAGCCGAAAAACAACTTTTAGAAGCTGAAAAGAACAGGGCCATAGGCCCAAAGTAGCTTTTGCAAGTACTGTTCGATTTTTTGTGTTGGGAGGTTTGTATCCTCTGCCTTCGAGGCAAACAACAAAGATTGTTGTTGCTCCCATCCACGCCGGACATCATCAAATGGATGGTGCATGGTCGTCACGTCCGTGGGTCATCTAATCTTGGATACACTTGTCAGGACATTAGAAATTATTTGCGAACTAGACGTCAAAATGAGTTGAAGTATGGTGAAGCTGGGAGCTTATTAAACTATTTTCAGAATATGGTAGCAGAGGATCCTTCATTTTAGTACGCTTTGCAATTGGACAATGAAGAACAGATAACTAATATATTTTGGGCCGATGCAAAGATGGTTATTGATTATGCTCAATGTGGTGATGTTGTTACCTTTGACACCACATTTGGAACGAATAGAGAAATTTGACCATTTGGTGTGTTTGTTGGATTTAATCACTTCCGGGAAACTATGATTTTTGGGGCTGCTCTTATGTATGATGAGACCATTGACTCATTTCATTGGCTTTTTGATCCTTTCTTGAAGTGTCACAACCACAAGCAACCAAGAACAATCTACACTGATCAGGATTTTTCGATGGGAAAGGCTATCTCAGAAATATTTTTAGAAGCTTGGCATGGCTTATGCACTTGGCATATAATGCAAGACACAATCAAGCATTTGACTCGCCAAAAGACTGATGGCTCCAATGTTCTTTATTTTTTTAGTGCTTGCATGTACGAATATGAGGATGTGGCAAAATTTGAGGAAGTATTTGCTAATATGAGGGCCAAAATTCTCAAAGAGACATGGCCGGATAGCATTTATAAGCTGAAAGAGAAGTGGGCTTATTGTTTTATGAAGAATGTGTACACACTAGGATTGCGAAGCACACAACTGAGCGAGAGTCTGAACAGTGACTCAAAGGAATATTTGAACTCGGAGTTGAACATTATACGATTTTTTAACCACTCTGATAGAGCTGTACAAGGGAAAAGAGATGAGGAGATCAGTTCGGAGAATGAATCAAGGAAAAAAGTTGGCGCGCATCTTAATGAGAACTCCTATGATATTGCAATCAAGTAGGCTTTACACCCCACAGATATTTGAAGCCTTTCAGCAAGAATATGAAAGATCAATGGCTACTTACACAAAAGTATTGGATGAGAGTGCATATATTGTTGCTATCAGACCTGTTAATGATGAATCTACAATCGTGGAAGAGTACATCGTGGTTGGGAATAATTCAGAGATCAAAGTGTCATGTACCTGCAAACAGTTTGAAAGAATCGGAATAATTTGCAGTCATGCATTGAAGATTCTTGATGTAATGAACATTAAACAATTACCAGAGCATTATATCCTGAAGCGATGGATACGACAGGCACTGTGTGGAATTGTCCATGACACCTCTGGAAGACATGTCATAGAAAATCCTAAGCTGGATGCTTCACGTTGATACAAGTTTCTTTCACATAAATTCAGTACTTTGGCCTCTCGAGCAGCAGACTTTGAAGATTGCTTTATGTTCATAGACAAAGCTCTTGATACCCTTGGAAAGCAAGTGAAAGAAAAGGTGCAGGTGAATGTAGCTAATTAGTCCAATGTACAGAGGACATCTCAAGTACCTGAGAACTTCACAAGACAAAGAAGCAAGAATCCAAAAAACAAAATCCTGAGGTAAGCATGTACAACAAGCCTGAACAACATAAAATGTTTCTCCAATATTTAGTTGTAAAGAAATATTCTTATAATAGTCAGCTAATAGGATGAAAAGGAGAGACAAGGAGCCACATCAATAATTTGCTGAGGAAAGATTGGGGAATAGCAGCAAAGATGTTTAGGATTATGAATTTATTGGTAGTTATACACAGCTACTGATGGTAGGGGTCACATCCATTGTTGTTGTTTATGCATTATTTCCTAATATTAATTTTTTTCTTAATTACTTGTTATTCATTTCCAGGGTAATTCAGATGGCCACGAGTTATATTGTCAAGGCTCTCTGTAGCTTCATTTCACTTATATTGTCAAGGCTCTCCGTAGCTTCATTTCACTCCATGAGCGCTCAGTCCGTGAGCAAGTGGGCCATGTTAGCGTGCACCATCCATTTGATGATGTCCGACGTGGATGGGAGCAACGACAATCTTTGCCGTTTGCTCCGTGTTGGGATGGTACGTAGCATCCAGTCCACTGCGAGAATGTTCTTTTATGTTGTAATTTATTGTTTAAATTTTTGATGTGAGGACGAGTTCTTTTAAGCTATGATTTATGATTTAAAATTTTGAATTCTAACTGTTTGTAAGAGAGAGTACGGAGAAAGATACTTATGTGTGATTTTGACCGATATAGATAAATTCAGTATAGTATCTACTATAGAGGGTGGCTGGGGAGACGATGGGTGATGCATGACTGCGGAGAGAGACATGGTGAGGCAGCAGCGCACTAAATATTAAGTTGGACGGAGCAGGAACGGCAGGGGAGAGGACTGCGACGTGGCGTCGTCGATGGTGGGGGGAGGGGGCGGGGAGCTACAGCCAGCATCGGAAAGAAGATGGGAGAGAGAGGAATGGAGGAGAAAGAAAGTGAGGAGAGACCAAACTTAACGAAACTCATGTAAAACTCTATACCATTAGGAGTCATATAGCAGCTCCTCGACCAAAGGCCTCACCGTGCTCCTCTACCTGGGTCCCCGCACAGCAACACCCATGCTTCCAAACCGAGCGGCAACAAACAAACATGTCTCCGCTTGGCGAGCTAGAATGTTAGAGGCCTTACCCTAGCAAGACGCGAGGTAGTACGAGAGCTCGTCCATAGCACGGGCAGCACGGTAGTCCGTGCAAAAGACCAAGCCTCTGGTAAAAGAAACTCAAACCTGAACGGAAGACTCATGGTATCCTTCGAGTCCACCCTAGACGACCTCCGCCTCGAAGAACTGAGCCTCAGCAGCAAGAAATTCACTTGGTGTAGTAACCGTGACAGCCCAGCGCACGCTAGGATCAACAGGATGTTCTGCACAGTGGACTGGGAACTTCTCTTCCCAACCAGCTTTCTACACCCTTTGGCGTCTATCTCAGACCACACTCCGCTCATCCCCCAGGGAGACTTCGAAAATGAAATCGATAACCATTTCCGCTTTGAAAATTTTCTGGGTTCACGTGGAGGACTTCAAGGACATGGTGGCTAAAACTGGAACAAACCTGTTACCTCAAGCAATGCCCTTAGGTCTCGCTCATTTCGGTTTAAGATTCTAGTTTCTAGCTTATTTTTTATTATTTCTAAAATTTGTCTTTTTCTACATTTTGACTATTTTTGAGCTCTTTTACCTGTTTTTTTCCGTATTCGTTTGCATTGTTCGTGATGGGCTAACCTGTTTTTTCTATCTTTAAATTTTTTAATTTTAGTTACGCCAAATAATCACTATCAGTTACAATATAATTTTAACCAATTACAGTGTAATTTTAACCATAAGAATACAAGCTGTAGATAATTAAAAGCTGATGTTTGGGCCTCGCATCCATTGACAAGGCACGCCTAAAACAAAGATCTAGACTAGAAAAGGGGTATTATCCCTGAAGGAGACAAAAAAAAACTTTCCTATTTTTACGTGAACTTTTCAGCGCTGCCCCTACAAAGGTCGTAGATCTCAGGAACTGTTTGGTATTTGCATCTCTCATTGTAGGACTAAAAATGGCAATAGAGGAAGAGGGTGAATGATATCGTAAAAAAATTTCTTAAGTATTTACTTATCATTTATTCTGATAGCTACAAAGTTATAAAAATTCTGATAGAAACACTACTCAAAATCTGGAGAAACTCAGAGCTGTACCACTATGAAAAAGCAGCAGGTGCGGTACTACCGCTGTTGGTACTGCAATACTAGCGCAACTGATCAAAAGATAAAGTGATCGGATATGACATGGATGATTGTCGACCAGTGAGTGATCAAAACCAACATGATCGTGGTCGTAAACCAACGTGGTCGACAGCCAACATAATCGGAATTTGACTCGGGTAGTCAACGACTAGAGAATGATCGGAAACCAACGTGATCAAAACCAACATGGTCGAAACCAATGTAGTGGAAAGTCTACGTGGTCTGAATTCGACTTGAATGGTCAACGACCAGATAGTAGTCGAAAATCAATGCAGTCGATGACAAGAGAGTAGTCGAAAGACCAGCGTAGTCGAGGACCATTAAGTGGTCGAAACCTATGTAGTCGATCACCAATGAGTGGTCAGAAACCTACGCGGCCAAACACCAGTGAGCGGTCGAAAGACCAGCGTGGTCGAGGACCAATGAGTGGTCAAAAACCTACACGGTCGAACACCTTCGCCTTTGCGTCTGTTAGATTTTGCAATTATCTTTGCAGTTCCGCACATAACTGCAGATGATATACGAGTACCTACCGTTGATGACATGGTTTCCTTCTCCTAACTAGAATTTTTATTAGACCTCCCATTGGTTGCTCTACCTTTAATATTATCTTTTAATTGGTATCCTCTATTGCCCTAGATACCTTTCATGATCACTTGCCCTTTGCAAGTAACTCGTATGACTCTACCTCGAAATGATACCTTACAACCTTTGAGGTCAAGCGACCATATAGATATTATATTCTTTTTTAAGCTGAGAACATATCAAACTGATGTCAATGTGCAATGTGCTCCACCATACATCTCTAATGTAACCGTTCTCACCACAGTAATTGTATACTCCTTACAATTCACTAAGTAAACAGCTCTATGCGTCGGGCGTAGAGATCATTGTCGAACATCTCCCTCGCCAAATATATATGAAAATAACAACCTGAATCCAATATCCATTCAGGAGAAGTATCTGATTGATTGATGACTAGTATATCCGAGTCATCCTTTGCTATCGCCAGTGACCATTCATTTGCTTCAAACTCGGACAACCTTTTTATCATGTGATCTTTCTCGTCACATAGATAGCATACAAGTATGCCTTTGTTATTGCTCTTCTTCCAGTGATATTTGCTTATGTCTACAACACCTACTACAACTAATACTTGATCATTTGAGGATGAAGATTCCAATGGATTTTTTCAAGAACTCCACCTCTAATAGATATACAACTACCTCATTGAAGTTGAGAGAGGTTTTTTCAACAAGAATATTCATCATCAATTACTTCCATGATGGTGGTAGAGATGATGCAAGTATGATAACCTTATCGTTCTTCTCAATTTTCTCATCCCCACTAGTCAGCTGTATGATAAGCTTATTGAAGATATTGAGATGGTCAATGAACTGTATACCTTCCTCCATGTGCAACTTGTAACTTTGCGATATACAATTTTTCTAAGTCCTATAGTTTCTTCGGTGAATTCTCCTTAATCACCGAGTACTTTAACTAATTAAAGAGATATAGATAGATTATACTGACAACTTTCTGCTCTATCACTTCCAGTCTTCATTGAACGTCTTTTCCAGTTTATCCCCTTCAAGAGTATTGATTAGCTCCTGCTGGATAAGAACATCCTTTAACATGAATTGCCACATGCTAAAATTTTCTCCGCCGTTAAATTTCTCTAGTTGATTCCACACCATCAACATTGATCTACAATCTGTGCCACCTGACGCTTTATCGACCTTCTCATAATTCAGATTAATTCGGCATTAGCTCTGATACCACTTGTTACACTCTGATACCCTTTCGTATACTTAGTAGCTCCCAGTTCGGATTATAGTTTGTAAGATATGACACAAGCGTGCATGGTATCAAGAATGAAGAAAATGAATCCCGTAGAGAGAACCAAAATATCGACGCTAGAGCAACGAGAGAGAGGGAGAGAGAAATAGATTTGGCAAAACCAAACGTAAATTCTTTAAGCACAACCTCCAAAGAGTATAAGGGATTGTCGCTCACTTACAAATCTCTCGAATATTTTAGGACCATCGGATTCTTACCCTGTAGAAGAATCTACTGTTAAAAAATATCATAGTCTTCAATTCTCTTGTGCACCGCCTGCTTTAGATGAGTATGCTTAATTGCTATATTACTTAGTTCCTCTTCATGGTTACCCCCATGGTTTACATAGTCCCTCATAGCCCTTCTCTAATTTAGAGTAGAATTTCTAATTTAAATAGGAGTAAGAGTCCTAATCCCAGTATGATTCATTTATAACTCTTTATAGCACATCTGTCTAAATTATAAAACACTAAATATGAGCCAGTCTAACTTAACTGTTATGGTTACATACCAAACAGTAAAAGGAAAGGGACCTTTGGGTACCTCTTTGTGAGCAGAGAGTATGCACTCGATAAAAAAATAAAAAATATCATTATATCTTCACCAACAATAAAAAAACTAAAAAGCTAAAAAACAAAAGAAAAAACTGAAAATAAAAATCCAACACTTTCATTCCGGCTTCTGACTTCTGGAAGCCAGAAGTCGAAACCGGATTGAACGGGCCCTTGTAGACCATTAAAGTATCTCAAGAGAATATTTGACCTGTTCTTTCCATGTTATGGCTTATAACTTTCTTCGAATAAACAAACAGGACAGCTTCTCCAGTGCCATTTTGAAACAACATATCAAGATAGTCTTTTAAAAGTGGCTCATCGACTTTCGATTCATTCGCACTAGTACTAAAAAGGCATAAGCCACAGCGAAAGAAGAGGCCCATTGGCAATGATTAGAATATAGGATGTCTATTTGAAATTTGGAAGGTTGCATCAATCTTATTTAAATTACTCAAAAATACAAAGTTCATAACTGAAACCCAAATGTTTGGAATTCAAAAGTTATCTGAAATTTGAAATATAAAAGTTTAACTTGTTCCGACCACTTCTGTATGAGAACTACTGCAAGTCTGAACACCATTTCTCCCTAGGAAATGTTTGGTTTTGATAGAAATCACATCATTGTTTATTGTATTAAACTTTCGCCTGAATTGTGTTTTGCTGAACCGATGCGTGAACATGATCGCGCATCTTTTCAATGCTCCAGTCGGGGATTCAGAAACGGCAGTCGGAGTCGGCACTGTCGGCCCGTCCGAGGCCATCATGCTCGCCGGGCTGGCCTTCAAGGGACGGTGGCAGAGCAAGATGAAGGCCGCCGGCAAGCCCTGTGACAAGCCTAACATTGTCGCCGGCGCCAACGTCCAAGCAAGCAGACGCTGCAGATCACGATCTCCATAACCACGTCAGCATCCACACACAACCCGGTGATGGTGGTGCATTACTTTACCAAGCTGACTGGATCGATCGGGAAAATGAAGGTTTGCAGGGAGAAGTTCGTGCGCTACTTCGAGGTGGTGCTCAAGGAAGTGAAGCTGCGTGATGGCTACTGCGCCACGGTCCCCGAGAAGGCCGTGGAGCTGGTCGACGAGAACACCATCTGCGTCGCGGCCATCCTCGGCTCGACGCTGAACGGGGAGTTCGAGGACGTCAAGATGCTCAACCATCTCAAGTACCCGGACCTGGAGTGGGACTTCCGGCTGCCTCTCGTGAAGAGCATCGACGACAGTGGGCACAAGTACGGCCTCGTCTACGCCGGGATCGGGTGGTGCATCTGGAGGAGCAAGGAAGACCTTGCCGGGGGAGCCCATCTTCCAATCAACTACCTTGGCGCCGACCAGCCCACCTTCACCCTCAACTTCTCCAAAGGTTGCTAGCTCTCTTTGCCTATTACTTTCTCGTCCGTTTTGATGCACACTTTCAGGTTCCAGCCAAGTTATTGCACAATATTACCAGCTGATCCGCCTTGGTTTTGAGGTAAAATGCATCAGCTCATTGTCTTTTGTTTAGATAAATCATGAGTACGTACTACTACTGATTTATTAAGGGAGTGGCTATTGCAAAGTCGATTGAAATTTTTTTATCTCTCAGTCACTTGAAGTTACACTCTCAATCAATTAAAAGTACAGTTGATTTTTTTAGAGGGGGGCTACAACTTAAGTTGATTGAGGGTGCAACTAAGTGTAACTTTAGTTGCACTCTGAATTACCTGAAGTTGCAGCTGTTTTTTAGAGGGCTGCAATTTTAGTTAATTGAAAGTGCAACTTCAAGTGACTGAGAGATAAAAAAATTTCATTCGTCTTTGCAATAGCGAAATCGATTTATTAAATATTAGCACGTTGGGTGATGCGGGTTAAAAGTTAACACATTGTCTGAACATTTCTGACTTATAAGGCTATGATTTCTGTGAAAACACACCGTCTAAGTTCTAATGTGTTTTTTTTTGGTGAAATGCAGGGGTACAATAACATCATGGAGAACTGCCAGGAGAACGCGATGGTGCTGAAGCAGGAGCGCACGGGGAGGTTCGACATCGTGTCCAATGACAACGGCGTGCCGCTGGTGGCCTTCTCCCTCAAGGACAGCAGCCGGCACAACGAGTCCGGGATCTCCGACTTCCTGCGGCGCTTCGGCTGGATCGTGCCGGCCTACACCATGCCCCCCGACGCGCGGCACGTGTCGGTGCTCCGCGTGGTCATCCACGAGGACTTCAGCCGCACCCTCGCCGAGCGCCTCGTGCTCGACATCGAGAAGGTGCTGCACGAGCTCGACGAGCTCCCCGCCGCCCCCTCGCCACCGAACGGCAACACCGCCGCGGCGAGCGAGAGGGACATGAAGAGGGCCGTCTTGGCCAAGAAGAAGACCAACGGCGTGCTGTCTGCTTAGCTACCGCTCTGGGTAATCTTGTTTAATTTTGTGATTTGATTTCCGAATTAAGGTTGCTTCTGTGCTCTGTCCAAGTTAATTTGTAGAGGACGGAATAGTTCCGGCCCGATTGGAAGCAGTGAGTATATCCTGGTACGTATTAAACACCAGTACTCTGTGTACTTGCATATTGGTTTGTGACAGTGACGCACCTTAATCCGTGTATTTTAATCCGCTCGATTTAATCGAATCAACAGTGTGTTTGTATACTCATGAGTCGATATGTATTGCCTATTGCATAAATGCATGCATACTACCAGACGAGACTGAAGAGCTGCTGGTTGTACGCCATGATACCACGGAGGATTTACCGCTTACGAAGGGAACGAAAGGCCACGTACGGCGGCAGCCGGCAGCAACGGCGAGATGTACGAGCGGCGCGGCAAAATCGGCCGGAGGACGGCGCGGCTACGGACGCCGAGTATTCTGAGCAGGGCGGTGGCGTCCGCCTCTGCACGAGCCCGAAGGCCCAAACGGTCTGGATTTGGCGTTTGGGCTAGAAAATTTCGTTTCGCGGCCCATCGTAACACCGCCACGCCACCCCCTGTTTTTGCTTCACGGTCGGTCCCACATGATCCTCCCCGTTAGGGCTGAAAACAGATAATTCTTGATTGATCCAGACAATTTTGTAGTACGGATTCAGTAGGTTTGAATATTGGTCGGATATATATGAATTCGATAGTTCATTGTCTGTCAAATATAAATCTAGATTACCCTATTATTTAGGGACCGGATATACGGAGCCTACATCTCTATTTCAACCTAGCCTATTTATATAATACTTTAGCAACCCATCATATATTAAAAAATATATATATTAATATATATTTCGCTCCGTATTTATATTCGATATTATTCGTATTTATATTTGTATATAGAGTATCCATATTCATACTTATATCTAAAAATATATAAAAACGGATATGATACAGTCATTATCCATCTATATTATATCCGTTTTTTAGTCCTGCTCCCCAAGCTGGCTGTTCGTTCTTTTTTTTTTTTGTTATGCGAGTGGCTATTGGTTCATTCGGTGCAGGCAGTGTGCCGCATTCGAACACTGCCGCCGGGCCAGCGGCAGCCTAGCCAGAACGCTTACGCCTTACATACAGTGCTACAGTACCCGATCCACTGTATGAGATAGCCAGTGACAACACTTCCGACAGCTTCCGAGAATAATTCCGAGAGCTTCGTCGAGTGACACCGAGGTAAAGGCACGATGCTAAGGTCCACGCTTCACCTTTCTCGGGCACAAGGCGCGCTTGGAACGTGCACACGTCCTCGCGACAGAACACCTGTGCGCTCCCCGTCAAAAGAGCTCTGCTCCAACGAAGAATCGATCCAGTCCAGGCATCCAGATAGCCCGTGCTTCTAGAACCGCAACGACATCAAACTTGTCGATCACAGCTGATGGTCGTTTTCGCCCGAGCGGAGGATGCCTGAATCCCCAATTAAACAGACGGCAGCGGCGCACGGCGCCATCCCCTCTTTTTTCCGATTTGTTATATATCCCGGCAGCGGCAGCGGGCGTCGCCGTCTTTCTCCCCACCTGATGGCTACGTATTCCTCCATGTGGTGCGGGGCTCTCGCTTCGCTTCTACGAAACACCGCGTGCGCAGCTAAAGGAAGGAGCTCGGATCTGCTCGGATCAGCCGACGGGTTCTTACCACCACCACGACGAAAATCGCAGCCCGCCTGGTGCGCCGCGGCGTCATCAGTCCACCGCCTTTTTTCCAGTCTCGGTGGGTTCGGATCCTTAGCTACTCCCACTCCACCCGGTGAGTCTAGGTTTTTCTTTTCCTCCAGTGACTTATAATCTATGGCTCTCCTTAAGTAAATAAACAGAAAAGCTTCTTCGTCGTTTTTTAAAGCAACTTATCGGGACAGTATTTTTTGATATAGCTTACCGATATTTAGTTTGTTTGTATAAACGTTCACGCTAGAATCAAAATCCATCAGCCGTAATCGAAAAAACCCACTCTAGTCTTTCGCCTCGGTCTGCTTCGCATCAAATGCTTGAAAAATGTTTGATGATTTTTTCTTAAAGGCACAAAGTTATATCCACATGTATGAGCAAATATTCCAAAGTGTTGAATTTCCGAAATACACAACATGAATTGGGTGAAATCCACAGAGATGGAGTTGGGGTAAATCCGGAGGGTCCGGACCCGGCCTTAATTATATTTTTGCTTCGTTAGAAAAAAAAAGGCAGTGACCACAATTTCCTTGTACAAAAAGTAGTTAGTAGGGGGAGATGGTTGATTCCCTCTTGTCTATTGCTGTTGCTTTCTGCAATATTTCAGTTTGTTTTCAGTGATCACATGTGCTTAATTGACTTCGGTTAACACTTCACCGCCACTTCGATCAAGCTGGGCCAAATTATGTACTAGTATATTATATTATTGCAAATTAATGGGATAATTGGGATTATTAAAAAAAAGCGGCTCACTTCAGAAAGGATTTTAGCATACTGGGGAATATTAAGATGGCTAGGGCCTCATCAGGAACCGGTCAGTCAGTTGGATCGGATCGGACATCAACTCCTGCGAATTGTCAAGTGACAGTGAGCCGCTGGATCGGAGGGAAAGGAAATGTAAACGTCTCCGCGGTTCCAAGCACCACACATATAGAGGTGTCAAATCCCATCAGGCTAGGTATAGTATGATCTCCTAAGCATGTGTCTCTTTCAGCCGGGTGCAGTGTAGATCGATTATAGTCTTTGTTCTTTTTAATTACGACTGATAATTTTTTGCTATATTTTTCAAAATAGTAACAGATGATAGATAGCTGATGTGGATGATATACATGGTTTTAAATTCAGAAAACTGTTTAAAGAAACGGTTTTGAGGAACCACTTGAAAAAAACTGCTCTGTTATTTTAGCTTACGAAAAAATCGAAATAAAAAAACAACAAAAAAACCAAATAACAGGACCCCGTTCTTTTTTTTCCCACACCTAACACCAAACATGTGATAAAGCATGCGGTTTAGAAGCTAAGAGCTAGCTTCCCAGATGGACCGCCGCGTTTCCCATCAAGAAGAAAGGTCAAACAAATGAGGGGAAACTAATTATATAGTACGAAGAATAAACAGTGCTTTCAATTTCAGGGTTTCTTTTGATAGCGATTTCATGATTATCTCTGCCCAGGTATCACATCCAACGTTTGCGTGCATACACTAGTAACTCTACGCGTACTTCTTAAATATGTACATATCTGGCGTAAACCGCCAACTCTATGCAAATGTGCAAATCACGCTGTTTCCATTGTAAAATTGACATAAAAAAACTGAGGAATCATGTACTAGGTCTAATATATGTTTGTGAAGAACTATTGGTATTTTGGTTAAGTTAAATTTGAATTTTACAATAATTTTAAAAAAATAAAGATTTGCTATCGGTGTTCTCAATCGGACCAACCGGACCGCTAGAAAAAGCGATCGGAAAGTCTTTGTGGTGGCTAGCTCTTCCTCCATTCCATGTGAGATTAGGGTTATTTAGGTTGAAACCTCATGTGTGCCTCTAGAATTAGAGCTCGCTATCCTAAGTGATTAGCTGTAAAATATATCTATCAAAGTAAAATAGACATCCTAACTTTGCCCAAGTGAGTTGTGCTATGAATCCTCATACACTTTTGATTTTCTTACCTTTCTTGTTTGAGTTTCTCTTCTCTTGAGTTTTTCTAGTCGAAGGGCGTGCAAGAGGAGAAGATGTCTCTTGGAGACAAGATCCCATCCATCTAGACACGATCTAGAAGATGTTCTTGAGGAAAGCTGATTTTTTGTTTGATTGAGCTAATAGTGTGATTTTTTGATCTGATGGTTTTTGAGTTAATTTCTTTGGTGATCTAACTTGTTGTGACATGTGGAAATAAATATATACCCATCTTGGTTATCATCCATTCACGAGTAAGTTATATTCACCAATTCCGATTTTGACTCTTTTTTGATGTAACCTTCCAACAAACTAAAAAATGTTTCATGTTTGGCAATGATTTTTATGATCGTTTATCGGAATAGGTTCACAGTACCCTAGAGAAGATCTCGAAAGTTTCATATCATTTGGATCTACGATCAAAAGTTCCATAAATTTTTGTTTTGAAACTGTCTTGGTGGTGCTCACTATGTTTCTCTGTTTTCAAGAAGACTTCATATCCTAATATTTATCGCTTTGTAGTTATCGGAGTAATGGATTGGCGAATATTTAAGGAAAAAATTTAAAGGCATTGTTCACCCCCTCTATTGCATATTCGGTCCTATAAAATCACACGAGTATTTTTCTACGCACTACCTCTAACGAATACCCCCAAAACCCTCTCCAGCCTTGTACCCTCACCGCGTCACTAATCCCAGGCAAACGTACCGACGAGACGACTCCTTCCCCAATCACAACCTGGTTACCGCCTATCCGGTCTAGCTTCTACTCCCTCCCGCCCCTTGCCTCCAACTCGGCGAAAGATCAAAATGGTGCTCTCCCACGGCGTGTCCGGCTCCGACGACTCCGTGCACTCCACCTTCGCCTCCCGCTACGTCCGCGCCTCCCTGCCCAGGCACGTCGATCGATTCTTGGGTGGCTGGCTTCTTCCGTTCGATCAATAGCATCTTGTTTCTTTGGAGCGATTAATTGAGATGGATGGGTGGATGCTTGATTTGTTGGCTAGGTTCCGGATGCAGGAGCAGTCGATCCCCAAGGAGGCGGCGTACCAGATCATCAACGACGAGCTGATGCTGGACGGGAACCCGCGGCTGAACCTGGCGTCCTTCGTCACCACGTGGATGGAGCCCGAGTGCGACAAGCTCATCCAGGCCTCCGTCAACAAGAACTACGTCGACATGGACGAGTACCCTGTCACCACCGAGCTACAGGTAATTAACAGCACACTAGTCCTACCTATATTGGAGTAGCTAATTAGCCGGCCGGCCATTAGCGCTTGTTTAATTTAGGGAGCAGTAGTAATTTCTAGTGTTTCTGTTCTCCTATTCGTCACCCAAGTTATTGTAGATCCAAGGTCTTGTGAGACTCGTGAGTCGTCACGCGCTTGATTAGCTTTTTTGCCTGCTTCGGATGGCGAGTTCCTGGTTTTTGATTCGTTCGTTCCAATGGGTTCAACGATTGCTCGTTTCAGTAGGTTCAACGGATTTTCATTGGCCCACTTGTCCAGCTGTCCTCTGATCTTGTCCAGAAGTTTGGAAACTAGTAGGAAGAATGCAAAATGATCGAGTATCCGAGTAGGCCATCACATGCTCTTTCGATTCTTGGCTCTCTCTCTCTCTCTCTCTCTCGTAGAGACAACAATACGGGTTCGATTCTTCTTTCCTCCACTGTGTTCGGATTCAGGCTGTTCAATCCGGCTTGGGTTTCTGGATTTTGGAAATCGGGTATCGGTTTCTTAATTTTAGTTTTTTTGCTTTTGCATTATTAATAGAGTGGTTTTCTTATTTTTATTTGTTAATTGAATGCTAAAAAATCAACTGTTGTTATAATACAATTTTAGCTTAAAAGACTACCGTCAAAACCACCAGCAGATTGAACGGCCCCTCATTCCTTCTATTTCCACCCTTTGCTGAAAGGGAAACGTGTGTGTGTGTGAGAAATGAACGATGAATCAAGTACTACCTTTGATTGCTTTCAAGTTTCTGTAACCGTCGGCGTAACGGAAAGAAAGAACAGGTCGGTCCCTTCGAAGCGAGTGTGGATTGGGCGTTCGAACTTTGAGGTGATGTGATAGAAATAAAAATTCTTACACCGTAACAGTTACGTTGACGCGAGCCATTTCATAAAAGTAAAATAGAGAAACCAAACAAGCCATGCCTTCCACTCTTTCGCCTAGTCCATTCTGTGAATTTGGACAAAATTCATGTGATGTACGAGTATATTAGTGGTCAAAAGGGCTTATAAACTTGGTCTTTTGGTTTTTTTTATTATTGTAACTGAAAATATACTTTAGTTGCTGTTAGTATTTTCTACATAATTAAATTAAAAAATTATATTATCATAAACAATGTAAATGAATAAGAGTGAAAAAAAACAAAAAAGCTTAAAAAATAAAATTAAGAAGTTAGAAATCATAATCTGAAGAAGCTCGTTGAAACGGCCCTACATTTGTGATCTTGGGAGGAGAATCGATTTTTGTGGATTTCGACCAACGTCGCTTGGCGTGAACTTGTGGTCTGGGAGAAGAATCTCCTCAAGATCAGGAGGTACGTACCGTCCACCTGGCATTTTTGGGCGGTGTGTCGTCTATCTTTTCTTTCCCCTTTGTTTTCTTTTCTTTCCGCTTTGTTTGAAACCAAGAATACCACGGACGCAGAGTAGTACTACTAGTGCTGTCTTGGCTTGCAGCCGAATGCCCATTGCTCATGGCTGGCAGGTCGCGGTCGTGGTGAACTGCCGCTACTCACCGACTCCTCCAGTGGGAGGCAACGCCAGCTTGCTCGGGCTCGCCAATAATCCCGTGACAGCGTGTCCTTGTCCATCCTTTTGGCGTGTTACCCCCATGTCAAGGTACCTGAATGAGACTTTCAGGTCGCTGTCCGCAAAGCGACAATGCAAAAAGAAGGAAGAAACACAAGCCACTTAGTCTGTTCTTTAATCACCCAATTAGACTGTAGACATTAGATCAATAACAAAGCTTGATCAGGGGAATGGAGTCGAAGACTTCAAGTTGTACTCCGAGTCCAAGTTGTTCTTTTGCGATATTATTATGTTAAGCCACCTAGCTGCTCTGAGTCATGTGAGGTTAGGTCAGGATGTATTCCGAAAATGTTTTTTTTTAAAGAACTGGAACATGTTGTGCCGCTCTCAGTTCGCTTGAAATAAGTTAATTTATAATTTATCTTATACTATAGCTAATTTATTTTGTACTAAATCTAATGATGTTTTATTTGATATAATTAAAATTAAAAATTTTAAAAATAAAAAAAATTAGTCTATCACAAACAATACAAACGAATAAGAAAAAAAAAGAATCAAGCACTTTCGGTAAAATGAATGAAAGAGACTGTGACTTTGTGGTGGCCTAGTAATGTAAACACACCTGCCGTAGTACCAGACCCACCGGCCGAAGGAGCCGCGTGTGCGAATCCCTGGCTCATTCTTTTGTGTTGTTTTTTTTCTAACATGTTGTAATCACTCTCTGTATAGAAATTTTTTCGGAATAAAAGCCTTCTAGTTTCAGATTCCAAATCGAAAACTAATGTGAAATATGGGTTCGTTAAACATTCCAGTTAAAAATATTTGGGTCACTATTAAGTACTAATTGTAAATTCCCCCTCAAAGATTGATAGTTAGAATCTCATTTAAGTTACTCACGTATACAGGGTTAAAAACTGAAACTCAAAGGTTTGGATTTTAATATATTATCTGAAATTTGAAATATCAAAGTTAAGGTTCCAACAACTTATGTATCAGAACTACTGCAAGTATGCACGCCATTTCTCCGACGGTAACTAGAAAACACTAGCAAAATTGGCACTGTTCTAATGTATAAACACATTGACAGAAATCCCATGATTGCTGATTGAATAAAACTTTCGCCTGAATTGTGTTTTGCAGAACCGATGCGTGAACATGATCGCGCATCTCTTCAATGCTCCTCTCGGGGATTCGGAAACGGCCGTCGGAGTCGGCACCGTCGGCTCGTCCGAGGCCATCATGCTCGCCGGGCTGGCCTTCAAGAGACGGTGGCAGAACAAGATGAAGGCCGCCGGCAAGCCTGCGACAAGCCCAACATTGTCACCGGCGCCAATGTCCAGGTAAGCAGATCACAATCTCCGTAACCACATCAGCATCCACACAACATTAACCCGGTGGTGCATTACTTTACCAACTTAACTGGATCGATCGGAAAATGCAGGTTTGCTGGGAGAAGTTCGCGCGCTACTTCGAGGTGGAGCTCAAGGAAGTGAAGCTGCGCGACGGCTACTACGTCATGGACCCCGAGAAGGCCGTGGAGCTGGTGGACGAGAACACCATCTGTGTCGCGGCCATCCTCGGCTCGACGCTGAACGGGGAGTTCGAGGACGTCAAGATGCTCAACGATCTCCTCACCAAGAAGAACGCGGAAACAGGGTAACGAAGCATTCCTCCACTGCATCCTTCATCTAGTGCGCGCACAGACATTTCGGTGTATGCTGATGCGATGCTCAGTTCTTATGGAATTGGATTGAACGTGCAGCTGGGACACGCCGATCCACGTCGACGCGGCGAGCGGTGGGTTCATCGCGCCGTTCCTGTACCCGGACCTGGGTGGGACTTCCGGCTGCCGCTCGTGAAGAGCATCAACGTCAGTGGGCACAAGTACGGCCTCGTCTACGCCGGGATCGGGTGGTGCATCTGGAGGAGCAAGGAGGACCTGCCGGAGGAGCTCATCTTCCACATCAACTACCTTGGCTCCGACCAGCCCACCTTCACCCTCAACTTCTCCAAAGGTGCCATTCTTTCGCGCGCATATGTAGCTTTCTTTGCTTTTACTTTCTCGTCCATTTAACTAATTATATAGTACGAAGAATAAACAGTGCTTTCAATTTCAGGGTTTCTTTTGATAGCGATTTCATGATTATCTCTGCCCAGGTATCACATCCAACGTTTGCGTGCATACACTAGTAACTCTACGCGTACTTCTTAAATATGTACATATCTGGCGTAAACCGCCAACTCTATGCAAATGTGCAAATCACGCTGTTTCCATTGTAAAATTGACATAAAAAAACTGAGGAATCATGTACTAGGTCTAATATATGTTTGTGAAGAACTATTGGTATTTTGGTTAAGTTAAATTTGAATTTTACAATAATTTTAAAAAAATAAAGATTTGCTATCAGTGTTCTCAATCAGACCAACCGGACCGCTAGAAAAAAGCGATCGGACCGCTATGTGAACGGTGGTCTGGTGTGACAGGAGTTTAGGAGCGGTCAGACTGTCAGGGTGGTATGACCGATTTCTAGTTGGTGGTTGCTTTTTTTTTCTAGAATGTGTGTTTTGGTGTTGGTCGCGTATGGTCGGACATGCCATGGTTGGCGGTCAGACCAGGAGAGTTGGCCGATGACCGACATTTTCAATGCCGGTCACATCGGGTGGCCGATCAGACCGCCCGGTGGTTAATGGTTTGACCGAGGTGGATCGACCGGCGTGAAGAGAGCGGTCAGACCGGTGGTTAAGACCAGTGATCATGGTGAGTTGAGCTAAGTTGATTTGAAGTCGATTCATGGCTTGGGAGTCATGAGGGTTTGTGTTGTATTGCATCATGCATAATTTGACTAACATGGGTCAAGTGTATGAAACTTGTGTTTGAAATGGTTGCTTGGTCTTTAGATGTGCAGGTGGATTAGAGGACGTAGCGGTCGACAACAATGGATTAGGGCTAAGAGGGGGAGCTAAGGTCTGAAGCGGTCATGTAACTCCAAATCGGTCAAATGGGAAGCACAGATAAAACAAGAATTATGAAGAGTCGAGTTGGTGTATGTGGTGCACCAAATAACAAAACCGATGCACGTAGAGACGATTCAAAAGAGTCCAAATACGTGAAGACGTGAAGGCTAGTTATTGGGCACTATGGGCTATGTGTTAAAGCATATGAAGATGCTTTGAGGTGAAGATAAAGACAGAGTCATGGGAAGGTGCACGTAAACTTCGTCAATAGTATTTTCGTAATTTGCTAAATACCGAGTTGGTATCTTAATCAAAACGCAGTGCGGAGAGGCACAAAGGAGGAGCGATTTAGGTCAAGGAGAGATAGAATTGACAAGTGGATCAATCGTTAAAGAGTTAGCAGGTTGAGTCTTGTAAACACTTTGAGAAGCGTGCGTGTGTGTAAAACCTGTATAACTTGGGTTGACAGGTTTTCCGTAAGCTTAATGGGTTAGACCTATTAGGACTGTGCTGGTTATTTAGACGAGAGAAGAGGAGGTGGTAGCCTTAAGGATTCTAGGGTTTAGTTTTGATATACCACCTTGTTTCCTTCCATGATTATGAGAGAGATGACTTGAGAGAGAAAATAGTAGTGCTTTGGCTGCACCTTGTAATCATCTATAAGTATGTAAACCATGTCATCCACTAAAATGGATCAAAAGTTTATCTCAATCATGTTCTTGTTTGTGTTCTCGCTTGGCTATTCTTGTTCTTCAGCTAGATTTGTGATTTCAGATTCGTGAGAGTTTTAGCTCAATCTCTTGCTTAAATTACCTTCCTATGACATGTGGGAATATATCTAAAAGACCTCATGTATTAGATCCTCACAAGTAAGAATTAATTTGAGATTTAGGGTTTTTGGTGTTCTTGCGAACTAGATTCGATTCTCTTCAATTTAGTGAGCTCAAACTTAAGAACTTTGTGATTCTTGATTGGTTTATGTTCTCATTGCCTTGAATAAATCTCATGCAAAACTTAGATGTGTTTGGATAGAATATGTCAAGTTTTTGATATTTGAGCTTTTGTCACGAGAGGTTTTTCGGGTCTGAAAACAGGGGATCGGTCGGACTGGCCCTAGACCTATGGTCAAATCGGCCAGTCAGTGTGATCAGTCTCTAGCTGGTAGTCAGACTGGCCAGCGATCAGACCGACCCATCAATGGCAGTTTAATCGGCCTTGTGTATGAGGCAGCTGATTTTATTGGCTCTTATTTCTAGTTTTTTTTGCTTACTTATGTTGGTGTAATCCGAACTTAGTGACTATCATAATCATCTACGTGAAGATTTTGAATATCTTAAGAAGAAATTTTCAGAAATCATTCATTCTCTAATTGGCAGCATTGGTCCTACAAAAATGCATTTGTACAATATAACATCCCCAAATTTTTTCTTGAAGCTCCACCTTCAATTATTTAGGAATGAAAAAGAGTGAAAGGTATATACAAATACTACCATAGAAAGGGTCATCATAAACGGTTCAAAACTTCCATCACAGACGGTTTCTGACCCGTCTGAATTTATGTGTCTGTGATAACAGGTGGTTATCACAGACGGCTCTCGAACCATCTGTGATAAGTTACAACATAGACGGTTTTAGTTAAGAACCATATATGATAGTCTAATATTACAGACGGTTCTAGTTAATAACCATCTGTGATGGTCTATTATCACAGACGATTCTAGTTAAGAACCGTATGTGATTGCGTTCTCGCGTCCCCATAAATAGGTTTCCTTCAGTTCATCAACATTCTCTAATTGTGCTATAAAACAGCGTAATCAGATAATGCAAATGAACCAAAGTAGGCCTATTTATGATTGGCGCCATGTCTTTAGTGGCTCATTGTTTAGGTTGTAGGTGCTATTGTTTTGTTGCTTTGGTATGCCGTGGTCGTAGAAGCGCGGTCGTAAGCTATGGTCATATGCCATGGTCATAAGGCAAGGTCGTAGGCGCGCGGTGATAAGCCTTGGTTGTATGCGCCTAGTCTATTAACAGCCATGTGTGCCACATCAGCAAATTTTGTTAGCAAACAGAGGAACGACCTACAGCACAAACAGAGACAAGTTCAAGGAGACGAGAAAATAAAATGCAAGTTCTCCGAGTAAAGTGGTGAGGGATATATCTCCGGTGATGCAAGTTTAGGGAGACAAGATTTACATGGCCGAAATCCTAGCCATCCAACAATTTTGTAATTTCATATCTAAACATCAAGGAAGAGAGGGGAGAGGTGGGGGCTATATCACCAGTGATGAAGGAGAGGCCGGTGGCGATAGCGTCACCGTTGTGTCATGACAGTGACACTGCACAAGATACTCTTACGACAAGAGTGCCTTATGCAATGAACCGTGGCATCACAACCGGAGGTGGATGAGCTCGGGGAGGTAGTCTGCTGAGCCTTCTATTTTTAAAGAAAATTTTGGTGGGGAGAAGTGAAAAAAGAGATAAGGAGATGAGGAGAAGAGGAGTGAAGAAGGGAGAAGTGAGAAGAGAGAAGAGAGAAAAGGAGATGAAGAGAAGAACATCTGAGCGTTCTATTTTAAAGAGTAAATCCAGTGAGATGAGCGAAAAAATTCAAATTTGGCGAGAGCGGATAAGTTGATAAGTAGGTCATCACAGACGATTTTTTGTTCCGAACCGTCTGTGATACATCATCACAGACAGTTGGAAAAACCGTCTGTGAATCATAGACGGTACAGAACAAAAACCGTTTGTGAATCATAGACAGTTCAGAACAAAAACCGTCTATGATAAATAGGTCATCATAGACAGTTATCTCTATCGCAGTGAACTTACACGATCTATTTTGTAAAATTGTCTGTATTGACTTTATTACTGATAATTAATATTAAATTATCTGTGATAAGACGTCTAAAATATGTTTTTATAGTAGTAGTCAAACCTGCTCTGTCCGATGTACTCGCAAGAGCTACAGCTAACCAGATTCTTGCAGTCGTATTCATGTTCATATAGAATTGGTTCATGCTTACCAGCAAAGTTAACTTGTGAAGAGGCGAAACCGCAAAGCGTCAGGTGCCTGCACTGTAGATACGCTACTACTACTACACGTGTGGTCTGGTTAGGTGAGTTGGGTACCTCCTCCGCATGGTTTTAGGAGTAGCGAGTTTTAGCTGCTTCTACAATCTACAATCACTTTCCGATACGTTGAAATATACCTTACGGTTCCAGCAAGAACTGACAGGCGTATCGATCGTATCCTATCTGACACGTACTGGGCATCTAAGTATCTGACTCCGAACCAAACCCGCATACGTACACGGCTGCAAGTCCATCAGTACCATTGCATAGACATGTATCATGCCCTTTTGGCTTTTAGTGTCGGTTTTTTCGATAACCAAAATAAATAAAGTTGTTTCTTCAAATAATTTTATAAAGCCGTTTGTCCTAATAGTTTTTTTAACGTATGAATATATCATCCACAGCAACATTTTGGTCGTTTGTTACTATCTTAAAAAGCACAGCTAAAAATAATCGGCTCAAAAAATATAGCCATGATCTACTGCATCAGAAAATATTTTTAAGCTGATGGGTCGAGAGACGGCTAAAAGGTCGTTGGCTACGTACCTATGGCTGCGCTTCATCAATCCGTCTGGTATAGCTTGGTCTCAGACGATCCCGTTTCTGAGATGACGATGTACGTATATACGTACGTGTGAAAATTAATTATACGCCTATTTTCAAAAGGTTGTGATCGATTCCGCTAGCCCTGAAACTACGATTATTTCTACAAAAAAAAATTTGCAACACTTGCAACGGAGATGCAATGATACTCGAGCCATGTACTCTCGAGCTCATATGGTCATATATACATATATGATACTGGAGCCACGTGCTCTGATCTAGTCCGTGTGCCCACTGTTGCCACGAGGAACCATTAAAACCGTGGCGTCATCATGTGTTACGAAATTTCGCAAAGAAGATCTGGCGATCACGTATGGATCAATTCCACAGCATCTTCCGTGGCTTACATGTCACTTTAGCCTGCGTGCCTACTGAGATCATGTTCAAAGATGGTAGGCAGGAAAAAGGCGGCCGTGAAACCCCAGTTCACGCTGGACATTCTGGATTTTGCTGGAACTTTTAGCTTTTGGTCGAGATAAATAGTAGAGCCTGAAAGTGAAAGTGAGAGATGTTTGATTCGGCTGAAACTTTTGGCAGAATTGATTCAAACGGGGGCACAATCCAGTCAACCAACGATGCCGCTGCTACCCCATCCTTTCTCCGCCGTTGGCAGAAGTAGCAACAGCATTGCATTAACCTCACCAATCACTCTACTGCAGCACGTGTCGCAGCCTCAGCCCGGGGAGCGCCGCCCCTACTTCTCGAACCGCTGCTCCCACCCACCGCAATTTGCATTCCACTTTGCCTCTCCCCAAAAATCGTGTTTCCGCTCAGCCTCCTCACTTCCCTGTGATCCCGTTGGGCCGCTCATTCATTAACATAAACTCTAGAGCCTCGCCGATAGCTACTCGCGCCGTCCTCCTTGCCATCGTGCATGCCGACCTACCACTTCCTGTTTCCTTGAGCCTCCCTATCCACGTCACCGTGGCCCGCCTCCTCTAAACAAATTCCTCCATGCCCACTCTTAAGCCTCCCCGCTGTCCTAGTCTCTCGTCGGCAAACGCGGACGCCATGGGCGTCAGCGCTGCTGGCCCTCCTAATCACGCCCCAAATTAATCCATCACCACCGGATGCTTCAACACACTCATTTCGTGCTCATGTGCCCTCCATCCAGACCAGAGGATTGCCGGAGTCTCCGCTGGCTAACTTCTCGCTTCTGCATCCGTCGCCCCTAACCCTTTGCTCTCTTTGTAGAAAAAATTTTATCCTCTGGGAACGTTGCTCAAAAATTAGTACGATTACGGATTTTTGTAGAAGACGTTACACTTAGCAAACAAGCTGCAAAAATTATGAAATCTTATGTGCAATATCCTGATATAGTCGTAGTTATTATCGATTTTTTTAAGAATTCTATTATATTATGAACTTATACAAACTGAACTGTCGCATTACGCGCTGCGGCGCGTAAGCCTCCACCATGTACGAGAACACCAGATGGCGTATTGTTGTCCATAGCTCCGTGTATTGCAGGCATTGTAGGGATAGACCGTACGGTGTCGCTATACACGAAATCTACAGTCCATGGACCCCAAATGATGTCGCTATCGTGCAACGACTCGAACTCGTTGTGCTACAGTAAATAGTACATCGACGGTTTGCCCTTGGCCTAGCGCAGATGGGCATTAGACCACCGAAAACTCATAGTGGGTCCGTCTATCAGGTCGGCGAATTCACCAAACATGTGCATTGGCATCACGATGACTGGATGTCCAACAGGGAAGTGTTTCCAACTCCACAGCTGCAGGAGCACGTAGTAGACGACCAGGTTGGAGATATCAGCAGTGCCATACTGGCAAGCGTCACACAACACCCGATATGTGGTGCACATGATGGTTGATCCCCAGCTATACTGAGGCATCACCCCAAACTCCGCGTCATCCGAAGACTCAGCGAAGCAAATGAACTCGGTATTGCAAACATCGCTGTGTGTGGCTGGAAACATGCTCCAACCAAAGAGTTGAATAAGGTACGCAACGAGGTACGTCCTGACGACCTCGAGTGGTGCATCCTACGGGCATACATTGAAATTATTTAGCCAAGTGTAGGGGACGCCACGAGCACCCTCCAGGATAGTCAGGCCGAACTGATCCACCAAGCTCTCCTTCCAGTCTACCGGTGCAAGGGCTGGAACAAGTGTGTTACCTCGGAGAGGAAGACCGATCAAGAACAAGATGTCCTGTAGAGTGACCATCATCGCACCACACCGAAAGTGGAATGTGTACGTCTCGGGCCTCCACCTGTCCACCAGTGCCACGAGCAGGCTACCGTCGATGGTGAACTCGCGTCCGATGGAGACTAGCCTCGTAAAGGGCAACAAGCTCATATCCCGCATGATTGGGACGTAGCGCTCGTCCAGCTCCCACGGATCCCTTCCACCCCGTAGCTTCAAGGGCGGAGGATTAACCGTGTCACTCGTCATCCAAGAGTGGCACCAATGGTTCTCATCGTAGAACTGTTTGAGAAGCTCTGGTAAAACCATACCTTCCAACAAATATGATAGACCAAATATTAGTGCGAAGATTGATAATGACAGTAAAATACTATAAATTAAAATTTATGATGGAATAAATAGTATAAAATAATGTACATTTAGGACTAAAATAAACACTGCAAATGTGTACTGGTCCAAATAAATGGTGCATATGAACACATGCTCATAATCTGGTCAAAAAAACATCTGGGTCTTGATGGTACTTGTCATAATTGTTTGTCATTATAGTTTTGTTTTATTATATATCTGGCATTTTACTTTTCTCTACCTCAAGTGTTTTTTTTCATCAAAAGCAAGTAAATTAGCTGCTTAAGTTAATGAGCAATAGTGCGGCTTAAAATCTGATATATACATATATAGGCTTCTATCATATCATACCCTCCACTGGCTTTATGGACTAAATAACATGATATACTATCATAAAAGAATAGTATAAGCATAGGTGATACTTGTGTCCATAAAGAACAGTCCGAAGGTAATATGATAATAAACCCAGCTTTTTTTATACTATACGAGTTAGGAGTAGCACTACTCAGTATAATAGTATGCAACATACATGATGCAACAGGAATTATAGCTAAATAATTAAACAACATATACTTGCTAACAAAAAATTAATTAATATAAAAAATAAATTAATTATGCCTAAAAAATTAGAACTAAACTAATTACACCTAAATAATTGCAACTAATTACATACATATTTAACAAAGGCAATTTATATGACAAATAATTATCTGCTAATATTAATGCTAATAACGGCACTAAATAATATTTAATCAGTTGTGAAGAAAACGGACGAAGAGCGCAGGCGAGGAGTGTGAGCAAAGAGACTGCGATGCGCGAAGTGTCAGCGAAGAAACTACAATAATATGAGTGTGCGTAGCTTGTAATTTACAGCGAGAGCATAGCAAATCGTTCGCTAATGATGCGCTGATAATGGCAGGAGTGAACTGTGCGTAGGGAGACAAACGTGACGCAAGTGATATTTTCGGTGGTCTGTTTCCTGCACGAGTGCTCAATTTTTATATAAGCCAAAAGTCTACAGTCCACTACGCTTTGTTCACATGAGGATTAAACAAAGCAAAGAAAACCAAAGTACGGATTAAACAATGCAAAGATAATGAAATGACCCATTTTTGTCGCACCTGTTAATCATCTGGTAATTGTATGAATTTTTGAGAAAAATTTACAGTGGATAAAATTATCAAAAAATTACAGTCAAGTACGTTGTCGCAACAGACTACACATGAAATTTTGTAATTTTTGGAGCTCATTTGCTATATTTAAAAATTTGAACATTACCTCGTAATCATATGAATTTTTGAGCAACATTCACAATGGATAAAATTGCCAAAAAATACACTATTAAGTACGTTGTGTCGAGATACTGCTCATAAAATTTTATAATTTTTTGAGTTCAGTTTCTATATTTAATATTTTAAACAAATATTATGCAAAAAAATTAAGCTGGCTAATTAGCCAATTTAATTACCTTCCATCTACCCATGGGGCGGCAGACCGTTGTCGCCCCAGTGGTGGGGCGGTGGGTCGCACGTCGTCCGGTGGCGGCGTGGTGGTTGCTCGCCACCGCCGCATGCCCACGCCGCCTTTTGGCGTTGCCGTCCGGCCACCGGACGATAAAAATGCTATTTTTGTAAATACAGTGCGTACACTGCTATTTTCGTAAATACGAATGTAAACAATGCTATATATACCAAAAATTCGAAATTGATGCTACTTGAAAAGTTCAAAATAGAAAGATTTGCGTACTTCCTAGCACACACACAAAAAAAAGACTTTGCATAAGAAAATGTTTGCCCGAAAAGCTTAGGAATTAACGTACTCTGAAAGTTAAAATAAAAAATGTATACAAAATTAACCCATGTATAATATGTAAAATGTGGAATGGAAGTTTAATGTATACTAATTCCAGTTGCAACTAGTCGATCGAAGATCAAGAGATACACCAGCAAGTTGATTTTCCTTTTTTTTAAGCTTAGGTGTTTTCTTAAAATCTGAGGACTTTTATCTGCAATACGGAACAGAGTTAGGCCAACGGTTGAAGCTGACATTTAGTAGTCTTGTGATGCATGTTACCTGCAATAGAAGCACAGCACAGGCACATGGGCCTGTTCTTCAGGCCACAAGTCGGCCGGTTTTTAGCAGCTGCTATAGTACCTAACTTTTAAACGAAGTATTTTCTCAAGATGGGGTCTACAAGTTAAACGTAGTACACGTTAAAAGCTTAACATCTGTATCAGTCAAAATCTCAAATGAGTATCGATCTCTCCGTAATCTGTACTCTAAACAGCTAAAATTCAAAAATTTCAACCAAAAACCATAAGCCGCAACCAAAAAGAACAGACCCTTACAAGCTCCCGAGCAGCTCTTCGGCTGTTGACCACAAAACTGAAAAGCAATCTAACGCAGGAAGGAACGAATATATGTGTTAATTAACTTCTGATAGGTGGTTGCTGTTACCTGATATGCACTCGCTATCACAGGAATGTCTCTCCTACTGTTGTCAAGGCCCCATCACCTAAATTTTAAATCCATCATAATTTTTTTTATTTATATGGCTACGTAGCTTATATAGGAAAATCCAAGAAGATGAAACAACTTTTTTATTTTCTAATATATATAATTAATTAAAATAAAGGCAAACAAGTCATTGCGTTCGCTTTCAAAGGCTAGAAATTACCACGTTAATCGAAGAAAAAAGAAAAAGATATACACCATCGATTTTTTGTGAGCCCAAATTATAACGATTGAGATTAATCAAATGTAGATATAATAGTTGTTACACAACCGTACTCCCATCATGAGCATTAGAGTTATATAATAAATATAACTCTACATTTCGATATAAGCATATACACTGTAGCTCAGCTAGTTATTTTTACCACAATATAATTTTAAGTTGCTGTTTTTTCATACATTTGGAAAGTGTTCTTTAATTTACATGCAGTTTGCATGTTATATATATTCGATATTTTTTGAGACAACTATATATATGTGTGTGTGTATTCAATTTCTCCTCAAAAAATTATATATCTTCAATGTTACAGAGATAATATTAGCTAGCGTTTAATAGTTAGGGATTTATTCGGTACTATATTGTTAGGAGTCATGGATACTCGTTAATTAGCTAATATTAATTGAACATAAAAAGATTGTACGATAGCTAAAATCTTATTGTCTTGAAAGGTCACATCAAGTTGTACGTGGCCAGAGCTGTTCCACACTTTTACAAACGACACCACAAAACATTTCAGCGCGCTAAAAACAGCAATACTAAACAGCTAGCAACTGAAATACGTACGTTGCATATAGTTTCAACTCAGTTGACCTAATTAAACCTAAGGGGCCCAACAGCACTGGAAAACCCGTAGATTCTAGAATGCATAATCTAGTGCTCGTGTCTCTTAAGTATTTTAGAATCAAAAACAGGAGGAAGATCTTGTGCAGGTCTGTTTTCTAGCAGTACAGACGTACAGTTCTTGTTACTGCATGCACGCACAGGGCATTTAGTTTTAACTAATGAATATAATGGAGCAACGCACGCATGCTGAACTAATTCGACGCACACATGAACCAATAAACTATAAATGAATATATTCATGTAGCTAGAATATGTTGAAGTTCATCTTTTTTTTTTAAATATGTTGATGTTAATGAATGGGGTTATAGTTTTGCATTATATATATTTACCAAAATTTTCTCCTCCGACACATTATACACACGAATTAAAGGTGTAGAGATTATAGGGTCGCCCAATGCTGAGCTTATTTTAAGGCATGTTACAATAATTAGGTGTCGAGTACATTTGGGGAGGGAGAGCGACGGGTTGGTTCTAAGTAGACGTTGCAGGTTTGAAACATCAGAGGGATGTTGAGACCCGAACAACAGAACTCCCCCAACCAAGCAACCCTACAGCGGCGTCTTCCCCGTCCTCCCAAGCTCTAAAAAAAATATTAGGTGCACCAAGTGAAGAACTCCCTTGCACACAAAGATCGATCGAGTTTGTGGAGACAGTAACAAATGATCTTTCTGAAAGGTACGTACATACTGGTAGATAATCTAGCTGGTTGAGCCAGCTTATATGATAAGCACAAGCTAGCTAGCACAGGACAATATTAGGCTGAAATAGTTTTTTCCACCTCTTAATTTGCACTTTACAATCCAGCTGATCTTTTGTAACTCTCGAGCTAACTGTTACTATAGTATATGGTACTGGTTCCTGCAGATGTCATAGGTAGTTGGCATTACATGCGCAGAGATTGTGCTTGGTTTCCGTATGCTGTTTGTTGAACAATTGTATGTAACTGGAGAGAGATTTAGTTAGCTGATATATCGTGGACCTATAGCATGTAACTAACATTTTCTATTCTCTTTCGTGAAGCTTACCGTACAAAACCACCGGTTAGTCCACACGTAGCATCAAGCTAACTCTAGTGTAACCATCTCCTAACTCACTATCTTCTCCCTCACTAACGATCGACAACGGGAGTTGGAGAGAACTGCCCACAACTTTCCCTTGGACCCCTTCTTTTTATATATCCCCCACCCCTTATCTTTCTCCTGCCTCTTCTCACCCTATCGATCTCTGTCGCTTCTCTCTCTCTCTCTCTCGCGTCTTTGTTCATATGTCCAGTGGCCCTGCAGCGCAACGATCTCGATCGATCTGTGTTAATTCTTCCTGCCTGAACTAGCTAGCTAGCTGATTCTTTTGTTGCTGCTTATTATTTCCATGGTGCAACCCTAGGGAGCTAATTGAAAGATAGCTGTGAAGATTTCAAGGGATAGAGCTGTAGAGCGATTACTAATTGTTGCTTCGTTAATTCGGTGGTCGATCGAGGATGTGCACCAGGGGCCACTGGAGGCCGTCGGAGGACGAGAAGCTGAAGGGGCTCGTTGCGCGATATGGGCCGCACAGCTGGAACGCCATCGCCGAGAAGCTCCTTGGCCGATCAGGTGACTGCAGCCATGGTGATATATACGTATATGCGCAATAATTTCTCTATTGGCTAACTGTATATGTGTTTTGGTTCCAATCTTCTTATTGCAGCAATTGCTTTGAGTACGTTTATTTGACTTTGGGATTTTGCATGTTTAGTTGAGAGAATTTTAATTTGTTAGGCTGTCATGTTCAAAGAGGTGCTTAATTACCAGCAGTTCATCAATACATGATGTCCACCTTGATGTGTATATCATATCTCTTATCACTTGTCGAGCAATTTTATCTATCTAGCTAGCTAGCGAGTTCATTTCATTTTTCTTGCTTCCTAATTTATCCGTGCTGTGTTCTTTCTAGCACAAGCCATGGCGTCACAAGCACATAGCGTAAGGAGCTAACCGAAAATGACAAATTGTTTCAGGGAAAAGCTGCAGGCTGAGGTGGTTCAATCAGCTCGACCCAAGGATCAACCGGAGCCCCTTCTCGGAGGAGGAGGAGGAGCTGCTCCTCGCCTCGCACCGCGTCCATGGCAACCGGTGGGCCGTCATCGCCAGGCTCTTCCCAGGGCGCACCGACAACGCCGTGAAGAACCACTGGCATGTGATCATGGCGCGGCGGTGCAGGGAGCGGATGAGGCTGTCGAATAGGCGGGGCGGCTCCGCCGCCACCACAGTTGGCGCTGTGAAAGATGAAAGCCCTAGGAACGCCGAGAAGCTGAGGCCTGACACGAATTGCATGGCCTCCTTGCTCGACGAGTACCGTAGAGAATTTGCAATTAGCCATCACAACAAGGAGGGCTATTGCTCATCTACTAACGAAGGTGAATATCTTGCATGGTAGTACACATTTTCCATTATTATTGATGCATGCATGCATGTAGGAACTAGGAAGTACTGTTCGTACTTAGCTTATATGCAATTGGAATTTGTTTTGCAGATACAAATAAATCGGTGGAGTTCTTCGACTTTCTCCGAGTGAACGTGGGCTCCAGCGATACCAAGTGCGGTTCGAGCATCGAGGAGCAAGGGGAGAACCGGGACGACCAAGCTGAGGGGCAGGTGCAGCTCATAGATTTCATGGAGGTTGGGACTTGTCATCAATGATTTATCTATGGGAGTGACTATTGCCAAGGTGACTGAAATTTTTGTCTCTCAGTCATTTGAAATTGCACTCTCAATCAACTAAAATTGCAGTTGTTCTTTTTGGAGGGGTGCTGCAATTTTAGTTGATTGAGAGTGCAACTAAGTGTAAATATAGTTGCACTCTGAATCATCTAAAGTTGCAGTTGTTTTTTTTTTGAAGGGGGCTGTAATTTTAGTTAATTGAGAGTGCAACTTCAAGTGACTGAGAGACAAAAAAATTTCAGTCGCCTTGGCAATAGCAAAATCGTTTATCTATATATGTATTTAAGTAGGGGATGCGTCCAAAGCAGCTTGTAGTGCTTTGTGAAAGGGGCATGCACGCTACATATAGAAATTTTTAACACCAAAAATACCTATAGAGGAAGCAAAATGCAACGTATATATATGACATGTAATTTATTGATCATGTACATTGTAATCGTGCCTCTCTCTGGTTTTGCTCGTGCAGTGCCTATCCATCGTGGCATGTGCAGTGCCTTCTTCTTTTTTAGTCTCTTGCCTTTTGTTTAGGCTTGGTTCTATATCCGGCCCCTGTAGTACTCTTTTTCTCATTTTAATTGAATGGCAGAGCTTCTGCCCGTTCCAATGACTATTGGATCGCCCATGCAAAATTCTTCGTGATAGATGGAGAATTACTTATTCTCTCATCTATTTGTAAATTTTAATTAATAATATAAGCACTTTTATTTGTAAATTTTAATTAATAATATAAGCACTTTTATTTCTCTGTATATGATGGTGCAGCTAGTAGCAAAATTTGGCATGAGTTGTATGATAAAAAAATATAATGATCCATGTAAATGTGTTCTAATTGGACATGTGATGTTGAAATTAGTAGTCCTTTAGGTACTCAACCGATGACGCCATCTCTGATGGCAGCTGTGTACCCTCTTTGTCGTCCACCCTTTCTTTGTGAACATTCTTGATAAGCATGATATAACACTCGTTGTTTCGAATCAATTAATCCCCGTGCTTACTTTGTTTTGGACTTCCACTCTAGGATGGCATGTTTGATTTGATAAAAAAAAAATGGAAGAAGATGAAAACTAGTACGCAGTAGTAGTAGTTGATATTTGTCGCCTTTCCGTGCAGGGTAGGGTTTTTTTATGATGTATGGTTTAAATTTTTAAATTTTGTCTATTCGCGAGAGACAGTATGTAGAGGAAAATAGTTGCATGTGATTTTGGTCGGTACAGTTGAACTCAGTACATTTTTTACTATAATCTTCCTGTTGATACCGCCTTAAAAAATACACCGTTTAAAATCCAATTACTATAGCTAATTCATAAATTATAAGTGAAAAAAAACTCAGCTACGTTTCTATGTCGAATTTCTTTTAGTGACATTATCCTAGACAGTGTAACGGTGAAGCCTCCTGCTGTTACTATATGCCCGACGTGACATTTAACAACCTGAAAGAACTTTTACGACGTCGCTGTGTGCAAAGAAAATTAAATGGATGATCGATATAGTTCATATATAGCTATCGCACTAGCTATCATGCATAAAAGAACCACGATATGATTACTACTGCATGCTCTCGTAACAAACAAATTAAAGGAACACATTGTGAACTTATTTTGCATGCATATGCATACACACTGGCTTTTACCCCAACCTGATAAATACGCGTCGATCACTCTTTTCTCCAAACCAGAAAGAAAATGTTTTAGGGACTTTATTTAATTTGAAGGATTTTTTGAAATGAGATATTTAAAGCTAGCCCTAATAATTAATGTGCATGTCATAATTAAACCAGAAACAAACAAGACTAAACTTCTGTTTGTTGAAGAAGTACAGTAGAACCACATAAATATGTACTTGTTGCCCTAGAAGAGAACAAAGTACGTACACAAATTTATCAATTTTGCAATATATCGCCAGCCTAATCATTCCATAAAGACGGCCATTTCCAACAGTTCGTTGGCAGAGACGTCAGCATCAGCAGGGCAAGCTAAGCTAGCTAGCAAGCTACAGTAATCTTATAACCGTTTAGAACTGTTCAGTTATGAAGTACTGTACAACCGTATCCAGCAAGTCACAAGGGTAAATTATACTTTATCTATTTGCACAGATTGAAAATGGATGAGAATATACTGATTTTATTAATGAGAGTGGATGCAATTTTATTTTTAAACATTTGTAAAGAGGAAAAATATAAAACAAAAAATTCTCATTATTAAGGGGGTTTCAACACTTCACTACTCAGCTTACTCAAGTTAAAACATAAAGAAATCTACTTATACCTTACTGTTGGAACCACCCATTAAACGCAGCTTCATTAACCGGGAGTACAGTGTATTCGAATACCATTTAATTCACTCTGCAGAGTTACCCAGTTTTACCCACAAGATTTCTCAAACTCTCGATGTCAAGTTATAGACACGCTTCAGCTAGCGTGCGACTGAGTTGAGATCTTTTCACTGATCAATTCTTTATATAGCATCTACCCGATAGGTTATACACCACACAAACTTGGGTATCCATTGGTCAATGTGGAATGCCCCTACCCGATGTGTGAGAACCTACCATTGTTAAGTATGGTTTTACCATTTCAATACCACGCCCCTTCACCCCTACGTACCTTCTATAGAGATTCAATTAAGTCAACACTTGCGGTTGAGTGATCACTTTGTTCTTTACTCATTATAAGGTTTCAGTCCTTACTTTTCACCATGAGGCAGCCATCCACACCCAGATCATCAGTGCACTACGGCACTGCCACCCTTCTACGTACTCGAGCCTCCTCCCTAGGGTGAGTTCATGGACTTCAACCATCTAGTGTCTTTCCACGATACATCCCTACCCTAGTATTGTTTAAATACATCTACCGGCTTAATGCCAAAGACACCTAATAGTACAAACATTTTGGATGAAGTGATCTACAATTATTTATACAGTAATTAAATATTATTAAGGTTGTCAAGGTGAATATGACCTCAAATTAAACAGGATATTTTTCAATGATAGGACATATCTAATTAGCAAGTCATTCTAAATATTTATTTTAATTAAATAACATTGCGCAAATAACATTAATGCAAACAATGAATTTAAATAATTTAAATTTCATAGGATTCAATATGATCAAAAACTTGTAAGTTTCCTTGCTGTTTAACAAACTCTACTGTTTAGTAAGCTTCGACACATGAATCTGGTCCTTGCACTATCGTCTCGGAATATTCGGGAACTAACGTAAACACATAAAATAACATAAGCCCGCGCTTGAATCTAATCAATCTAGGAAAATAAATAAAAGGAGTAAAATACAATAAAAACAAATGGAGTTGGTTTGGATTTTATTGGAGGCTGAAAATGGATTCGTGGAGTCAAAACGATTGAAATAGGGTATTTTTGGATTTTTAGGGTTCGTGTGAGCGATTCCGCCTGAGAGTCGTAATGTTTGGCCGTCCCAGAAGGAACATTGCGGCACGTGGGATTTAATTCAAAGAAAATAGCCAAGTGGGCCAGCTATCTCGGCGCAAAAGCGCACAGCAGTCCAGCCCGGTTACATGCACACGCGATATCTATCGTCAACCAATGACACGTGGACGGCTGCGAAACGGCCACGTCACCGCCTGGGTCTTCTTCAACGCTCCACCTCCCGACGAAGAAACAGAGAGTGGCGGCCCTCTCCGGTTTAGCTCCGGCGAGACTCGTTGGCGTCCAAAAAAGGCACGGTTGGGTTCTCGAAGAATGATAAGTCCAGTTTAGAGATTTGGATGGCGGGGACATGGGTGGTGGTGGTCGGCGGCAAGAGAGAAGGTCATGGGCTCTTTCTATGTGATTCAAAGTAGTGGCAGTGGTTTAGGTCGAGAGGTTCTCATATGAGCTGTTATTAGATCGAGGAGATCAACTAGAGGGGGTGAATAGGCGGTCTAAAAATTCTTCTGTAATTAATTATCAATTTCTATTTGGCTAAACCAATTATAAGATGCAGAAACTTAACTCAAATTTGTTTAGCACAAATATCGCCTAAATTAATTATGTTCAGCTAAGTGCACCAATACTCTAAGGCATATGACAAGGTTTACAATTCTAGGATGACAAGCAATCAATTTAATTTTATGAATGTAAATTGAGCACAAGAAAACAAACCACAATTTACACGGTTGCTTTTTACTGTGGTGTTTGGAGACTTGTCGGTCTCCCCTAGTCCATGTTGAGGTTAGCCCAAATGAATTGGACCAGTTCTACGAATTAAGCCAAAACACCTCAATCCACTAGTAGTAGCTCTTTCCTGCTTCGGGTAGGTGAGCTCCAACCTTCACAACTTTGCTGAGTCTTCTCACAGTCTTCTTTAAGAAGATCACCCTGCACGATGCCTCCAACGTCTTCTAGCAGTCGGCAAATACCAAAAGTAATAAGTCAAACACTTCGCTTGACTCTCACCACGTGCAACGAATGGACACAGCTCAAGTAGATACACAATCCAGCTCTACATGCAACACATACAATCTAGATGTTTCCTCCTTGCTCACAAGGTGCAACACATGCACAATAGGTAGAAGGACCCCACACTAACTCAAGAGAGTGAAATGGAGTGAAGCATTCCTATCTGCAATTGGCCACAAGGGGTATATATACCACACACCTCGAAACTAGTTGGGACAGAAAAATAGGATTTTCGGAAGTACCGCCGACTTACAACCAGTACTTCCGCCCCCCTCCGCAACGGTCAGAAAACTAGCTGTTGTAGGCAAAATCGGTAGTTCCGACGTGTAAAGTCCGATACTACCGATCATCGGAAGTACCACAGCACTCATGCGGAACTACCGATTTCCTCGGGGACGAGAAGACTCCACACATGTGTCTCTTTGGAAAAAAACGTACCGCTCGCTGATCGGACCACTCACACAGAGCCGATCGAATCACTCACACAGAGCTGGTCGAAATTACCGATCGTCGACTACACTGGTCCTGACCACGTCGGATGGTTCAACCACTCAGGTCTCTGACCACGTTGTCCGATTCGACCACACTGGTCTACGACTACGCTGATCTTCGTCTGTGATAAGTAGGTCATCATAGATGGTTTTTGTTTCGAACCGTTGGTTCGGAACGAAAATCATCTGTGATAAGTACAGACGTTTGTGATGTATCACAGACAGTTCGGAATAAAAATCGTCTGTGATAAGTAGGTTATCATAGACAGTTCTTTCCATCACGGTGAAGTTAGACGGTCTATCTTGTAAAACCGTCTATGATAACTTTATCACTGACGGTTTGTGTTGAACCGTCTGTGATGAGGCGTCTAGGATGACTATTTTTGTAGTAGTGATAATTTTGTCTTACGTATATTTGAAGTACAATACAATTTACCTGCTACTGTTAGTTATGAGTTTCGTGTTACTAATATTTTGTAATATGTACTTCTAATAAATTTTAAAATACAATATTGTCCACGTTTTTCATTGTAACATACGCACGCAAGGAAACCAAAGCGCCCGCACGCACCACCGAGGCGTCGTCGCCGCACGACGGACCCGTCGCTTTCGGCGGGATTGCTGCAGTGATCGGTATCATGGCCGCCCCGCGCGCGCTGGGATCGCGCGCCGTGTTGCGACGAGACGACGCGCACGCGAAGATTCCGATCGATCGATACATCAATCCCAACTGCTGCTCCCACTTCGATCGTTCGGCGTTGTTGGTGGCCGATGTGACGCCGCCGCTGTGCAAAGCCCGTCCGGTTGCGCGAGCGGTTTAGTAACGGGCAAGTCGGTCGCTTCCCGTTTCGTTATTTCGTGCAATTCAGGGCGGCCTTTTCGGCTTCAATTTGGGATGGATGGATGGCTGGTCAGGGTCGGCGACGTCGACCGTCTGATTTCCATCGATGCAGATGCAACGTACGCCTCTCGGTGCCGGTGACGTACGGGTTTGATCATCATCCGATAGAGGGCAACATCATCATCCGCGATCCATTGTGCTTAATTTAACGATAGTTTATGATTCTTTTTCATTGTAACTAGTTTATTATTAGCTATAACTAGTTTATTTTTTACTGTAACTGCCGGTGCCTTATTTAACGTAATTAATTTTAAAATAGAAAAATCATGTTAGACCATCACGAACAATGTGAAGGAATATGGAAAAAAAGAAAAAAGAAAAAGCCCAAACAAACAAAAGGCTAGAAAGGACGAAATTAAGAATCAGTAAATTAAAAGCCAGAAGCCAGAAACTGAAGCTAAAACAAGCTAATTTTGCCCCGCTCATTTCAGCTTCATCTGCTAGGTTCTGATTTTTAATTCACTATTCATTTCGTCTTTTTCTGTTTTTAGGCTTTTTTGGGTTTTTTTGCCTTTTCTTTTTCCCGTATTCCTACGCATTGTCCGTGATGGGTTAATTAAGCCAGCTACGGTAAAAAAATCATAAGCCATGCCAAACTGAGCAATACAATGGTGCTTTCTTCACTGCAATAAATGTCCGATTGAGGTTATATATATATATATATATATATATATATATATATATATATATATATATATATATATATATATATATATATATATATATATATATATATATATATATATATATATATATATATATATATATATATATATATATATAATAACGAGTGCTCCTGGTGTCCAGCACCATAAGTCTAAAATAGATATGTATCGGTAATGCGAAAATTTTTAAAATTTCTTGGATATCAAGTTTAACTAGTTCACTAACTAATTCAAACAAGTTCGAACTGAAATTTGAACTGTAGTTGCCTTTTTTATTGATAATTTGATTGTAGATATGTGCTGATTATATATATAAATCAGCAAAGCATGTGATCTAGTATATTTTGAATTCGAGTATATTTTTCAAAGGTATATGTTTCATTTGAATTGTTATAGATGGGTATATACCCTAAAACGATATTTTCAAAATATACCGAATTTGGGTTGAATTCGCGTATTTGAAATCAAGGTGCCCGGGCACCACGGTGCCCAATTTCGTCTATATATATGATGCTGAAATGTGGTACCATGGTGTCCGGACACCATGATTTCAAATGCATCAATTCCATACAAATTCGGGTATATTTTTTGAAAATATCAATTTTTGGGTATATACTTATCTATAACAATTCAAATAAAACGTATATGTTTGAAAAAAATATACTTAGATTCAAAGTTTTAAATGAATTTAGATCACATTTGTGATATATATATATATATATATATATATATATATATATATATATATATATATATATATATATATATATATATATATATATATATATATATATATATATATAATCAAGATATACCTATAATCAAACTATCATAAAAAAGGCAACTACAATTCAAAATTTAGTTCAAACTTGTTTGAACTTGTTAGTAAACTAGTTAAACTTGACATTCAAGAAATTTTAAAATTTTTCGCACACGATACATACCTATTTTAAACTATCGTGCCAGAGCACCAAGGAGCACACATACACATACACATACACACATACATACATATACACATACATATACATATACATATACATATACATATACATATACATATACATATACATATACATATACATATACATATACATATACATATACATATACATATACATATACATATACATATACACACACAAACACACACACATATATATACACATAGTATAAATAACAGGAACACCATATTATCCAGGCTACATGATTAAGACTTTCCATCCATAATTAATTTAGTATGCTAAATCAATGACTTTCTTTTTAAATCGATGCCTTTTCAAATTAATAAATGTTAACGGCTTTGCCTGATATATTATACAATATTGTACTTGCACATATCTAAAAACAATCAAAAGACACATACACCATTTTCCTATATAGAAAACCCGTTTCGTATTCTGGGAGTATGTGCTCCCATATGATCCACCATACATTGAATTGAGCTTGATCAGGTTCAGAGTCACTAATGGTATCCCGATCAAATATCCTACCCGTGTGACAACCAACCTTATCGGTTTCTGTAGCGCATACATGCACAACTGAAAACACTGATCCGTTGTTCAAATTTTGAACTAGTACGTGCTGTTGGGAGTATAACTGACGTTGTTCGTTGATTTGTGTTTTGGATGCAGTATATGGTACTAAAAAAAGTAGTATGATACTAATTTCATCGTAGTACTATAGTTGGTCGCATGCGAACAAGGTATTTCTTCCACAAAAATTAGCTATATGCTACTCACAAAAGTAGTATAATACTAATCTCATCTCATTAGTATAGTTGTATGCATGCAGAACAAAGAGGTATATCTCCCACAAAATTTAGGAGTATATACATACATATCTAGATACTATGGCACCACCATGGCATTCCCAAAAAATACTGGACGATATCAGGTCCAAGTAACAGAGATAGCATATTTTCTCGTATTAAATAGTGTATTGTTAAGAAACGATACAGAGTTACATGGTTGTTTCTATATCTGAAGCTTATGTACAATCTTAATTAAACCAACTGTGAGCTAAAACGAGTGCTTGTTCTCAGGTGCTTGCGCCTTGCTCCATCTGGTTGTAGTAACAAGGTGCACTTGCTGTAGTAACGTGGTTGGCCGACTACTCGTGCTAGACACTGGTAAGCCTCTCACCTTCAACCTTTTGAGCAGTTGAGCTAATAACACCACCATGAGCCGCTACTCGTATCAGAGAAAAAAAAGGGTATGTAAGAAAGAAGTATATTCCAAATAACAAAAGTGGGCCACAGTTACCAAGTCTCGAGCAGAAGGACAACGGAACTATTTCAAGAACAATATTCCATATTCTTGCTGAGGTTGAGCTAAACATATACCACGAAGTAAAGGAAAGAAGTATACCAAAATTAGTCACCAAAGTAGCATATGCGGTATTAGATATGGTATATGTAAATAGTTACTTGCTTGGTTCGGAAGACGATTTCCAGTATAAAACTAAATTTAATGAACAAGAGTATAATCTATTTATAGTAAATACTGCATGTTATAGAGATGGCTATATAAACTGGAAAATTAAACAGCCATCCATTTCCAAAGATAAATCTAGAGCCAAATAAGGTTGGTTCTACTTTATAAGTATGCTTTGTTTACTGCATGTACTCTTTTCCTAAAGAGAAATGTCCAACAGATAGTTCTAGCAATAGCAATTTTAAGAAAGTTAAGTAGTACCTATTCGATTATGTTTGGATTGACTAGTCACTCCAGAGTTTTATATGTGAGGTAAGAGCTACTTAGCCCTGCAAACTAGAGTAGTGTATGAAAACCTCATTGTATGCATCCAAAGTATTACAGGAGTATATGCTTGGTTGATAATACAAGTATGAATTGGCAAAAGGTGCAGCATTCGTAACAATGTAAACTAGCATTCAATCAAATTAGAATCCTAAATAAGTAGGAATAAAGGTTTACTATGTATGATATACCCTTTTCTTTAGTTGCATATTCCCTATTTCGCAAGAAAAAACTACAACTGAAATTACATTCAGTAACCATGGTTACTCTTCAATCACTATAACCCTTTTCTATCGCTGCACATACCCTTCTCCAAAATGGGAATATCTGGAAGAAAATTGAAGTAATTTACTAAGTCTAATAACAATTAGATGATGTTAGGATCATTTGGTAACTCCACTGCCACTTGTTATAAAACGAAAAACAGTATGCCATTTCCAAAAGATTGAAGCAAGTTCAACTTTGCTTTGTGGTGCCATGTAAGTGTAACAGATTATAATTACTTGAAAGTGAACAAGGTTGTCAGTAGTACACCCATTTTCTCTTCATGCATCCTTGTTTGAAATGGCAAATCTCTAATAGAAAAATTAAGCAGTATAAATCGGCAATGACTGTTGGCTCGATTAGTAACCCCACTAAACATACTAGAAAAAGGAATAAGACATTGTCCTAATTGACAGAACAAAGTGTACACCATGCATCCGAAAAAACAAAAGAAAACAAACCATCAACAATGCTATATATGAGCCTGATATTGGAACAATCTCTTGTGACCTGATCTGACATAAGCACTTATTTTGCATCGCTGGGAGCCTGGGACTACTACTGAACTAGACCGACGATCAATTTTAAAAAGTTTGAAAGAGCTAGATCCAGTCCAACAAAGCAGTAATACAATGATCAATACATGAAAGGAGTATGCTCCACTGTAAAAGCATGTACTGAAAGAATGGACCTTCTGACTAGAGCTTCCAGTTTGGTGGCGCTGCTCACTGTAGATCCATATTTCAGATTTCTTCTACAACCAAGGCGCATATTATCTAATTTACTGCTGCATAGTGTGTTCTTTGATTCATCAAATCCCTTAAACAAGATACATGCACCATGATCATCAGCAGATACGGTGACCGTGTCTACTTCGGCTGGAAGAAGAATGCACAGCTGTACCTAACCTCCTAGTAAAACAAAGATTAGAATGTCATACACAAAAGTAAATCCCAAGAATTAGATGGAACTGGTAAACAAGTACCACTTTGATAGGCTGCATCTCATCCAAAGATTCGACAAGCAATAGGAGTATGTTGTTTGTGAAGGAAGTACAAAGCATCTGCTTAAAGGGGCAGTCATTTGAAATGGGAGCACATTGTTTTTAAAAGGGAGTACATAGCATCTAGGAAAAAGGAGTATATCACTTGAAAGAGGTATGTTTTTAAAAAGGGAGTATATAGAACCTAAGGAAAGTAGTATATCAATTGAAATGGGAGTATATGGCTTTAAAATGCAGTATGGTAATGTACAAGAAGTTAGTAGCTAGTAGTATATCATCTCTAAAGGGAATAAGTTGCTAACTGAGGTAATAATTTAGTAGGATTTCAAATGATTTACTCCTTTTACATACTCCCTTTTATACAGCCGACAGTTAAAACATTCCCATTCTACATACTCCTCAAAGAATCATGAATTATGCTCCTCAGAAAATAATGATAGGTATGTATAGAACATGCCTTCCACTCATGACTCTTCTCTTGTTCTTCTATCAGCTTCGTGAATATGTTATGGACAACATGCCGAGTTCTGTTTTGGCAAAGGCATCTCAAAATCTGGAACTGGGATCGAACTATCTACTTGTTTGTAAACATGTGAGTATACTAATCACTTCTATATGCAGCAGTCATCTGTGGCTTTGCTGCATATGTCCACTAGCTCCTCCATGAATGTATTCGACATTTTATCGAACAAGTGTTGCCTGCCTATTCTGACTATAGATTCATGAGCCCCTGTCTGCATTTTGTGGGAGGAAATCGTATCCCTTTGGTGGCTCAAAATTTGTCTCCAATCTGCACGCATTAGGGGAAATTGGTGCTCAATCCATCTGTAGAACAAAGAATAGATTATAATGTTGTTCTAAGCAACTCCCAATTGGGCACCGCCGTGGGATGGTAACCGCTGCTACCATCGATGAAGAAGATGAAGTATGGCTATCGTGCTCAAAATTAGCTAGCATTAGGAACTAAAGTGGACTAACGTTGTTTCCCCCCCAAATCAATCGATCAATCAAATCCCAACCCAGCCAACCCTAAATCACCCGATACTTCTTGGATTAATCGACAATTAAGGTGCAGGAAGCACCAGATAGATAGATCCGAAAGGGGAGCTGGGAATTGCTAGTGGTGTCCGTAATTTGGAAATGGAATACAAGAGGGAGGGAGTGGGGAATTCTCCATCCTAAGAGGGTTAAGGATAAACGAAATGAATTTGCTTTGATTTACTTCCCCAGTTGCAGAGGTAGAGGCAGGGGCAATGATCCTCACGGATGATGAAAGAGACGAGGGCGGCGGCGGAGGAGACAGGATCTGGATGATGCCTGTGCTGTAACACCCCGGCCCTCCATAGGGCCTAAGATGCTACCACCACACACTTACCATTTCAAAGATGTGTTGCTAATCCAACTTTTAGCAGCACCTCCATTGTTTTTTTTTATTACCCACAGGGAGCAAACAACAGATAAATATAGGAGAATTGCAATAAGCCAACAAACTTCATACATCTCACAAACCATGACATAAATAGACTTTGGGCTCCACGACCATGAAGACCCACCACCACGGCTCGCACGCAAACTAAACCAAACAACGAGCCACAAAAGACTTAACACTATATTAAACATCAAAGCTCAGTGTAAGGCTAAGCTGTCATTTCATATGTGCAGTGCCAAAAAGACTAACCCCATTTCATGCATGTCGTCATCATTCACCTAAAAACAATGACAAAGCAAGGGTGAATCCGGAAACTCAGCAAGCACACAATAAAACAGTAATATCACTTTAGCAATTCAACCGATTTCACGAACTATAAGCTGTAAACACACTCTATGACTGTAAACTGTAAGTCAAGTATGTGACTGTATACTGTAAATCAATTCTACGACTATGAACTGTAAATCAATTCTACGACTATGAGCTGTAGATCAAATCTGCAACTGTAAACTGTAGATCAAATCTGTTCACCTCCTTAAATCAAACCTCATTATACACACACACACACACAATTTTTATCAGAATCAAGCATCCTTGATGTATTCACCTCTGCAAGACACCAGAGGTGCGAAATTTAGCACAACCAGTAACGAGTGGCAGCAAAAAAATAAAAAAGGAATGAGCAGAAGATCGATTTGCTACCTCAATTTCCTTTCGGATCGGGCATGGGGAAGAGGCCCCCGCCGGCGGCCGCGGCCGCACGGGGAGGCGCAAAGCCGAGCAGCTTCTGGAGGTTGGTTCGGATGCTGATGGAGCAGAGGAAGTAGAGGAAGACCATGGAGCAGTCGGTGGGGTCGTTCCCGGGGATGCCGCGGTGGCTCATGCGCTGGACGAGCGGCACCGGCTCGAAGGGCAGCTTGGCGACGGCGCGGCCCTCGAAGAGCGAGTTGAGCAGGCCGAAGACGACGAAGAGCACGGCGGCCACGACAGCGCCGGACTTGAGCTTGGCCAGCGACAGCTCCCGCGCGGCGTCCTTCAGGCTGGTCTCGACGCGGTCCATCTTCTTGGCACGCGACGACGAGGAGGCGGCGGGCTGGGAGGAGGATGAGTTGGAGGAGGCGCCGTTGCCGGCGGAGCCGGACTTCATGGAGTCGAGCTTGCGGGAGTGGCGCTCGATGGAGGCGCGGAGGGAGTTGTAGGTAGCGGTGCGGTAGATGAGGAACCAGGAGATGGCCTCGCAGAGCACGGCCGTGGCGCCCGAGATGGCCACCAGCGAGAGGCTGTCGCCGTAGCGCAGGGAGGACAGCGCCGAGGCCATCTTTTTTTGGCTTCGCTCGCTGCCGCGGCCGGCCGGCGTGGGGTTGGGAGACGGACGGGGTCGACACGGGAGAGATCTCGATTTGACTGCGGAAAGCAAGCAGTCTTCGGTAGGGGTGCAAACGGATTGAATTCGGACGAATATTATTATTATCATATCTTAATCTATATTTTTTCTCCGGATTCGATACCAATCGGATTCGGTAACAATCGGATTCGGTGCCAGATCGGTCAGGATTAACTCGAGCCGTTTGCACCCCTACTTGTTTGTAAAGAATGCATGCAGTACAACAAATGGAGTAGGAGGACGTACTGTCAAGAACTTAATATTACTACTTAATAGCTGATATGGAAGATTTTATTTTACCATTGCAAAAGTAAATGAAACGTCAAATAGTAGCACTAACCTGAAATCAAACTTGAAGACGTATCGGATTCGGACGGATATTGCTGTTTCCATATCCTAACCCATATTTTTTCTCCGGATTCGGTACCAATCGGATTCGGTACCAATCGGATTCGGTGCCGGATCGGTCGGGATTAACCCGACCCGTTTGCACCCCTAGTCTTCGGGCTACCGTGGGGTGGTTGGCTCTTGTGTTGTCGGCCGCGTGCGTTGCGGCCCCGACTGTGTCGGCTGTGGACTCTCTGGAGAGGGGAGAAGTTTCGGCGTGGCCAGGCGGGGCTTGCTCGGAAGCAGGTTCTTCCTGGGGGAACTGATTTTGATTATGTTCTTAGCAAGTGCGAAGTTTCATAAATCTGATTTCTCTGCACTTCACCGAGTGGTAATGTGGAAGAAAATAAATCATCCCCCTTCCCATACTTACCATTCATTCTCCAATATGGAGTAATTTTAGTGCAATATCAGAATTCTTGTTAGTCCAATATGGAAGAAAATAAATCATTCCCTTTCCGTACATGCCATGCGGGCATTCTCCGCGCTCTTTTGAACTTTCAAGAATCTGCGCACCTTACTAACTTGACACGCTGATGCATGACGGCATGCAATACATGCCCATTCGAGAAACAAACAGCTTTTTCCGATATATGCCACTCAGAAAATTGACACTTCGAGATATGCACTCAGTTTCTTGAATTTCAAAATTTATCATTCCAGTTTCTTTCTTTTCTGACATATACCATTATCACTCATTTTCTCCCATTTTTCTATTCTCTGATTTTTCATATATTCCAAAAATGAATTGTCAGTTTTACCCCTTGTCTATTCCTCTCATCCCTTCGTTCTTCCCGCCAAAGCTCCACCCTCCTCCCCAGCGTCGCCCCCTCCCCTAGCTTCCCCCGGCATCATCCTCCCACCACGCCGCTCCTCCTCGCCACCTCCACGCCGCTCCCCTCCTCGCCGCCCCCTCCTTGCTGTGATCGTGGTCAAAGGTGGTTGTGGTCGTGGTCGTGGCGGTCGTGATCGTAGATGAAGGCGACTGTGGTCGTGGCGGCCGTGGTCATACGTGGCTGCGGTCGTGGGATGACCGTGGTCATGTGCGGTTGCGGGCGTGGAGCACCGTGGTCGAATCATTGAGGGGAGCTCAGGCGGTGGGAGGCCGGATTCGGCTCTTGGGGGTCGGGCGGAGGAGAGCTCAGGCGGGAGGGGGAGCTGGGCGGGAGGAGGAGCTCGGGGTGGTGGGCGGAGTTAGATCGGCGCCGGCAGGCAAGGAGACCAACGAGGCGGGAGGAGGAGCTCGGGGTGGTGGGCGGGTCGGATCTGGGCCGCAGGCAAGGAGACCAACGGGGCGGGAGGGAGGAGCTCGGGGTGGGCGGTAGGTCGGATCTGTCGCCGAGCGGGGTGGGAGGAAAGAGCTCGGGCGGGTGGGGAGGAGCTCGGGGCTCGAGGCGACGCTAGGGAGAAGAGAGGAGCTCCGGCAGGGAGAACAAGGGATAAGAGGAGAAATAAGGGGCAAAATCGACATTTTATTTTTGAAATATATGAAAAATCAGAGAATAAAAAAGAAAATGGGAGAAAATGAGTGATAATAGCCTATGTAAAAAAATGAAGAAATTGAAGTGGCAAATCCAATAAACGCGCACGCACGATGTGAAGTTACTGTTTACTAGATCAATCTCTCATTTCTCCGTAGAAAGAGATCGAGAAGCTTTATAGAAAGTGATCGATAAGCTTTATGATATCTGATAACCAGTTTAGTTTGTTTGGGAGAGGTCATAATGGGAAAGAACTGAGGAGATTGCAATGTCTGAAATCCATGATTACTACTAATCAAACTCCTTCCCGCTCATGATTAGTTTAGTTCTTCATGCTAAGGATGTTTGCTCTCATGGCCTCCAACTCCGCCATGTTCTCGACGGCGCTGGAGAAGGATGGCTCCGGGATCGGCTCCTCCGTCATTTGCGACAGCCTGACGAGGCTCCTGCTGGCCAGCACCATGCGGGAGTCCATGGTCTCCGTGGCCCTCCAGTACAGGCATTCCGCCGCCCGGACGGCCTGCGCCTTCAGCTCGTCGGATCCCGTGGGCCCCAGGCGGTGCCCACGATCCGCGGCCGGTGGAACGACTCAGCAGCGGCACCCTCCGCCACTTCTCCTCGCCCCCCACGGAGGCGGACGCGGACGCGACGCGAGCCCTGTCGTCCAGCTTGATGTGCTTCCCCACCCACGCGATGCAGAACTGGCAGAAGTCCATCTTGGAGGAGAGCGGCATGAGCGCGAGCTTGCTGTGGTAGAGCTCCAGCACGGCGCCGACGATGCGGGCGCAGCGCGTGGCGCGCATGGTGCCGTGCGGCTCCAGGGCGGGGGAGAGCACGTCGACCTCGAGCTCGGCGGCTTGGCCTTGGCCGGCACCTTGACCTCGTGGTACACTCTGGGGTTGGCCAGGTTCGGGAGCGCAACGGTCTCGGCCTCCCCGGCGCCCCGCTGCGCCGCGGCGTGCGCGTACAACGCGAGGAGCATGGTCTCGAACCCTGCGAGCGGCTTCCGCGAGAACTGTGTCTGCAAGAATGCTTTCGGTTACTCGTGATCTGCATACTGCATTGCATTACATCATTAGGTAATTTGATTTGCAGTTGATTGTAGAGGCAATGTCACGGTTGCAATCAAAATTGTACGTGAGTATCTCTCTTCTTACTTTCTCTCGTAAACAGTTAGAATTCAAAATTTTAACCCAAAAACTATAAGCCACGGGTCAAAAAAAAACCCATGATCCAACTCACTGCCAAGAATGGTTTTGATTGTAGACCAACAGTGCTGACTGTTAATTTTAGCCATGTATTGTGCAACTAGGATCAAGCCTACACCATACTAATAGAATTTAATTCTTAGCCGATCTTGTCTAGATTACATTTTTTATTAAACTTGTTTATGAGTAAGTCGTTGTATTTGGTCTAGGGACATTAATCTTTTCCTGATACGGAAAATCCCTCCGAGTATAAACATTGTGTTTGGAGGTTGTATTGACACGTGTTGAATACTGTGCTGTAGGACACAGTTGGTGGTTTTGTGTGTGTGTGTGTGTGTGTGGGGGGTTATATTACAACATGTTTTCTTTTAATATATTATGATAAACAAAATTACAGTTGTGTCAAAGTTAGACCCCGCTCATTTCGGTTTCAGTTTCTGATTTCTGGCTTATTTTTCATTATTTCTAAATTTCGTTCTTTTCTAGCCTTTTGGCTTTTTTAGCTTTTTTTGCCGGTTCTTTTTCCTATATTCGTTTGCATTGTCCGTGATGGGCTAACATGTTTTTCTATTTTTAAGTTTTTTAAAATTTAATTACGTCAAATAAGCCACTATCAGCTACAGTGTAATTTCAGCCAGATACAGTGCAATTTCATCCATAAACCATATTTTTCAGCCCAAATGAGCGGGCTCTTAATGTATTTGGCGCACCAATGCAAATATTTTTCTTCTACATAAATTGTTTCTCTGGCATTATAGGTGTTACTTTTTATGAGCTATACTGAAATACCATGCTTTCACATATACTTCAATGATATGGTTATTTCCAAGTATGACTTGATAAACAAAATTACAGCTGTGTCAAAGTTAATGTATTTTGACGCATCAATGCAAATATTTTTCTTTTACATAAATTGTTTCTTTGGCGTTATAGATATTACTTTTTATGAGCTGTACCGAAATACCATGCTTTCATGCATACTTCAACGATATGTTTAGAGTGATTTGGTTACTTCATACCGTTAACATGTTTGCAAATATTTTATTTTGTGCCGATGTTAATCTAACTACTTAAAATAAACCACTTCTCAACAAAAGATATAGTCTCTTCTTTTCAGTTTCTAAAAACTGATTTTCGATTTTTTCTACCGTAAACGAAGTGTTTTTTTAAGGTAATGTATATAAGTTGATCGTAGGATACACTATAACGATTTTATTTATATTAGCTAAAATTATACGTGAATTTTTATTACTCTATATTTTTTTTTTCACGAATAGTCTTAAAAACATAGATCACAATCAAAAAACATAAGCTGAAAAAAAAAGAACGTGCTCATAACCATTTCTGCCACCGGATGAAACGCAATGAAACGCAGCAAAATGCAAACCGGATGGGCTGTCCGGCGTTAGCCACCGGCTGCACGGACCCCAGCAGACAGTGAGACAGCACCACGCCGCTAAGGGAACCCAGCGGCGCATCCCCAAAATTTCACACCGGTACTGTGGAGGAAGGAGAGGAGAGGAGAGGAGAGGAGAGGAAGAGCGGGGGCAGGCGCGGTGCACTCGCCTCCCATCTCCGGTTGGTCTCGGCGCTGCGGATGTGGTAGGAGAAGCCAAGCCCGGCCGCGCTATGGAGCCCAAGCCCTCGGCCGCGCCGCAGGGCGACGGGTCGTCGGCCGAGGCCCCCCGCCGCCGCGGCGCCGGCAAGCGCAAGTCGGCCGGGTCGTCGTCGTTCACGCCGTCAAGCGGCACGCCAAGGAGCGCAACGCCTTCCACATCCCTCCGCACCTGCTGCACAGCGGGCCGCTCACCCGCGCCGCGCGCCAGTCGCCGCACAAGCTCGCGGGCGCGCCGCCCGAGGCGGCTCCCGCGGCGGCGGGGCTCGCGGATCGGAGGCGGGCTGCGGGAAGGGCGACGGCGACGTGATCCGGCTCGACGGGGAGGAGACGCCCGCCGAAGAGACGCCGTTGGTGGACGTGGCGTTCGAGGCCGTCCGATCTCGCGGCGCCGGCGTCCATGTGGTCCCTACCTTCGCCGGTGAGCCTTCTCCCACCGAACACTAGCGCGATCTCTCGGTTGGGGTAGTGAATCGGGGATGCTTGTAATGACTAATGAGTTTGCGTCTTGGTCGTGGGTGTTTGTGTAGAAGAGTTCGGTAAATTACTAGTTCGCTACGAATGCATCCTTTGTTCCTGCTTTTAAATGCTTTCCAAGAGTGAAACGTCAGCTTCTCGTAGTGCAATTCGATGGTTAACGTAGCTGCCGCTGTTCAGCTAAATTGGTGTGCTTACTTTGTATATTGATGCGTTAAATTGCACCCCTTTTTTTCTAGATTTAGCTCAATTCGAGGGAATGCTCACGCTGTTGATTTAACTGCTTGAGATAAGAATTTATTACAAGCATTGCCTTTACTACTTTCAGCACGTAGCAGTAAACTGGTAATAATGTGTATTTGGTTCTTCCTGCTGCTGCCTGTTGTGGAATTAGGAGGTGAGTCCTCACCATTTGCTTTCTTCCATGTGGTTGGAGTATGCTCATTTTCTTTTGAGAGTACATGTAGGCAAGCACAATCACTATGGTATTTGCTCATTGTTTGATGGATTTAATAGAATGCCTTGTTTAGACTCTTGAAAAAATAGAACACCTTGCTTACAACAGCACATAAGAGAAAGCAACCCGTGGTAAATCTTGATAACAAAGTAAACTTCCCTATCTCTTGTGTAATTGCAGTAAGTCAGTAACTATGTTGAAACATGACTAATCCTTGTATAACCCCTTCATTTCCTGTAATGTATGGCTTTTGTCTGTTCAAGCCTTACTACAAACAATTTTTATAGGATTGATCTTTGTATAGCCCCTTATTTTCCTGTAATGCACGGTTTTTGTGTATTCAAGGCATACTAGCAACCATTTTTTATAGAACTAAACTTTTTAAAATACTATTCAGCAGGCAAATTATTCTATTGTTTCATTTCCCACCCTCCACCCTTTGTGTGTCTTATGTTCTTTATTCACTGCTTAAGACAAATTTTCTTTGAAATCCAAAATGCACAAAAATAAAACATGTTCTTCTACAGGATGGTTTTCATGGAAGGAAATCCACCCAGTTGAGAAGCAAACCTTGTCTTCGTTTTTTAGTGGCAAATCTGAGAAACGGACACCTGAGATATACTTGGGGATTAGAAATTTCATCATGTTGAAATTTCATGCCAATCCTCAGTTACAGCTGGAGTCCAAAGATTTGGCTGAGCTGTCGATTGGGGAGGTCGATGCTCGACAGGAAGTCTTGGAGTTCTTGGATCACTGGGGCTTGATCAATTTCCACCCTTTTCCACCAGCTGTTCCGGAGGAGAGTAAGCCAGAGGAGAGCCAAAGCAATTCTCACAATGAGGAGAAAGTTTCTCTGCTTGAACAGCTGTTTAAATTTGAGTCGATTCAATCATATATGGTCCCTTTACCCAAGAAAGGAGATGTGAAAGCTCCAGTCCCTCTGCCTAGCTTGCTTCCTGATCCTTTACTAATTGAAGATGTGGTTGCAGCAGCTGAGCCTTCTGTTGAGTACCATTGCAACTACTGTTCAGTTGATTGTTCACAGAAGCGATTCCATTGCCGGACTCAGGTTAGCTGTTTTTGTTTCAGTGCTGCAGCCCTACAGTCCTTGCTGAAATTTCGCTACACCACTATATGTTTGATCACCTTGTATATAGCATGTATATTTCTGCACTTTTGATCAAGTAACCGTGTCATGCAGGTTCTATATTTGAAAGTATAGTTCGGTCAGAACACAATTTTTTTGTGATTTTCCGTCTTGTGTCTGTTTTCTCTCGTATCCTCTTACACACAATGAACGTAATTTGAGGATGCAACAGCAGTGTGATTTAACATCTTTGTTAGAGTTGTGGATGTATAATTTTTTAATCAATTAGCACAGTTTGTAAGCTTTGTTTCAAATTGATAGGCAACAGCTGATTTTTTAGCAGTCATAACTTCGTCCTTGTCTACATTGTATAAAATTGACTATTGGAGTATCAGATATGAAATATTGGCTGCCAAAATTTAGCCTTGAAAGAGGCTGATTCTTCTCACGAATAGCAGAGATTATAATCATCATACTGATGTACTGTACCTTGTGATTCAAATTACTTCTCTGTAGCCTGTATTGCTCTTCTCTTCCTGAAGTCAAATCTTTTGTTATTGCTGGTGCTTCCATCTTGTGTGACCTGCCAAAAGAATTTTTTTAAAAAAGTATGTCTTAAATCTGAAGTATGGTAGTATTAATTTTTCTTTTATTTCTACAGGCAGATTTTGACCTGTGTTCTGATTGCTACAACGAAGGAAAGTTCGATAAAGGCATGGCCAAAACTGATTTCATCCTCATGGATTCTGCAGAGCTTTCTGGTGCTAGTGGTACTAGTTGGACTGATGAGGAGACATTGCTTCTTTTAGAAGCTTTAGAAATTTTTGGTGGAAAATGGACCGAGATTGCCGAACATGTTGCTACAAAAACAAAAGCACAGTGCATGTTACACTTTCTTCAAATGCAAATTGAGGACCGCTTTCATGATGGTGAAGATATTCATCAAAATATCCAGGAAAGCACAGAGCAAGCCTCGGCAGAAAAGGGCACTGCTGAAGTACCTGAGAAAATGGAAGTTGAAGAGAAAGTGGAAGGAAAAGGTACTGTGGATGAGAATCCTTCAGAGAAAGCAGAGGGCAATCGTGCAGAAGCAAAAGCAGAAGATGGAAGTATTGTTGAAAATAAAGATACCAAGAATTCAGGTGGCATAGATTCAGTTACATCTCCAAACACTGGTGAACCAAAAAAAACTTCTGATGCTGACCCTACAGTGAAGGAAAGTTCTGTAGATTTTGATACTTCTGGTGAAAATGTCTCAAGTGTTGCTATTGATATCCTGAAATCTGCATTCGAGGCTGTCGGTCACTTCCCAGAACATGAAGGTTCATTTGCCGATGCAGGACATCCTGTCATGGCACTGGTAAGCACTGTCTAATACACTTTGACATCTTTACTTATTATACAGTATTTACTACCCACAGGTTTATTAAATGTCTGTGCAGGCAGCATTTTTAGTTGGTCTTGTGGAAGATGAAAATGCTACCACTTCATGCCGTAGTTCACTAAAAGCTATGTCTGAGGTATCTCCTGCACTCCAATTGGCAAGTAGGCACTGTTTTATTCTTGAGGATCCACCGAGTGATCTGAAAGACATTTTTTTCGGTGTAAGGTAAGCAATGCTTGCACCTGTGTAACATAGAAGTGCTATCGCAAGATTTTGCTGATAAGGTAAATGAAATTTGCAGTAATACAAACAAAAATGGTGATGAAACAAAAGATGAGGATATGACTACAAATTCAATTGATACTGAGAAAATGGACATCAATGGAAAGCAAGAGAATGGTTCATCTGTGGAAAAGCAAAACAGTCCATCCATTTCACCAAAAGATCACCAAGAATCAGACAATAAGAATGTATGTTGTAATGAAGCCCCCTCAGTGGAGCTTGAGTCCAATAATGGTAAGGAATCGTGTGATCCAATTCCTCTTGTGGACAAGAGCGCATCCGACAATACGAAAAGTTCATTAAGTTCTATGAAAGATCCAGTTACTCCACCAAATAATGCAAATGGACATGCTCTGTTAGCTTCTCAAGAGGTTGTTGCAGGAAGTACCATGGGCGCAAGTAATCCTGTACTGGTGAAGGACAAACCAAGTGCTGAGGTAGAGCCAGCTGACGATATATCTTCACAAGGCAAGGTCGCACTTAATAAGACTGAAGATGCAGTTTCTACCCCAGCTATCATACAAGAACACGAGCAAAGCCAAACATTGGAAAATGGCAATATGGAAGGTACTTCATCTTCTTTTTTTCAATTGAAACTATCTGTATGAAACCAGTAAAGGGTAAGCATACAATTTCAACTTCTGCACTCTGATCAATTAAAGCCTCTCATTATTTACTAGTCTAGAAGACTTTCTTGCTACCATTGAATTGCATCAATTGCACATGTAAGTAGTTCAAATGTTGACTATTTTTTTGCTAATGCTGGCTAAGGTTCTTCACATTACTATATGTCCATCATAATTTGTTACCACGCCATCAGATTGAGCTATGCTGAGCAGGAGCAGCTAAATCCAGAATTTTAGATCTAACTGACAAATATATTATCTGTAGCACTTTACCATGTTTGTCTTTCATTAATATGTCATGTTGGTTGGCTTGATTGTGATGGAATTCAAAACCTTTATGAACAACTCCAGCTTTTCTTCTCTTTAATGAAAATACGTCGATTGTTGCTAGTAGGCTTTAAAGTACCAACCTAGACGTACTGTTGCAGTTAGTTATCACCTGCAAAATATGAATGTGGAATTCTAAAGGTTGAGTTGCTTGAACTATTCTATTATGCATTATCACCAATTTTAAGTAATTTTATTAGTCAATGTTTTCAGGTAATATTTTTCTCTCTTTTTTCTTCCTGGGTTGGGTGATGACTGCAATTACTTTTAAGTTCTTGCCTCTCTTCTTGATCCTTCAGTTCCCAAACATAAATGTTGTCTGATCTATCTGTGTCCTCCCAAAAATATATACCAAGTTCCCCCACAAAAGATAGGCCTGGTAAGGGTTTTGTGACATCAGATCACAGTGAAGTAAATGAATTGTAGGAATTAGAAAATAAAGCCATTGAAAAGAGGGTCAGCATTGAGAAAACGGATTTAACATCATTCATAGGTCACAACTCTGGTGGTCCAGTTCCTCATCAGCTGATTTGCACTTCTCTGTGATATGCCTTGATCTTGCAGAACCTAACAGTATAGAAAACGTAGCTGCTGATGAAGAGAAGGGTTCAAGAATGACCGCCAGCCATAATGATTCCATAACTAGGCTAAAACGAGCAGCAGCTACTGCTGTTTCAGCAGCTGCTGTGAAGGCTAAGCTCCTCGCTGAGCAGGAGGAAGCTCAAATTCAACGGCAAGCTGCACTGATGGTTGAAAAGCTGGTACACTGAACGAACTGTGCATGCTTTGCTCTCCAAATTATCCATTCTGTGTTCTGTGCCACTAATATATTTTTTTGTGCAGTTACAGAAGATGGAAGTGAAAATGTCGTTATTTTCTGAAATTGAGCACGTGGTCCAACGAACAAGAGAATACACTGAAAAGACCAGAAAGAAGCTTCTGATGGAGCGGAATGCGATAATTGCCGCTCGCATGGGTGCATTGCCATCTAGGCCAAACCAGCCTGGTGTTGCTGGGAACAGATTACCTGTTGGATATGGCGTCCCTGCAGTGAGACCACCAAACGCAATGCCCCGGCCCAACAGCTGAGCTGATATGGGAAACCGACACCTCGTGCTCTATCTATATACCACCATTCTTTTAGAAGCATACCTCAAAACCAATCAGGCATCAGCTATGTTGTAGCATTCTTTTAGAAGCATACTGTACCATGATCTGTATAACGGCTTCTATAAAAATTCGCTATTTTCGCTTTGAATGTGATGTTCTTTCCGTGTACTCTTCTAATCTGCTTATATTTGACAGAATCGTGTCGAAATCTTGCGTGTGAAGTGCCGGGTTTGTAGTTTTGCACCGAGTCAACAGCAGAAGCCAAAGAACTTCGATGGCGCTCCAAGAGATAGGGTGCAAATGAAGGACGAGTAGAGTATCTGTTACCAGCAGACATTCTTTTGCATAGTTTATAGTGAAGTAACTTTCTTACGAGCCTATTGGTTATTTGGTACAGTGCTGGCACATTTTAGCGTCCGTTTTGTGACATGGATTTTAGCCGGACGCAGCAACTTAACGGGATTCCTGTAGGACTTATAAGCTTCGTTCGTTCAGCCTTTTGCATCAGTTTCTATAAACAGATACTATTTATTATATGTACTAACCACAATTAAAAATCTTTAATCGCAGCCTAAAAGAACTGGACATGCTGATTCTCGCAAAGGCTACGAGAAATTTCTTCGTTCTAAAGATAACTCTCACTGTAAGGTACGTAACATTCTTTTTACGTAGTTCTCAGGAAAATCTGTGCTAGTACAGTGGGTTGGATTTTTCACTGCTAACCACACGGTGGCGTCCACGAACCGATCTGCCATGGATCCTGCACTCTCCATGTCAGTAGTACGCCTGCCCCCGTGCTCCCAACGGTCAAAACATGCCCACACATTTGAATGGGGCTTCCCTGTCCCTTTTGTGGTGTCCCCCCTCCCTGTTCCCTCCACATGGCATGCTTTAATTGGCACTCCAGTAAATTAGTGAGATAATTAATTAATATAGATGATTAATTAGGCTGGTAATTAATTATTATAAAATATTAGTGTGAATAGTTAGTATATATCAATTGGAATAAATGGTAAGTATAGATTAATTAATAATAATTAATCACTGGAGAGCCAATTGAAGCATGCCATATGGAGGGAATAGGGAGGGGGACACCATAAAAGGGACAGGCAAGCTCCGTACCCGTTCCACACATTTAAGGTGAAATCAGGTCGAAACATGTGGATATTACTATCACTATTTTAATCTATATTTTTTCTAGATTCAGATCCAAACATAGGTAAGACAAAAATCGGAGTATATGGAATATGGGCACAGAGCGGATTCATATCAGCTACGAGCCTACGAATCGAGAATGGATAAAATAGTCAGACAGTACGTAGTTACGCACACAAGAAGTAACATATGTTAAACTATACCACGTAGCTTTAGCATTTCAACACGAGTACATATACAAGTCTCACATGCATACACAACCACATCGATATAATAGCATAGTACGCTTCAATATAAGTTCATATATAAATTTGGCACCATCGCACCGGCATAAGGTGTAACAGCCTCAATTTTCAAATCCCAACTTAAAACAATTATTTTATCTATTATTGTTTTTGAGCCATTTTTCAAAAAATTTACTGAATTTATAAAAAACTTGTCTCTTATTTCCCCCCAGACTAAAAGCATTCTTACAAAATTAATAAAACATTTTCAAAGTATGAAAGTATTTTACTTAGGTTCCAAATATTATAAGTACCTATGTGAATTTTTAGGATATTTTGTTATTTTTCAAAGCCCCAAAACCTTTTCTAGAATTATTTTTTCTTCTTCATACTATCTAGATCTGACGGATAGTAGTTGCTCCGAATTCGGTCCTAGGTCTGGATTCAACCATTCGAATTCGGTCCTGGATATAGCCAGATAGTAAAATGGCTTCCCATATTCCATCCCGACTAGAGGTGGCTAAATGGACAGCCCGAAACAACACCTATTTGGCCTGTTACTTAGTGGGGACGTGCCATACCAGCTCATGGGCTGAGGCACGGCCTGATAGTCTCACGAACTGTGTCGGGCTGACTCGAACACATTTAAGCTATTGGGCCTACGTCGGCCTATTTTAGCCTATATGGCATGAAGTTTTGAAAAAAAAATACAAAACATACTATAAGATATATAAATTAAAAAACAAAATATAAAGTATAAAAATTATAAAATAAACTATATAAAATTGAAAACTACAAAACAAAATCATATAAATTTAAAAATGAATCATATAGAATATAAAAAACAAAAATCATATAAAAATATTAAAAATAAAAACGAGCCTAACAACCGTGTCGAGCTGAGCTATGCCCGAGCAGTGCCCGTGCTAGGGCCCAATACTATTCGTCTTTGTGGCAAGGCACCGCTCGTACCGAAAGTTAGCGACCCAAGCTCGAGAAGGTTCGTCGGCCGAAAGACGGTCCGCTTGATCGTGGTAGTACCATACCCTGATCCGACCAATAGTACCTCTGGTCCCATCTGGATCAGGCTTCGACCCTAAGAAAAATTGTACGCCTACACACGTTACTCCGGACGCAGGCATCAAAAACAACAAATTCAACGACCAGCCTAGCTTAAAAGTAAATTGCTTTTAAGATACTTAAGCTAAAAAAATTGGCTTTAAACTATAAACCAAAAATCCTAAATCTAAACAAACAGGGCTAAACCCTGAATCTAAACAAACATGTCTATGTTCCACAGCAATGTAGGATTGCTGGGCTTTATTAATGCACCATCCAGACTCCAGAGCCAGTGTGTAGTGGTGATGAATAGCAAGCTTTTCTTAGATAGGTAGACACTTGTTCCGTTGTGACTCGTGCAGGAAACTGAGACAAAACCAAATTGGTGGCATCTTCTTGCATCACCTCACCTAACAGAACCGAGTCTAAAAAAAAATCATACTAGCCGTTTTTTTGCTCAAAAATAATCTTCTCCACAGATCTATCATGCACGATAAACACCTACCAAGCTATAGTAGCTCAGCTACGCAGTATGTCCATAGAAGAGGCTATTTAAAAAAAAAGACATTTGGAAATTAAATCTTAAAAAGTGACTAAAATGATATTTATATGCTCAATTCCACCTATCGCTTGTAAATGTCATCAATCCTAAGCTTTTAGGCCTCGCTCATTTCGGTTTGAGCCTCTGGATTATTTTTTACTATTTTTAAATTTCGTTATTTTCTGACTTTTTAGCTTTTTGAGTTTTTTTTGTCGATTCTTTTTTTCGTATTCGCTTGCGTTGCCCGTCAAGACGGGCTAATCTATTTTTTTTTATTTTTTAAATTTAGTTACGTCAAATAAATCACCATCGATTACAATATAATTTTAGTTAACTATAGTATATTTTTTAACTATAAATCAGATTATTTTAACCCAGCCGTGCGGCATCTTAACCTCGCGCATGTGGGATCCATCTTCGTGGTATCTACACTAGGTGTGGGCCTGTGACTGGAGGTCGCCGTACCTGGACCAGTCAGTCAGTCACCACTGGAGGTCCCGAGCTAGCAATCCTATGCACACAATTCCTTGTGAGAGGAGATCAATGGTTGATTCATAGATCTGTATTAGAGTATGGTTCTTGAGTGCCAGGAGGCAGGAGTTACCAATGACCAAAAATCACTCTCTGTGCATGCAGTGAAAATTCCTTGTACGTGAGCCTCTTATTTAGCCGTTGAAACTCGTCGGGTGGTCCACCATATTGTGGACCTATTTTTTTCCTCTAAAGCTAGTGTGACTTTTGATTTTTATTATAGTACCGAGTATTTTCTCAAGACGAGATCTACAAGTTAAATGATGTACACATTAAAACCTAACATATGTACCATCCAAATAACAAGTGAGTATCTCTCTTTGTAATCTGTACCGTAAACAACTAAAATTCATAAATTTTAGTCAAAAACCATAAACCGCAGCCGTTGCCAAACAAGCATGTATCACATGGCTCAACTTGGAGGTGATCCGTGCAGCAGTAATGGTGGATGGGTGGGTTAGTCCAACATGAGCAGTAATACTGTAATAATATATAGGCCCTATTTAAAAGTGACATGTCTTTTGGTATTTAATTATGTCTTGTAGCTTTTAGCTGAAATAATAATATAGCAGCTGATAGTTTTTTCTGAGATATCTAATAAAAAGAAAAATAGAAAATAGAAAAAAAACACCGTTATATCTCTATAAATAATACAAAGAAAAAAAGAGAGAAAAAATTATGTTAAAAATCCAATATGTATTAAACGGTCTTTGGCTTCTAAAATCTAAAACCAGAAACTATTTAGAACATGACCGTAATGCAGAAGGATTCATGCAAAAAAAAAATGCAAGAGAGTCAAAAAAAAACGAAGAGGAAAATGCTTCCCGTACAATAATTTTTTGTAGTACATGTGGGCTTTCGTAACTCGCCATACCCATGAATCTGCACCATTCGGAAAAGAACATTTTGGGTCCAAACGAGTTCGAATTTTGCAGGTACACATACACAGCCAAAGGCGCTTACACCTGACCGTCTTGTCTGTCTCCATGGCCGTCACGCCACTTGCTACACACCGGTAGGTAGGATTCCATCTCATCATCATCTAGAGCAGCCGTCTCCCTAGTCGAAGAAGCGCAACACGGCAAGCAAGGCCACCGCGCCCACCTCGAGTTTCTTCCCCGTTTCGGAGGGGCTCCATTTTCTGCCGGAGAGGAGAGGCTTTAGCGCTTTAGTCTCCGCTTTCCAGTCGTTTATTGACGCCTTTCTAGCCTTATTACGGTGCAGAGATCGAGAGAGAGAGAGTGCACTTGCAGAATCGAAAGCCCACACCACAGTTTCTTTCTCCTCCTCGCTAAGCAACTGGACTGGGGAGCTTGGTTAAGCTGCACCCTGCAGGAAGCAAGGAGGTGAAGGCCATAAGATAGGCAGCGGCAGCGGCGGCGGCAGCAGCAGAGCTGAGTGTTTCAGGTGAGATATACCTCGCTGTTTCTGTGCGTGAGGAGTGGAGTGGAGTGGAGATGACAGAGGGGGGGCAGATTCTGCTCGTTCTCTTGGGATTCTTGCAGCTCATCCATCTTCCTTTTGCAGGTAAGGCTCTCCTAGTATTTCGTTCTGTCCGTTATGCTCTTGCAGCTCAAGTATTGTTTCGATTTTTCTCCCCCTTTGTTTTCTTTTCTTCAGTCCTGGGATTTTGATCTGAACAGCTCCCAACAATTGTTCGCTAGTTACAAGATTCTGGTCCAAATAACAGTTCAGTATGTGGTTGTAACTTCCAACTGTTTTTTTTTTTTTGAACTTTTCCAAACTGAAATTTCAATGCGTGATATCTACGCAGCTCCCAAAGTTCTTCAGCCGAGTCTCTGCTTTAGCTCTTCGTTCTTCAGCGAGTATCTACGCGAACCATGGCCAACGCTTGTTCACTTTTTCGACCATGACTTCTGATTTTTCTAAAAAAAATAAATTAAATGGTTTGTCTGTTGTGTTTTAAAATAATTTATTATTACTCAGTTTATTTATATAAATATTTATATTAAAATTAAAAAACATCAACCATAGTTAGAAAACATAAACCACAGCAGAAAACAATATGCATATAGCTTTTCTAGAATTGTCCGTATGGTTTTTCTTATCTTGTTTTTTCTAGTTGGATATACGAAAAAAAAGAGATAGTAGACGGAACATACCCGTGTAAAAAAGGGCGGTGTTTGCCTTCGCTGGAGCATTCTGAACCACACAAAAATGATCCAAGCACTAAAATCGTCTTCACTCATCATGTCATCGGGTGACGGTGACATGTAACGCTCTGCTGTGACACGATGACACCTACATGTACTGACATGGTACGGTTCGGCTAATGCTTAGAACATTTGAATTTTGACATGCGAAGTTGTAAACTCGACCTTATGCTTAACCTTGAGCCAAAATTCATTCATTACCACTAAATCCAGTTCCGTGCTTGTCCACCGGATCGTTGCATTTTCCTCGGCTATTTAAGCTCGAGTTAGGCTGTTTGAAACGCAAAAATTTCACTGAATTTTTATAGGAAGTAGCTTAGTTTTTCTTGAATTCCTGCAAAGTTATTTTGTTCTCAATAAATTTACTGTACGCTAAGTCAGTCACTGAGCAACCGCAGTGCATTTTGTCGAACTACTTGTGTTCGTAACGCTGGACACGTGTCTGCAGCGCCGCAGTCTTTCATCGGCATCAACTACGGCGACGTGGCCGACAACCTCCCGCCGCCGTCGTCCACCGCGCGCCTCCTCCAGTCCACGACCATCACGAAGGTCCGGCTCTACGGGACCGACCCCGCCGTCGTCTCCGCCTTCGCCGGCACGGGCATCTCCCTCCTCCTCGGCGCCGCCAACGGCGACATCCCCAACCTCGCGTCCTCGCCCGCCGCCGCCGCCGCCTGGGTCGCCGCCCACCTCCCGGCCTCCTCATCGCCCGCCGTCGTCGCGGTCTCCGTTGGCAACGAGGTCCTCACCTTCGGCGACGCCACGCTCGCCTCGCAGCTCGTCCCGGCCCTGCAGAACATCTACGCCGCGCTGCCGCCCAACTCCAGCGTGAAAGTCTCCACCGTGCACGCCATGGACGTGCTCGCGCAGTCCGACCCGCCGTCCTCCGGCGCGTTCAAGCCGGAGCTCGACGCGGCGCTCGATCAGCTCCTCGCATTCCTCAGCAAGACCGGCTCGCCGTTCCTGATCAACCCGTACCCCTACTTCGCGTACCAGAGCGACCCGCGGCCGGAGACGCTGGCTTTCTGCCTGTTCGAGCCCAACGCCGGGCGGCCGGACGCGGGCTCCGGGCTCACCTACACCAACATGTTCGACGCGCAGGTGGACGCCGTCCGCGCGGCGCTGGACGGCAAGGGGTACAAGGACGTGGAGATCGTCGTGGCCGAGACCGGGTGGCCGCACAGCGGCGGCCCCGACGAGGCGGGCGCAACGGTGGAGAACGCGCGCGCCTTCGTGTCCAACCTCGTGTCCCACCTCCTGTCGTTGGCCGGCACGCCGCGCGTGCCCGGCAAGTCGGTGGACACGTACCTTTTCGCCGTGTACGACGAGGACCTCAAGCCCGGGAAGCCGTCGGAGAAGTCGTTCGGGCTGTTCCAGACCAGCCTGGCCGAAACGTACCCAACGGGGCTGCTCAAAAACGGCACCGCGAGCTTGGGACCGGCGATGGCGCCGTCGCCGGCACCGGCAGCGTCGGTGCGGCCGGCGCCTGTGCAGGCGAGCCCGGCGCCGGCGCAGATGCCTGTGCCAGGGCAGCAGCCGCAGGTGGGTTTGAGTACACAGCACGTGTGCTTGTATATATCCTTAGTTGAAGTTTCTTCCGAACTTACTATGATAGAGCTCTCGCTTCCATTGGTGCAGGTGACTCCAGTGCAGCCGGGATCGACGGTGGCGGCGGGGCCGTCCGGTCTGTGCTCGCCGGGGACGGGGACGGCGAGGGCGACCGCCGGTGGTTGTTCTCTTCCTACTCATAGTGACGCTGAATCGTCTCGCACTATCTCCGTGCTGCCTATCTTTGCTGGTTTCTGGTTAATGGCTTTGTTAGTCTGACATTTTCCTTCTAGACATTCCGGCCAATGTATCGAGGCACCTTCTGTGTTTCTGATACGTGGTTTTGCAAATGAAATCCTGTAGCTCTTGTTTAAGTGTCGCATCAGGATCCGACTCCCAGAGGGAGCAACAGTGCAGCTCAAATAAAATGCGAGAAACACCAGCGTGTCTGGATCTGTAAAATTCTTATACAGAGTATATAATACTAGTACATGCTGGATCCAAAGCAAGCAGCATGTCAGAAACAGCAGTCAGGCAGCCTAACGTCGTTAAAGAACGATCAGATGAAAATACAGCCAACAAACCCACATCAGGGGCAATGTAGCGACAATCACGTCGTACAAAGAATGATCAGCCGAAACATATACCAAGTAGTTTGTTGGCATACAGATATACCAAACAAAAGAACCAAGTGTAAAGGAAACAGACAGACCAGACAGCGCACACTGAGAAAGGACAACAGAAACAACAATCGTAGACAACACCCAATGCTCCAACAGAAGTCAAAACCCGCTACAACTCTCAACACACCACCATCTCAAAACAAGGCGAAGGCAAGCATCAAACAAGCAAACAAACACATAAAAGCAGCTACCATCAGATTTATGCTCCAGAATGACAAACTGGTGAAGTGATGAATTGGCCGTCCTTGAAGCTATGGATGTATTGCTGAGGTAAAGCATGTTCCCCCTGCAACATAAGAACCGAAGTTAGGTGCAAGATTGTAACTTATTTACAGAAAAAGGGAATATGTGATATATCAACCTATCCCGGCAACGAGGAGCAACGGACTCTAGGCTGCCAATAAATAGTACTATTTTGCGCTAATAAAATAACAGAGGACGTCTACACACCAGAAAACCGCAAACTACATCACCCAGTGAAATGCTAATCTACATTTGCACGCATACCAACACCTAAAGTCATACAAAACAATACAGATATGGTGATAAAAGTAATTTACCCCAAAAATTATTGATCCAGCAGCAAATAAGAGAATGGTAACAAACAACAAGAGAAACGTGTCCTGGCATCTTAAATCTTGTATCTAGAAACAAACTTTTGAAATCTAATCAGGATGTGGCAGAGAAATTAGTTGCTTTGCGAAATGACAAGTAGGCAATTTTCTTGTTCTATTGTTTATCACTCCAATGAGTATTGGAACTATGTCGCTATCATACTTCTGACAGGACAAATGTATGCCATCGAAAGGAAGTGTTGGTGCCAGGGTTCGAAATCCCGCCGGTAACCGGTTCTACCGGTAGAAAGTTCGATATCCCAACGGTAACCGGTAGAATAAAAACCGACGGTTTTTTATTTAATTCAAATTTGAAATTTTGAATGTAAAAGTTAGTTTCCCTAATAATGTTTACATTGTTTAACACTAATGGAATGTATTAGGAAGATGCATGCACCTCCCATACTTGACTTCATATTTTTTGCCATGAATATATTAGGAATTTCCAATTTTTAAATGTAAAAGTTAGTTCCCCTAATAATGTTTACATTATTTAATACTAATGGAATGTATTAGGAAAATACATACACCTTCCGTACTTGACTTCATACTTTTTGCCATAAATGTGTTACGGATTTCCTATTTCAAATTTGAAAAACCAGTTTTTAGCGGTTTTTCTCCAGTTATTTGGGTGGTAACCGACCGGTTTTTCCGGTTACCGGTTTCAAATTCAACTTTTTGACATTTGAAATTTGACCGGTTTTTTCCCGTTACCGGTACCGGCCGTCCGGCAATATTCCCCCCAGTTCCGGGTTTTGGAACATTGGTTGGTGCAACCTGGCAGCATAGATTCATAAGTTAAGGCTTTTCCTAAATATAAGAGTTAAAAAAGTCGAAAGTCAAAACCACAACCAAAAGGCAAATGTCCCAAAACTCTATACAATGGGTACATGGGCAAACCTTCCTTGCACAAATGGTTTTCATAGACACACCAATGAAGGGTTCTCAGCAAGGACTGATTTTATCTAATTCAATGCTGCATACCACTACTTGAGTATTATAGTTACTAAAGATGTAAAGAAAATAATAGAAAATTTAGAGGTTAAAAAGGGAGTTTTTGACACCATAGATATACCATGAGTAAAGACCAGATCTTACCCAATCACCATCAGTGGAACCATTTGGAACCATTACATTGATTTCACTAGATTTAGCTGAAGTAATGGAAGCTCCCAGTGAATCTTTGCTTAAATATAACTGACATCCAGATGTGTTGTCGATTGATATTGTCGGTGCTGTACCCTGCAAGTAGAAGACAATGACTTTTAACAATAGTTTCACTCAACATAGTGAGCATATGTAGTGCATTGAATCAAATTTTATAGTGCAGCATAATCAAAGAGAGTGAAAACAGCTACCGAACAATTTAACATGTTGAAATTTGTAAACAGAATAAGGTCACAAGAAATGCAGGAAAATACTTGAGTTCAAATAAACAAGGATTTCAACAGCATGTGAAAGCTCATATTCATAGCAAAGGACATGTTGAAGTAAGGAAGCAATCAAATCTTATTTGAAGAAGCCATTTTAAAGCATATAAGTGGAAAAAGAAATAGAAGTCACACATAGGATAGCAGTCATAGTAGACATAGTGTTATAATTAACTGAATGTCTAGATTCAAGGGTAATAGTGCAAAATACAGAGAAAACAATGTGAAAACAAAATCCATACAAAAAAAAATGAGTACCTGACATTGCACCTCAACACCATTGCAGTTGACAACCTCAAAAGCTGCTACAACATCCTGAAACAGATATAGTATACTAAACTTAGTATTGCCACAACACTACAATAAAAATTAGCTGAGGTCCTCTTGTCCCAGAATAATTTACACTAACCTTGAAAACGATTCCAAATTTGGTGCATTTGTCAACAGTGATATTGTTCACTTTACCTGCAAAAAGTTTTATAATTGCTATGAGCCTATGAACAAAGCATACAGAAGAATGCAATGTATCCAAACTAAAAATATAAATTACCATTCACTTGAAGGACGGAATCTTTGCATCCATAAACATAGACGGATTGTCTAGCATCACAATCATCAATAGCAAGGTTCTTTTTACCAACTTGATTCTCGACCACCCATCTGCCATTTTTTTAAATCTCAGAGGGAAATGTAGAAATAAAATAATCAACAACGAAGAAATATGCACTCATTTTTACCAGTATGACAGGTTCATAGTGTACACTTATTAAATGATGCAAACTCCAGTCAGGAACATATACAAAGTTACCACCATTGTTAAGTAAACATATTCAGTCTAGTACGTTGGTAGGTTCTCTTGCATGTCAGATGGAATTATATATATTATGTGATATATAATTGTACCAGATCCTTAATTTTGAACATAATTTCATAATTCTAGTTAATTCTATTTGCAAAATATTGTTCTTACAATTGTATTTAATTATTTATGAATGCCATAATCGTTATAGCAGATCAAGAACAATTGAACTGCTGTAAGTTTTAGGGGAAAGAACCACTTCAGCAAGTATTTATCCAAGACATGCACACCTGTCTCACGCACACAATGTCAGGCGGTACATATAAGGAGTGGTTATTTGACTGCAAAAGGCCAATTGGTATAGGTTGATGATGCAGGCTGAGACAAGATGTTTGCTTGAGTCGGCACGTGATGCAAGTAGAGGATGTGCAAGGCGAGATGAATGCTATGAAAGCTAAAAGTCTACTCCACCTTAATAACCCTTAATCTTCCTTCATAATCCTTAATCCATCTTGTTTCATCCTAAAAATCGTTAACACACGCAAATCAGTCATCTAATCAAGTCATAAACAGGACTGGAAATCAACAGGTCATTGTCAGTTTCCCTTCCTACTATGCCCAAAGTCCCATTCTTTCACCATCCGTACTGGCTGACTAATGCAACCCAGCTAACTAAACACAAGGCTTCCCCCAAAGATTACACTTAGTTGGACCTAGAGGTGGCAATGGGTACCCGAAACCCGAGTACCCGATGGGTTTTACCCGATAAGGAAGTGGGTATGAAAAGATATCTTCACCCGCGGGTATACTGATGGGCAAAAATTTCTAAACATCGGGTAGAGCGGGTACGGGTACGGCTGTATATTACCCGTACCCATGGGTAAAATATACCGCATACCATATCAATGAAGCATGCATGCACAATGTATACAAATATATAGCGTGCAACAATACAGATAATGCATCATCCACATTTAATTTTGGTCTTTGGTCTTTGGTGTAGACTTGATAATATGTCTGTGCTTTTGATTTAGTCAAAAACTTCTGTCATATTTTATTTAGTCTATCGGGTATGGGTTACCCGTCGTGTATAAATACCCGCGCGTGTGCGGGTACGGGTAAGTTTCTATACCCGTGTGCGGGTACGGGTATCGTAGCGGGTAGAGTTATATCTATCGGGTACGAGTATGGAATGGCTATACCCGTCGGATATGTACCCGTTGCCATTGGACCTGGTCTGTGATGAGGCCACCAATCAAACCCATAATGCACTTGTTGACCACCTGTACTGCATCTTAGACAATATACTAGATGGTGTAATGATTTTTTAAGAACCATAGTTAAACTCACTTGCGTCCCATCTGAAGCTCCAGTTTTGGGGGTCCAGACTTGAAGGAGAAGGACCCTGCACGAGAAGTCTTCTCAGGAGCAGCAGCAGGAGCAGCAGTAGTACTGCTAACAATACCACTTCTATCAGCATGGTTTTTGGTCTTCATGTCATCAGTAACCTTTCGCAACCCTGCGCAACAATAATGAGGCTTCATATGTCTGTAATTAATTCTGAAAGGTAAAAAAATATCCTCTAGTCCAAGATGAGGCATGTGTTTCCATCTACCTGAAGTCACAGGTTTACCCGAACTAATCTCTTGAAAGACAGCTGACATTCCTTCTTTAGGCGGTGAAGATTTTGGAGATTTCTCTGTGCTAAAAAGAGGTGCTGAAGGAAGAGCAGGTGGAGGGGGAGCCTTAGCCCCTGATGCTTTAGGAGTAGCAGCAGCCTTTGGTTGGGAAACAGGTGCACCTCCAACTGGACCCCATACAGGACCAAGAGGGTAATATTTCTTAACATACTCCCGCAAACCAGGCATGTAGAGCTCCTTCAAAGCTTTAGCCCACTCAACATGGTCAGGGTCTTTGTTCCTGTACTCCACAAGAACCTAAGAGGAAAAAATGTTGTATGCACTTCATGATTTATGAACCAAAACAGTATGGATGTGCATTTGGTTCCACATAGAATGAAAACTTTCATATGGATCTCGATGGCATTCTAGTTCACTACAGTAAATAAATCATTCGGAACAAACATCTTAAGAACTTTAGTCTGAACGGTAGCAAAACAAAAGGCAATATTCCATTCCAAAATGATATAATGCTCTGAAAATTACCGATGAGTGGATTAACCAGTATATAGAAAAAGAGAATTGTATATAAAAAATTCACTATAAAAACATAATTCCCACTTGTGTCACTCTAGCCCATTCTCTAATTTGAATTTTAAAGAATAGATAGGTTGTCATTTTTTCATAATCCCCACTATACCCTTCTGGAATTTCTCTTCGTCTTCCTCACGATCGTGCATGTATTCACCAGTGACCTGCCTATCACAATTTCTCGATCGCATGCCAGTTCCCATCACACCTCTTCTGAATGGTTTCCTCCCCACACTTCTCCTACTATAGGATTCTCCCATGTGCCTCCAGAACCATTCGCCCCATGAACCTCATCCCAGACCCTTGCCCTGCAGACCGATTTTCCTGAGAGATCCCGCAATCAAATGAAGCATCCTTGCGCTTCCTCTCAGCACATTTCTTCCCCGCAGACCCCTCCTTCACAGGGTCACACCTCCAAAGTCCAAAGCTGACCACTGGCTTGTTCCCAGTTGATCCCAAGTTCTAGGTGAAAAACTACTGTCCCTCTTCAATTAGGGTTCCATTTCTCCAGAATTGAATCAGTTTATCAAACTAGGATGCCTTCTAGTTACAATATGTTACTTCACAATTGTATATCTTTACACTTTTTTGCTTTTGCTAGTACATGAGCATGTTTTCTGAAGCATCAAAGATGAGTTAAGTAAACATTAATCTGTTTCGGAGTTGTATTTTCAGAAGGGTACAATCGTCTTTTGTTTGCATAAAAGAGTGGAATGGCATAAATATAGCAGTTCTTTTTTTAGTGGCGCATTCTATAGTATTCAGTATGAGTGCCATTTTTATAGTTTTCAGTTTAAGAGTAACATTTTTATTATCGTGGTTCTTTGTAGCAACACGTATACAATTTTCTGCAAAAGGAATAGTAGATAAAGAACAACAACTATGTATCTACTGTTCCTAGTAGTACTTGATTTTCTTACTCCTTACGCTATTAGTTGAAGAAATATTGGACAGAAGGTCACAATTATTACTCTGTTAATTTTAATTCTAGATGCATGTGATGAAACTGCATTCTTTCCCATTTTTTCAAAAACAAATTTATTTGACCAGAGCAATAAGCTAGCAGTAAAAAACTGAAATGCTAAAGGAGATGCATTGCTTGAAGGCAAAATGAAGATAGCCACAATGTGTTCTCACTGCGTCCAACTAATCTAGTCTGGACCTTCCCAAAAGGAAATAACCTTGATGCATTCTGTTAAGGTTTTTTCTCTTTTTTTTTCGTGCAAATCTAATTGCAACTGTAGGTAGAAATGTCCCAGGTATAGTAGAGAAAAATTACAAAATGGTCTAATAAAAAAGCATACCTTGTTATTATAGAACTCAGCCATCTGCCAACTTTCTTCAACATGTGCTGTTGGGAAACTCATGCCTTACAGAGAGGAAGAAGAAAAACAAATCGGTGATATTTCTGGTAGACGACAGGACTTAAAAAATGAAACCGAAGATACAACTTTACTAACCGCAATCCTTTCCTAAGAATGCAACCCAAGCCAAAGCAGCGAGACTGTCAGCAACACTCTTCATATGATTGAAATAGTCGGGTCTCCTTCCTTCGGTCATTGCAATTGCTTTGGCAATAGCATCGTTGAGAGGCTTAAAGAACTCCTGCGCATCAGCCATTGATGCAGGTTTCTGCAGCGCAAAAAGCAAAGGTTGCTCATTGATGTAAGAAACTAAGAAATGCATTGCAATCTTCAGATCCCTCAATGCCTGCAGTAACTTTTCTACATATATTAGTAATAAACCTGTACGCACATGATCATCCTAAAATATATTATTGCCTAGATAAACTGCTCCAACAGAATGACCTCAGTCCCATTCGTCTCGATCAACAAAATCTAAAATTCCCAAAACATGCCTCCAAATCTCTCAGCTCGATCAGCCATTCCCGCGCAATCCCTCCGACAGACACGCAGCGGATTGGCCAAAACAGAACAAGACAACCGGAGATCTAAGCACCGAGCGCAGCCAAAACTAACAGATCGAGGCAGGAGAGAAGCGCGTCCCCATACCTGGAGCTGCTTGGCCTGGACGAGGAGGTCCTTGGCGACGGCGAAGGCCTCGGCGAGGACCTTGGTGGCGTCGAGCACCTTGCCGCCGATCTTCTCGGCCGCCGCGGTGAGGCGGCCTACGGCGCCGGCGACGAACTCGTCGTAGGCCACGATGGCCGGATCCGACGCCGCCGGGACGTCGAGGTCGCGCGGCGCATCCGAAAGCGAGGCGCCCGAGGCGACGGCGGCCTCTAGGCGAGCAACCGCCGCCTCGAGCCGCTCCACGAGCGTCTTCTCCATGGCGGAATCGAGCCGGGGCCTGGATTTCTCGGCCTGCGTGTGTGTTCCGTGCGTCCGCGTCTCTGGGATGCCGCTTCCAGCTGTGAGCCTGTGGCGGTTTTATGGCTTTGCGCTTCCGAGCGGCTTGCGGTGCCGCTGTGTTTTGCTTCTTTTTCCTTTTTCTGCGGCAACAAGAAACAACGGAAATAGATATACCGCACGTTGCACACAGCACAATTTGGCCGTTCATTATCGTTTTTTTAGCGGTTTTTAACTTTCAGTTTTTAATTTTTTGTTAAAATTATGTTGTAACGTCTGTTAATCTTTTCTAAATTATTTAATTAAAAATAAGAAAAACAATGTTATCCTCCTCCATGAACAATGGAAAAGAAAAAAGCAAAAAAAAAAGAAAAAAAGAAAATTAAGAAGTTAACATGTTTATTCTGATTTTTGATTTTTCAAAGCTAGAAGTTAGAAGTTGAAAGAGGAATGAACAGGACCTAAATTACTTTGTTTGTTGTGAGCAAGAACTGTACGCGGAGAACGTTATGGCAAAGCCGTAAAGGTTTAGCACTACGACGTCTGGGCTGCACATGATCTTTTTCCGCCTTTTTAGAATCAATAAGCTGGGCTAGTTGCCGAAAGCTGAAGGTACCTACCAAAGGCTAACGAAGGAGGACCCAGTAGCATAAGATGACCAAGCTCCTTGCTGCTACACGAATCGTTCGTGCAGCATCTGCGTCTCACGTACGGCCATGTTCATCATCTCTTTCAGATGGTAAACTTGTGGGCAATTCGAGTTCCTAGCATGGTGAAACCTGCCTTGCTCGTTGGCGAAATCACTTCCGCCGTAGTTGCAGTTCAGGCTAAGCTTAAGAGAACTTGCCGTCCGTGAAGCCCAAATGAAAATCAAACCCACTAACAGTGGCGTCGTCAGTTGCGAGGTGCGAGTCGTGTTTATGGGCCATCCGTCTGCCTGCTGGCTGTTGTAGTGCTGTTCTTGTGGGCTGTTCTCCTCTAACTATCATTCTTTTTACTTCTTATCGATCTCTACTTCCCAACCGATCAAAATAACCCTCTTTTATAGCATGATTATTTATACATTTAATAAATTCCGTTGCAACGTACGAGCACATGTCGTCATCCACTCCTACTACACTGGTTGCCAATCCGTACCATACCGACCCACCCTTGATTGCCTGCATTTATGGAATCATCGATGTTACAGAGGAAGACGTATAAAGTGTAAACATGACTCAAATGTAGTTTGACTCATAGGTGTATAGCTCATGGCAGAACCTGCTGTTCGGAGGGGGCACGACCTAGTATAAACCGAACTGTCGCATTACGTGCTACGGTGTGTAAGCCTCCACCATGTACGAGAACATCAGATGGCATGTCATTGCCCATAACTCTGCGTCTTGCAGGCATTGCACGGACAACCCGTGCGGCGCTACACTCATCACAAACTCTGGAGTCTATAGAGCCTAGATGATGTCGCTGTCATGCAACAACTCGAACTCGTCGTGCCACAACAAGTAGCACCTCGCTAGTCTGTTCTTAGCCCAGTGCAGACGAGCACCAATCTACCGGAAGCCCATAGTGGGTCCGTCTATCAGGTCAGTGAACTTGTCGAACGGGTGCACAGGCCTCACGATGTCCGGACATCCGACAGGGAAGTGATCCCAACTCCACAGCTCTAGGAGCACGTAGAAGACGACCAGGTTGTGGAATCACCAGTGTTGCGCTGGCAAGCATCACACAGCCCTCGATATGTGACACATAGGACGGCTGATCCCCAACTATATTGAGGCATCACCCCAACCTCCGCGTCAACCAAAGACTAGGTGAGGCAAATGATCTCGAGCTTGCAAATATTGACGTGTGTGGCTGAAAACATGCTCCAACCAAAGAGATGAATAAGATACGTGACAAGGTACGGCCTGATGACCTCGATCGGTGCATCCTGCGGGCACACACTGAAATACTTTAGCCAAGTGCAGGGGACGCCATGAGCACCCTCTGGGACGACCAGCAGAATCGACACGCCACTGTCCCTCGGTCCGCCAGTCGCGTGGGTGGAACAAGTGCGTCACCCTAGAGAGGGAGACCAGTCAAGCATAAGACGTCTTACAAAGTGACTGTCATCTCACCCAAGTTTCATAGAGTTTCAATTATGGAACCTTATGAAACTTTGATACATTTGGTCATGAAAACTTATGAAACTTGGTCATGAAACTATATGAAACTTGGTCATCAAACCTCATCAAACTTCATGAAAATTCGTGAACCTTAATCATGAGACTTGGACATAGGACCTCATGAAACTTCATAAAATTTTGCCATGAAACCTAGTCAATTTAGGCATAAAATCTCTTGAAATTTTATAAAACTTCATGAAACACCATAAAATTTGTACATGAAAACCTCACGAAACTTACTCACCTTAAGCATGAAACCTCCTGAAACTTTATGAAACACCATGAAACTTAATCAAATTACAAATGAAACCTCCTAAAACTTTATGAAGCTCATAAACACCGTAAAACTTAAACATAAACACTAGTCAATTTAGACATAAAATCTTCTGGAACTTGATGAAACATCATGAAATACCATGAAACTTAATCATGAAATCTTATTAAATGTAGTCAACTTAGGCATGAAATCTCCTGAAACTTCATAAAAACTCATGAAATACCATGAAACTTAATCATGAAACCTAGTCAACTTAGTCATGAAACCTCCTGAAGCTTTATGAAACCTCATAAAATACCATAAAACTTAATCATGAAATTTAGTCAATTTAGGTATGAAACTTTCTAAAACTTTATGAAACTTAGCCAATTTATGTATGAAACTTTCTGAAACTTTATAAAACATCATGAAATACCATAAAACTAGTCATGAAACTTAGTTAACTAAGGCATGAAATCTCTTGAAACAACACTTGTTCATCAGGGATGACCGGATGAAGCACCCTATGCCAACAAGAGGAATTTCAAACTTCAAAGGCAAGTTTTGAGTTTGTAAAGCAAGTTTCATGCAAGTTTCAAGTTTCAAATGAAGTTGCAAGTTTTGAAAACAAGTTTCAAGCAAGCTTCAACAATCTTCAGTAAGTTTCAAGCTAATTTCATATTCCAGATATTTCAAAGCATGTAGTTTCACTGTAGATACATGTTTCAAGCAAAAAAAAATCAATCCAAAAAAAATACTAACAATAGATCTAGACTCAATTACTTTTACCTTGTACGTTAGAAGTAGTTTGTAGTTAGTAAAACCCTTCCTCCGTAATTCTATCTATGTTCGTCTATTGAATCGATTTTAATTTACTTATGTCGGCTTCATCTTGTTGTCGCACTAGGAACCCTCTTCTAGCAACATCATTAGACGTTGAGCCTTTATCGATTTGCTGAAAAATCGACTGGCACACCAAATACGTCGCTACGAGTAGAGCTGGGACTTGGGCCGTGCGTGCCGGCACGGCCCAGGCCCATCGTGCTTCGTGACGCTTCGTGCCGTGTCGTGCTAGCCCGCGTCGCTTCTGGCCAGGCCCAAGCCCGGCCCGAAGTAACTATACGCGAAGGCGGCGGCGATGGTCGTCATTTTTCTGGATCTGTCGTAAGGAAAAGAAGGCGGCTCGAGTAAGGAAAAGAGTACAGTAAGGAAAAGAAGGTGAATTGTTACGACTTATGCTATTTAAATCACTATGTACAAGTTATTCAGTGCGCACGAGGTTATATCTTCGCATACTATTTTAAATTGAAGTGTGCTATTCTAGCTGTCGCAAACAATTTTACATCTTCTGATGGATATTAATTTAGAATATGATTACTAATTTATTCTGATAATTACGAATACTTATTAGTGATTTTTCTACAATTTATAATCGACTAATTTATTTCTGTCTATTTTTTCTTCTCTTTCTTTTCTTTTTTCCCTCTTTTCCTTTCCTTTTTCTTTTCCTCTTTTTCTTTCAATCCTTATCCAGTCTACGGCTCGACGCCTCATTTCTTATCCACTCGCCTGATCTCCTCCCTCCCACAGTCCCACGCGGCCGCGCCCGCCCTCGGTTTCTCCTCCCTCGCTCACCACCGCCTCCTCCCCCACCTTCCGGGCCCCCCGCCAGCCCTCCTCCTCCCACGCCACCGCCTCCCCACCTCCGCCTCCTTCCCCACCTTCCGGGTCCCCGCCGGCCCTCCTCCCCGCCGCCGCCTCCCCACCTCCCGACATCCCCACGCCCTCCTTCTCAGGCCTCCCTGGCGGCCCGGCCGCCTCCTCCTCCCAGCGCCTCCTCCCCTGCGACGGCGATGGCAACTACTCCGAGAGAGGCGGCGGATGGCCGGCGGCGGCGGGGTCGGCGATGGCAACAGGAGGGGACCGGGGGCCGGGAGGCGAGTTAGAGGCCGAGCGGCGGCCGGCCGTGGCGCCGGCGTGCTCGCCGTCTTGCCCGTTGCGTGGCCGAAAGCACGACACGATTCACCGTGTCGTCTTGCCGCCCAATGGGCCGATTTTTCAGGCCCGGTCCGGCCCACCGTTCAGGCCGTGCTAGCACGGCCCGCCACATGTCGGGTTAGATCATGCTTAGACCGTACCAAACTGATCGTGCTTTAGACTGACCCAAAAAGGTCTGGCCCAACTCTCACCTCTACCTACGAGGTACCTTTCGTAGGGACGTGGTGCTTGCCATGCTGGAATAGGTGGCGTTCCTATCGCACCGTACATATGTTGTTGTCAAAACATAATCCGGATTCAGCGGGCCTAGACGAGAATTAAAAAATCCACAAGATTCATTCCAGCTTAGCCTAAAAAACCCAATCCGGATTCAACGGGCCTAGACGAGAATAGGTGGCGTTCCTGTCGCTCCGTACATACGTTGTTGTCATCGCCATCTCAATTCTCAGGGAAGTACACGAGCCATCTATCATCCACGGTGCAGGGCAATGGCTCCTCGACGGCGAGAATTCTTAATTGTAATTGGACCATTTGTTATGCCCCATGATTTGAGGGCTTTCACTGTAGAATGTAGGAGTAAGGAGCTTTTAGGTTCAGGTTTAAAGTTTTCTTGTACTGTTTAAGACTTTTGTACTATAGTTATTGTAGATTTTTTAATGTAATTAAATTTTTTAAATTTTTTTAAAAAAACAAGTTATCTCATCACGGATAATAAAAAATACAAAAAAGACAAAAAAGCATAAAAAACTAAAAAAATACAAAAGAACAAAATTAAGTAGCTAGTAGCTAAAAGCTAAAATCCAATGGAGCAGGATGTAATCCACTTTCCTGATGGACCATTGCCTGAACAAATATATGTACGTAGGAATAAGGCAACTAAGATGGTGCTCGGTTGGGCTGAATTTTGGTGGCTTATGGGTAAATTTTTACTGTAGTTGACTGAAATTACACTGTAGCTGATGGTGGCTTATTCGGTATAATTAAATTTAAAAAATTTAAAAATGAAAAAACGGGTTAGCCCATCACGTATAATACAAACAAATATGAGAAAAAAAAGAACCGGCAAAAAACTCAAAATAAGCTGAAAAGTCAGAAAAAACGAAATTTAGAAATAGTGAAAAATAAGTTAAAAGTCAGAAGCTCAAATCCAAATGAGCAGACTTTTCTTCAAAAATGTCTTGTCTTTTAGTACTTGACTGTGACTTTTGACTTTGACAAATTACGAGAAAAATTAAAGGAGTAAAAAATATTAATGTTAAAAAGTTGTCCTATTTAAAAACTAACTTCTAAAGATAAAAAGCTAAAAGCTGTGTGAAATAAGATAAGCCTGATCGACGAAACAGCTATAATCCTAAATAAAAACGCCAGCTAATAGCTACGAACTAGACTAACTAGTAATGTTTACTCCTACTTACGATACTCATGATTTGGCCTAATTAGCAGGCAGCTGCACGCAACGCAAGATAGAGAAATTGCTATCTTTATGTGCAAGGCAAAGCGAGAGGCATTCTTCTAGGCGGAAACAGTGGAATGTACAGCAGCACGCTCGATACATACCACTGGGCAAGATCATAGTTATCTCGAACAAGGAGGCAGTGTACAGTGCTCAAAGCAAACATCTGAAGCTGCGTTTAGTGACAAATTGGCACCCTTTTTTAAGCAATGATTTATAATTTTTTTTTACGATTTATTATCTTTGCCTATGTTTTTTTATACGACAGCGGATAGAAAAGATGTAAACACGGACATGGATGATGCACATGGATTAGAAAATCTATTTTAAAAAGTCGCTTTGTTTGTTTCGATTTTTGAAGAAACCAAAAGACAAAAACCTAAAAAAAAGGGGTAATTCCTGCACCTTTGAAAACCTTGCCTGTCTGCGATTAACTTTCCAATCTTTTTATTTGGCCCTATAGTGCCACGCTAATTTGGAAATTAGCCTCATACGGCACAAAATTTGAAATTACCCCCTCCCAAGCACGAAAGAACCTGCAACCAATGCGTGGCTCCTACCACGCCACCCGACCGCGGCAACATCCGGCCACCACGGCACCGCCGCGAAGGCAAGCACAGTCGCGTCTGGCGCGGCAGTGGCACAGCCCTGAGAGTGCCGCGCTACTCGACCGTGGCAGGGAGCAGGGCAAGTGCCGCGCCTCCCTAGCGCGGCAGGGAGTAGGCAAGGTGCCACCCTAGAGGCGCGACACCCATGGCCCCCTACGGTGCATCTGCAAATTTAGAAAAGTCATTTGCAAATTTAGAAAAGATAAGTGCAGGAAGAAACTAGAAAACAAAAATTTGTAAAACTCGCAGTATAGATGATTCGAAATGTCATTACACTATTTTGTTGGTTGTGAAATTGTCGTAGCAACTACGAAGTTGAATTTTGTTGCGGGGCTTGGAGACTACAAATGCATTCAAAGGTAGCGAAATGATAAAATTTTCTGACCAAAACTAAATTGCAAGGCACAGAACCTAAAACATATTAGAGTCTCCGAAGAGACGCATATTACACATGATTACATGGCATGACGGTTTGGCTAATTGCTTCTGTCAACCTCACTACTGTTGTGGTACACAGTGACAGAAGCATCAGGACCATGTAGGCATACATGCCTTTAGGAGAAAGAAAAAAAATATGACGGGTAGGATGGGGGGACTACTACGGAATGGCCCGATCTACTGCGTGGACCAAGGCCATTTGCCCTTCCTTGCGAGCTTGGCGTAGTACTCCTCACCGGCCGCCTTGTCCTTGGCCACCGTTTCATGCTTTCTCTCATGCTTCTTCTTGCGAGTCACGCTTCCAGCATCTATATGTCTCGTGATGAGCTTGCGTCTCCTGCCGAATACGCTCGTTGTGCTCTTCATTGTAGCATTGTTCCTCCCCCTCTCGCGGTCCCTTTTGACACCCCACTCCTCGCAGTCAAGACGCCACTGGTCGTGTGGGTGGATCTCTTGGTCGATCCGGTAGCTACATAGTAGATTAAGATACTACGGGTAGACGTGAGAGGATGTTAATGCATACTTTCAAATAGAAATGTTAGGGGAATGTAATGTAAACGGTCCTTACCGGCTGCCGGTAGCACCCCGTGTCTCAACGGCGGTCATGATAGTCCCAAGTGTAGTTAGCGCAACCCTAGTAACGCATGTTCAGATTTATCCGCTCCTGAGACTTATAGAACTTGCATGTACTACATCAACAAAGGGGCGACATTCCCCCTTAGGTGGGTGTTATGGCGAATCCTTGGTAGGAATGTTGAGATAGAGGTTGCTGCTATGGGGGCGTCATTGTAGGGAGGTGTCTTCTTGGCATGCTCCCTTTGTTTGTCGCAGGCTGCAGCAACCCTTGCAAATCGACGGATCTCCCCCCATTGTTGCTCCATCTGAGCAAGCTAGTGTTGTAGTCATGATACAGGAGAACCCAGGGCAGAAGGGGTACTACTTATATGCCGAGCCAGCGCGACGTATGCCGCGAAAGTGCAATTTGGTTGGTGCAAATTCGCATCCACGAGGCATCCACCCCTACGAGGAGTATTGTTGCAGCGTTGCGTCACGTCGCTACGCAAAACTGCTTCACTGGGTCATGTTGTTGCGCAAAGCTCATGTCTCTGCACAAAGCTCTTGTCTATTAAGATAAAGGCGTTGATATACATTGCACAAACATACACCACAAAGAGGAGTACAGATAAAAGTGCAACAGTACTAATGACAACATACACAAACTCATGGTACATCCGTCCGTCGCTTCCTCTGACGACGTAGCTAATCCTCAGAGAAGGTGAACATGACAGGGGAGTAGTGTATGTCTCAAAAGTTGTAGTATGAGCGCTGGGTGGTAGGCAGGGTTGTGGAGAAATCACTATAGGTGTCCTATTGAGACCCAAGCATATTGTCAACCCAACTGGTCAAAGAGGGTTTACATCCTACGGAAAGGGTATGGCTGGGTTAGGGTAGAAGTTTTAATGCGATGCGTAGGCATGCTGGAAAGCCTTTACATGCGGAGTCCCATGTGTGGACGCCGAACCATGGCCTAGCTATCCAAATTCCTCTGTCCACACCTATGAATTGGGGCGATGCGCTAGTTTAGCATAGCGTGCAATGGAAAAATTGTGTTAACTATGTTATAGCTTGTTAGCATACATGGCTGTACGGACAATGATACTCTAGGACAGCCAGCACTGTAATGCTACACTATGTATCCTACTCGTGGGGGTGACTCCGCATTGCTGTCTAGAGCCGCACCCCATCAGTCTGGCGAGGAAGTTCGGTCCTACATCTCCCTTTGTGACGATGATGGCTGCAGTAGACTGTTGTTCTCTCGCAAGTGCTACAAGAACAAATGGCAATGTGAGATATGTTCCAAATGAGTGCAATAACAAGCAATGGGGACAACAACTCGTGACTGATATACCGCTAGCCTGAAGCATGTGGAGGATAAGCGACCATAGCTATGACAACTCCCGGACTGCGATGGACATGCGGAGGGAGGTGCCAAGGCTCACACGGAGGTGCCAAAGGTAGTTGGGGGAGGCTATCCTCGATGCCCGCCCAATAGTATGGCAATATCGTTGTGCCAACCACAAGTGATGGTCCTCATTGCAACCCTCGTGTCATTGTAAATGGCACGCATCTCACCAAGGAGGTTCTCCACGGTGCTAGTCCTCCCATGGTGTAGAGCGTTATCAGCCTCGCGTGAGATATGATGAAGGTGGTCGTACTGCAAGGAAACCTAGAATAAGTTACAAAAAATCTAGGAACCATGTTTTATCATCTCATTGTGGCATGCCACCCAGTGAGGATCTAGACCTGCTTGTATGACGGCATCATGCATGACTTCCACCAGACGCTATGGCGCCCACCTAGTAAGCTTGCACTTGGTGCGCGAAACGTACCACCTCAAGTATGAATAGTATGTGTCAACGGCATTTGGTCGTGCCTCTTGCACAACGTCCATCGCCACCCTCTCGGCCCATGTGCCATCCCAAAATTCTAGAATTAATTTAATTGAATTTTTCTAGATCATCTTTTCTTCTATTTTAGCCTAGGGCAAATTTTGGTGAAAATTGTGTTCTTTTATAGCCAAATTTAGTTGATTTTATTTTTCCTGAGTTCCTCTTTAGTTGTAGAATTTTTCTAATTTTTTTGGAATTTTCTTGTGATTTTTTAAGCCTTTTTATATTTAACTAGCTTTTATTTAAAATGGAAGGATTAAAAAACCCCCTCTCTCTCGGGCCGACATATGGCCGGCCCAGATCCTCTCCCTGCCACCACACGGTGGTATCGCCCACGCCTCCCCCTTCTCCTCCACGCGATGACCCGGATCGCCCCGAGCTGCTAGGCGTTCACTATCCGACCACCACGGCCGCCTCTATCTCTCCCACCGACAACCAGGACCCCACTTCTTCCTCCTCCCTCCCCACCCCTCTCTCTTCCCCATGCCGTCGCCGCCATTCTCAGCCGGCTCCCCACCCTTCACACGCACGGCTGCCCCTTTTCCCTTTCTTCCCCCTCACTCCACGCCCCCGCCTCCCTCACTTTCCAAGCCCACTCCTCCCTTATTCCTTCCACAATCGCCACTGACCTCCGTGATATATGGAAAGCAATTTGTTGCCAAGCGCCATTCTCCACTCCGATAAAAACCCTCCCCGAGCACCATGCTACCCCACTCCACCCCGCACTCACTTCCTCTCCCTCTCCTGAGCCTCGGAGCTCACTAGCACAGTCGCACTTCTCTCTCCAAGCTGCAGCCACCCTCCGACGAGCAATTGGCACCACTCCGGCCACTCCCGAGGCTCAGTGAGTCCACGTCTTACTGTCGTTTGCATGTGGGTAGGCTTTTGGCTTCACCTTTTTACCTATTTCTTTTCACTATTATTTCCTTTATATTTAGGCAATGAGTAATGTTGATGTAAACATTGGCCATAAGGCTGCACTCTTTATTTAATAAAAGATTGTCATTATGCTTGATATGTATCTCTAGTACCATTGTGTGCATTAGCTTTTCTTGGACTAGTACGATTAACATAGAGAATTCAGAAGTGTTGTTTCTGGGTCTGATATCCTACAACGTTGTCCATGGTAGCTGTGTCTATCTCTAGTCGTTGCTCCTCCACCCTTTCTTCATTTACCTACAAGCGAGTTCGGACACTATACAATTGAAGAAAGAGATGCAGCTTGTGGGTTAACCGAACTAAATAACGACGTACCCATGGGCCTGCACTGCAATAGGTTGTCCCCATGGAGATGGCACTTGCTAGTAAAGGACAAACTATCTCATCACATGCTATGGGGAGTACGGCTCAACCATATGGGAGAACACCAGGTGGTAGGTCGTCAACCAGTACGTGAGGTCCTGGCTACACTGAGAGGACAAGCAGTAAGGGCCATGTCTGTAAGGAACCATGGAGTCCATAACCACCAGATGACCTCGTCCTTGTGCAGAGTCTCGAACTGGTTATGGAACTCAGAGTACACATGCCTCGGTCTCCCCTTGGCCCATTCTAGTTGAACACGTTTCCAATGAGTACCCATTGTGAGCCCGTCAACAGGGTCGTCGCCATTACCCTGACCATAAAACTTGGAGATGAACTAGAAAGGGTGCACGACACTCAGAAAGTATGGCCGCCTAACCAGGAAGTGCTCGTACGACCACAGCTGCAACTAGGTATAGCAAACCACGAGGACTAGGTCCCCAACCGTAGTATACTGTGAGGCATACACAAGCCTTGGTACATAGTGCAAAGCACTGCAGAGCCCCAACTATACTATGGCACCTCGACGGGATCAGCGTCTGCCAACAACTCAACAAGATTGATGTAGCTAGGGTACACCCTATCTCCCTGAGTGATAGGAAACAAGATCCACCGAAACAAGAACAACAGGTATGCGAGGAAGTGTATCGTCACTACCTCCTCTCTCGTGTGCACAGGGCAAGTCATGTAATGTCGTAGCTAAGAATGTAGCACACCTAATATGTTCTCTGGGATTGGGTGACTGAACCTATGTGCCATATGTATCTTCTAGTCTGCTTGCTTGAGAGGTGGCACTACTGCAAGACCCCGTAGCAATAGACTTGTAAGCATAACGATGTACAGTAGAGTAACGATCATCTCCTCCCATCGAAAGTGAAAGGTGTGAATCTCCGATCTCTAATGGTCGATGAGTGCTGATTGTAGTGTTGCGTAAAACTGAAACACGTGTGGTAGGTCCAACATGCAGGCAATGGGCAGGAGCCCAGTATCCTATAGTAGTGGGATGTACCGTTGGTCCAGAGGCCAGTACTCTTTGGAGCACCTTAGGACAAATCTCAAAGGGCCGACGCCAAACAACCATGCCAGGCATTGGTGTTCCCTACCCCCAGTGTGGGTTGAATAGCTCATACGCGGCGTCATCTTGAGGCTGCCCTATCTCCTATGGAAAATAGAATAACAAGTTAGTTCGCAGTGAAAGAATGCGCTACGATAAACAAAATAAAAGCGAAACATATAACAAGAGATCACAACGTGCCTAGCATTGCCCAATCTAGTACAACAAAAATAGATTAAATGCATGAATAGCACCATACGATAAAGAATACAGAGTTCGAAATGTACGGAGCATTGTGCAATATATTACAACACAAACATAAGTAAAATGAAAGGATTACAATGAATATACCATTGTCCGACACATTACAGTACATACAACACGACAATATATAACGGGAGTGCATCTGAACGTGTTGAAACAAACAAACAACATCATGACAGGGGGGTTATATGTTTATCGCTACAATGCATTACTTGAATTAGCCTTGTTTGGGTAGTTACTGATAGAGTGCCCAACCGTCTTGCAGAGTCTACATCATGGGTGCCTAACTCGTTGCCTACGATGGCTGTCATCCATGTCATTACGGATACGGTAAAACTGTTGTCTTCCATAGCTGACCTGCTTGAGTGTGTAGTTCGGCACCGACCTCACCTGCTCTGGCCAGATGTCCCTGCAATGCAAATCCACTCTGTATGATATGAACTCGACACTCCAAGTGCCATACAGGTGATAGATGTCATAATATGTGGAGATGTAATGTGCCGAGACCTGGCACCACGCCGCTCACGCCGCGTACACATGGAGCATGGCTTGTGAAGAAACTGCAGCTTGTTGCTGGTGCGGGATACTTTATCATGAATCGTGCAGACTTTTTTGCGATCACCTCTAGCTTGGCCCATGACGTACTTCTCCCTGAGATAGATCTCGAACTTCTTTCTGATACCATCCATTGTCCTAGCAATGTGTGAACGAGCCTTCTTGATCTTCTTATCCATGTACGCTTCCACTACTTCGGAGAATTATTTTCCTTCCTCCAGATGATTCTTTGCCATCATAGCTCTATTAACGAAGTACCCGACAGTACGATTCCAGCTCTCCTCGATAATTGCAGTGATGGCTAGGGATTGAACACCCTTCAAGACACCGTTGTACACCTCGAACTTGTTAGTCGTCATGATTCCATGTCTTGCACCACCGGTGTCATGTAGCAGAAACAATTTCTCCTAGTCGGGTGCACGTGAGTTAACCCGTTGCGTGAACTTACCAACTCTTGTGAACCCTCCCGCCGCTGCCCCTGGTTCGACGTCGTCAGAATGCCTAATATGCTTGTCGGTCTTCTCATTGAGTTGTCTCCACACGGTCTCGAACTTCTGTCTTTGGTTCTGCATACAGAGCTTCTTGAACATCTTCATCAGATCCTTACTTTGAAATGTTGCGTGGAAGTTCACTGCGAGACGCCTCATGCACCAACAGCTTCTCATGTCATTCCACTAGAATGGGGGCTACGTCCTGTTCTACATCGTGCTTAATGCAGATAGCAATCCAGCATTGTAGTCTAAGATAACACATATATCTGGCCGGTCTTGAACCATCGCTTGCTTCACATTTGCCAGGAACCAATAGCCAGCTATCTGTGTTCTCATTCTCAATAATTGCAAAGGCCATAGTAAGAAACTATTCGTTCACATCGGCTGCAACCGTTGTGAGGATGGTACCCTTGTACTTGTCAGATAGAAAGGTGTCGTCCATCATCAGGATAAGACAATAGTAGTTGAACCCTTCGATTGCTTGATGGAAGTTCTAGAAGACCCTGTCAAGAATAAAATAATTTGGCCCCTTCGTAGGATGCACCCACTCCAGCTTGTTAATGTATGCGCCCGGATTTGCTTCCACAATTTGATGGAGCATTCTTGGGAGTAAGTCATAAGCCTATTCGTATGTGCCAAATATACATTCTATGACCTTCTGTTTTGTCCGCCATACTTTGTTGTAGCTAACCGTGAACCCTATCATATTGACAACATCTTCCAATAGAAACTTTGTTGAAACAGAAATATCTGTGATGACGAGGTGGCTTATCAGGTTCACAACATATGAGGACGTCACATTGCGGTGCCTATGAAGTGGCTCAGCAAGCCCGTATGTGTGATCCTTCAGCACCGTTATCTAGAAGTCTGTGGCCACACCCTGAACCATTGCGCACAGACCTTGCAGGACAACATTCATTCACACATTTAATGATATAGGTGTCAGGGTTGAACCTATGCACCCGATACGTCTTGCTAATGTTAACTGCATATCTGGCAATGGTATGCTGGGCAGCACTCATGTTAGAGAAGTGATGCCTTAGGAGTAGAGTGTCTTCATTGAACCCCCATTGTGCCCCTTTGCCTGTGGCAAAACCAGGGAAGTCGTTGCGATGTCGTCTATTCTAGAGGAGACATACGTAATGTCGATGGTCACAACACCACCTACTACACCTCCTGTAGTAGATTCTCCATCTTTCTTGTCTCTACAACTAGTTATTTCCACATTCTCCTTCCCTTGCTTTCCACTTCTTTCACTTAGTCGGTAAGGTACTCTTGGCAATCAATATGGGCTGCCCACCATCTCTCTACGCCTTCATTCGGCTCAAAATTATTGGCACACCTCCTTAAGTCTCCATCACCCACTCCTTCGCCCGCATCTCCACTAACGCCAATGTTTACATCAGCACCGGAGACCAACCTAGGCACTTCATCACCAACAGCTCTACTGGTTTGTGTAATAATTATTTTGTAACGCTCTAACTATTTTTATTTTTTTATCAAATAGTATGTGTACTTTCAGCTAAAAATGCTTCAGATTTTTCAGATTTCTGGCTTTTACAGAACATGTCAAAATTCACACCGTACACATTACATAATAATTATTTTGTAACGCACTAAGAATTTTTAATTTTTCTCGTCAAATAGTCTATGTACATCCAGCTAATAATGTTTTAGATTTTTGAAATTTCTGATTTTTATGAGACATGTAAAAGTTAACACCCTACATATTGCATAATAATTATTTTATAACGCACTAAGTATTTTTAATTTTTTTGTCAAATAGTTTGCGTACTTTCAGCTAATAATGTTTCACATTTTCGAAATTTCGGACTTTTACAGGACATGTAAAAATTAACACCCTACATATTGCATAATAATTATTTTCTAACACACTAAATATTATTAATTTTTTTCCATCAAGTAGTCTGTGTACTTTCAGCTAATAATGTCTCATTTTTTTGAAATACCTGGCTTTTAGGAGCCATGGACAAATTAACAACATGCACACTGGATAGTAATTATTCTCTAATGCACTAATTGTAACAATTTTGTTTGCATGTAAACTCATTTAGCTATACATATGCAATGCCCCGCATGTAATTACCGTGACTTAAGTAATTAACAACACTAATAACACTATATCCTCTAAGTGAACTACGACTTCAGGCCAACTACACAAGATTAACTATTACTTTTCTAAACTAAGAAACTACCATTTAGCTAATTACATACTAATCATATTGCTAAAACTATAGTTGTATGTGGATGGAAATTATCTTTTCTTTGTGCTCATAAGCTGATCTACAACTTTTACAACTGCGCAAACTTCAAATTTGAAATCAAAACTACTCAAAATTTGGCATTTGCATGGCCTTCCTTCCTTCCTCCCCTCTCCCTCTCTCGGTCTCTCGTGGCTCTAGATGAAATGGGGGAGGGGGACGTAGCCTTGTGACCATTTTATTGCGTGGTAGGAGCCATGTGTCTGACATAGGTTCTTTCGAACTTAGAAAGAAAGTTAGATTTTAAATTTTATATTGCATAGAGCTAATTTTTAAATTAATATGACAACAGAGCCAAATAAAAAAAACTAACTTTCCAACCACACAACTCAGCTCGCACGTTTCTGGAAACCGCGCTACCAGCCAAGCGTCGGCGAGGACTCCCTAATCGAGAAGTCTCACGTAGCGATCATTCGATGGGCAAACGAGACGAGTAATGCATCACATCGCACATCTAATAAACAACCAAAAAGAGGATGAAAATTGTATGTAATAGGAGGAGTACTCGTACAGGACAGATGGAAGAGTGCGACGTGGCGTTCAAAGCCACTCGCAGTCCGCCGCAGAGGCTGCAAATTTCGGCGTCAGTACACATCACTCGCCGTCGGACGCCACCAAAAATCCACGCGGGGGAGCGCCGCTTTCGGCCGCGCGGTCAAAAGTGGCCCATCCGCGCGCGCGACTTGCCCGCGCGCACGCACGTCTTTTTGCCGAGCGCATCTGTTTTTGGAGACTTGGTTAAAGCGGGGGGCAAAGCCAGTGGAGGCATGCACATCTGTTTTTTTGCTGCGTTTTATGATTTTTAGCTATAGTTTATGTTTTTTGACTGTTTATATGGGAAATTACAGAGTAACTGAAATTCACGTGTGTTTTTTATCGATATAAATAAAGTCAAAACAGTATGTACTAAAATTAACTAATAGATCTTATCTTAAAAAAATATTTTATTTAAAAATTAGTTACTGTATAAAAGCTAAAAGTTGAAACGAATACCACAGAGAACAGGCCAGGGACGTGCGTGGCCGACGTCATTGCGCGCGAGGAGGCGCGTCCGCGTCGCGCCAGCCGTCCTCGTGCGTCCACGACGGCGATGTCTGCACTGCGGGTGTGAAAGCCTCGCTTGACCTCGGAGCCTTTTGGGTTGGTGTGGGATTTGCTTCCGTCTTTAGGACTAGTTGGGCTCTCCTTTTGGCTTTGTTTTTTCGTCATGTTTTTCGGCTTTTTCGTAGATTTTTTATTTCGATTTCTTTTGTCTATCATTATTTGTTAAATTAATAAACTAGAGTTAAAAAATAAAAACTGTAGTCTAAAAGAATGTCCCTGAGAATTTTTCTAGGGATACAAGTTACCTGATCGGCAAAAAGATCCACAGAAAATCAAAATATGCAAAGTGCAATTCCTCACCTCTTTGCTGAGTTCGGAGGGAAAGTAGTAAGAAAACCACGAATGGACAAAAGGAACGTCCACACCTCAAGCCAATGGCCAATACACCAGGCAAGATTGTGCTCGTAAAACCTACCGAATCAAAACCAATTTTAGCACTGTTTCGCATTATATTTATAAAAATAGTAGTATACAAGACGTATTGAGAAAAATATCGATTTTACCGCCAACGGGCCGGACGGCAGCGACGCCTAACGGTCGCCCGACAAGAAGCGCTGTTGCCTAGAAATTTGGGCGGCGGCAAAGTGCCTATCACTGTGGTGCATGCGGCGAGCAAGCTGTCGTCAATCCCCATCTGGCGGTAATTAGGCACATGTCTAATTTTTTTTCCGGTTTAGTGTTTGTTCAAATTTTTAAATATATCAAATGACCCCAAAAAATTATAAAAATTTATGTACAACCTCTCCATACAACGTTCCTCGCAGTGTAATTTTTGAGGAATTTTATCCATAGCGAATGTTGCTAAAAAATTTATACAATTTTGATATTTTTATAAGTTTTTACATATAGCAAACAAGCTCCAAAAATTACGAAATTTTATGTAAAACCTCCCATGCAGCAATAGTTTTTACATAATTTTTGAGAATTTTATGCGGTCCGAATTATCCACGTTTATTTAGATTAACTTAACCATGAATTTAATGATCGTAACGCTTGTTTTGAAATGCCATGTGTCGGAGAATCGTGGTATATATTATTTACAGCTATCCGGTTTGCACAATTGTCACGCCTCTGTATATGCTCCTCTCACGCGCTCTCTCGTTAGTAATGTCATTCGGACATGTGTTGGCTTGACATAATAGCCCCCCTCGCTCGCTCTCTCATCGGCACAAATGTTAGTGTAGCCATGTCTCCCCATCTCGTCTGCTACGTCGTGCGCAAATATGTCACTTTTACCTTGGTATGCGTTGTCACCCGTGGTGGTGCGCGTCGAGAATGCATCTGTAATTTTCGATGGGAACACATCGGATACTCTTTTCGCTCGTTTCAAATACAGAGCTCTCGCAATCACTCATCGCTTATGTAAACTTCATTTCACTTCTTGTAGGAAGAAGAAACTTCTGCGTCATACAGTAACATAGCATGGCAGACACCAAGGAGCCAGTCAGAGCGGGGTCGCCAAACTAAAACATTCCCCTGGAAAGGAGGGAGAACTTCAGTCGTACTACCGCTTGAGGTCAAATAGGCGGTGAGGCCAAATAGCCATAACTACCGCTTCAGTCGGAGCGGGGTCGCCAAAGTTATTAAGCCAGATAATCAGCCGGTTTAATCACCTGTCCTCTTCTCACCGGATGGCAGGCTGCCTGCCGTCTCCTGCCTGTCTTGCTGGCACCGCTGTCTATCTATCAAATGATAAAAAATAATATTTCTGCTAATACGATACATATACATATGTTGCTAGTTTTGTCCATGCCGTTACTAAATTCGCCAAAAAGTCAATGATCGGCACCTTCATTTAGCGAGCGATAACTTATATACGGTTGATAGGACATAATTATATATATCCTTTCCTTTTCTCGGGTACATAGGCCGGGATGCACACTCCCCAAGCAAAGCACTCGAGATTCACGTCCCGACAGAGCAAATGCTACAAAAGTCAACTCTTGACCGGGATTGATTCCACTGCACGTAATTTGGTCCTCAAGAGTCACGGCACAATCATTTTCAGCCCGCCCCTAACACGTCAGTCGGGCTAAGCTTTGCAATGCCGTGTAAAAATGCCTATGGTATTGTTATTCTGGGTTTTTTTTTGTAGTTTTTGCCTTCTTTAAAATTAAAATATATATGATGATTCTTTGAAGTAGATTTTCTTAATAGCCTTTTGAGTATAAACTTATATGAGTTATTTATAGCAGTGTCTTGTCACCTACTATTATCTTAAAAAATACAGATAATAGCATTAATATTAAAAAAATCACCGGCTGCAGTCTAAAGAACAAGGCCAGTACATGACGGGGGCGTATACTGAAGTGAGATCTATGGACGCCTGGTTAGATAGATGACATGTTACTAACATAATCGTCTTCCACGATGTTGTTTATGCACAGTGGCGGAGAGAGGGGGGCTGAGAGGGGCCTGACGCCCCCCAACAGTAACTTATATGCACTCTAATATATGTAGTTTAACATTCCTTTCCCGCTCCAGGATGATTTAATATAGTGCATTTAATTGCTATCTCAGCTTCATGTTTAATTTAAGTTAAGAAAGCCATGTTACTGTTTTTGAGGAAATATATGCACTCCAAGTTTAACATTCCTTTCCAGCTCCAGGATAATTGCTATCTCCTATTATGTAGTTAATTACATGTGTTTAATTAGTGGTTTGACTCCTCCCAATTTAGCCCAAATGTAAAGTATGTTTAAAGCCCAGTCATATGCAGCCCAATTAAGCCTAATAGTTGAGTACTGTCACTTCATATTTGAGCCCAAATTATTTCAGATTTTCAGTATGAATGTTGCATCATTTCTTCCAATTTGCAGGTATATTGATGTGACTAAATCCCAAAATAAGAATGATAACACCACAACCTTTCACCATTACAAAGTAGATGTGTTTAATGTTGCAATTTGATCAACAATTGATTGAGCTAGAAGATCGATTCAGTTCTCAAGCGACAGAGCTTTTGTCCCTTTGTGCCTCTTTGGATCCAAGGTTGGACACCTTCGACATAGCAAATATATGCACTCTAATGGAAAAATATTATCATATTGATTTCTCAAGTCAAGAAAAGAGCTCAATTGGAGTAACAATTGCCATATTTTCAACTTGATGTATGCAACCATCCAGACCTACGTGCATTACCATCACTTGCTGATCTAACAAGTGGACTAGTTAAGACTGGTAAATATTCATCTTATCCTATGATGGATAGGTTGTTAAGATTAGTCTTAACTCTTCCGGTTTCAACAGCAACCACTGAGAGATGTTTTTCAGCTATGAAACTTGCGAAGACGCGATTTCGAAGTACAATTGGAGATGGATTTCTAGGATATTGTTTGGTAATTTATATTGAAAAGGAATTGGCCGCAAAGATTAGTAATGATGATATTATTAAGGCCTATGATCTTGCTGGTAGTCGTAGAGTTAAGTTTAAGTTAATAGAGATGTAATTTTCTTTGCATTGTAATTTGTGAAACATATTACTCTGATATGTGACTATTGGATCGGTAAATCGAGCATGATTCATTGGTTCTACTCTACTTGTTGTCTATATTGTCCCCTATTTCTAGTTTCTGACTCCGCCCCTGTTTGTGCACTGATATATTATCCCGCGATACACATGGACAGGGCCAAGTCTTGATCCGTGGTTAAGGTGGTGATCATTTTGGCTTATTTTTGGTGGCTTATGGTCGAAAAGCATCATGGTGGTTGAAAAACATCAGAATCGATGAGACTTATTTAACATAATTAAATTAAAAAATTAAAAATATAAAAATATGTTAGCCCATCACAAACAACGCAAACGAATACTGAAAAAAAGAACCGTAAAAAGCTCAAAACCAAAAGTTCAGAAAAAGACGAAATTATGAATAGTGAAAAATAAGCCAGAAGCCAGAAGCTTAAGAGCTTGTTCTTTTCCTCCGGCCGTGGCTTTTGGCTTTTCTTCAAGACCTAACTTTCAAACGGTGTATTTTCTCAAGACGGGTTTCTGTGTTAAACGATCTACACGTTAAAAGCCCAACATCTATACCTGCCAAAATCGCAAGTGAGTATCTGTCTCTCCGTAATCTATACTGTAAATAGCCAAAATTCAAAAATTTCAGCCAAAAGCCATAAGTCGCAGCCGAAACAAGCGGGGCCTAAATTTCAGTTGTGGGCACCGTAGTAAACAAGCACTGTGTCCGGTTAGATAGACAAATGTGCCGTCTGCCCCTTTTAACACCTGGTGCCAACCACCAGCTTACCGTCATTGGCTCGTATAGCACACGGATTGTTATCCTTCCTTCTCGCTTTCAGGCCTTCAGCCATGCATGGCGCGTAGATTCGCGGGCCGTAGAAGATTATAGAGAAAAATAAGCCGACAATTCTGGAGACAAGGAAGACGAGGAACACAAAACCAGAGCGCTCGTCGGGCTAGCGCGGCTGGCGTCGCCGGCCGCGCCGCTTCGAGCGCCGTTCCCACGGATGCGAGCGCACAGCGCGCACTTCCTCGTCGGTTGGACTGAAAAGGTGTGGGTTATGACTGAAATTGTACTGTAACGGTTGAAATTACGCTGTACTGAAGGTGACTTATTGGCGTAATTAAAATTTAAAAATAAAAAATATATTAGCTCATCACGAATAACACAAATAAATATGAAAAAGCCAATAAAAAAACTAAAAAACTAAAAAAATTAAAAAAATAAAATTTATAAATAATAAAAAATAAAACACAAACCAGAAGCTAAACTCAAACGATCGGAACCTTAAGATCGGCACAGCCGGCGGGGGCTGGCGGGGCCCTGCCTCTCGCGTCACCATGCAAGTGGCGGGCAGAGGCAGGCAGCTCTTGCGATGCCTACTGCTAGCACTCCTTGTCCGCAGATGAGTCGAACACGAGCGTCCGCTTCGTCACCTCGTATTAGGATAGTCTGATGATGAATTCTGGCAGTGTTTCGTTTACGCCATCGAAGCTGACGGTGTACGAAAATGCAATTGACGATCCAATCTTTTTTACGAGATACTACTGCTGTAGTGCTCATGCACTGCACTGCTAGTACCTGCCACACTAGTAGTAGGCGACCTGAGAGCGCTGGTCTGATGGAACGTAGTGACAACGGGTATTCGGGGGGCAAAAAGAGTGCGTGCGTGGTCTGCTGTCCTTCAGTTCGAGTGCATTAACTTCTGGCTTAATACTCTAGGTCCACTTAAAAGTCAAAGATTCAAAAAAATAAAATTTATAAAAAATAAAAAATAAATCAAAAGCTAGAAGCTAAATAGGAACGACCCAAACCTTAAGAGTTTAACCAGCGGTACGTGGTAGAAGATCCGACGTGGCAAGCCCAGTACGACCGGGGCGAGGGAAGTGGTGTCGCCTCACTGACGGCGGCGCAGCGTGGTGGGGCCGCGCGGGGAGCACAGGAATTGCGGGGTCACGTCACGGGCGGCGTACCGAGGGACGGGCGGGCGGGCGGCACGGGCCACGGCGGCTTCCATTCCACGAGCTCGATCGATCGCCCGCCCGGCACCACGCCACGGACGTGCGTCGCCGTGTGGCAGTGGGGTCCAGCCTGGGATTGGGGATGATTTTCTGTAAGCATCACTGGTCGACCAACGGGTGGCAGCTGGAAGCTGACGGCAGTCTACAGCAGCGCCGTCCAGGACCAGACGCCGCGGTTGAGTTGCGTGGCGTCAGTGCGTGGCGCATGAAATGAAATTTGCTGTGACCATGGTTTATCATTACATTGATGGTTTTTAATTTTAGCATAAATATTTATACAAATAAATTAAATGCTGAGACGTCGCTTCGAAAAGGCTGTCGCAATAACTAGCTTTAAAACATTGACGAAAAAATCACTCCGTTTGTTTGTTTGAGAAACATAAGCTAAAAAAGAACGGCTCAGAAAAACTTCTAGTTGCACGAGAGTATGATAATATCTTAAATCGTTGATCTATGCACAAAACCTGTGATATAATAATATGTTACCTGTGTGTAAATATGATAAATACAAATTAGACGAATGTATTTGTATGTGTGAGATGGAGTACTGAGTAGCGTTATTCTTAGCAACCGAATAGCAGAATGATTTGGTGAGTTTTTAGTTTTTTTTTGTGTTGAGAATTAAATGCGTTAGTTGTTGGCTTCCACATCAAAGTCACCATTTGTCAAGCCATGTCATCGTTCATGGCATCATTCGCCCTCAAATGGGGTAAAAGGTGCAAGTAAAGAGGCTATCATGAACATTTTGAAAATAGATAAACCAATTCGACATAAGCCCAAAGTATACTGGCCAAATGTCACATTAGCCTTTTTGAAAAAGAATTTACACTAACAAGAGACTGGAAAGCTCTGGTTCAGCTTTTCTCTCAATTACCTTGTAATAGACGAATTGTCTTCTTTTACTCGCTTTTACAACAAATACACCAACTCACTAAGTATGTAGATATTGCCATGTGCTATGGGATTTTACTGCTCATTAGAGCTTTGGCTTTTGACTTTTTACTTTCATTTTTTTGGCGATATGATTTTTTTTGTGCTTTTTTGTCTTTCCTTTTTCCCCTTATTCTTTATTATTTTCCATGATAATGATAACTTTTTTATTTCTTTAAGTTTAACTATGCTGAAAAGGCTACCAACAGCTATAGTACATTTTCAGCTGTTATAATGCAAAATAAACTATAAGCTAGGACTTTTAGACCCAAATGAGCACCACCTACATATTAAGTATACTTTTTGAATGAAATAGGCAAATCCCTAGATTTCGATCATTTAGATATTCTATTATCTACTTAAAGATGAGTTAGACTTTAGCCTTGAATTCAACCAAGCATAAGCACGGTGCAAAGTGTGCAGCCAAAACTACGGCATTGTTCATATTAGGTTTTAAAAGTCGCTTTTCTAGTAAATTACTTTTCTATAATATTTAACTTTTAAACATAGTGTTTTTTTTAAAACAGGGTATACTAGTCGATTATAGTAGACACTGTAGTGAATTTATTTATATCGGTAAAAATTACACACGAGTATCTCCCTACAAGATTCTCTATAAATTATTACTATTCATCAGTCAAAACCAATAAGCATCAGCAAAAATCAATATAATATATGAATGTACATCAGAAACAAGAAATGATAACCCTCTGGCCTCCACAAAAGATCCTCCCACCTGATCACCCCGTCCAAGTTCCGCACCCTTCCTCCCATGCCCAGCCGAATGCCTCTTCACTCACTCCCATTTTACCGTTGAAGGTCGGCGACCCCTAAAGCGCGAACCACACCAGTACATCGCGGGGACAATCTCGTAATTGCGTCCCCGAACAGTGTGTGTGCCTGCCACCACAGTGACCACGCCCTACTGTTTTAAATCCCCTTCCGCTCTCCTCCGCCGTCTCCCCTTCCCTTCGCTCAAAACCACCTCGATTCCTCGGCCGCGCCCCCACTGTTCCGCGCTTCGCCCACCGGCCGCGCGCAGATCGGCAGGGGCGGAGGAGGGATGGCGTACATGTGCGCGGACAGCGGCAACCTCATGGCCATCGCGCAGCAGGTGATCCAGCAGCAGCAGCAGCAGCAACAGCAGCAGCAGCAGCAGCAGAGGCACCTCCACTTGCCGCCGCCGCGCCAGGCGCCGGCGATGCCGCTGGCCCCGGCACCCCCGCACGCCCAGATCCCGGCCTCGCTGCCGTACGGCGGCGCCTCCGCGGCGTGGGCCCCAGCGGAGCACTTATTCTCCGACGCGTTCGGGGCGTCCGCCGCCGACGCGGTGTTCTCCGACCTCGCCGCGGCCGCGGACTTCGATTCAGATGGGTGGATGGAGAGCCTTATAGGTGACGCCCCCGTGTTCCCGGACTCCGACCTCGACCGCCTCATCTTCACCACCCCGCCGCCGCTCGTCCCGCCCCCAGCCCCGGCCCACGCCGAGGCCGCCTCCTCGCAGCCCGAGGCTGCCCCGGCGTCGCTCCCCCAGGCTGCCGCCGACACGCCGGTACCGTGTTCTCCTCCGAGCTCCTCGGACGCTTCCTGCTCCGCTCCCATCCTCCAGTCGCTCCTCGCCTGCTCCCGCGCCGCAGAGGCCGACCCAGGGCTCGCCGCCGCGGAGCTCGCCAAGTTCCGCGCCGTCGCCACCGACGCTGGGGACCCCGCGGAGCGCGTTGCCTTCTACTTCGCGGACGCGCTCGCCGGCCGCCTAGCCTGCAGCGGCGCAGCTCCACCCTCCACGATGTCAGACGCGCGGTTCGCCTCCGACGAGCTCACGCTTTGCTACAAGACGCTCAACGACGCCTGCCCCTACTCCAAGTTCGCGCACCTCACCGCCAACCAGGCCATCCTGGAGGCCACGGGCGCGGCGACCAAGATCCACGTCGTTGACTTCGGGATCGTGCATGGTATCCAGTGGGCGGCGCTGCTCCAGGCGCTCGCCACCCGGCCCGAGGGGAAGCCATCCCGGATACGTATCTCCGGCGTCCCCTCGCCGTTCTTGGGGCCACAGCCCGCGGCGTCCGTTGCCGCGACCAGTGCCCGTCTCCGCGACTTTGCCAAGCTTCTTGGGGTGGACTTCGAGTTTGTTCCATTGCTTCGGCCAGTGCACGAGCTAGACCAGTCTGATTTCTCGGTCGAGCCTGACGAGGCCGTGGCCGTCAATTTCATGCTCCAGCTCTACCACCTTCTTGGCGACTCCGATGAGCCGGTACGGCGACTCCTTCGTCTCACCAAATCGCTCAATCCAGCTGTGGTGACCCTCGGGGAGTATGAGGTTAGTCTGAACCGAGCTGGGTTCGTCGACCGATTTGCCAATGCATTGAGCTATTACCGGTCCGTGTTCGAGTCGTTGGATGTGGCAATGGCACGGGACTCACCGGAGAGGGTGAGGGTGGAGCGGTGCATGTTTGGGGAGCGCATTCGGCGGGCTGTTGGGCCAGGGGAGGGTGCAGACAGGACGGATAGGATGGCCGGCAGCAGCGAGTGGCAGACGCTGATGGAGTGGTGCGGCTTTGAGCCAGTCCGGCTCAGCAACTATGCCATGAGTCAGGCTGATCTTTTGCTCTGGAACTATGAATCCAAGTACAAATATTCACTTGTCGAGCTGCAACCTGCGTTCTTGTCGCTGGCATGGGAGAAACGGCCTCTGCTCACAGTGTCTGCTTGGCGGTGAGGTGTTTTCTGTGTATTTGTTCGTGCTCGTGGCATTGTCATAGAATCAGGGAGAAAATGGTTAGGAAATCGTTTTGAAGCTTTTGTATTAGTTCACTCCCTTAAACTGTGTTTAGCATGATGATAATGACTAGATGGTATAATTGGCGAATGTTAGTTATATTAGTTTGTTTGGTGCCTGTTGTGCTGCATGTTATAGCTGGTTAGAGCAAATTTAGCGCTAATTGTATAGAAACTGACGTCATTATTCCTTTAGGAGGAAATTGATTGCTCATGATTTTTGGATGATAATTTTTCGAGGGCCATTTTTGGATGATGATAATTGATGGTCTGTATGTATATGCAATGGGAAAATCATTAGCGTCTCTAACATTATCAGCTTTTAGGTGCTATAAAACTAACTATAAGCAATGTTATCTTAAAACTTAACGCAACTTCTTTGCAGCTCCGAACGCCCGTTTTGGTATTTTGTATTTTTGTTGCGAAGGTAGTATAGTTGTCAATTTGAAATTATTGATTTAGTTTAGTAGATGGCCAGGCTGAATTCCGCTTCCTTGTCTTTATGTGGGCTAATTTGGTGTTTCGTCATCAAAACCTGGTAATTTCTACTGTTCCTTTTGAATTTAGCACTTTTCAAGTCATTTTTCTCAGCTAAACAATCAAAGCAAAAATGGTCTTACACTGCTTTAGAATCTGTGCAATATAGTTTTTCAAAAAGCATAGAAGAACTATTGTCTTTTTATTAGTTATGTATGAACTCTCTCTCTCTCACACACACACAGTTGTGCATGATGGTATGTTGGTTTACTCTCTCTGTGTTAAAACTCTTTTGTTAAGATTGTCTGCAAGATCTTCTTTGTCTCTTTTTGTATATTTGAATTTTGTTTCTCAAGCTTTTCTTCACAGATAGCTTCCATTCTTAGCAACTGCATTTGTCCACTCTCAGCTGTTTGTTTTAATTACTCCATCATTCATGCCAAGTAATGTTCTTATTCTAGCAATTTGCTGTATTTTTATGTTCAGGTTGTAAGCTGTCGTGGTCTTACAATGTGTTAGAAATTTTGGCGTTTTATCTTGATCTAGAAGGTAGCATCTTTCTTTTGACACTTGCCTTTTCTTCCGGAACTAAAATTGCTGTTCTTATCTTCCACCAACTTTTGCGCATTAGGACTGGAAAACGTCGTATTCTTCGCACAAGAGATTATACACACGTATACCTGCTGTTATTTTCAGGTTCTTTCGGTTTCTTGGACTCATTTTTCCCTTTCTTATATGGGAAGGCATGTCATTACCAAAATACCAATGCTCAGAATCCAGAGCAAACCTATATGTTAACTTTATTCTAGGAGAAAACACATATCGTAAATAAACTAAAAGAACACAGAAAAATTTCTGAATTTTTTTATTCTCTTATTTGCTTCCCGTTTTCTTCTTACAAAACTGGCTACAAGCCTCCTCAATATATAGCCTAAGGCTCTCCTACAAGCATACGTATTCGGATTTTAAGTTAGACACAACTTCAAATTGAGTTACATACGGAGACGGACTCTTGAACTCTAAGTCAAGATTATTTCTAACAATCTCCCTCTACATACTCTAGTTTTAGTCTCAATGCATTATGAATTACCAGCCACACCTCCACATGAAGCGTTCTACATACAAACTACATGTAGGGACTTAACTCAACTGGTACGGGTCTATCCAGATGCAAAGATTCTAAAATATTGAGGCAGTCGGACTCAACTATGACTTACTATAATGGGAGAGGGGGGTTTCTTTTCTGTTTTTTTTTGCAGCGGGTTATGATTTTTACCTTAATGCAAGCACTTATGTGAATAAATCAAATACCGATAAGCCGCTTCAAAAAGGCTATCCCGATAAGCAGCTTTAAAGCAACATGGAAGACATAAGTTATAAGGCCTAAGCTAAAAACAATGAATCTAATAAACTATAAACAGAAAAGAACTAGGGCAATTGCTGAAACACACATTTTTCAGCTTTCGGTAAGAGCGAATGTCTTTCTCCATCTATGACAATCCTTCAAACTTCAAGTGCTCTGCACAGGCGTTAAACTTCCGTGGAGGTGTTTCTGTCAGGCTTAGGCCCTGTTTTTTTCAGCTTCTAAAAGCTGTTTTTCAGTTTTTTTATAGTAACTAGTTTTTAAATAGAATATTTTTTTAAGATAGTGTTTACTAGTTAATTGTAGTACATACTGTACCGACTTCATTTATATTGGCAAAACCCACACGTGAGTTTCTGTTACTCTATAATCTCTCGCATAAATAGTCTAAAAGTCACAAGTCGTAACCAAAAATCACAAATCACAGCCAAAAAGAACATGCATTTAGCTACACTGCAATTTAAAAATCCGGCTAAGCCTGAAAGCTTTACACCAGGGCAGGAGCCTGAGTGCTTTGGTGCTGTCACATACGTTTTGACTCGGTTGCTCAAGTACCTTCCTGAATCTGGTGGCCACTTCGAGTTGTCGGAGTTGGTCTCCCATTGACAATCGCCAGTTTGCGAGAGGAAGTGAAGCGCCCACCGGCGGAGCGGTGCTTAACGTTGCCATTAGTTGGCCAACTGCGGCTCTAATCATCATCACCTTGACAAGTTTTGACATTTTGCATCGGCCGCTGATCGGACTGAATCTGTGCATGCCCTCGTGCTGGTGGTCTCCTAGTGCCTCTGTATGATGCAGCCTTCAGACTGATCACTGTTGAGCTGGCAGCCCGTTCATTTCAGTTTGAACTTCTGATTTTTGACTTATTTTTTACTATTTATAAATTTTGTTTTTTTAATTTTTGGCTTTTTTAGCTTTTTTGTCGGTTCTTTTTCCCGTATTCATTTGCATTATCGTGATGATCTAACATATTTTTTCTATTTTTAATTTTTTTTAAATTTAATTACACCAAATAAGCCGCCTTCAGCTATAATACAATTTCAGTCAGCTACAGTACAATTTCAACCATAAACCACTATTTTTCAACCCAACCGAGCGGGGCTTTAGCCATAGCCCATAGGCAAATAGTTACACCGTGTTTGTTTTGCTCTCCTTTGCCGTTTCATGCAGCACAGCTGCACATGGTAGGACCGCCCGATAGTGTCGCACACATGCGTCCTTCACGGATGGTAGTGGTACCGTCTGTCTATCAACAAACGATATTGGAGAGTCGCCTAGGACTTTGGTTCTTCAGGTGTCTCGTAAGAACTGCCATATATACGCGCAGCTCAGAATTGCTGAGAAAATGAAACAAGAGAGTGCTAATATGCACCACTGCACGTACATTAGTCTAGTCTTCTCCTGGTCTTCATGTTCCAGACAAATTTCTAGTTTGAGGACGTGCAGTAGGAAGATCGACGATCCAGGCCCAACAATGGAGAGTTTCCTCTTTCCTGAGTATGGTGCTAGACGAACACCAGAACTCCCAAGGAGAGAACCGACCTGTAGTTGGTTGGCTAGACGTTGTGCTCGCTCGCTGCCCACTGCGTTCGAGGTTGGTTTCAGCGTCGGTGCTCACCAAAAATAAACCAGGCACACGCGCGGGTGCGTTAAGCAGGATGGTGCGTGCCCGCGCTCCGGATCGAGTCTTCCACTAATTCATCTACGTGTGGATATCGAGTAAGTGTAAGTCATCTTCTTATTGAGCTTTTTTGAAATAAGTTTTGTTTGATTTAACTAGCAAGGTGGTCCGTTCACTTGCGCGGGCATCATCTTTAAAATACGTTTAAATGACTTGGCAATACAAATGTAAGTTTGTTTTCTGAAAATAGATTGTTGCGGAATTTTATTTGTGATATTTTAATATTATACATTATAAGAGAGAAAATACTCACTTTGTTCCCCAATACTTGTCACATATGACCAAAACTTTCTTCCGTAGATACTTTTCGATGGAAATACTTGCATAGCAAACAATTAATATAGTATTACATAACATTTTTTATTTATATCATCATCATTTTTTTCATTATTCTAATGCTTGTCTATACTTCATGCTCATAACGCACATCATATAGCTTACATCAGTACAGCCGAATGAACACCCGTTAATGCTCTCACTCTCAATCCCTCCATCCTGTGGAGGGCAACCAAACAAATGGTCAAATATTTTTGTTTTTTGAGAATTTTTAGCAATTATATTTTTTCTTATTGATTGTAAACAATTTGTCATTAATTTGGAGTTCGTATGAAAAATCATATTGATAATTTCCTTTTGTTTTGCATTCCAAATTTCTATTATTTTTGCGGGTCATATAAGAAGCTTGGTTCCTTGTTAAAAAAATTGATGCTATGAAATATGAGAAATTGTAACTTATTTGTTTGGAAATAGTTTTTTACCCCTATTTATCGACTCAAAATTTGGACCTAGGTTTGGAAGCAATATGGAGTTGAGACTTATAAATCCCTACCACCTAAGAAAATTTGAACTTGTAGATTCAAATTAATTTTTTAATATTATAAAACTACCTAACGGTTTATTTCTAACAAAATCATCCTTTTAAACATAACTACCCGGTGTAATCTTCACCTTTAATAGCGTAAGTACAAAACTTAGATAGATAGAAATGTCTCCGTACTCCACACATCTATGCCTCAAGTCTCAAATGCGCCCTCCAGCTCAAGCTGCCCACCGGTAGCCTCCTCTTCCTTGTTGTCAACGTATAGATACGGGTTCTTCTCCACCGATTGGAAGTTATAGATGATAGAAATATTAAGCTAAGTCTAATTAGGAGCATAAGCCTTAATCACTAGATCAAGCCATGAACACCTAATATACATAAGTGCGGAATCGTCAAAAGAACATACCTGAACCGGAGAGGTTCATCTTGAGGTCGTGAGGTTGCGGTCGGCGGTGAAGGTCGGCCAGAGGTGGTGAAGGTCGACGGTCGGAGGAGGTCGCCGAGACGGGAAGGGCGGCCGGCGTCGCGGTAGTCGTGGACGGAGGCGGACGGGTTCGGTCTTCGTTCACTGGCGCACCGTAAGAGATCGGGCTTGTTTGGGGCTTCGTGGCTTAGAGCAACAACACACCACACAGATGCCGAGCCCCCCTGATTTATATTGCGCTAGGTGACCGGGACCGTGAACCAAAGTGGTTGGCAACCACCTCCGATCAAGGTGCGTGGGTGGAGACTGGGTCTCCCTGAAATCTCGGGGCAGTTAGCCTAGAGATCAATCCAACATTCTCCCCTTTGATCGTAAGGCTAACATCATAAGCCCATCCTTTGATAAAACAAAGACACCAAGGCAATGCGTTGCATGATCAATAAAGTACCATACAACCTCAGTACCTATAGTATACTAATTTTATCTTAGAATGGATATTCATTATTCTTAATGGGAGTTGGTTCATTTTTAGGTCCTTTTATCCAGAATCAGAGGCTTTCCAAGAAACCCATGCGGCAACATAATCACGAAAAATCTTGGGTGGTAAGCCTTTAGTAAGCGGATCCGCAAGCATTAACTTAGTACTAATATGCTTGATACTTATGGTTTGATCCTGGATTCTATCTTTCACAACATGATACTTAATGTCAATGTGTTTGGCAACACCACTTGACTTGTTGTTATTTGCATAAATGACTGCGTTTTCATTATCGCAGTATAAAATGAGTGGTTTAGATATGCTGTCTACCACTCTAAGTCTCGGGATATAATTCTTAAGACATACAGCCTGCTCGGTAGCCTCATAACATGCCACAAAACTCAGCTTGCATCGTTGAAGATGCCGTAAGGGTTTGTTTAGAGCTTTTCCACGAGATAGCTCCTCCAGCGAGTGTGAAAATATAACCTGACGTGGATTTCTTAGTATCAACACATCTCGCAAAGTCTGAATCTGAATAACCAATAACATCAAGGCTATCAGAAAACTTTTATGTGAGCATGAAATGCTTAGTAGCTTGCATATAACGCAAAGCTTTCTTAACGGCTTTCCAGTGGTCTAATTCTGGATTTGACTGATATCTGCCAAGTATCCCGGTTACAAAAACTAAATCAGGGCGTGTACATATTTGAGCATACATAATGCTTCTGACAGCTGAAGCATAAGGAACCGACCTCATCTGATCAGTTTCATATTGGTTCTTTGGACATTGAAATGTCCCAAACTTATCGCCCTTAACAATATGAGCAGGCGAGCCAGAGCACTTATGCATATTGTATTTCTTCAGTACTCTGTCAACGTATGCATTCTGAGATAAACATAATATTCCTTTAGACCTATCTTGGTGAATTTCAATGCCAAGAACATAAGAGGCATCACCGAGATCAAAATTGGATGAAAGAAATCTCTTGGTCTTAAACAAAGATATCCTTATCGCTAGCCAATAAGATATCATCCACATAAAGTACTAAGATGGTGAATTTACTCCCCTTGAACTTAATATACATGCAGTTATCAACTTTATTTTTCATAAAATCGAAACTTCTTATGATTTTATCAAAATTTGAGATACCACTGCCTCGACACTTATTTTAAGCCATAAATGGATTTCTTAAGTCGACATCTCATATGCTCCTTGCCTTCCACGACAAAACCTTCCGGTTGGGCCATGTAAACATTTTCTTGCAAGTCGCCATTAAGAAATGTCGTTTTAACATCCATCTGATGCAGCTCTAAATCATAATGAGCTACAAGTGCCATAACAATTCTGAATGAATCTTTAGTTAAGACGGAAGAAAAGACGTCATTATAGTACTTCCCTCTCTTTGTGAGAAGCCTTTTCCTATAAGCCTTGCTTTGAATCTTTCGATATTTCCCTTAGAGTCATGTTTTATTTTATAGACCCATTCTGACCTCTTGTTTTGACTCGTCAGAATTTCTACTAATTCTCATACATCATTAGTGCTTATAGACTTTAGTTCATCCTTAAATATCTTGAATTCTTAAATTGTGCTGATTTTCAACTTCAGCCTTAAATATCTTGAATTTGTCGAGTGATTCAATGCGATCTTTAATGGGGAAAAATAAAAAAAAACATAACGGGAGAAAACATTAGCGAATGTGATGAAAGAATCAAAAACATCCACTGATGTCACAGGAAAAGGACCACAAATATCAATATCATCAGTGAATGTGATGAAAGAATCAAACCATCCACCGTGAATTAATTCTAAGAGTCTGTCTTGAGTAGTTCCTTCTATATTTGTTTTATTTTCCTTTAATGCAATCATTGCGGTGGTGCGAGTCAAAAAAATCTAAAGGTGGAGAATTTATTCTTTAATGAGACGCTACATTCTCCCTCGAAATGTGGACTAAACGACGAGTGCCACAATTTCAAGAAGTCTCATCATTAGTCTAAAGATACAGGGAAGTAATTAAGAGGAAGCATATATAGCTTTTCTTGTCAAGACCATCACCATTAAAATTAATACATTTATTGTCTATAAAATACATTAAAACTAAGAAAATTTACAGCTTTTTCTAAAATGCCCTGGTCGCTTATGTAGTGGCATTCTCCTTATCTTTAGATGTTGCGTGAAGCAATATGAGGCTTTGGTGCATTGTGCACTCTAGGCCCCGATTTATCCGAGTTAGAGGAGAAATGCGACTTCTTCTTAGATTTGAAGTCCCTTTGAACTTCCTTTTATGAGAGCCACCTACATTAAAGGCAAAATCTTTCTTTTCGTTCTTATCCTTTCTTCCTCCTCGGACACACATGGCGATCAAATCGCTCATGCTCCATTCTCTTCGAGTGTCGTAATTAAATTTAAAAAGGTTGTGAACTCAGAAGGAAGTGATGTCATAATAAAAAGAACTAGAAAACTATCAGAAATTGCCATGTCCATATGCCTTTGAGTTTTTCTGCCATAATAGTCATCATCATGATATGCTCTCTAATACTGCCAGACTCATCATATTTAGAGGTTGAGAGCCTCTGAATTAAGGTACTGGCATAAACTTTAGTTGAACCTTTGAATTTCTCCTCAATTGAAGCCATGTAATCTTTAGCTTTTTCAGAATTGGGAATTGCTCCCCTAATCATGACTGAAATTGAGGTTTTCATAATCATAAGTGACAAGCGGTTAGATCGTTCCCATTTCACAGTATTTTCATCATAAATCTTCTTTTTCGCAGCAAAATTTTCCTCACCGTCGGTGGGGGGAACGGGAACGTCTACTCTTAGGGCATAATCAAGGTCCAAAACTCCAAGGACAACATAAATTCGCTCTCTCCACGAGGAAAAATTACTCCCCGTGAGTTGCTCAATATTATCAATAGTGGCGGCAATGTTGAAACATTAAGTGCTGAATTTCAATATACAGGGCAAAATAGAAGCGTCATAAATATATATTGCATGTAATTAACCCTACGTTGGTCGATTAATAACATGCAAAATAAATTACAGTTCAAATTCATATCACCGTTGGGCAGAAAATGAAAAGAACTTAATTATATATGGCAACATATGATTATAAACAACGTTGGTCAGAATATAATCATATGAATACATAATGTCAAATTTAAGCGTAAAATCTTAAAATTAAATATCTCGATGGCGACATATGATTATAAATGACGTTGGTCAGAATATAACCATATGTATACATAATGCCAAAATTTGATCATGAAGACTTTAATTTTAAAATATCTAATTGGCGACATATGATTATAAACAACGTTGGTCAGAATATAACCATATGCTTACATAATGCCAAAATTAAGCATAAAATTTCAGGAATAAAATATCTCATTGGCGACATATGATTATAAACGACGTTGGTCGAATATAACCATATGTATACATAATGCCAAAATAAGCATAAATTCTCAAATTTAAATATCTTGTTGGCGACATATGATTATAAACGACGTTGGTCAGAATATAATCATATGTATACATAATGCCAAAATTTAATCATGAAAACTTTAAATCAAAATATCTAATTGGCGACATATGATTATAAACAACGTTGGTCAGAATATAACCATACGTATACATGATGCCAAAAACTAAGCATAAATTCTCAAATTTAAATATCTCATTGGTTCAATTTAAATTTGAGATTATTCATAACAATAACATAATTATTCATCATAATTTGGGCCTCCAAAAAATTACATAAAAAATTGCATAATAATAAACTAAAACAAAATTAAATGCCTTGAAAATCAAAATTATAACGAGGCATTAAAATAAACGTAAACAAAAGAAAATGCACTGAAATAATAATAATAATCTGCTGAAAAATGACACCATAAGAAAATTTGGGTTTAAAATTCGGCCTCAAAATAAAATTTGGTGAAAAAAATCACTCTAAAGGAAATATTAATGAAACGGCCTCTTTATTAAAATTTTGCCAAAACAACATGCGGCCCACCATAACGCGGCGGCCGGCCGACGGCGCGGCCCAACTCATGTGTGGCCCAACTAGCGCGGCGCTCGCCCGTGGCCCATCAACGTCTTGCGCGCCCATCTCATCAAGCATCACGCGGCGCCGTTGGATTTCCATCGGACGGCTACGCACGCACCGCCCAGCGGCTTTTGGCCCAAGAATGGATGGTCGTCCGATCGAATCGGACGGCCGAAAAAGTTCCGCGTGAGATATGACCCCGAACCCTAACCCTAATCTTCATTCGCGCCGCCCACCAAAAACCGGATCGGGATGGCGGCGACGCGTCTGATGCCATGAGTGAGCGGGCCCGAGGATCCGCGACGCCGGGCGGCGGCGGCGCGGCAACACGCCTGGCCGGCGGAGGCGACGGCCCGAGCAGCAGATGCGGCGCGCGCGCTTCGCCGGCGAAGCGGCGATGCGGCGATGGCGTTCCGAGCGGCAACAGCAAGACGGCCACCAAGCGAGCAGCGGCGCTGGCGGGCGGCACGGCGGCGACGCCCGAAGCGGCATAGCCGGCCCAGTGCTTTGGCCCAAGAATGGATAGCCGTCCGATCTAATCGGACGGCCGAAAAAGTTCCCGCGTGAGATATGACCCCGAACCCTAACCCTAATCTTCATTCGCGCCCGCCTCCACGAAAAACCGGATCGGGATGGCGGCGACAGCAGTCTGATGCCCGCGAGCGGCGGCCCGAGGATCCGCCGACGCCGGAGCGGCGGCGGCGGCAGACGCCACACCGAAGCGGAGGCGGCGGCCCCGGCGGCGCATGCGGCGCGCGCGCTTCGCCGGCGCAAGCGGCGATGCGGCGGTGGCGTTCCCGGCGGCAACAGCGCGCACGGCCACCAAGCGGAGCAGCGGCGCTGGCGGGCGGCGCGGCGGCGGCGCCCAGAAGCGGCATGGCCCCGGCGCGCGCGCACCTCGGCAGACAATGGCGTCGGCCCGAGCGCCAAGAAAACGTAAGTCCCTTTTTTTTGTTTCTGATTTGGGATCTAGGGTTCGGGTGATGGGGATTTCATTAGTGTTTCTTCGAAATTTCTTGAATCCCCTCCCCTCCTTCTAATTGCTAAGCCGACCACTAAAACTTTTAAATCCGAAAAATCAAAACCGATATTTAGGGTTCATGAGATCTAGGGGTGGCTCTGATACCAATGATAGAAATATTAAGCTAAGTCTAATTAGGAGCATAAGCCTTAATCACTAGATCAAGCCATGAACACCTAATATACATAAGTGCGGAATCGTCAAAAGAACATACCTGAACCGGAGAGGTTCATCTTGAGGTCGTGAGGTTGCGGTCGGCGGTGAAGGTCGGCCAGAGGTGGTGAAGGTCGACGGTCGGAGGAGGTCGCCGGTACGGGGAAGGGCAGCCGGCGTCGCGGTAGTCGTGGACGGAGACGGACGGGGTTCCGGTCTTCGTTCACCTGAGCGCACCGTAAGAGATCGGGCTTGTTTGGGGCTTCGTGGCTTAGAGCAACAACACACCACACAGATGTCGAGCCCCCCTGATTTATATTGCGCTAGGTGACCGGGACCGTGAACCAAAGTGGTTGGCAACCACCTCCGATCAAGGTGCGTGGGTGGAGACTGGGTCTCCCTGAAATCTCGGGGCAGTTAGCCTAGAGATCAATCCAACAATAGAACACGAATACGTAGAAGCCCAGGCTGGCCATCTCGACGACGACGCTAACCACCCACTGGTACTTGTAGCTGATCACAGTTGCAAAGGCCAACACGGTGATCCGTGTGAAGTAGAGGTACCCGACCACCACCAGGTAGAACTGCTTGAACATGGTGAGCTTCTGGAGGTTTTGGGCCACCTTGCCGTCTGTCTTGGATGCCTCCCGCAGGTTGCAGATGGACCAGATGATGGGGAAGAACACCGCATAGCAGCATATGAGTATATGACGTCCACGCGCAGGAAGATCTGGTTCCATGCCAGCCAGTCTCGCCCTGCCGGCCCTGTCTCTCCAATCACCGCCAGCGCAACGTTCTCGATCACTTGCAGGGGTATGATGATCATGAGTGCTTTCTTCTCACGCTCCTGCGCGCATGGCAACGTACTACTATCGTACAACTGACAATTCAATTGGGGGTAGTATATACATGGGAAAGAGTAAGGACACTCAAATATGTTGATTTTTGAAGGAATGGAAGAGCATGGACGAAAATTGATTTGTGAATATTCCTAATTACCATGAAATATTCCGCGCGCCTCTTCCATTCTTATGTCTCGCTTCTTCCTTGTCTTGCTTCATTGACGGCATAAGGCGCGTTTCTTTTTTCTTGTGCTTGCTTGATGATGACTATTAAGGCAACCAAACTACACCTCCACACCATTATCTCAGCTAACTTTCAAATGTAATCACACTTTAAACAGTGTGCAGCATTTTACTCAACCTTTATCAGAGCGGGCGAGATCCTACGTGCGTACCCCTCTCTTCTTGCTGTTCAACTGCTTCCATGGCTTCTTAGCTTCTCTTTCCTTTGCCATCCTACTTGTAAATTTCTTCAGGATCTGATCACCGTCCAGTTCTGTCGCGGCAGCGAAAAACTTCACAAGGTGCTACCATGGCAGGGAAAATCTTCTACCGTGGCCCGTCGCAGGAGATACAGCAGCTGGACGCCTGAAATCGCCTCTTTGCCGGGAGAGCTACAGTATGGCGATTGAGGCTGCAGACAGAACACCGAAGCAGAACAATGCAAACGCAAAGAAACAGAGAATACAGGCAGGCAGAGATCAGAACAGAAGATTTATGGTGCAACAACTGCCGGCACCTTTCCGGTAGCAAGCTTTCTATCTTGATTACAAAATCAACTCGAATTAGGACTTCTATCAGCTAACAAACAAGACTATCAGATAAAAACTGAAAACTGAAAAACTTTCCGTCTGCTAACAGGACTCTCCGGCCGCACGGACTCGCAACCAACTGAGAAACCAAAATCAACTTCAGAGAGAAATTTGGACTCGAATGCTAACAAAAACCGACTCGACAAGATTACGTCCAACACGCTTGCGTTCTAGGACAAGGAAAACGTCAAACCAGAGCGGCCATAGCAAGCCATCAGTGCAGATCAATCTTCAAGGATTTCAAGCATGCCCTTGCTACACCTCGCTGCCCCTCGCATGTCCTTGTCCCAACACAGTGTACCTTTGGCGAAGTGTCACCACGCGATGGATTATAGCAAAAATTTATGATTAATTAGGAAGAAACTACGTGATTAGACCAAATTAGATCATCGTTGAGGTCGCTCGCCATAAGCCCGGAACTCTTCATGGCTGCCACGCTCGCCACCTCTGGATCCCGTCGACTCGTCGAGGCCGCCTCGTAGCCCGGCTTTTATCGATAAAGCAAATCATTACCGTGTGGCTGGAGTGCCGAGCATGGGGAGCCATGCCTGCATCCGTAGGAGCAACGCCGAGAGGCCAGCTAGAGCTTGTCCTGGAGTTGTGCTTCTGTTCGATCAAGCAAGAAGAGAGCCAGAAGTTCCGCATCTGGCCATGCAACATGGTAGCCTCCTTTGAGCATGACTTCTTTAATTTTTCTTTTGTCACATGCCCAAAGATAGAGATCATTTTAAATTAAGAAGAAATATATTTTCAAACAATAATATCTGACGTCTGCTATAGTTTTGCTTCATTATAACCTACTTGATTAAAAGTTAAAAGCTTTATTTTTTGTAAAAATGTCTAACTTTTTCATTTTTTTCTTAGCGACTCTAAAAGCATGTCTTCGATTTTTAGTAATAAATAGATATCATTTTATGTATAATTTGAAAGTATTTTTAAAAGTAAAATCCAAATTCATTTAAAATCAATATATTTTAATATTTAACTAATTAAAAAATATAAATAAAACAATTACAATCTGAATCAACGAGGCCACTAACAACTTTTTATTTTCTGCTTCTAGTCCCGTCCCATGCAACGCCCAAAAGCGCGAGACGATCCATCTAGGGCTGCAAATGAGCTGAGATCGAGCGAGTCTGGCTTCCCAAGCTCGAGCTCGGTAGAAGCTCGAGCCGAGCTCGAGCGAGTCTATGTTGGGTTCCGAGCCTAGAGCTTGGCCTGAATGAGCTCTGTAATAGTTAAAATAATATGATATGCACTATTGTTTCACAATAAGAAATATTCGCGCTCGAGCTCAGCTCAAGAGACCTCGATAATAGTAAAAAAATAATTTAATATATACTGATTTTTAATAATAAAAAAAATCAAGCTTAGTTTAAGTAAGCTAGGTAAGAGTTAGTATGTTTATAGGCTATAAAAAAGTTTGAAATTCATGAGCTATCTAAGTTTAGCTCGTTGAAGGTCATAAGCTTAGAATCAAACTCAAAGTTCACTTTATTTAGAGCTCAAATCAAATTTAAAACGAACAAGCTCAAATGGCTCGTGAGCCACAAGGCCTATCTCCTTTCAATTGCTCGGAAAACCAAAGCTACCTACTATTGCCCGTCGCTTGCGGTGGGCGGCGCGTGTAAGCGCTCTATGTACGTGTACGGCCGAGCCCGCGGCCACGCGGCTCCGGTGCCTTCCAGGTCCGCCCCCTACGTGTCCCCCGTGCGAGGCGCCAAGAAGCCCCGCGGCCTCTTCTTATAAGCTCTTCCCCAACAGGTCTCCGGAAACACACTGCCTTCGTGCACCTTGCTCTCTCCCTCTTCACACATGCACTCGCTTAGGTTAGCCAGTGGTAGCAGCAGCAGCACGGGACTCGGCTTCGTTCTCGGCCGGTTCGGCGCAAAGAGAGGAGGAGGCGGCGGTGTTGCGGCGCCAAGCAGCTTGTTGGTCCCTGCCGCTGCAGCCCGTGGGTGGAGGAGCTTCTCCGCGACGTCGAACGCCGCCGCGCCGGCACCGGGCGACCAGGGCGTCGGCATGGAGCAGGGCAAGCAGCAGCCCCGCCGCGACGCGGCGGGCGAGAAGGGCAACAGCCGCGACGACATGCACAAGACCACCGGGTACGTAATCGCGAAACGCACGGAACTTTTTTTTTTTAGTTTCTCTCCCGCAAAACGCTTGCGGTGCGCCCAGATTTGACCGTGCCATTTCATCTGTTTTTGGCACGTATGTAGGGACGTGATGACCCACTCGTTTGGGGAGGGTTACTCGACGCGGTCGGACGAGGAAGGGTTCGGAGGGGTCTACGGATCAGGGAACGACGACCCGGTGTTTAGCCGTGGAACCGAGGCGCATCCCAGCCATCCTGGTACGCACGCACGCTCTCATGTCAAGAATCATGTAGTCCTAGTTAAAAATCCGTGCGTTGTAATGAAGTCATAAAAATAATAAGATAAAATTTACTGTCTAGCTAACTTCACACATCAAGAGAAAAATAGTCAAAATGCGCGAGGAGATAAAGAAAGTGGAGAGGGTGGACGGTTGTATCCTGAGAGGAGGAGGAGGAGAGAGACGAATGGTTTAGATCAAATCGGGTGTTTGTAGAGAGAGGAGAGGAGAACGTATCGATGATCACCAACTCTTTTTTATATGATAGTATAGATTGTAGTGATCTTTGGATCGGCGAACCATGAGAATTGAGAGTTGGAACTAATTGGCGTTGACTGTGCTGTGATTTTGTGTAGAGTACGACACGTCGCAGGGATCGGAGGTGAATGGGAAGGAGAAGGCGCGCCACCTCAAGGACGACAAGCATGTGACCTAGCTAGGCGGTGGTGATAATCAATTAGGCCTCATGACGTGGCCCTCTGCTTTCCCTGATGTAAAATTAGGAAGCTGTTTTAATTCAGGAGCTCAGCTATGAAGCTCTTCTTGTATTATTACTCTTGTTATGTAAGTACGAGCAGAAAATTTCCCCATTGAACGTCCCTCCCTGACTGTATCGGTAATGGCATTGCCATGTCTATGCTCGATTCGACTGTGTTTGATCCTTTTTTTATTATTGTTTCGACTATGCCGATCCATTTTGCATAGTAGACCGTATGGCGATCGTGTTATTTCATCTGGCAATTCAAAGTGGCCGCAAAGTTATGCTATGCAGGATCACAAGCGATATTGCAGAATTTTTTTTAAAATAATTAATTTTTTATTTCGGATTGTAGGCGATATCTGGTCATGGCGTTCAATCGTTGAGCGGCTAGTTCTCCAACGACTAGTTCTAGTAGTTTAACCGTGGGTGCGACTTGGACTTGTGTCGTCTAACGATTAGGTGACTTGATCAAATCGTCTAAATGTTGAGCGACTTGGGCACTTTATGCCCCCGCGTGTGCCCGAGTGTATTCGACCGAAGAAGGAGAGAAGGCGCGTTTGCCGAGAAAGAGGAGGATAAGAGGAGAGGAGAGGAGAGGGAGGAGAAGAGAGAAGGAGAGGTCCACGCATCGAAGACGATGAGTTCTTTGTATTTCTTTGTATCAGAAGATGTCCTTTATTTCCTGCCAGTGCCTTTTGGTAGGTTCTGTACTATGCCTTGCTAATAGGTTTACGGCAAATGTAATGTCCGGTCTAGTGCAGTTCGCTAAATACATAAGTGCTCCTGCTACACTCAAGTATGGGAATTCCGGTCCCAGAACTTCCTCCTCCTCTTCGCTAGGTCAGTATGGATCTTTTTCTTGTCGCAAAGATCTTCCGATCATTGGTACTTTCGATGGGTATGCCTTCTTAAAGCCGAACCTTTCTAACACCTTCTGGCGTAGGCTGACTGATGTACTAATATTCTTTCAGGGACATGCTCGAGCTGCATTGCTAAGCAATATTTGGTTTTATCCACATCTTTCATTTCAAATTCTGACTCTAGGTAAGAACTTGCTTATTTTATGTCTTCCACGGTCCCGATGATATTCAGATCATCTACACATACTGATATTATACAAAATCCATTCTAGGATCGTCGTATAAATACATAGGGACAATCTTCATTGTTCGTGTAGCCTTTCTTGCATAGAAAGTCGCTTAAGCGATTATACCACATCCTGCCTGATTGCTTGAGTCCGTACCAGCACTCCTCGGCCGCCGTTGCTGCTCCCGCATACACTAATGGCGGCCCCTCGCTACAAGCGCTCTGCATCGCCTTCTAGACCACCGTGGCAGTCGGCGTCCAGGATCTCATGGTGCAGGTCGACCACCAAGCCAGCAGCTGGAGCTCCAGCGACATCCCTGGCGTCGCCATGAACCACAACGCAGCCACCGGGTGGTCCCCCCACACCCCCTCGCCAGGACCGACGGCGGCAACAGGGCGATGAGCTGGAACTTCAGCGCCGTGTCGACGCAGCCAACTGATGAGAGCGGCGGCAGAGGCGGGGGCGTTGCGTTGCCGGACGCCGCTGGGGCCGCTATAGCGCATACGCCAGCTGGGAAGAGAGGGGCAGCGTGGCACCCGCTGTGGTGGGGGCTCGGTGGCGGCGCCATCGGGGCACGTGCAGGACCGCATCATCGCAAAGCGGCGGCGGAGGGAGAAGATCAACCAGAGGTTCATCAAGCTTTCCACCGTCATCTCCAAACTCAAGAATGTTCATATATATTTCACTTTCTTTCTTCTTTCTTTTTAATTGATTATCTTTTCTTTAATTTAATGATTTTCACTACTTCTCCTCCTCCTCTTCTTCTTTTTTAATTTTGCGATTTACATATATTATTTCGCTTTATTTCTTTCTTTGATTGATTGATTAGCTCTTCTTTAATTTTTTGATTTTCACTCCTCCTCCTTCTCATCGTCTTCTTCTTTAATTTTGTGCTTGTTGTTAACCATCTCATCAAAGAGAGCTAGCTTTTCTTTGGATTTGTTAATCTCTCTATTTTTACTATATACAAAGTTACCACCGGAGAAAATGAGGCTCGAGCCTTACTATGCCCCCTGGGCTTCGCCCCTGATCTGGTCCATTCATCCCGGATGGAGCGGCTGAGATTCATAAAATCAGGGCCGACTCGTCGCTGCGTTTATTTGCATTCGAGCACGTAGAACCTGGTAAAATTCATGACGTGTCCCTGACTCATGTCTTCGTTCCGGTTTTTTTTATAATGTAGAAATGCATGGTGTCAAATGCAAGATAAGCAAGCATCCTACTTGGGTTGGGATCTTCTACCTAGAGAAGCATAGTACCCTGATTTTTTTGAATCTTAGCCATTCACCTAGATAAATGGACCAGATCGAACACTAACAATACAAAATGGTGCTACAGTTATGGCGGTTTGCTCTCGCTGTTTGGCACTGTTCACTTACCTCTGCTAAGTTAGGGGATCGGGTCCGTCGACTAGATGCAAAGAACCTAGTAGAACCGCTGCACCGGCCACCGGCGGTCGGGGTTCGGCAGCCACGACGACCGCTTCTTATTCTTGTCCTTCTTCCCCTGCTTGCTCCCCTCCTCCCCGCCCTTGACCTCCCCCTCCTCCTCGTCGTTGGAGCTCTTGGAGTCGTCGTCCGCGAGCCGCACCCGCCGGCGGCCCCGCCCGACTTGTGCCTGGACCGCACGTAGTTGATCAGCCTCCACGCCAGCGGTTTCTGCTGCTGCTGCGGCTGCGGTGGGGACGCCCGCTGCTTGACCGGCTGCACCTGCTGTTGCTGCTCTGGCAGCGGCTGCGGCGGGTTCTTTAAAGCTGGGTCGGGGTCGTCGGGGAGGCGCGCGGACCGGGACAGCCGCTCGTACTCCGGCAGCGGTATTATCTCCTCCGACGCGCCGTCCCCGTTGCCGCTGCCGTTGCCGACGTAGTCCATGAGCAGCGGGCTGCAACGATTGCCAAGTAATGGTGCTGTGGTACGATATCGTGCCATTACTTCGTTGTCGAGTAGAGACCATTATGGATGGGGTTAAACAATGCAGTAAAACATTACAGCGTGTTTGGTATTGGAGCAGTCAATTTGGTCCGTTAAGATTTTATTCGAGATGTCTAAACCGATCCAATCGCGCAACAATACATGCATGCACTGTTCCTAAAATACCAAAATAATTCATGGGTGCCGGGCACATAAAGTTATGTAAACTAGTAGATCTACCCACACAAATATACGGCTGGATATTATGATACAGTTTATTTTTGATATATAACTCTACTTCCTACAGTTAAAATACAATTATATTTATTATATAATTCTAATATCTATGTATGATTAATCTACACCGTTACAATTGGTACATGGACTTCTCACATTCGTAAAACACATTCGCAAACCTAAGTCACATGCTACAAGGATTATATATGAGTATAAACCATTTGCAAAACACATTCTCAAATATAAGTCTCATATCACAAAGAATGGAAACATGGACTTCAAACACTTGCAAAACATATTTGCAATACATAGTCCCATGTTACAAGGATTCAACACATGAGCTTCAACTATTTGCAAAACACATTCGCAAATACAAGTCTCATACCAAGATGTGCTATATGAGGTGAGGTTGAACCATCAACACATGATAAGACTCAAACTACTAGAAATGACCCTTCTTAATAGTACGGTAACCTATACTAGCAACACGGAGGAGCAATTCTTAATGTGATTCAACGAAAATTTTTTCGCTCAACCTGCGCCCCCTCGCCTTCCTCTGACCGCACGCTGACCACCGTCGTAGATTTAGAGCTTCCCTACCTGACCCCAACCTTGACTGCCACCGTGACTCTAAGCCCTCCGATTGACGGGGATGCGTGGGGCTTGCGGTGGCACGGGGAGTCCTCAAGATGGTGGTGACGGCGGCGACGAGGCGGGGCGGCGATGGGCGAGACAGAGGCAGAGGCGGCCATTGGGCGGGGGGTGTTTGTGGGTTTTGAGAAATTTGGAGGCGAAGGACAAGAATCAGGGAGGAGATTGTGGGGGGAGTAGTGGGCGGCGGTTTCTGTACTTGAGGTTTCAGGGACAGGGAAGAAAATTGCTAGGGGAAGTCGCAACTGGCAGTGGGAGTAGTGATCATGCAACAAAGGTCACCGATGGTTTGCGTGGGCAATTGATTCGGAATTTCGGAGTGAGTAGAATGGGCGAGGGACTTGGGGGAAGCTAGATGTGTCGGGTACGGAAGAGATGGGATTGTGCACAGGCGTCGGTTTGCAAATTTGTTAGGTGGGGTGCGAGGGAAAGAATGAACGCATGACCACAAACTTATATTTTTAAGTAGTAGTGAGTAGAGATAGAGATAGTCGCAAACCCAATTCATAGCAACAGAGGATATATTATTTAGGTCCCATTCGTATTGGTTTCTACTTAGAAAAGTTAAAAGCTAATAAGAATGTTCGGCTTCTCAAAACGGCTTTTCCACTTCCCTTCCTACTGTTTCGCTTCGGAGATAAGGTAAATGGTCAAGCATCACACGCTCTACTCCTCTCACTCTCATATGTCATGTGTCTCTCTCTCACTTTTTTAAACAGCTCATCCTCTCCTTCTAAAAGTTATTTTTTTCCAATCACTATTATTTATTTTAATTAAAAAGTTATAAGGTATAGTCAAAAGTCATCCATTTGTATTGTACTTATATTTGGACGTGACAAGATACATGCGTACTTTGTTTCCTTAAAAAAGATACAGTTTCTGTCCAGGCTTGGCACGTTTCACCCGGTAACCCGCCCCAAGTCCAAATCCCGCCTGTCGGTTCCCCGTTGCAGCCTTGATCGCACGACACCACAGGTCAGCGGTCCCGACTCTCGCGAGCTGGCATTAAACTACTATCCCATCGTCCATGGAAATATATAAAAGCTCAACCATAAAGTAACCCTCCAATGGCATCCTCCTGATCCCTCGTCAGCACGAGCGAGTGATTCTGCTGCTGCGGTGTTGCCTCCTCCAACTCTTGTTTATTCTTGCGCCCCCAAGAGGACAGGAGGAGAGGACAGGGGCGGGGCCGAGGGAGAAAAGTCCAGTCCAACTCTTACCATTTATCTCCTAACGCCAGCCAGCTCTAGTCAGCTCTTGCCGCCATTGCGTGGGCGACTCGCTGCTTCCTGGCCTGAGGTGCTGGGCGTCTTCGTCTGTCTGGGGCTTCTCGCGTGTCCTGCAGGTCTGGAGGCCTTCTTGATTGATTTTCATTTCTTCTTCTTGTTTTTCTGGATCGCTAGCCGCTGTGGGAGCTTCTTGCCATTCATATTCTGATGATACAGAGCTATGTTCTTGGTAAATCTTGGACTTGTTTCTTTGTAGACTGTTATGGTGTTATCATCTACTTAAAGTCCATCATATTGTGTTAAATCTTGTTTTCTTTTTTCTTTTTTTTATTTGAAACCAAAGTTTTGGTTATTCTTTGTTTGTACTGTAAGCAGGAAAAGTTCATCCTTTGAGGGGAAATATGTGTAGGTTCACCGTAGGGCTTGTAAGAATTCCGAAATCTTGATGACTATTTGCACAAGTGTTATGAACCCATGTTCTTCTTTCTATCATGTTGTCTTGGCAGATCTGTGATTCCTCCCCATCTTAACAACAGGTCTAAAACCTTTATCTTCCATAGCCTTTTCTCTTAAACTAAAAGTACTAACAACTAACAAGTCAAAATTCAATAGTGGCTGCCGTTAATGTCGTCCTAATCATCAATTAGTAATAAACTTCGCCCCTTTCTATGTCCATGTTCGTTCCTTTCAGGAAACAGAAAATTGCAAACTATGTGTATAGAGGACATAGCAGATCTGTGTAGGTGCTGTACTTGTTCATTTGCCTTCCTTACACTATTTGAATGCCGGGTTCAGTGAATTACTTGTGTTTTGAATGTTCTAGTCTGATGTAATTGGTTAGGACGTTACCTTTATAGGCATGTTACAACGCCGGCATACAGGAAGAGGCACCTGTAGTTCTTTGCCGATAGAAACAATAGAAAATGTCAATGCATTTATTTGCACATGCAGAAACGGGTTCCAAATCCTTGTGGTGGTATATATATATAATTTATTCAGACTCAATATGTGGCTATGCGCATAGTATGGTAATCTTTGTATTTGTATATGCGCGTATGTATACTTTGAAGTATGAATATTGGCGCACAAAAGAGTTGACTGACGTTATTTATACTACATTACTATAAAGTCTAGAAATCTAATTATATTATGGTCACTTTTTGTCCAATACTTGATTTCCATTTTTGTAAGTGTTCATGGGTGAACTGTTGTAATAAGGAAAAAAATCAAGCATCTCACAACATGAGCTCGAACTCGCACCAATTGGTGGGGTTCCAAAATCCAATCCAACTTTTGCCAATGGAAGTTGCTGAGAGTATCCAGCAATTTTGATATTTTTCATCCAGTCTAGGTTTTGTTTCTTTTAAAATTCACTGTAACCTTATTTAGAAGTTGGGTCAAACAAGCATGCGTAGTTCTTGACTACTCAGCAGTGCGAAGGTATTTGTAGTGTATATGCATGTTATATTTAATTGTTTACTCAATCTAACATGGATATCATACTTCACATCCATGTAGTATTCAACATTTTACTGCACTTGAAGATTTGAAGTGAGTTTGGACAAGAGTTAAACATTGTCAGCAGTTTACATTCATCTATCCATTGTGCACAGTAGTTCAGAGATGTGGTTAATTGCTAATTATATGGCTACCAGATTAGGACCAGTATTTGTTTCATTGAAGATCAGACTAACTTCCACGATGGTCCTCTGCATTATGCATTAAAGTAATCCTTTGGGTGCTAACGTTGATCTGTCATTACACAGCGATACAAATTGTGTTTCTGCCCTTTTCGAATAACTTTGAAGCTGACCCTAGTTTATACTACTCATATCTGGAAGGATACTAATTATGTACTCTTATCTGGAAGGATGCTAAGCAAAGTATCATTAGATGTATGAATCAATAATATGTAAATGCCCTGTTATTCCTAATATGTACATATAAACAACTGAATTTCTTTTTATTAGACAGGAAACAACTAAATTCGATTTAAATGTCTTGTTTTGCACATTGTGAATTTGTGATAACTACTGTGGAATAATATTCTTGGCTGCCTTTTTATTGATGTTTTATGGTTTATGTTATGTCTTGGATAATGAATTTGGTGCATGGTTACCTAATTTTGTTCAAAATTTTAACTATGAATACTCTATTTCAGGGTTGAGCAGCATTGAGAGTGGAAGAAATCATGTTTAGGAGAAAGCATGCTTCTCATTTCAATTCAGATGATGCTGAGCAGCGAGAAGCGAAGGTAGTTTTAAAAAGTGTCATGTTATGATAAGTTTGTGGAACTATTTGTATACAAAGTACAAGGCTTATGGTCACCAATTATAATGTTGGTGCATTCATTAGCTTTTTTTTACCCAAAGGAACAGCAATGAAAGCTGCACTATTAATTCTCTTAAGGTGGATCTTACTACAATACAGCTTCTGTTTCTCTTCTCAGACTGACACCTTATATGCACTTTTAAACACATGAAAATTGGCACAATTGTAAACCTGAATACAGCAGAGGTAGTAGCCATCCTAAAAGGTTGTGGTGTAGTAAATCAGCAACAAAGGGACATAGTTGTCGATTTATCTTCTATATGTTATATATTTATTCCGTGAGCCAAATGGTTTATCCCAGTTCCTGTGTTATTCTCAGGTAGCTGCATTTCCACCTTCATCTGTTACCGAAGTATTGTTTTAGAATGATGAAGACTCACAGTAAACATGGACTCCTCGGTTACATAGTCATATGCACCTCCTAATAGTAATGTTATGCTCAAAGGAATTTAAAATGAATTAACCCAGCTGTGTAATCTACTTCACATACTTCCTTGCAAAGGATGGTCCAGCATCTTACCTTTCGATGAGAATGTTAATAAGAAATATGTTGTGGTTAGTGGCTGCAAAATGTCTCTTACTTTGCATAGCCTACTAGTTGAAATTTTGTTTTCCACAAAAGCGCATAATGTAGCACTTCAGGAGTATGAAGTGTATGATCACACAAGCTTTCATCTACCTGTGCTTTGACACACTTGTTTGTTGCAACTCAAACACCATAATAGGCAATAGCCTTGCGCACCAGAACCTGCATGCATGAGCGCTCTTATGGATCCCTTTTGATGATGTTTCCAGTTGACTTGAAGCCCCTAAGCAAATATCGATAAGTTCTTGTCTTAGAAAACTGCCCTTGGGCCTAGCTTTATCTGTATAAAGCATACAAACTTGACAAATAACAAATGGTTCTAGTTTGTTCAAACATATCAACTATTTTGTCGTCAATTTCTCATGCAACCATCTCCTGTGAGCAGATCAATGAACTGAGAGCTGCACTTGGGCCTATGTCTGCCCGTGGTGAGAAGTACTGCAGCGAAGCATGCTTGGGAAGATATCTAGAAGCCCGCAACTGGAATGTTGATAAGTCTACAAAAATGTTGGAAGAAAGTCTCAAGTGGAGGGCAGCTTACAGGCCAGAGGATATTCGCTGGGTAAACATGCTCTTCCTTTTTCTTCCCCTTGCATGTATTGCTCAAGATTTTTTTTTTGAAATCTTGTCAGGCGACTAAATTTCCTATCAATTGTTTTCTTCTTTATTTCAGCCCGATGTTTCTATTGAAGCAGAAACAGGTAAAATGTACAGGGCAAGTTTTGTAGATAGAGAGGGGAGAGCTATTGTCATTATGAAACCTGCGAAGCAGGCAAGAACTCAACTCTTTTAAAGTGTCATCCTTGCACTTTTTCCATTTTTTGAAAACCGTCAGTCTCTCTAGCTTCCTTAGCTGAGAATTCACTTGTATACTTTTTTTTTCAAATTTCAGAATACATCGTCCCATGAAGGGCAGTTGCGGTTTCTTGTATATACCTTGGAGAATGCAATCCTCAGCCTGCCTGAAGGCCAAGACAAAATGGTGTGGCTGATAGACTTCACGGGATGGACACTGGCCAATGCAACCCCCGTAAAGACCGCCAGACAAAGTGCGAATATCCTGCAAAATCATTACCCTGAGAGGCTGGCCATTGCATTTCTGTTTAATCCCCCCAAAGTATTTGAAGCTTTTTGGAAGGTGTAGGCTTTGAACCTTTCCCTTTCATAAATGTAGTACTGTATGTGCCTGATTTTATTAACAAAGATTCAAAAAATTGAGTTATAGTGTCGATACAGAAAAAGTTTCGTATTGCTTGTTTTCTGACTTGAATGTCTCAAATGCTTTCAGGTTGTCAAACTTTTCCTTGACCCGAAATCAATACAGAAGGTGAACTTTGTGTACCCGAACAACGAGGAGAGCATGAAGACCATGTACAAGTTCATTGATCCAGAAGTCCTTCCGATAGAGTTTGGAGGGAAGAACAACGTGGTGTACAACCATGAGGATTACTCCAAGTTGATGATGAAAGATGACATCAAAACAGCAAGCTTTTGGGCAGTAGATGCAAAAACTGACGATGCTAACCATGTCATGAACGGGCAATCGGTTCCTGATGTTACACCGCAGTTGTCGGTGGTTGCTGCTAAAGCAAGTTGAGGAGCATCAACCAGCCATGATACGGGTTCTTGGTATAGCTCTGAAAAGACGATGTTGATAGATAAGTTGTGGACTAATGGTATGTTCAGGGAAATAAATGAAACTGCAGAATATCTCACTTGTGATGTTACAGTACCAGATATTACTTGTACATCCTGAAATAAGTGATTTCGTAACAATTATCACGGGGACAAGGAAATGTCACAAACTAAATAATTTTCCCTGGTATTAGTTGTCTTCTCTCTGAATTTTATTGTTTTTGTTTTTGCTATTTGAATGGTATTCTAGGTATTTTTAATCTCTTTCAATTTTTTGTCCTAATAACTCCATGTCTCCATTTATGAAACTGGGATGGGTAGACTTCAGATAAAAAAACGTATATTTATTTCAACTTGACGTTGTAGACCTCGGTTTTCTTTTCTAATGAACAACATTTGTTGTCACTCAAAACAGGTCTCATACCTTGTCAAGTTGTCGACACTGTATGCTGTTTATTGTCCAAAAACGTAGCAGAGACCCACTCCAACTCGATGTCAAGTGATCAAATACTCACCCCTATTGTTTTTGCACTGCTGCGCCTAAGAATAAAATTTGAAGTTTGATGCTTTCTTCCATGAAGTTATCTCAGCACATATGTAAAAGATTTTTTTTTTTGTTTGTTTTGTTGCCACTCTAGATACGATAGTTCTTGCTGGCGCCATGTTAAAACGCGTCTTTCCAAATTGGATTTCAATTGTTTTTGCCGTTACCGTAAATCCCGGCTAGTTGACAGTTACTATTGTACGTTTTGACCAGCACGCGGATGTAAGAGGAATGTTCCATTCTTTTTTTGTTTTTGAGTAGTTTTTTTAGTTTCTCTCATCAATCACTATTTATTAGGCTAATAAACCACACTCAAAATCTATAAATAGTAGCCCAAAACGATATATGTATATATGTAACACCCCCATATCTAGAGGTATAGTGTTTCTCTCGCAACTGCCTAGGACTATTCAGCTGCGAGATACTGTATCGAGTGTACATCATTGCCATCACAAGCTCAAATACAAAAGTCAACTTTAGTACAAGATAATGGCTTATCAGCCAAGTCTTACAGCGGGGCGTGCGGTCCTTAGATATATTACGATACAAAAAAAACACTACAAGCGTGCCTGAGCGAAGAACAACCCTAATTCCAAACATCATCTATTTCGTAGTATTCTTCCACGTCATCCTCGTAGACTTCTTCATTTTCTTGCCACACACTTTCTTTAATATTTTTAGCAAGTATGAGTACAAATCACCGTACTCAACAAGTCACATAGGAAACGCTATTTAATTACATGCAGAGATTTCCAAAAGATGATAGTATAGTTGTTTTATTATTTTATGTGGATGCAATTTTTGGTTGTAAACATTTCAAACATCAAATCACAACTTTCTTAAGGAAATTGGGGTTTTAACAACTTGATTACCAACCTTAGCAAATTCCAAACCTACTTATGCTTTGTTGTTGGATTCACCCATTAAATATAGTTTTATTTAGCAGAAGCACGGCGTATTCGAATACCATTAATCATGATTCTGTAGAGCTGTCCAGCTTTATCCACAAGATTTTTAACCCTCATGACTGAGTTAATAAAACAAGACTTTTCACTGCTCAATCCTTTATATAGCCCCTACCCAGTAGATGCTGCCTCCCAACAAACTCGGGTGGCCTGCGGCCTCACCCGATTCGAAGGGGACCTTACTGTTGTTAAGTATGGTTCTACGCGGTAGGTGCTGCCTCCCAACAAATTCGAAGAGGACCTTACCATTTCCATACAACAGACTCCCTCATCTCCCTCCACTCTTTGTAGATATTCAATTGAACTTGAGCAGCTACTAAACTAGGTTTGATGAGTCAACGCTTGTGATTGAGCGATCACTATGTTCTTTACTTGGCACAAGGTTCTAGTCCTTGTATTTTCACCGAGGCAATTTTCATCCACAAACCCTTGTTTCAGTGCTCATCCGTACTGCCATCTTTTCGGTCCAACCTTCACCCTAGGACAAGGTCAAGGGATTTGACCATCCCGTGGCTTCCCATGATATCTCCTTGTCCAAGACCACTTTTTAAAACTCTACTGGCACAATGCCAACCCTCTTAGTAGTGTAAAACAGTTGGGTTTTTGATCTATCATGATTATTTAAATAGTATATCTAATATTACTAAGTCTTGTTAAGGTGAATATGGCTATTAAATTAAACATGGCTTTTTCGGGTGGTAGGACATAACTAATATCATGTCATTCTAAGTATTTATTGCATATAAAATAACAGTGCGCAAATAATATAATAAAAATACTAATAAATAAGTAATTTAAAAGAATGTAGGTTCAATATGATCAAAGACAAGTGACTTATCTTGCGGATCAATATATTCTACAATTTTGTATTCTTTCGATTCTTGTGTTTGAACTTGAGCTTCTCCTTTCTAGACTGGCTGGTCTACGATGTCATGTGCTAGCACAAGCTTGAGAAACGATTAAATAAAAATCCATTAAGAGCTGAAGTCCCTGAACAAATTATCAGCCCACAGAACAAATTGGAACAAGCTTACATATTCCTTTTTGAGTGCAGGTGGATTGAAAAGAAAACACACGCAGTTTTTGGACGGAGACAGATAATAATCGAACGGCTCAAAATCTCGTTTATAGAGGAGTAATACACTGCCTAACCTGAGTATCTGTACTTTGTTTTAGAATTCACGAATACTAGAAGGTTTGGCTAATTCTAAAAGTTTGTACCACGAAAATGATGATCATAATGAAGTACCTAGCCCAAATCTTGTACATTGCTGCGAATATTTTTGATAAACATTGTTGGTTGATTACTGTTTGCACTCAATATTTCATAATTACCAACTCCAAATTCTCCATATTTATGCCAAATATATGATTTATTTGCATTAACTACCTCAATAAAAGACGTTTTTCTTTTTGGAATTGTTTTGCAGAAAAGTGATGAAAACTACCCAAAATCACATGAGAGAAGCATGAGGATCACTTATTTGGAACACGTAGAGCAATTTTCATGTGGGAGGGATAATATGGTCAATTCGATTCTAACAGTGGCATATCATCAAGGTGCCGCTCAGTTGGGCTGAAATAAGTTGGTTTATGGCTTAAATTGTATTGTAGCTGGTTGAAATTATAATATAGCTGATGGTGGCTTATTTTGCGTAGCTAAATTTAAAAAAATAAAAATAGAAAAAACAGGTTAGCCCATCACGGATAATACAAACGAATACGAAAAAAATAACCAGCAAAAAGCTCAAAAAAGCCAAAAAGTTAGAAAATGATAAAATTTAGAAATAGTAGAAAATAAGCCAGAAGCCAGCAGCTCAAGCCGAAATGAGCAGGCCCAAATATCTCAACTAGCAAGAGGTAAATTATTAATAATACTAGAAAGAAGGGAATATATCCTAGATTGCCAGGAAAAAGAGGGTATATAATCATTAATCAATTCCCTCCTTCACACCGGGATACCAGGAGGGACAACAAACAGATAATCTACTAAACTTCTCCTTCCCTTCATTTCTACGGAAAAGGATAACAAAACCAAATCAACATTAAGAGGCGCATGAGAAATCATAATCTTTTATTAGGAAAAGCAATTATTTACCACTGCAAAGATTAGCTTCTAGTATCTGCCACCAAATTCATGAAAATAGTCGGAATTTACCACTATTTACGTATTATAGCCATTTTCTTATTTTTGTTAAAAAAACTCGACTTGTGAAAAGTCGCAAATGCCCCCATTTCTTCCCATTGTCTTCTTCCACATCAAAAGGCGAGGACGACATGAGACCAGTGACGGTACGATCGGCAATGCTCTCGGCTTATTTGTCGTCATGGGCTGGTTGAAATGGTACTGTTCCGTGTCATTTTGTGCTCTCTAGACGTGCAAAAAACTTTGGTTACATCCAGTTAGCTTGGGCTTTTGACCCCATGGCATTAAAGATGGTTGGGCCTAATGTTTTTACTAGACTCCATTCCAAATTACAAACCTGTTTGGTCTGTGTCTTTCACCGTAGCCAGCAACCTTGGTCCATCACAGCATCACTTGCAACGTGTGGTTACCACAATCTGCACTACTTAATAAAGCGAATTGGTAGCGGTGATGGTTGATTTTCCCCTCTCAACTTCCTCTCGCACTTCTCTAAAAAAAATTCTAATAAAAACAAGAAACAATCTAAAAAATAAATTATATTACCCTATAAATTCTTTAACAAAAAACATAGCTCTACCGGATACATATCAAAACCGAGTGCATGAAGACACAACGTAGCAGAGCGCAGACGTGAAGTTGACGATGTAGACCGGATAGACCGATTCCGATAATTTCAACTCAACATGTTAAAATAATATAATTTTGCATTCGTAACAAAATACGGAAATTCGACTTAGTTATGTGTGGTTCACCACAGCTAAGTAGCTAACCACGTTGTTAAGGCAGAGGCAGCGTAGTATTCTCCGCCTCCGCCCCCAATCATTCAACCACCCTCACCCACCGAACAACCCATCAGGCCACCACCACGTCCTTCACCTCCTAGGCCGCATGACCCACGGCCGGCGCGCCGCCTCGTTCCTCCTCCGCGCGCCGGTCCGGGCAGCCCTCGTCCACCGAGAGCCACACGGCACCGCGCCGCCGCCGCTCTCCACGCGAGGTCAAGTGGGGTCCGTGCACAAACACCGGCACCATGGGCACGAGGGCGCCCGGGGAAGCCGGAGAGGATATTCGCCGATAAGGAATACCCCGCGACGCGAAGAGGGGGCTAAGCTCGTCGATGCGGCCGCTCGGTCGGCGGCATCGAGCGGCAGCCGCACGAGATGACGAGATCAACTTCCTCGGCAAGCCTGACCGCCCACGCCGCGTGGCCAGCTGGTTTACAGGAGGGCTCCAAACTTGGTCCCACATGTCAGCGAGCGGACCCGCCACATTGGATTCGCCGCTCATCTTCGTGCCAAGAGCTTATTTAAACACTCGCCTTGGCGCTACAGGGAACAACAACAATCACTTGCCTCCTCCTCGCCTCTCTCTCTCGCTGCTCGCCAAGAACCAAGGCAAGAGCCCGCGCGCGATCCACTTCTTGAGGCATGGCGTCGTCGTCGTCGGCGACCGGCGGTGGCGAGTTTAGTGCGCCGCCCGTGGCGATGGAGGTCGCGCCCTTCGAGCACGGGCAGTACGTGCGGCTCCTCAACCGCGGCCGCGGGGGGTACCTCTTTGCCGACGAGACGGGGCGGGGCGTCTCCACCGACCGCCGCCGGAGCATGGTCAACACCGCGTGGGCCGTGCAGATCCTGGAGACCGACCGGGCCGTGCACGTCCTGCTCCGCGGCGCTTACGGCCGCTACCTCGCCGTCACGCGCGTGCCCCCGCGACCCGGCCACATCGGTTTCAACGCCGCCCAGTGCATCTTCGACGAGCCGGACGACAACCACGTCATGTGGTGGACCACCCCGGGGAAGCGCGGCAGCCTCGTGCTCCTCCACGGCACGTCGGCCAACCTCAGGGCCCTCCGGGCCAACGGACGCTACCGCCGGTGGAACAGGTGCGTCACCGTCGAGGCCATCAGCAGCACCCGCGTCACATCGATGATGGAGTGGGAGGTTCAGGTCATCCCCCTTAGGGTAGAGAGGCCACCGTACCAGCTGCGACCACCAGGCGCTGAAATGGTAAGCTCATCACCGGCACCCTTCTTTCTTGCACCCTTCTTTCTCGCACACTTCTTGGTGGTTCTGCAAATTGAGCCTTCTACTCTTCTTGGGAGTGCTTAAGCCTTAGGCTATTGATTGATCAGTTCGGACATTCTTGCAAAACTGCTAGTTCTTAGTACTGTCTGCTCCAAGGTTCAGGATTTTCTTGCAAATAGAGCACTGCCCGTTGTGGTTAATTCTTGATTGATTAACCGAGTAGTTTTTGCTGATTCTTTCAACATAGGTCTGCACAGTAAGCTTGAATTTGTGTTGCATGTTGGGTTCTTTGGAACATCTGATCCCTGCTTAATTCTGATAATCGGAACCTTTGATGGCAATATTGTAGTTGGTACTGTTCAATATTGGATTCTTCCTTGGTTGCCTTATTAATGCCGCATACCAGGAGCAGAAGTAGTTTCCTTCTTGCTTCAGGTGTGAATTTTGTCAATTGGGTTCTTAGTGGACCAATCATATGTGCCGTCTATGCCTTGCTTAATCGGGTTGCCTTTTATTCCTTTGTGTCACCTACATCCTTCTGCAATTTGCATGAGCAGCCATACGTTCCAGGCTCTGGGGAGGTGCGGGACATCAATTATGATTTGGCTGATGATAATGGAAACATCAATGGCCTGGGCGGGACAATTGCCCCGTTCTATGGGAGGAGTCTGACTGAGCTGGGCAATGAATTGGCACATCTACTGGGCAACGGCATCGACTTCCAGAACATCACCCTCTTTATTCGAGCAGGCAACCTTGGACAGCCCATCCCTCTGCTCACCGACCTGCCCTATAGAGATGATTCCATTGACATCGTGGTGTTCATCGTTGGTACACCAGGTGAGAATTGTACTTTCATTCAGTCCTCTGCACTTTTGTTCTGCTGTCGGAAAGATGGAACTATACCGTTTTGTAGATATAAATCATCACACTGGTCACATTGATGAAATGGTAGATAGTATCTGCTATTTTAAATGTTTAATTGGGAAATACATGAGAAGTATGACGCGATTGCAGAAAGTTGTTACAATTTGATTGCTGTATTTACAATCTTCTACATAAGGGTAAACTAACATAAGTACTGTCTGGAACTAATTGACTGGTTAAATACATGAACACTCAGCTTTGTTTTTTAAGATAATTAGTTGGTTATCATTCTGTGGTCCTCAACCCAGAAAATTGATCCACCAGATAGAAATTAGTGATGGTCAACAAATGTTAAGTATTTCAGTATTCCCATGTTCAACCATGCCATTTAATGTGTGTTTGGGTGAAAGCATATGCTGGCAGCAAATATTCAGTTTAGCTGTTGGAGTTGTAGTAGTTTAAAGTATATTGACAGTAAAAGGTATCCGGCAAGGTGGTGAATTGCATATTGATCACAGATGTAAAATGCTGAATACAAAAACAATAGACTGGCTCAAAGCTTATGTTTATAGTGATGCCAAATTTTGTTGTTGAGGTTACCCAGTTTCATGCTGTACTCCTTAACCCAGAGAAAAATAACCTGGTGGTAAAAGCAATTCCATTATCAACATATAATCTCCTGTTTCATTTATACTATACACTAGTGTTCTAGTAAGAAAATGAGATCAAGGAGATACTGATGTAGATTCCTATTTACATCATCATTTCATATGTTTCCTCAGTTGCAAATGAGTTTAACTCGTACAAGAATGTCTCAGTGCTCATCCCTTCCTGTGCTCTACTTCTTGAGCATATAACACATATTATTTAACTGTTTGAGCAGGTGTAAATATTCTGGGCAGTTGTTTAGCTTCCTGTTTCTGACCTCTCACCTCTGTGACTCCAGGGCACAACGAGCTGAGATTTCCAGATCTTGATGCTGAATAGAAGAAAAGGATATGATCAGCCAACAATTCTTCCCCTGGACATTACTGTCAACACCTCCACCGTTTTACAGCAAAGTGATGGCTTGAGAGGATTAGCATTTTCATTTGTTTGTCTGAGCAGTCCAAGACAATGCAGTGCTATACTGTTTCTTCTAGGAATAGACAGTTGCTTCCCAGGCAGTCCCCATTGATGCACTCTGATTTGACATTTTCCTTTTGAAACATTAGGAGACGATGCTCTTTGTTTTGGTATCCCTGAAACTTTACAGAAGCATGCTGCTTCCTTATAGGAATATGCTGAAAGTGCCTAGAATTGATTTCCATGGTTCGCTACATCTGTTAATTGTTTCTCTGACAAAGTATATATGTTAATTGCTGTTGGTTGAATACTCCAATAGTGTTTATCTTACGTCAAGTTTGAATATGTGATGCCTTTTTAGAGTTGCGCTGTCTTTTTGTCAGTGAAAACTTTGCAGGCTGTGCTAGCTAAGATTCTGAATGCTTATATAATGATCCAATCCCACCCGTGCTTCTGCACGTGCGGAAGAATATTATAAGGGAATTGTTGAAACTTAGAATTTCTGTATCCGAATTCGCTGCCAAAATTGCTAAGATTACTAGGAGGGATTGCATCTTCCATCTCTCCGATTTGGGAGAGCATCTGGAAACAAGATGAAAGTACGACGTTATTTTTTTTTAAGTTACTAGCTCGGAAACTTATTTGTCGGCTGTTTTGAGGTACATTTTTTTTGCACAAATCATCAGCGGGCACACTGATATCCGTTTGGGCTTTTTGCTTTTTCCATGCTAAATCGCGGCATATGCAACCAATTCATAATCAAGTCTACCGATTAGCAAATTGTTCAATTTGTGTTTTTTCTAGATGTTCTGCATTGGTGTTTTGTCACAACAGATAAGGGGGGAACATTTAAGACAGGCAAGTTTCAGCTGACATAGTTAAATTCAAAGTGTTTGTTTGGGATTTAGGACTTTACCGCAATTTTCTAGGAAAGAAAATAATTCCTCTATACATTTGTTTCTCCAATCCCTTGTGGCAAGATAGAGGGAGCGTGTAAATTGCAAACAGATGCATTAGCCATGGCATTAGCAATGTTAACGCAGAAAACTTTCCTCATTACACAAATCAAATTGCAAAATTTCTTTTATTTTTACTCTGAATTTCAATTGTAATTCGTGTACAAATCCAATTGCTCGTTTTTCTAATTTTAATTCCTAATTACAATTATTTAGGAATTTTATTTTGGAATTTGTATGGAAATCAAATTACTAATTTTATTTTAGTTTTATTCCTAATTTTAATTATTTTATGTTGGAATTCGTACACAAATCTAATAGCTAATTTTTATTCTGAACTATCTTTATTTAGAAATTTTACTTAGGAATTTGTCTGGAAATCAAAGCAAAAAGTGACTAAAAACAAAAAAAACACGTTGGGCCCGCACCTGCTGCACGGTGCCAATTCTCTGCTGCCTGGCCTCTGTGCGGCAGGCCATTTTTTGCGCTAATCACTTCTTAACACTAATTAACAGCGGGACTAATCAACTGTTGCACGTTGGTCGAGCGGTGGGCCGCCTGCCGCATGATAGCTGGGCAGCAAGAGGCACGTGTCAGCTATAGGGCGCCGCCGACCAGTGACCGGACGACAAAAAAGATATTTTTACTATTTTCACGTATATACTGTCATTTTTGCAAATACAAGATCAAACAGTGCCAATTATGTTATTTTCTCGTTTCGTTGACCCGGACATTCCTGGTCTCCTCAACGCCTGCAATAAACTACAGCTTCTTTTCCTTGAGCCATTGTAACTTTGGTGCTGCCAACTCCATTGGAGATAGACACACCGCACTCGCAGCTCCTGGCACCAGAGATCCGCTTCTGCTGCGACCAGAGGCAGAGTTGATACGGGCAGTGTTTTATCCCCCCGCCCCCGAGTATGACATAAGCTTCTTGCGGACGTTCTTGGCAGCGTCGTTCGCATTGTCTAACGTCCTGTTTGTATCTTTTAGTTTTTAGAAGCCAGTCTTTAAATAAAATGGTTTCTAAATTTAGTTTCTATAAGTCGTTTGCAGAAGTCATCATAGGAGTCACTTTAAACAGAGTGGTTTCTCAATGCTAGTGTTTCTTCCTCTTCCAGTCTCTCTCGCAAACATGCACAAGCCACATCCAAAAGACAATGCAGTGCTCATTTAATTTTGTTTTTTTCTGATTTTTTTGCTTTTTTTGTATTATCTGTGATGAGATAACCTGTATTTTATTTTTAAAATATTAAAATTTTAATTACATCAAAAAAACTGATAATAACTACAGTGTAAACAAAAGTCTCAAACTATACTAAACAGTACTAAAAAAGCTTTAAGCTAAAAGCTTAAATGACTTTTCGAACAAGTCACAACACCCGAAACCTCTCAACCGTAGATCTGGATTTCCGTGATGGAATGGTACGTCACTGCCGAATTTATTACTACTTTAATACTTTTACATCTTTTTCCTTCTTGACACCAAGGTTGAAATAAGCAGGGCACTCACACATGGATCCTCCTCATCCGTAAAAATAGTTATAGGATGACATGTCTGAGTCGCGATTCCGAGTGTAAATGAATCGCTTCAAAGCAGTTCTTAGTAAACGTCACATAACGAGGAATGACACACAAACTTAATAATTTAGCCTGAATCGTTCGTCTTCTTTTAATTTTGTTATCTTAATTTTTTTCACTATTTTCGCTATTTAAATTTGTTAGTTCAATCTCAGCAATTTAGCGTCTCTCAATCTCAGCAAGTTAAAATAAAACTGTCCTTATTTTATCTTGAGATTGTGGAACTTCAATTTTGTCATTGTTGTGTTTTGTATATTGTCCAAAAACATTTGCCGAGTTCTGCATGCAAGGTGAGCCCAAACTCTCATCCTTAATTTGCTCCCTCTTGTTAAGCGTACCGGGTCAAATCTCCTATTCCTCCTCCGATCCCTTCGCCTTCCCTTCCTTCCCATCGCCGAAGCCACGCCACACAAGCCAACGACGCTAGCCTCCTCCTCCTCCTCTCCGCACCGACGCGCCGCCGACGATGTCAACCGACACGCCGCCGCAGCCCATGCAGAGCGCCAGGGCCGCCGTGGACTCCCTCGCCGCTATACTCGGCAGCGCGCTCCCGGACTCCCTCGCAGAGGCCGACGACCCCGCGGCCGTGCTCCTCCACGATGCCGGCGTCGCCCGCGCGGTTTCCGGCCGCCTCCGTGCCGTGGAGTCGGGCGTCGGGGACGACGGCCTTGCGGCCGGCTCACGATGCCTTCCGATCGGCTTCCGGGGCTCCGGCTCGCGATCTTGCAGTTTGTCCCGACCCTCGCGGGCGTGTACAAGTCGCGCGCCGTGTCGCGGAAGCCGCTCGCTGGATTCGAGGCCGTGCTCTCTCAGTTGTCTGCGACGCCGCAAAGACAATGGGGCCGGGAGGCCGAGACCGTCGCGCTCCCGAACCTGGCCAACCCTAGCGTGTACCACGAGGCCAAGGTGCCGGCCAAGGCCAAGCTCGCCGAGCTCGACGTAGCCGTGCTCTCCCCCGCGCTGGAGCCGCACGGCACCATGCGCGCCACGCGCCGCGCCCGCATCGTCGGTGCCGTGCTGGAGCTCTACCACAGCAAGCTCGCGCTCATGCCGCTCTCCTCCAAGATGGACTTCTGCGAGTTCTGCATCGCGTGGGCGGGGAAGCACAGCAAGCTGGACGACAAGCCTCGCGTCACGTCCGCGTCCGCCTCCGTGGGGGGCGAGGAGAAGTGGCGGAGGGTGCCGCTGCCGCGGGAGCTGTTCCAGCCGGCGCTGCGGATCGTGGGGCACTGCCTTCTGGGGCCCACGGGCACCGACGAGCTGAAGGCGCAGGCCGCCCGGGCGGCAGAGTGCCTGTACTGGAGGGCCACAGAGACCATGGACGCCCGCACAATGCTGGCCAGCAGGAGCCTCGTCAGGCTGTCGCAAATGGCGGAGGAGCCGATCCCGGAGCCATCCTTCTCCAGCACCGTCGAGAACATGGCGGAGCTGGAGGCCATGAGGGCCAACATCCTTAGCATGAAGAACTAAAGCGATCATGGGCGGAAGGAGTTTGATTAGTATCAATCAGGGATTTCAGACATTGCGATGTCTGACTTTTTTTGTTTATGGTTCATGCCTTATGGCCTCTCTTATATAAACTAAACTAATTACTTAAATAAACTAAACTGGTTATGTGTAGCATTTTTTATGATCAGATACCAGAAAGCTTCTCGATCTCTTCCTATAAAGCTTCTCGATCTCTTTCTATGAAGAATTGAGAGGTTGACCGAGTAAATAGTAACTACACATCGCGCGTGTATGTTTATTGGAAGGATATTGATAAACATCATCCAAATATTTTCTTTCTAATTATCATCCAGATTTGTGACCGTTGGATTAGAGATCCAACGGCCACAAATTCTCCCCGCCCCTCCAAAACAAATAATCTCTCCCCTCCAATAAAAAAGGGTCGTTGGATGTCTAATCTAACAGTCCAAAATTTAGATGATTATTAGAAATAAAACATCTAGTGATACGTATACACACCCTGGAAGGGTATTGGTTGGAAATGGCTGGTGGTTTCTCGAATGGGCATGTATTGCATGCCGTCGTGCATCATCGTGTCACGTTAGTAAGGTGGGCAGATTCTTGAAAGTCCAAAAGAGCACGGAGAATGCCCGCATGGCATGGTAGTAGAACACTGCTAATAAGGGTTGTTTATTTTGGTTTTTTCTAAAGACTTTTAACTTTCAACAGTTGATTTTTAGCTAAAATTGTACTGCAGCGTTTATTAGCCTTTTCTGAGTCATTTAATTAAAAAATAAAAAAATAAGGGAAAAATGAAGAATATTGTTATATCTCCACAGATAATGCAAATGAAAAAGGGGGAAACAAAAACCAAAATTAAGAAACTAATACGTTTATTTCAGCTTCAAGTCAGAAACTAAAAGCCAAAGCCAAAATGAATAGAGCCTTAAGATTGAATAGTGGCGGGGCTTGCACACGTCGTGGAGATATGTACTGCCTAGCTAGCTGTGCTCAATAGGCTTCACATTAACGTCGTGGGCAAGCCATGCGACTTTGAGGTGGTTCCATTTCAAGAAGGTGAAGAATTGCATCCATGACAGCTGGAATCCTAAAACTTTTCTAAGAAAACACAAAGGGAGAAAAGCCACTTCTTCTGTCCCTCTTCCTCGCCTCCTAGGAAGATTGGCCATTTTCAGCGTGAAGAAATTTTTTTTAGGACCAGCTTGAAGTAAATTGGGAGCGATGGATAGCTTGAAGTAAATTGGGAGCGATGGATAGCCTGTTCTTTTGAGATATTTTTTTAATACATTTTAGCTTTGGCTTCAAACGGGGCGACTACTTCAAATAGCTTCTCAAAGTCGTTTCTCCAAATAGCTCTGCGAGCTCAAAATCGTGTACGCCATCTATGTCGATATCTTCTTTCCATTCCTTTCCACCGAAAAAGAAAACCACAAACAAGAATTCTGATATTGCACTAAAATTACTCCATATTGGAGAATGAATGGTAAGTAGGGAAGGGGGATGATTTGTTTTCTTCCACATTACTACTCAGTAAAGTGCAGAGAAATTAGATTTATGAAACTTCGCATTTCCTAAGAACAAAATCAAAATCAGTTCCACCATCCAGTTTCACCGAATACATCACTCAATGCAATAACCAAATCAATATTCCTCCTCCGATCCCTTCGCCTTCCCTTCCTTCCCATCGCCGAAGCCACGTCACAAAAGCCAACGACGCTAGCCTCCTCCTCCTCCTCCTCTACGCACCGACGCGCCGCCGACGATGTCGACCGACGCGCCGCCACAACCCATCTTAATTTTTTTTCACTATTTTCGCTATTTAAATTTGTTAGTTCAATCTCAGCAATTTAGCGTCTCTCAATCTCAACAAGTTAAAATAAAAATGTCCTTATTTTATCTTGCGATTGTGGAACTTCAATTTTGTCATTGTTGTGTTTTGTATATTGTCCAAAAACATTTGCCGAGTTCTGCATGCAAGGTGAGCCCAAACTCTCGTCCTTAATTTGCTCCCTCTTGTTAAGCGTACCGGGTCAAATCTCCTATTCCTCCTCCCATCCCTTCGCCTTCCCTTCCTTCCCATCGCCGAAGCCACGCCACACAAGCCAACGACGCTAGCCTCCTCCTCCTCCTCCTCTCCGCACCGACGCGCCGCCGACGATGTCGACCGACGCGTCGCCGCAGCCCATGCAGAGCGCCAGGGCCGTCGTTGACTCCCTCGCCGCTATACTCGGCAGCGCGCTCCCGGACTCCCTCGCAGAGGCCGATGACCACGCGGCCGTGCTCCTCCACGACGCCGGCGTCGCCCGCGCGGTTTCCGGCCGCCTCCGTGCCGTGGAGTCGGGTGTCGGGGACGACGGCCTTTGCCGCTGGCTCTACGATGCCTTCCAGTCTGGCTTCCCGGGGCTCCAGGTCGCGGTGCTGCAGTTCATCCCAACCCTCGTGGGCGTGTACATGTCGCGCGCCGTGTCGCGGAAGCCGCTCGCTGGATTCGAGGCCGTGCTCCGCACAGACGCTGCACGCCGCGAAGACAGCTGGCGGGCGTCGGGAGGCCGAGACCGTCGCGCCCCGAACTCAGCCAACCCGGCGTGTACCACGAGGCCAAGGTGCCAGCCAAGGCCAAGCCCGCCGAGCTCGACGTCGCCGTGCTCTCCCCCGCGCTGGAGCCGCACGGCACCATGCGCGCCACGCGCCGTGCCCGCATCGTCGGTGCCGTGCTGGAGCTCTACCACAGCAAGCTCGCGCTCATGCCGCTCTCCTCCAAGATGGACTTCTGCGAGTTCTGTGTCGCGTGGGCTGGGAAGCACAGCAAGCTGGACGACAAGCCTCACGTCGCGTCCGCCTCTGTGGGGGGCGAGGAGAAGTGGCGGAGGTGCACGCCGCGGAGCTGTTCCGGCCCGGCCGCGGATCGTGGGCACCGCCTGGGGCCCACGGGCTCCGACGAGCTGAAGTCGCAGGCCGCCCGGGCGGCAGAGTGCCTGTGCTGGAGGGCCACGGAGACCATGGACACCCGCACAATGCTGGCCAGCAGGAGCCTCGTCAGGCTATCGCAAATGGCGGAGGAGCCGATCCCGAAGCCATCCTTCTCCAGCACCGTCGAGAACATGGCAGAGCTGGAGGCCATGAGGGCCAACATCCTTAGCATGAAGAACTAAACTGATCATGGGCGGGAAGGAGTTTGATTAGTATCAATCAGGGATTTCAGACATTGCGATGTCTGACTTTTTTTGTTTATGGTTCATGCCTTATGGCCTCTCTTAAATAAACTAAACTAATTACTTAAATAAACTAAGCTGGTTATGTGTAGCATTTTTTATGATCAGATACCAGAAAGCTTCTCGATCTCTTCCTATAAAGCTTCTCGATCTCTTTCTATGAAGAATTGAGAGGTTGATCGAGTAAATAGTAACTACACATCGCGCGTGTGTGTTTATTGGAAGGATATTGATAAACATCATCCGAATATTTTCTTTCTAACTGTCATCCAGATTTGTGACCGTTGGATTATAGATCCAACGGCCACAAATTCTCCCCGCCCCTCCAAAACAAATAATCTCTCCCCTCCAATAAAAAAGGGTACATCTAGTGATACATATACACACCTTGGAAGGGTATTGGTTGGAAATGGCTGGTGGTTTCTCGAATGGGCATGTATTGCATGCCGTCGTGCATCATCGTGTCACGTTAGTAAGGTTAGCAGATTCTTGAAAGTCCAAAAGAGCACGGAGAATGCCCACATGGCATGGTAGTAGAACACTGCTAATAAGGGTTGTTTATTTTGGTTTTTTCTAAAGACTTTTAACTTTCAACAGTTGATTTTTAGCTAAAATTGTACTGCAGCGTTTATTAGCCTTTTCTAGTCATTTAATTAAAAAGTAAAAAAATAAGGGAAAAATGAAGAATATTGTTATATCTCCACAGATAATGCAAATGAAAAAGGGGAAAACAAAAACCAAAATTAAGAAACTAATACGTTTATTTCAGCTTCAAGTCAGAAACTAAAAGCCAAAGCCAAAATGAATAGAGCCTTAAGATTGAATAGTGGCGGGGCTTGCACACGTCGTGGAGATATGTACTGCCTAGCTAGCTGTGCTCAATAGGCTTCACATTAACGTAGTGGGCAAGCCATGCGACTTTGAGGTGGTTCCGTTTCAAGAAGGTGAAGAATTGCATCCATGACAGCTGGAATCCTAAAACTTTTCTAAGAAAACACAAAGGGAGAAAAGCCACTTCCTCTGTCCCTCTTCCTCGCCTCCTAGGAAGATTGGCCATTTTGAGCGTGAAGAAATTTTTTTTAGGACCAGCTTGAAGTAAATTGGGAGCGTTGGATAGCTTGAAGTAAATTGGGAACGATGGATATCCTGTTCTTTTGAGATATTTTTTTAATACATTTTAGCTTTGGCTTCAAACGGGGCGACTACTTCAAATAGCTTCTCAAAGTCGTTTCTCCAAACAGCTCTGCGTGCTCAAAATCGTGTACGCCATCTATGTCGATATCTTCTTTCCATTCCTTTCCACCGAAAAAGAAAACCACAAACAAGAATTCTGATATTGCACTAAAATTACTCCATATTGGAGAATGAATGGTAAGTACGGGAAGGGGGATGATTTGTTTTCTTCCACATTACTACTCAGTAAAGTGCAGAGAAATTAGATTTATGAAACTTCGCATTTCCTAAGAACATAATCAAAATCAGTTCTGCCATCCAGTTTCACCGAATACATCACTCAATGCGGAGAGGTACATAGGGGCGCCGGCACTGACGTGCTACGAATACTTGCCAGCCTTGAGGTATCGCGCGATGCGGCTGACAGGAACTGGAACCCGGCCTTGGACAACTACAACACTGCCTTCGCCGACTTCGCCTTCCCATGGCCGCCACCTTTGGAGGAACTCATCGCCGCTTCGCCTTGGGGAATCTAGAAGCTTCGAGATGGGAGATTGGAGACAGGAGAGGTGGTGGCGGTGGTGGCAGCCAATCGGAGGAGCAGGTAGGCGGCGCCTAGAGTTTTATACTGTTAGGGTTGGGATGGGAGTAGAGGTGGGAGTCGGGCTGGGCTTTTTCGGGCCAGGCCAAGGCCCGGCCAGCCCGGTACGGCCCAAGCACGGCATGACACGAATGACGGGCCGTGCCAGGCCTAGAAGCCCAGCCCATCAGGCGACACAGCACGACACGACAAAGCATGCAATGCTCGGGCCAGCCTAGCACGGTGGGCATAGCGAGCACGACCGGCACGGTGGGCATAGCGAGCACGACCGGCACGGTGGGCCTCCTGTGCCACGATGAGTAGGATCACACCTCCAGTGATCTATCGATTCAATCCCTTCAAGCAACAAGGAAAACAAAACTAATCCTCTATGAGGCAAAAGCACAAACACTTGGAGGCAAAAGCACAAACACTTGGAGTGCAAGGACAAATGGCTCGGCATAACAAGCTACAAATCCGTCCATCAAAGAAACTATGACAGCTCAAGAAGGAAAAAAGATCAGAAGTTTTCACACACACACATGACACTTGCCTCTATTGTAGATTCAGCGAGGTGATTGCTGCCTGATGCAGGTACGCCTTCGGGGCCTTCCAACTGGAGACCGCCGGGGCCGAGGCCGTGGCCTCGACGACGCCGATGGGTAGTAGTGACGCCGGGATCTTGGTCGATGACAAGGTGGCAGAATCCCGACTACCCCGGCCGCCTCAGGGCCCATCACGGAGTTCACCGGCGGTGAGGCCGCAAGGGTGAGCACTCACTATGGCGTGACTACCTGGTCGTAAGTCCTACTACGACCACATAGTTGTAAGTTGTCTTTCGATCACCTTATGGTCGTGGACTTTCTTGCGGCCAATCTATCTCCGACTAACTTGTCTACAATGAACAACTGCATTGTGGGTTCATCTGATAAGGCAGTTAGAACGTACGTTTATCCGATAACCGCACACGATCTCTCTCTGACAACAACCGCTACATGGAGAACGACCTTATATGTCTCTCTGACAGTAACTTCCGTCAGACGGCTAACATCTGAAGCGTTGAGGCGTCTTCTGGCGTGGGACAACTGTTGTTGCTTCGCTAGCTATATAAAGGTTAAAGTCAAAGAGGGAAGGGGCGATTCTGATCGAAGGAGAAGATAGTGTTAGCCATTTACATAATTATATCTTGTAATTCCTCTTTCTAGCAATTAGCAATCACACTGGACGTAGGGTTGTTATTCTTTTAGGATAAGGCCCGAACTAAGATAAAGTTTCCCACGTCTTTACTCCGCATGCGCATACTCCAGGTCTCCTAAGAGTTTCCCTAAATTCAAACAAATCATACGTAAGATCGATATTAAAACATCGACATGCCGCTACAGTGGAAAAAAAAACCAGAAGCCTGAGCTTATAATGAGCTTATAAGCCCATTGTAGCATCTTCTAAAATGCTTCCTTATATTATGTTTACACTTTCCGTGATCATTTATAGTAGAGTAATATGTTGAATAACTAGTGTTGTCGGTCAATACGTAGCTAAACAATAAGAACAAGAAACATGAGTATAAGATCTAAGGACACAACTCTGCTTTATTGATATGATTTCTCACTTCATAATCTCAAGCCCCTCTCTTATATTTATAGTCTAACTACAGGTAGAGTTATGCAGGAAATCCATACTTGGTATGAACCCACATGTCCTACACTGACATGAAACTCGGCTTAAAGCCGATCAATACAGAATTGATTTGGTTAGGTAACACTCCCCCTCGAGTGAATATCACATCATGTATATGACTTGTTAAAACCTCCTTCCAAAAACCCAGTAGGAAAAAAGAAATGGAGAAAACAGTACATCACATACGCAAACTGTTTGCATTTGCATTTGTTGTCTCGTTAAAAACCTTATGTGGGAATCTTCTAGTAAAAACTCACTAGGGGAAAAAGAGTATAACACTTGATCTTCTTGATCATATAATCTTTCGGACCATCTATTCTTCATAATGTATGCGTGATCGTCATGATTCTTGTAATGTTGATCTACTAGATCTTAAACAATTAAGCGGTAAAACCTTCAAGGTGAATTCAAGTAGTGATCATTAAATTGATTCCTTCTAGGTAAATCAAAACTAAGGCTTCCATAGTCTGAAAGTATGGCAATCAAAGTTTAGCATACATGCTCCCCTTAAGATGATATATGTTGGAGTCTTCTACTTCCAATGGCATAATCATATTTTTCAGAAATAAAACATAGTTAATGACATTATGAGAAATCAACTAGATTATCACTATATTTAGTCTTCTAGACATTTATCACACTATTCTTTCATATATGTTGAGGATAAAATAATTTGGAAGCAATGTGCTTGACATTTTCAAATAACCACTATATAATTGTGCAACACAAGCAAATATTTGTCTTTACATAGGACTATGGGGTAAAATTAGTTGCAATGTCACATAACTTCTACATATGACTTATCAGCCCTCTTTATCTAAGAAAAAAAATACTTTGTAATTTTCTCTGAGTGGATTTTTAAAGTTACAACTAATTAGTCTATTTTGCAGAACTACAACATTGGATTGTACCATTATAGAGTAAGATATAACCAGTCTAAATTTGGTATTTAGGGGATTAATCATGTTGCCAATATTACCAATATACTTGTACCTTCATGGTACCAGAGGATACCGCCATTCCATTATCTTCTTGTGAAATATGCACTTTACAAGTGTTTATATGGCACACTTCTAGTCTATGGTTCCTCATTTTATTATCTTGGGTCTATATGGGTCTTTGTCCACTTCTATGATCACATAGTCATTGGCGTGATTTCATATATCCATTTTACAAGTGTTTATATGGTGCACTTCTAGTCTTATAGTTCCTTATGTTATTCTATTAGGTTTATATGGGCCTTTGTCTACTTTTAGGGATCACATAGTCATTACTCATTGGTGTGATTTCATATATCGACTGGCAAGTCATTTGTTGACTTATTCCTTCAAGGAAATGCTCATTCTTCAGGTAGAGACATCCATAGGTATGAGGTTTATACATACACATGTTGCTATTTTCTTTCCTTCTTATTAGGAATTCTGAGTCCTTCAAGGATCTCCTCATGTGGATTTTCATAATCCATTAACTGCATATTCTTTATTCATGCCATTTGCTAGAAATACCATGTAGCGAAATATACTTTTATTCATAGCAGGAGAGTACGGGTCTTTACAAGGACCTACAGATCATTGCTTTTCACCATCTCATTATTTTCATAATAACCCATTAAGTCTAAACTTGCTAATTCCAAGATATACCTTTAGCGGCTTTCTTCATTTGACCTTTTATGAGTGCTTCAAGCATCTCTTTGATATGGACTTTTGTTTCGGATCCGGTTTTTCATTCGAGAAATATTAGCAATTTTAGAGGCAATGTTGGTCCGTTCATATTGGTTTTTACTGATGGCTTTTGGGTTTGACTTATAAATAGTGACATCTTTAGAGAAGCCGTACGGAAAGAGAGACACGTGCGATTTTGGCTGACATAAATGAAGTCACTACAGTGTGTACTACAATCAATTAGTAGACTCAATATTAAAAAGACACTTCGCTTAAAAGTTAGGTACTGTAAAAAAAGCTATTTACCATAGAAAAGTATCTTTTAGAATCCAATATGAACAAGACCGCATGTCTATTCTAAGCGACCAAGGCAAAACAGGGGTGAGATTTAAAATCTAAAGACTGAGTTTGTCTACTGTTATAATATAAAGCTATAGATATATACAAAAATTGACATCAAAATTTGTCCAATTTTTCAAATAAAGAAGAAATCTACAAAATGCTAATTTGCGCCATGAAGGGTTGAACCTTCAGACTTTTGGTTTAGGAAACAAACGCTCTCCACTGAGCTACAGTATTCCCCTGGCTTTTATTGGGCCGGGCCGGCATACTACAAACGGACAGTCGCAGTTTCGGCCTTTTCTGAAAGGCAGCCATCTCAATTTTGGCCTTTTCTGAAGGCTTCCAAGTTCCAACTCGCCTAGGCGAATGGCACTCTCCTCGCGCTGACAGCACACCATAAGCCTAACTTGAACTAAATATCCGTCAAACTTACACAGAATCAAGAGACGAGTGCTGTGCAAGGGAGCAGCACAAAAACCAGAGGCAGCCTGGCATGAATGGAACGAACATTTCTGCTTTGATCAACAATGAAACAATCGATTACAGTAGGAAGTAGAAAAAGAATCAGCTCCACATTCTTTCTTTACCAGAGAGGAGGAGAAAAAAAAAAGGAAAAGAAAGAACAGTGGGGAGAAACCAGAGCGACTCAACGCCATTGTCCAGGAGGTGCACCGGGGAAGGTGCACCGACTTCCATACGATCACCTCCCACTGTGCCCACCGAAAAAATGGTACCCTGGCGCCAACAAGCTGCTTCTGAAGTCATTGACAACAAGCAAATTCACGCTTCGACTTTTCAGCTGAAAGAATTCAATCACACGCTGGCAGCAGAGCTTCAACAGAACCCTTCAAGGACTTCTCTTTTAACCCAAAGGATCACAAAAAGAAACAAGGCTCCTTAATCCTCGGTGTCACGCGAGCCAGAAGGCTCGGGGAAGATCTCCTTAGATTGCCTCCTGCGGGACGAAGAATGATCACCATTGCTCCCTCCAGATGATTTGATTGTCTCTGAGAGTTTCAACATGTTGTCATCCCTTGAAGGGCCTATATCAGATGAGCTATGCCGCCTACTCCCGAAGAATGCAGCATTCCATGAGCCCCGGGACGATGTTGCTCTCAACCTGGCTGAGCTAGAGCCGTTGTCTTCTCTCACCACCTTCAAGGGATTCTCTAGTGCTTTTAGGATATATTTCATTGCTGGGCGTTTAGAAGACCTAGGGTTCAAGCAGGACTTCGCGACAATTGCCATTGCCCAGACTTCCTCCAAATGGTCCTCATCGATAATAAGTGACGGATCAATGATCCTGCTCATGAGCTCCTTCTCATAAATGTTGATGTAGCGCATAGTGTTATCAAGCCATTCGTTTGTTGCAGCATCATTTGATGCGCTAATACCAAGTCTCCCTGTCACCAGCTCCAGCAAAACTTTTCCAAAGCAATAGACATCGTATGAACAAGATGCAGATGGAGAACCTGTTTAGAGAGAGATTGGTCAATGCATTTGCATCCATAAACAAGAAGAATCTATAGACAATGTCCAAACTTTTTATTAGAAGACAATAGGACGTTAGAGTCCTTAGTTTCATCAATTCTCAAGAATGAAAATGCTTGAAAGCAATGAAAGCATGCGTGCATGCACTTACCAGAAGAACCTTGATCTGTCGCCCTGCATCCCCACAAAACAACACGACATTAGAAGGTGAGAGGAATTTAATTTAATGTAATGAAATGAAATTGCTTAAAAGAAACCACCAATCATGTGATTATCAAACAAAACATGACTAGTTTTAGGATATGAAAGTTCCAGATTTTTTTTTTAAAAAAAAACATCTGTTTATTTTTGGTACCATGGGCCTACTAGCACTAGTTTTGTCCTGTACTTGCTGAAATCATTTGGATTTTGCATAGCTAGATCTGATCACATTCTCAATAAGTGAAAAAGAATAGACCAAGCATTTTTACAAAAAGGGCCATCTAGTAATTGACTAGAATAGTTCGGACAGCACAATGATTAAGGCAACCACATGCTTTCAGAATGCATTATATCCAAAATCAATGAAGCTACAGTTAAGTTGCCCCCATACAGTACATGATTTAATAGCTTAATAGGGATGTTAGCAAATAAATAGGTGATCAATGAACGACACAATGTGATAATGCATTCTATGGAGATTTCGAGTCCCGATGAATGAAAGACAAATGAGCCAAGCATGCAGTGATAGAAATTAACACTTACGATGAAAATCTCCACAGCTTTGTGATGACATTTTGGTGACCTTCCCCTTCTTGAGGACACACCTCACTCAAACTCCCAAGGCACACTTCAAATTTATCATCGAGAAGGATAGTGCTGGCTTGCACATCCCTGTGGCAGAGCATTGATCATATTAGCTTAACAACCAATATTTCTCTCATGATCTACTGCATGGCTCACGTTGATACCGAAACATAATTTTCCAAGTGAAACGAGGAGAACACAGAACTCCCTATCCCTTTTGAATGAGGATATTGGTGAGCATTTAAATGCGTCTTGAACAGCATGTAAAATCAGAAACTTTTCTATAATAATTGATAGTACAATGTATGATCTTGCTGACGGGTCACAAAAAAACTGAACAAAAAATAAAGAAATTATAGACCAACTGAGGTGTTGATGAACCATATGGAGATTAATACTTTTTCAGTAGATCACACAAATCCCAATGTAACTTGATACTTGATAATAGAATGACATGATAATAGAGAAGTAGGCCTGATTTTTTTTTATAAAAGGGAAACAGCAGGGGAGGAACCCACAAGTATGCCTGAATTTAAAGATGTCTACTTATGAAAACTGTGATATTCTGAATAATAAAATGATGCTACAGACCAGGAAAAAACATCTCAAACATGAAACAAGGTAGGTAAACAAACAACACAGTTCACACTCAATTTTTGGTATTCTGATTTGGTACTGAACATATTATATATAGTACTGAAAGCTGATTCAGCAGTATCCAATCCATTAAGTATGTGACCAGTGTATTCCAAGCTGTCACCAATTCTGTTGGGGCATATGATGTTGGCCATGTACCGAAAAGAGATAAACCAATTGTCAGAGCACCCACAATGAATTGCAAAAATGTGGAGGCTGTTGGGCAAGCACTCAATGCCATTATATGATCATCACAATAAAGTACAGAGCTAAGAGCATACGATAAAAGATCCAATTTTGCATGAGAAATCTATAAATTTACCCATTTTGCACCAGACTAGTTACTAAGAAACACCCAACTGAAATAAATTTAGCACCCATAAAACTACACAGAAGTTTATACCTGTGAACCATCGGTGGAGTACACTCATGATGCAGATAACACAGAGCCTCAGCCACCCCTGTTGCAATCTTCAACCTCTTTATCCAATCCAAAGAGTGCATTCCCTCCTCTTCCTCCCCTGACCTTCTGCGCAGTGCATTTGACAAGTCACCATTTTGCACAAACCTATACACAAGAACCTTCTCTTCCTCTTTATCAAGGCAGTGCCCCATGAACGGCACCAGCCTTTCGTGCAATCCCTTGGCAAATAAATCTAGCTCTGCCAGATATGCATCTTTCCTAGCAACACGGGAACTGATTCTCTTCACAACCACGGAGGTCCCGTCTTGGAGCACGCCATGGTATAGATCGCCTGAGTGACCATGCTTGATAAGCCTCTCTTCCCCAAACCCCGAGGTGGCATTGACGAGCTGGTCGTAAGCAAATGAATCACCAACCTTCGCCAAGTTTGCGGACAATGCAGATGGCTGTGTGCCACCAGTAGCTGCAGCCCCGCCAGTCCCTGATACTCCAGACGGTGCACTTGGTGCCCCACTTTCCCTCTGATCAACCCTACTCATACTCCTCCCGGAACACACAAAGCAAAACATAACGGCTGCAACCACAGCTACAAGCAGGACGCCCCCACCGATGGCCCCAATCAATATGTACTTCAAATTCTTGCGTCTTCTCTTCCTCGACGGTGCAGCTGGCAGCGCAGGCAGTGGTGTAGGAGCGGCAGCCGGCCCAACATATGGCAACCCACGCGAAGCGTAGAACTGCTGGCAATCGGCCTGGCTACGCTGTCCCGCAACATCAAGGAAGCAATTCAACGCAAATGACACATTCCCACCACCACCATTGGATACACCAAGCTTGCCATCAAAGTAATTCCCAGAGATATTGGCCAGCACCACCCGGCTGAACAGTTGGCGGAAGGAGTCCGGCACGACGCCATAGAAGAGGTTCCCGGACAGATCCACCACCTGCGCGCTGGATGGTAGCGCAGGCTTTGCCTCGGGCAATGCGCCCGTGAGGTTGGTCCGAGACACGTCAAGAACGCTCAGCTCCGGGAGCGACCAGACCGCGTCGGGTAGCGCGCCCGAGAAGGCATTGCCAGAGAGGTTGAGGGTCCTGAGCCGCGCGAGCCCCGCGAGCGCGGCGGCCGGGAGCTGCCCCGAGAGTAGATTCCCGGCGAGGTTGAGGGTGGTGAGGTTGCTGAGTCCGGCGATGGCCGAGGCGGGGATATCCCCCGTGACGGCGCAGGCGGAGATGTCGAGGGCCTGGAAGGTGGGCGCGAGCCCCGCGCCGAGCCACGCCGGGATGGACCCGGGCAGCCCGAACCCCGCGGTGCTGAAGACCTCCAGCCGCGTGAGGTTGCGAAGCCCGTCGACGGCGAAGCGCGGGGCGAGGCGGCCCAGCCGCGTGCGCCTTAGCCCGACGAGGCTGACAGACACGACGCGGCCGCCGCGGCAGCCCACCCCACCCACGCGGTGCACGGGTCCGCCCGCCGTGGCCAGTCCCGCGCCCGCAGCCCGAGCGAGCCCCGCAGCGCGTACAGCCCCGCGAGATCCGCCCGCGACGTCAGGTTCCCCTGCCCCACAACCGCCCCGGCGCCGCCGCCGCCACCACGAGCAGCAGCAGCGCCCAGAGCCCGCCGCCACGCGCGCGCATCATCACCTCCTGTTCCTCCTCCCGCCGCCGCCGCCACTCCCCATGCCTGCCCACCCGCGAAGCGACCGCGCTTACTACCACTCTACCCGTGCGCGTTAAAAGTATGGACGGAATTGGGGAGAAGCAGGCAGGAAGCGAAGGAGCTGACGGAATTGGGAGGGAAATTAAAAGCAATAAAGGGGAGGAGGGGCCTGAGCTACGCAGGTACAGGCACCACCACCGTTGGGGGTTCACCTCCCTACCCCGCCATCAATGCCCAAAGCTACACTCCCCCATCTGCCTTCCAATTACTCCACCTCCTCCACCACCTCCTCTTCCCCGCCGATTCGAACCCAAATTCGACACTTCTCCACTCTCTTAGTCTCTTCCCCTGCTGCTGCTTCTGACTCCAGCTCGCCGCGGCCGCGCTAACAGGTGCAGAGCAAGTGACGGCGGCGGCGGCCGGAGCCGGGAAGAGAGAGATGGGAGAGGAAGCCGCAGCAATAATAATATCCCCGGAGGGGGCGCTGGCTGTTTAAGGAAGCTGTTTAGCGTTTAATGTTTTTGAAATTTTCGGGCCTAGATGGATGGAAATGGAAGGTGTTCTCCTGCGCAGCTGTGCGTGTGAACGTTGCCACGTTTGGGCCGCGGGGGATGGGCTCGATCGGCTCGTGTGGTTTTTTGGGGGTTTTGACGGCGTTGCCCCTGGGGTTCCGGGCTGAACCGCCTGGTGCGGTCTGCCTGTAGCGTGGTGCGGTGCGGGTTGGTCGGGTGGGTGCGGGGGTTTAGTGGCGGGTTCCCCGGGGTTTGGTGCGATTTCTGGTGACGGGACGGGGTGGGTCAACGAGGCGAGCCCAGGCGCGGTGGTTTTGAGTTTTCGGGTGGGTGAGTCAAGCGGGAGGGGTAGTAGTGGCCGGCGGCCAGCGGGTGGATTCTGATTCGTTTTATTTTTTTCTGGCACTCCAAGCAACTACAAAACAGAGAATAACATTGGTTGCTACGGTGTAGTGTTAAACGCTACAGTATGGCATTTTATTTGTATCTTGGTGTCTATTCTCTATGAAAACGTTTTTCTAGACTACGACTTTAGCTTATTAATATAATAAATAATGATTACTGAATGAAGACTAAACTAAAAATGGTTAAAAAGCAAAAAAGAAAAGATCATACACCACCACGTGAGTATTAATCCTACCTCTTCTCTTATGGTAGAGTATTAAGTTGTTAGACCAAAACATTTGTTGGACTATATTAAAGGTCATAATATGACATTCTATTTCTGTGCAAATATGTTCCTTTCACGATTGGCAATATGATTAAAGATAGCTTTTCAATTTTGGGGATTATATCTCAAAAAATTGTGGGAATTATATTAACTCTAACCAAGTTCGAAGCTGCTCAAAGCAAATTCTGTAGAGATTTCTAGAACCAGTTTGACCTAGCTCAAAAAACTACAAAATTGTGGCCACAGGCCAAGAACTATTTGTTATCTCTAACAAAAAGCTAACTGTTATCGTCTCTAACTAAAACTATTAGTATTATTAGACAATGGGTGGGTTCTTTTTTGTAACGGCTTATAACTAATAGTTGCGGCTTAGGGGTTTTGACCCTAACGCAAATGCTTGTGTAAACGAACCAAATATCAATAAGTCGCTTGAAAAAAGTTATCTCGGTAAGTCACTTTGAAATGGCGGCAAAGAAACCGTTTTATCCGAGAAAAGTTATAAACCATAATCTGAAAAAAAAAAAACTGTGCAAATGAGTGGGTTCGGAATCACTTGGCTTAGACTTTCGCTTATGTTTGCTACAGTACTAGCTTTTAAACAGTGTATTTTTTAAGGCGGGATCTAAAGGTATATTATAGTACAAACTGTACTGAGTTCAGCTATAACGGCTAAAATTATATGTAACTATTCTCTCTCTATACTGTCTCTCACGAACAGCCCATCCATAGATATTGGCACAGACAATCCAAACGAAACCTCGAGAGCCAGGTCTGCCTACGTGGAGCCATCCCGCGCCCTCGCGATGGGTGGAGCTCAGATCGGACGCGTACCGGTGGCGAGACGGGATCCCAGTACCACCTCGCGCGTGGGGGGCGGGCGGGCCGTTACGCGGCGGCGCCACCGGGCTCCGAGAAAACCATACACGCTGCTGCCTACGCACCCCACCGCTGCGGCTGCAGGCCGCGGAACGACGTGTACGTCCGCGTCTGCGCGTCCCTGTACGCTTCGCACGCAGCTCACGGGCGCCGGACGTACAGGGGAATGTTTCCCTTCGCCTTTGCCCTCTGGATTTTTGCCGCGCGCATCTGTCCTCTCTTTCTTTGACTGCGTCGCCTCCTGTGCTACGTTGGCTCTGTTTCTACTTTCTTGGATGTATCCCGAGGCTTTGCATCTTCTTGTTTTGTTACGCGTGGAATTGCTGAACGTAACAACAACTACCACTACAATTACTGTACCCGTGAACAGCTAGATTTGATTCTTCCGGTATACAACTGGGATCTGCATGGGCCCATGCACGCCGCTAGCTACAAGTCCTCGTGTTAGTTGAAAGCTCCCCTGTAAGTACATGTGCACAAGATGGATATAAACACTATTCTAACCTTGAACAACCTACGTGTTCTAACATCACAACCAGAGTGGATCCAGCGATAGGACGAGCTAGAGCGGCCACCAGAGATATCCTACCAGCAAAAACACCTATAGGAACAACGCAGAGTTGAGAGTGATGTCTGGAGGTGAGCAATTGCTATAGGTGTTGAAGCAATGATGCACGATTGGAGATTGAAGAAAAGGTTAAGTGGGCTATATATGGAGCCACTCGTAGCTCAATCCATGGAAGGCTTGTTCACTTGGAGATTATATGTGTTGTCCGTGGCCCACAACAAAGCAGCAGCAAGACGGCAAGACAAGAGGAGATCACCCACCCTACCATCTAACGCAGAGCAAACGCCTAACGGGAGACGACATCTTTCTCGCATCACCCTTATGATAATTGCTGATACTCGATAGTAAAGTAGTAAAGCTGTGTAGTTTATACTACGTATTGATATTAGATGCTTATATCTCTTTTAGGTATTGCGGTAATTATTTTTAGAATTGTTTGCAGTATTGTATCGGGTGACTTTGACTACCATAATGCATGTTGTGCGCTATTTGGTTAATGGATGCGCAAGATCACACATTACTTATTGGTTAATGGATGTTAGCGATTTCACTCTAGTTAGAATAGAATTTAGTCCTGAATTCACCAATGATTACAACTGAGATCGATATATAGGAGTGCCCTACATATTATCAATCATTCTTGTACTCCGTTTTAATAAGCCCAAAACTTTAGGGGATCCGTCGAGTGAGCCAGCTGCCCATGTCTCTCTACCTGCGCACTCCCTTGCCACCAACTACGAGTGAACAAGTGGTATAACCTACTGATTCTGAGATGGAGATGCATGCACGTACTCATGATCGATGCATTATTAACAATGTAGTTAGCTAAGCTTAAACTAAAGGAGACTTCATGGCATTAGTATATATATAAGGGTAACATGCATGGACCAGTACTAGTAGGTACAGTAGTCAGTAGGTTAATTTGCTTATCAACAACATTACTAGCATCACGGGTAGGGGTCTAGGGGATATCATTGGAGCGTATAGTAGCCACATAGGCTAGCTAAGTAGCAAGACGTTGTGCACTATCCGCTTATTTCGACTTTAGTTTCTAATTTTTTGCTTCTAGTTTACCATTCCTTAATTTTATCTTTTTTTGCTTTTTAACTTTTATTGGACATTTTTATATATTCATTTGTATTATCCGTGATGGGCTAATCTGTTTTTTCTATTTATAAAATTTTTAAATTTAATTACACCAAAAAAAACATGAGCAGTTACAGTACAAAATAAGTCATACGCCACCAAAAAACCCAAATGAGTAGCCCATATTGGAGGTTAATAATTAATATGCTGCTTATTGTTGAATTCTTTTATCAACAGTGCAAAATAAACTATAAACCCATGTAATTAAAAATTATACTGTACTACTAGAGTGTACCGACAATATACCGGAGGTTAATAATATGCTGCCTACTGTTGAATTCTTTTATCAACAGTCAAGTAGGTACGCGTTGACAATTTGTGATGAAGCAACCGAATTAAGCAAGGTTATGCGTACTTAGCTTATACAATTAATAACTAATCAGCAAACAAGCAACTGGGAAAAAAATAACTCTTGTAGACATCAGATTCATCACAAATTACAAACATTGTCCGCATTTCTGTTTAAACAAGAGTTTCTTCCACATTTGCCTGCCAAGGGATCAAATCTCGCAAGCTTACAATCACATCACCAGGAGTTTTCTTTAGGCAGCCGAGATCACCAGAAATTTGACATGGTACCAAAATTGTTGTCAGATTTCTTTTGAATTTAAATTCTTAAAGTCCGAATGCAATTAGAACATATGCAATCTGTGGGAAATGACCAGTGATTTAATGTGAGCTTTCTGATGGACACGTCAACGGGGACAGTAATTCGCCGTGCCATCCTCTCCGTCGTCCTGCAAGGCCAGCCATTGATCCGTTCCAATAAAGGAGCAGAATATAGCTAGTAAATGGAAGAAAATATAGCGAGTATGTAAGCCAGACGGCGTTGTTCTCCTTTTGAAAAGGAAGCAAACGGTTGTAGAAAGTCAAAATGGCTATAAAGTCTACCCATATTTTTAATTCACACATGCGCCCATTACCCATATGTTGGGGAAAACTCATTGACATTTTGCAGTTGGAGACCAATTAATCTGAGTTATTCTCTTTCTTTCTGAGAATCTTTCTAAGAAATCACTATAATATGAGTTCAGATCAGAAAGAAGAAAAGCTAGCTGATTGCCGGCTGGTCCATACAGGCATAAACCCCACCATCAACTACTTGGATGAAATATATATGCAGTACCAACCGTCCAACACGAATATACTCCAATTAATGTGAGCAATTTCTTAGTTCAAACAGGAGTATATTTTTATGAACAGTTTATTTTACTCTTTCCAAGAGAAAAGGAAACATATGGTGAGTACGTAGTAGTGTTTATTTAGCCCGTCAATTTCGCAAGATAGAATTGAAAACGAGCATTACAAGTTTGACTTGATCGGTATCAACAGTTGAAATGATTGATATTTTCGTTGCTTTATATATTTAACTAATTCAGGACGGCTCAAAATATATTTTTGAACAGTGGAGTAGAGAAAAACTCAAGCCAGTGGCCAATCATGGAAAAAGAAACAATCCAGTCAAAAGAACATGAAGAAAACAATCCAGTCAAAAGATTATGAGAACAAAATGATGTAATCTCGTCAGGAAAAAAAAGGTCAATAAGTATTGGTTTAGAGGGTGGAAATTTCAATTTCTCCATGAAAACTATTAAAACACTAGCAATTATACGTAATATCTTGCAAATGGCTGCCTTTCTGCTTGCCCCACTCGTTTCGGCTTCAGCTTCTGGCTTCTGACTTATTTTTTACTATTTATAAATTTTGTCTTTTTCTAAACTTTTAGCTTTTTTGAGCTTTTTTGCCGGTTCTTTTTTTCTCGTATTTGTTTGCGTTGTCCGTGATGAACTAGCATATTTTTTCTATTTTTAAATTTAATTACGTTAAATAAGCCCACTTCAGCTACAGTAAAATTTCAGTCGTTCCAGTGCAATTTCAGTCATAAGCCACAACTTTTCAGCCCAACCGAGTAGGGAGCTGTTGAAATCCTTGCATATAGCCACTACATTGGCATATTTACAATATCAGAAAAGGCCCTATATTTTTCTCAACTTAACTTGAGGCATGGGGCTCAAACCTAGTTTCCGAGAACGTTATTGTAGCCCCTAAACTTTGAAAAGACAAATCCAAACCTTTGCCGTCTTACTACTAAAGTAATAGCTAAGCAGGGGCTACACATGGACCAACAGATCATGGACAAATTTCCAAAAATTGTATGACTCAAACGGTACACTAGGAAAGAAACTTATCATAACTTAGACTAACCCGAGTCAAATTAAGTTGAGGAACAAAAAAAATACTCCAATACAGTTCTTAATAATTTTTTAGGTTTGCCCTTAATTTTATTACTTTTCCTGGAAAATGAAATATTTTCTTTTTTTTCCTTTTCAAGCACAAGGAGAGTTGGTGAAAGTGCACGAACCCGCGATCATTTTAACAATACATGGAACTACCAAAGATTGGCTACTCTTGTTTCCTCCTCTAGTTTACGTGTCAATGTCGACAAAAAAGCCAGTGTATGTTTGCGTTTCGGCTTTAGCTTCTACCTTTTAACTTATTTTGTACTATTTATAAATTTCGTCTCTTTCTGAACTTTTGACTTTTTTTAGCTTTTTTACCGGTTCTTTTTTTCTCGTATTTGTTTGCTTTGTCCGTGATGAGCTAGCATATTTTTTTCTATTTTTAAATTTTTTAAATTTAATTACGTCAAATAAGTCATCTTCGGCTACAGTGAAATTTTAACCGCCACAATGCAATTTCAATCATAAGCCATAGCTTTTTAGCCCAACTGAACGGTGCTAATCTTACTATCTTCCTAAAGACACACTCGCTTTTCAGCACATTAAAAAAGCACTTGGGGATTTGATCAGGTTCAAATGATGAATCTCCCCTAAAAGAAAAAAAGTTGAAATAATGGAGGTCAATGCATGATACTACAAGCAAGCCCCAAATGCGACAGGAGGTTACTGGTGAAAGATCAAGCTTCATTTAAATTAGTTTTGGTAATAATGATAAATATTATTATAAGATTTTGGTGATAATAACAAATACATTTGTGAGACTAACTGTAACGTCCTAGGGTCCAAACTAGCTTAGGCCTAACCCTCATTCTGGATAGGCTACGTACACGTAGCAACCCGCTTGCGCTTTCGTCCTTGCTTCGCGCAAAACGGTTAACCAGAGGTGCTACCATTGGAACTCCTAGGCTTATATGTAAGTGCTTCTCAAGTTAAGCTAGCAAGGTGGGACTAACCCAGAAATTCATGTGCACACACACATGGACCAACATGGACCAGAGTGTCACATACACCCCCCTCAAAGGACCGACGTCCTCGTTGGACCAACATACCCACACTGGGGCAAATGATAAGGATCTCCCCTCTTGGCACATGTTCGTGCGTTCAGTGCCAGCACATATGCCATGCCGTGTGTCCACTACGGGCCCACATGCGCTATGCGCCATATGCCCGCGCCCCTGACCCGCACGCGCCCATGTAACCGCGAGAGTCGGTTCTGATACCATTTGTAACGCCCTAGGGTCCAAACTGACTTAGGCCTAACCCCATTCTGGATAGACCACGCACACGTAGCAATCCGCTTGTGCTTTCGTCCTCGCTTCGCGCAAAACGGTTAACCGGGGGTGCTACCATTGGAACTCCCAGGCTTATATGTAAGTGCTTCTCAAGTTAAGCTAGCAAGGTGGGACTAACCCAGAAATTCATGTGCACACACACATGGGCCAACATGGGCCAGGGTGTCACACTAACCTTGTTTACTGATTATGATATTACTTAGTCTCATATGGATGAGAAAAGTAAAATCATTGAGGTATGTATTCGATATCTTTCTTATAATCTTGTTCCATTCCCCACATCCAAATATATGATTAAATGATAAATGCATATGTGAGACTAATATATTTGTTTAAGTATATTATAGCTTAGTCTCATTTTGATGAAAAGGTGAAATCAAAGAGGTATACATTCGAAATCATATTATTATATATTAGTGCATTTCTTGGCTTCAAAATATAAAATGAACTCCACAAATAGTCCAAAATGAATATGTGCATATGTCTTCATTACACATACTAGTATGCACATATTTAGAGAGAGTTCACTCTATATTTTGATGTTTCATAAATATTGATCCATGTTTCCTTTAATACATATATTTAGGATATTTACTTTCAAATACATCATTTGAGTATATATAGCCTATGTAGTTCATATATACTCATTTACAATCGGGTTGTCATCTAACTTCTCCATTATGTGTTAATGATTGAATGATTAATGACAACCGGATAAATAAATTTTGCTTTGAAAGCTTATCTTATAGTATACAAGTGTTGTGTACATATTGTATACACGCAACTCAATCTTTATCTCATTATTTATTGAGATTGTCATGAATTACCAAAAAGAGAAGATTGTATAATCTAGTTCCTCTATTATGTATTAATGGTGAAGTTTGGTAATTGATGGCAATTGATTTATGAACTAACATTTTCATGAGTTGGATGAATAGATTATGTTCCATAAATGAGGATGACTTGGGATAACTTCATGTGTTGAAGATCATCAAGTCTAGATGTAAGATGGCTTCATGTGTTGAAGGCCATCAAGAATAACATGCATCATGATTTGATGCATGTCCAAGAGGAGATGATCATGTGTTGATCTTCAAGTCAAGTGAAGACTCATCATGTATTGATGGAGTTCAAGAAGTGCATGCAACATGTGCTGATGCATGTCAAGACAATGATTCGGACTTGAAGTGATGATGTGTGTTATCAAGCTTCAAGAGGATGCTCAAAGTAAAGGTATGAGTAACTAGGACTAAGAATGTGTTCCTAGTCTTTTACCGATCTTGGTATTTGGTTGGAAGACCGGGTTGCTAATATAGGTTGTCGTAATATTAAGAGGGGTCATGTCAAGTCGCTTGAGTCTCATCATGTGTTGATAGCTCAACCTCACTTGCTCTAGCTCTCTTTAGCATGATGCTTGTACTTGCGAATGTATTTTGCAAATAGTTGAAGCTCATGTGTTGAATTCTTATAATATGGGACTATACATTTCAAATATGTTTTGCAAGTGTTCGAAGTCCATGTTTTCTACTCTTTGTGGTCTGAGACTTATATTTGCAAATGGTTGAAGCTCATATATAATTCTTGTATCATGTGACTTAGGTTTGCGAATGTGTTTTGCAAATGTGAGGAGTCTATGTACTTATTCTTTTTGTCATGATTTCAACAGTGTGCAAATGTGTTTTGCAACTTGTTGAGAATCATGTTTGATCCTTGTGTGCATGATATTATAGTTTGCCAATTTTTTTTTGCAAAATCTATTGAAGTATCTGCACTTGTCAGGAAAATCGGAACTACCAATATGTATTTAGCTGTACTACTAGAGGTCGGAAGTATCGGTTTTGTGTGAGTGGTACTACCAGACATTAGAAGTACCAGCATGTGTTGCGCGGTACTATCGGATAAGCGGTCCGAACGGCTTTGTGTGAGTGGTCCGTTCGGCCAGCGGAAGTACCGGCTCTGTGTGAGCTACCGGAAGACGGAAGTACTGGCTTGTGTTGCACGGTACTACTAGACTTCGGAAGTTCTGGATTTTCCTGCGGTACGTTTTTTCCGTAGTGACACCTGTGTGGTGGTCTTCTCCTCCCACGAGAGCGATAGTTCCGCATGTGTGGAACGGTACTTTCGATCATCGGAAGTACCGGAGGATGAACGGCGAAACTTTCAATTTTGGTAGAACGGCTAGTTTTTTCGATTGCGAGGGGCGAAAGTACCGGTAGGCATAAACCGCGAAGATTTCGATTTCCCTGATTTTTCAGGGATTTGGCTGTAATGGCTAGTTTTCTAGTGTGGGTATAAATAACCCCCTTGTGACTGCTTGGAGATATAGTTGCTTGACACATTTCTATTCCCTTGAGCTAGTGTAAGATCCCCCTCTCAATTATGCATGTGTTGCACTTTGTGAGGAAGGGGAGTGATCTGGAGTGCATGTGTTGCATCTAGAGTTAGACTTAGTATCCATTTGAACTTATGCATTCATTGCATGTGGTGAGAATCAAGCGACGGGCTTGACTTATTACTCTTAGAGTTTGTCAACTCTTAGATGACGTTACAGGCGTCGGGCGCAGTGAGCTTCTCAAAGAAGATTGTGAGAAGTTGTGGCGAATTGTGAGTGGTGTGGTGCTCGCCATCTCTAGAGTGGAGGAAGAGCAACCCTAGTGGATTGAGGTGTTTTGGCTTAATTCGTGGAGCCGATACAATTCTTTTGGGCTAACCTCAATGTGGACTACGGGAGACCGATAAGTCTCCGTACACCACGATAAAAAGTAACCGTATCTTTTTGGTTAGTTTTCTTGTGCTCAATGTACTTTTAAGCAATTTACATTCATAGAATTAAATTGATTACTTGCTATCTTAGGATTACAAACTTTTGACGTAGACTTATGTTGTTGGTGTACTTAGGTGAACCTAGTTGATTTAGACTTTGTTTATGCTAAAACCAATTTAATTTAAGTTTTCGCATTATATTCTTAGTTTTAGCCAAATAGTTTAAATAGAATTAATTTAAGAAGAATTTTTTTCGAAATGACTATTCACCCCCCTCTAGTCAGCCTCCTCGATCTTACAACTGGTTGGTATAAACAAGCCTCGACCACATGCGGTTATCAGTGAAATGCCCCAAAATTTCAAAAAATTTGAATTTTGGTTGAATTTGAATTCTTGCCCAATTTGGAAAGTTCTTATGCCTCCGCCATGAAACTTTTGATCTGTAGATCCAAAAGACTTAACTTAAACGAAAGCTACATCATGACCTTATAAATGTATCCCAACCAAAAATCTTGAACGAAAGCTACATCATGACCTTATAAATGTATCCCAATAAAAAATCTTAAAAGAACTTGAGAGTATTGAGATTTTTTGGTTGGTGAAACTCTGCTACACCAAAATTAGGCCAAAAATTAAAACTAGGCTAACTCTCAAACCAAAATTCTAAATCACTTGAAATTGAGTAGGAGCCTTCTTTAGGATGTCAGGAACCTATTCCAATCAATAATCAGAAAAATTATGGATAAAGTTCTGATATTTTTTATTTGAAGGAAGGTTGCACCAAAAATGGGTCAAAACAAAAAAATGGTGAATATGACTTACTCGTGGGTAAATGATGGCCAAGATGGCTTTAGATATATTTTCAAATGTCATAGTAAGTTAGAACACCAAACAAATCAAGGTAGAACAACTAGATCAAGAAATCGCTCGAAAAGGCCAAAAAGAGTAAAAACCATGTTTTCTTCATGTAAATGTCATAACAAGAACAAGAAGGGAAGAGAGAGAGAAGGAAAAACCAACTAAATTAAAGCATATCAATCAACACGGCATAGATTTATGGAGATGAATAAAGATTAATGTATTGCTACTTGAAGGTTTTATAGCCATTCCACATGAAGGACAAGAGAACACATCACATCACTCAACTTCTCTCAAACCCTAACTCTGAAACTCGTAAACACTTAGTCTCAAGAGAGAATGGTTGGATAGTTAACTATAAGTCTTCATCCTAACATGTTAAATAGATAGGCTAGTCAACCCTATCTAACACTTAGTAGATGCTATCCACTTAGCACGTATGGAGGAAACCCGATAACCCCCTACACACAGATTTTAACTCACATACTACACTTATGCAAGTTTTTCAAAGTGCATATGCTCGAATCCGTGAAGTCCTTAACATTGATCTAACTTGATCTTCTTAGCTTCTCCTTGACCTAAATTATTTTTCCAAGCACCGCGGTTTTGCTGCACGGTAGTTTTTGGTATTTTGGTCAAACTATCAAGATACCATTTGTTGACTTGATCATCTCCTTTCATTGCAAACAATCATCATGTTTGTTACGTGTAGGTGCACCACTTGTTTACCACACGTTTGCAGTCTGAGCCTCGGCTCCTCTATAAGCGTAGCTCAATCCTCTCTATTGACAACCATTGACTCTAAGTGACCCTATACATCTAAAGACAAAAAAATTACTTCCAAGTATAAGTTCTTCATAAATTGACCCGTATTAGCAATAACATGTCTCATACAACTTATAACCACCGACGTAGGTCACCAAATCATCCTATGACTCAAAATTTTCAGAATCATCCATTTTTATAAGCTGTCCAGAAAAATCTGTAAATTTCAAATTTTCACTCCTTCAAAATGACAATTGTTCATCACAGCAAAATCATGGAGCTTTCCACATGATCCTTCAGCATACCACATTTTATATCTATTAAATATTTCTCTAAATTATTTTAAGATGTTATCTCTGCTACGAATAATTTGTATTCTGATTTTTGCTATTATGAACCTTGACTTTTTTATCAAAAATATTTTGTTAATTCTAAACATCTAACCTGAAAATCCCTGGGTCCACCGCCGTTATACAGGAGTACGACAGCATTACTAGCCTGCATATCGCCATGCTTACTTCGAACCGTAGAAACGAAATGGCCTGCCTCTTGCCATGCTTCCAACCAGCAAGCTGTCACATGCGCGTATTTATGGTTTTCGCCCGGACTCGTTTGACCTGCAGGTTAGCTAACACTTGAAGGAGACGTTACAGGACCTGTCTTGTCCCGTGGATCGGTGGATGAGTACGCGCGGTTTCAATACTCCTTCTCCTAAGGCGAAGGAAAACCGGCCTGGTAGCAGCTGTGGGCAGAGATGGCAATGGGTATCCGAAACCCGATACCTGGTGGGTTTTTACTCTATTAGGGTATAGGTCTGAGTCAATTTTTTAACCCATGGGTTTTTTAATGGGCAAAAAGCCCAACCCATCGGGTCTGCCGGGTTCGGGTACGTTCCTATAGTACCCAAACCCGTAAACCCATGGGTAATATAAACCCGATCCATATGAGTTATAAACCCAGGTTCCCAGCCTCGCAGGCAAACCAGTCCGGCCCATAGCCCATTAGTCAACTACAAGGAGTAGTTGATGTCTCTCCTTTTGGTTTTAATTGAGTGTGAACTGTGAACTTGTAATGATATGCTATGCCAGTGAACTATGAACTGAGAATTGATAGAGTGAACTAGTGATGTGCATTGTGGATTTGTCGTTTCTTGTTTCATGCATAGTAGCATATAAGTTGAACTTATTATTGACTTGCTAAGCACTGCACTGTCTACAATCTGCATAGTTGTTGTCGGGCACGGGCGACCCGTGGGTACCCGTTTCCCCAGTGGGCATGAGTCTGGGCAAAAATCTGCACCCGTCATGGGCACGGGTTTTTTAGTGGGCACGTCCAACTTTCATGGGCACGGGTTTGAGATAGCAAAACCCAACGGGTTTGTGCCCGTTGCCATATCTAGCTGTGGGCGAGTAGGGCGGTAAAAAAGGCTTATTTGAGTTCGGTTCGTTCTAGATTTGATTTGAACTCGGTTCGAATTTTAAACGAGCCGAACTCAAGTTTGATCTCGAGCTCGCGAGCTTTACCGAGCCGAACTCGAATAGTTCGCGAGTTCCAATTCGAGATTAAATAGTAATACATATTAATTCTTACCGAGCTTATTCGAGCTAAACTCGAGCTTGAACTTTTCTTATTGTTGAAAATTAGTGTATATTTGAATTATTTTGATTGTTATCGAGTTTACTAGCGCCAAGCTCGAACTTAAAATTTTCTTATTATTGAAAAATAGTGCATAATAAATTATTTTAACTGTTATCGAGCTTCACCGAGCCAAGCTCGAGCCTACTCGAGCTTAGGCCGAGCCGAGCTCGAGTCCAATTTCAAGCTCGGATCCCAACTCGAGCTCGGCTTAAGATTCTACCAAGCTCGAGCCTGAAAGGCTAAGCTCGCTCAAGCTCGGCTCGTTTACAGCCAGGGAAGCACACGTACATACGCTCCATATTCCAAACGCCTTTCTGCAGTCCTTCCGTAAATAGCTGCCGCGGACCGGAGCCATCCGTCGTCTCTTGTATGACTAATAGTTTTTGTTATATTTTTTAAGATATGTGAATGGCATATACGATTTTAGGCTTAAAAAGTTATTTAAATAAACTGCTTGACAAAGTCGTCCAATTTATTTTAGTTTTCGGAGAAGTCAAAATTAAAGGCCACAAAAAAGATTAAAAAAAGAACTGGGCTAAACTAGTCTGAGGCAGAAAAAAAAAACCATCTAAGTCCTACGAAAATCTTGTAAAATTCCCGTGTTAAAAGCGGTGTTTAAACTAAACCATTCCAAGAAAATGCACACATATAGTGCGTACAGCAAGTCACCTCCGAAGATCTAGAAGTATATCCTGTCTCAAAAGAAAAAAGAAATCCGGAATCACCCGAGTGCACGAGCGTGCGCGCTACACGTCAAGACGTCAACACCACACTAGCTAGTGGACAAGCCGAGGTACCGGATTTGTGCTTGGTTGCCCGTTTGCAAGGTTTCCTCGTCCGCGAGGGCAAATGGCGCGCAGCCGGAGGCTAGCTTCGCTTTGCCGGTGCCAACAACATCCTAGGGCTCCACTTAGTGTATAGCGACTTCATTTATATCATCTAAAATTGTATATAAGTATTTTTCTTAATAAGTTTCATTATAAACTGTTACTGTTTATAAGTTAAAACTAAAAACTTATATGAACATACTCTTATCCTCATTAACCGTGGTTTGGTTAGGCTATTTATATTTTTCACTAGAATTCTTTAGAATTCAAATCATATAATAGTGTGGTTTGTGAGCGTTCAGACGACCACACTAGTTAAGTTTCCTCGCTCTAAAATCAGAGAAAAGGTTAACATGGACGCAGGAAGCTTGTTGAGAGTTGACTCTCGAAGCAAGGCGACATCCCCTTCGAATTGGACCCATCCAGATATCATTCAGATATCACATGATGGATTGACATTTTACTAGCACCTGAAGATAGATTCTCAGTAGACGTTTCCTTTTGGGTTCATGTTCGAGGACGTCGGCGTTCAATGAAACAAACATAACGGTGGGCATGCGAACCAAAAGGAGCAATCCGAACTGGTAATTAGACGAGTAATAGTAATTGAAGCTTCATGTCGGGAAAAAGAGAGAGGTGAGTGCTATTGGCAGTCTGGAGTTCAGGACTGGACTAAACAGTTCAGGCCCGTGCCAGCTCAACTTTAATGGAGGTCCATCTCCTGTTCTGGAACAGTTCCGCTCAGCCGAGGCCAGGTGACATAAATCGATATTTATTTGTTCATGAACACTATGGGCCATTTTTGAATTTGGTAGGTTTTGGCCTAATAATCCTTTGGAAGATATATATCATGCTTGAGACATCGTTTTTTCGGCCTATGACTTATACTATTGTAACTAGCGTCTTTTTTAGACGGGGTTTACAAGTTGATTATAGTAATATTGTACCGACTTCAGCTATACTAGCCAAAATCACGCGTGACTATCTCTCTCCTTATTCTCTCTCACGAACTATCATAATTCAAAAGTCATAAACTACAGCCGAAAAAAATGAGCAGACATTTGAAACTAAATAGAAACTAGGCATTCCAGTATTAGTTTCTATTCCTAATTCCCCGGATCTATCATATATTGACCTAAGAATTGTGAGTGATTTTGGTTTCTTGGCCGAAAGGCAAAAAAAATCTCCATGCTTCAGAATCTAGTAGATAGCTAGTGGGCGACGCATCTATACTGGGACCTTTGTGCTTTATGCAAACCTGCAAATGCAGCCCTCCTCCCCTGTAGACCACAATCTCCTGTCTTCGATGTTGACCATGTCCCCGCACTCAGGAACCTAAGCACAAGTACACTCTCATGTAACCGATTCCCCAGATATGATAAACAATTAGTAGTAAATCCCAAAGAAAAAAGTTCATATAACACTCTAAATTTTACTCGAATATCCGTTCAGCACTCTGAACTATGAAACCAGATATTTGATTCCCGAACTTTACAATCCAGTTCAAATAATACCTGATCCAGTTTCGAATGGTGGCATTGCATACGTGGCATGATGAGTTGACGGTTTTACCACGTAAGATGACACGCTGATCAAATTTAGATGAATGATAATTGGAGCCTATAGGGTCTTCTTTCCAAAATCGAACTAGAGAGGGAGGGAGCTAAAGGACGGTGGGCATGGAAGCATGGCTAGGAGTTTGGTGGGGGAGAAGCACTTGTGGGCCCCACATATTATTGACCTAACTTGACTAGCGTGTCATCATATATAGCAAAACCATTCACTCATTGCGTCACGCGGATAATACCATTATATGAAACTATGTCTAGTGTTATTTGAACCAGATTGCATAGTTCATATGGTCAAATATTTGATTTTATAGTTCGAGATACTGGATGGACTTTTAAGTAAAGTTTAAAATATTATATGGACTTATTCCAATCCCAAATGGCCATTACATAGTTAATAATCAAGTTGCATTTCCCTAACCTGAAAATTCAAGTTACAAGTACACCAATTATTTGCTAACAATGATCAAGTGGTACCTACCGTGCAACAATGATCAAGTTAATTGTATCTGCCAACCATTAAGACATGTTTGGACGCTAGTAAGCTCAGAAATACTTCAATTCCTATAAAAATTTAGAAAAACTTTCACGTTCCGCTCCGGTTGTTTTTATCGAATGGTGTAGTGGTATACTGGCTTGTCGTCCAAATTCCGGGCTGAGAGGGAGTTCGGTTCCTACCAGATGCACATTAGGTGGTGTTATACATCTCGCCGGTAAAACTTTAACATAGTTGTGTTAACGAAATCCCTCAACTTAGGGCCCGTTTCAGCCGGCTTCGCTCGTGGCTTGCCGCTATTGGTTTTTAATTGAAATTAAGCTGTAGCGGTTAATAGTTTTTTAAGTTATTTAATTAATGAAAGAAAAAAACAATGTTATATTTTCACGAATAATATAAATAAAAAAGAGAGAAAAAACTAACAAACAAAATTAAAAAACAAACACGTTCATTTTGATTTTTAGTTTTTAAAAGTTGAAATCGGTTGAAACGTGGCCTAATAATGGAGCTCAACTTAATAGCATCTTTCTATGAATCTTTTTCCGTATCAAGTTGATGGCGCAGTGCACTGTACAAAGGCCGGTGTGGTGGCAACGCTGCGATGTTATTGCACATGCCATGCACGCGCCGAACACCATGTAAAGTACGGATCCAGCTGCGAACCCAGCAAGGAGACGGGAAAGGAATACGCCGATTCTCCAAGGAGACGTACCGCGAAAAATATAGAAAGCGAATAAATGCAAAAAAAAAAGCTTTAAAAGCTGCAACAATTTCCTTTGGCGCACATGACATGCATGCAGCGACCAGCTGCGATGCATGGATACGGTACATCTGTACGTATAGCTACAGTCGCCAATGAGTACACCTGTACGGCGTACAGTGCGTACTACGAGAGCATACTGTATGCTCAGCCGTACAGTACGTACAGACGGCACACGCTTATACGCGCATTGCCTGTTGTTAACTACCAATAACTAGATCAGTGATCAATTGAGCAGAACACGACACAAATTCGCACGAGATTTTGTGTCTGGTAGACTAGGGTTCCTGAAGTATGTGGAATTGTGGGTTATTAGTCGTGGTCAGCGTTTGGAATGGATGAGAGTGCCCCAACGAGGCGGCTGCAGTTTGCATTCACACGCTCTCTGTTCAAAGCCTCCAATATATGAAATGATTTGTAGATAGAGTTATATATGTTGATTGCTGCATGTCTAATTGTGTAGACACTTAACCTAAATAAAGTCTATTAGATGCAGCCCATCCATAAGACCTATTAACATGGTTTAGTCACATATTATTTATTTTATTGAGAAGGTAGACATCCTCTCTCACCATGTAAGGAGGGATAGGGGACTATATCTTGTGTTCTTTATCTTCCATTTTTATATTGTGAGTTGAGTGTTTGTTGGCAACACGATATAAATATACAACACGTTATCGGTACAGTAATACTCCCGTGTAACGTTATCGATACAGTAACACTCCCGTGTAGGCCACCTTGACTTTGCGGGGCGGTACCGAGTGAAGCCACGCCAAGCGTTACCCGCGAGCCGTGCTGGCCTTCTTACCGCTACTGTCATGCGTCATTGCTGCCTCCGTAGTCGTGCCGCTCATTAGCTTTCTCCCGACAATGTCACCTGCCTCCGCAGGCCACCGTCACTGGGATTAATCATGCCTGTATGTCGCCGCCTCCATGGTTGTGTCTATATGTACCGCCACGAAGATCCTGAAGAGAAGATAATCATGAGTTAATCATCAAGACAAGTGAAAATACATCATGTGACGATGGTTGGCAAGTAAAGGATACATTCTGGGTTGATGCACATCAAGACAATGACTCGGACTTGAAGTGAGGATTCTCATAATCAAGTTTTAAGAGGATGTGCAAGTCAAAGGTATACTAGTATAGGCTAAGGATATGTTTCTAATATTTTATCAGTTTTGGTGCTTAGTTGAAAGACCGGATTGTTCATATAAGTTGTCATATTATTAAAATGGGTCTTGTCTAGTCGGTTTAGTCTCGTCATATGTTGATAGCTCAATTTCAATTGATCTAGCTTTTTGTTGCATGATGCTAGTATTTGTGAATGTGTTTTGCAAATAATCACAACTCATACATAATCCTTGTAGCATATGACTAGAATTTATAAATGTGTTTTTACAAATGGCTGAAGTCAATGCACCTACTACTTGTGACATGATACTTAGATTTGCAAATAGTTGAAGTTCATTTATGATTTTTGTAACATATGACTTAAGTTTATGAATGTGTTTTACAAACGGGTTGAGTCCATGTATTAAATCCTTATGTCATAATTCTAAAGTATGCAAATATATTTTTGTAACTTATTGCGAATCATGTCATAATCCTTGTGTGCATGTTATTATAATTTGTGAATGTGTTTTGCAAATTTGTTGAAGTATATGCACTCTTGTCTCTGTTGGATAATGCAAAGCGGTATGACCACACTTTGTGTGGTGGTATGACCAGGGCGGTACGACTGCCTCTATGTGAGAGGACAGACGAGCTACAATATGACTGTTCTATGTATAGCTGTATGAGCGGGCCGGTCTAATCGACTGTGCGTCGGTAATTTGATCGGTCGTGGTCTGACCCGCTCATGATGAGCTGTTTTGATTTTGTGATGAATTGGAAACATCTCTTTTCAATTTCTATTTACCTAGTTCATATCACTGGCCATCATGGTGGTCTAACTGGACAGCGGTCCAATCGGCATTATGCGAGCAGTCATACCGGACCTTACGGTACTAGCAGGCATTAATTGCTTATAGTAATTTTCCATATAGCGTTGTTTTTTGGCATTCGGTTACGCGGTCTGACTAGCCTTGGTGGCGGTCAGATCGGGCAGAGCGATCAGATCGGACTTTATGTGGGCGGTGAGATAGTATGTCCATTATAAATCTACTGAATTGACATTGAATGTAATCTTGGAAGAATTGCTCAGAGATAGTTGCAAAAGGTAAAGCCTCATATGGTTAATGATCTGGATTAAGTATTCAGCACTAATGAGGTAATGCAACTACATTCCCCTATAGTCATCTAGGAGGATAATGAAAACTTCTATTGCACTAGATCAAACAATGGTTATGTAAAAGGGTAAATATGAGAACGAATATCATTATAAATTTTGCATACTCACGATTCCTAAAAGGATAGTGAGCTATGAATTTGGTGGAATGAAACTTGTGGATGTGGCAAGATCCTTGCCTACATCTGTTTAAAGGGATGACAATATGGCAAATGAATGAGAAGACTTCAATGGTTGTCGTCTTCAGAGAGAGCGAATATCTTATATTGGATTCTTATTCTGTAGACTATAGGTCTTAGCACAAGTAAGATCTAAAAGTTTCGATTTAATACCCTATGGCTTCCATGTTCAAGGGAAGCAATAAGTCGCTTAAACTTTGCTAAAGTTTTATGTGCATATATACCACTTGATCATTATGATATTAGAGATTATAACAATAAGATTGTGGAGGTCACAATCTAATCCGGAAAGATTAATGTTATACTCCTTTTCTCTTAATTGAGTTATGTCCTAATGGGTTTTCAATTGAAAGTTTTAATTGAGACAACATGTGCGATGACAAGAACGCAAACTATGTACTCTTTTTCTTCTTACTGTTTTTTTCACTGGGTTTTTGAAATGGGTTTTTAACAAGCATGAGCATAATATTGACAAAGTGTCTAAGGGGGAGTGTTGTATATCGACCGACCCATGGCCTGACTGTGTGGACACTTTACCTAAACTAGACCTATTAGGTGCAGTAGACCCACGAGACATATTAATATAGTTTAGTCATATATTTCTTATTCTATTGAGAGGGTAGCACTGCTCATCATATACACATCTATGAGATATCTATGAAGAGTAGTTTATTGGTACCGCAACTTGTGTGTTTGTTCTCCTTTTATATTACGAGTGACTCCGAATATACAATAATAAGAGTGTAATTAGTAAAAGATCTGATCCATTCAAGAAATATCCAACTTGCCAACCATGTAGTCAGTAGTACAAGTCACAAAAATAGTGCGAGATTCGTTTGTCAAAGTTGGCTGCTTTCAAACGTGGAGACGTCATTTTACTACCAGCCTGTTGACATGTGAATTAGAGTAGATCTTTATTCTTGCTTTCCTTGTTTTCTTTTTGTTGCTTTGAGCTCGATTGAGTATTTGAGTTGACGGGAGACTGGGTTTTCAGTTTGTATTGCATGGAATATGGATTGATGGTTATCCTGTTCCGATCTGCAAAGAGAGGGAAACTCATGCCTATCTGTAAAACATGAACTTATGTTCGTATTTTTTAGCAGTTTGGTTTTTTTAATATTTTTTTGTCTCTTCTTTTTTCTCGTATTCATTTGTATTACCTGTAATAAGGCTAACCTTTTTATTTTTTATTTTTAAAATTTAATTATGTTAAAAAAACTATCAACAGTTATTATGTAAAATAAATTAGTTACAGTGTAAAATAAACTATAAGAAAAAAAAACCAAATCAGCAGCCCCTAATCAGCGGTAGTGAGGTAGTGCTAGTTGTTTCATCAGATCGTCTAAAAATTGTTTTTATCAGATGTTCAAAGTTCAACATGTAAAAAAAAATGATCATTTCTTGGTACAACGAATCGATTGTAGATCACTTCAAAGTACCAGCTCTACACGTGACACGCACCTCAAGAGACACATGTACTCCGCGTAAATTGCCCTCAGCAGCCGGTGAGTACTGTTTGACCGCCCATCTAGGGTATATTCTTTTTCTTCGAAACTGACGACTTTTGATTTTTACTATAATATCTAACTTTTAAATGGGGTATTTTTTCAAGACGAGATCTACAAGTTAAACAATGTACACGTTAAAAACCCAATATCTGTACCATCCAAAATCGCAAATGAGTATCTCTCTCCGTAATCTGTACCGTAAACAGATAAAATTCAAAATTTTCAGCTAAAAGTCAAAAACCGCAGCTGTTGCCAAACAAACCCTAAATGTGGTCCTGTTTCCTGACAGTCACCCCCCTCAATTTGTTCGATCAAATGCCGCAGCATTACTCACTCCTGACGGAGTATGGGGTGGTAGCGCCTCCTGATGTTGACGACTCCATCACAAGCCTTTTAATTAGTTACATCGAGATCACGTCTTTTTTACCCGGGTTCTTTAACAAATTAGTTATTGCGCGCGTCGCCTTCGAAGTACCTGGACAATTCAGTCGCCGCAATTAGATGCAAACTTCTCCTGTACAAACACACACAAGTGAGAGACAGAAAACGGAAGAAAGAGAGAGAGAGGAGAGCAAGCAAGACCACATCACCGGGACACCAACCTCTTGACGCCGAAAGCCCCGTCTGAAAATCTGAACGAAACGCCCGAAACGAGCAGGAATCTTCGTTCGCTGCGACTTAAGAAATGGGAAAGCTAGACTAGCGAGGCAACCGGAGAATCGAAGGGGAAGCCGAAAGCCCGGGCCCCATGTGCAGAGCCCGGCCCATGCGGGTGGCCTGGGCCGAGCCGGTGATTCGTTGCCGGGGTAGCGGGGCAACGGGCTCTGTCTGGTCACTTGGATTCGAGTGGCCACTTCAATCGAAATGGAAGGAGGATGGATGACTCGCGTATTTTTTTGCTCTTAAAGGCGACCGCAAATTGCCCTAGTGCATGCGACTGCTAAGGATCAGCTTTTATTTTCTTTCTTTTGCTTCTGGAGATGACACGCTGGTTCAAGCTCGAGAAAGAATCGCACAAGTTGGATGTTCCTGACGAACAGGTTGAGAGTTTATATTGATTTTTACTGATCATTTTTTATTTTAACTTATAAATAATATTTGTAGAGAAATTTATAGAGAAAAAGATACTCATATATGATTTTAACCGATATAAATAAAGTCATCACAGTGCATACTACAGTTAACTGGTAAATCTATCTTAAAAAAATATTACGTTTAAAAATTAGATACCGTAAAAAAATATATTTTAAAAACCAATACGAACAGGGACTTAAGTGGTGAGATGCACGAATCCCGGTCCCCTCTCAGAAACTCAGCTTGGACTTTGGACCTTGACATAGCATAAAATAATAAAAGAACTGTGATATGAACAGCAGAAGTCAGCATAAACTTGGCGATGTTTGTTTCAAGTCCCAAGTTGTACCACTATTGTTCAAGACCTGCTTACGAAATATAAAGTGGTGCTCATAGTACAGAAAACATCGCAAAAAGAAAGCACTAGTGTCCCGGTACAAGCCATTGCTATTACTGATGGTTAAGCCCTGCAGACACCAGAGCAGCAGGTTGTCACCACCATCGCATTCTACTGCGACACACTGGTCTGAAGAGGCAAAGAGCTTTCGACTTCAGCTTCCTTTGCTTCTGGGGAGCGCTCTGCGACGACCTTTGACATCGCGAACATCTGTGCAATAGATCGAAAATGAAGGCTTGAGCAACAAACACATGAAAAATGAAGAATGAGAAATGAAGCAAGTTTCAGCGTGTTAAAGCTGACCTTCTGAATGGTCTTCTTGAAGCAGGTCTTGTGCTCATCCATGGAGGCATGGATGAACTCGTCGATGTGGTCTTTCAAATCTTCGAGGAAGGTGGCATCATCAGTTTTCTTCTTCCGGCATGAAGCCATGGCAGGGTTTTTGGAAGCAGATGGGTGCGAACCTTCAGATTGGGTATTGCTGGAATCCATCTTAACGCTGAAAATACCAAAGTAAAAAATAGTTGATATACGAATTCAAAAGAAGAGATCAAGAAAACATGGATCTGAAAGCCAACTTGTGGTATCTTCGCAGCCAGTCTACACACTTTATCAGGGTATATTTAAATGAGGAACATAAATGTTCATAAGATAAAGAACATATGCCGCCTGATAAATTTAACTACCACAAACATAAACAAGAACACAAGCCAGAAGAACACAACTCTTCAAATCCTTAAATATGATACTTGAGAGAGTGCAAAATAGAAATCACGAAACAGCAGTATGATACTTGAGAGTGTGCAAAATAGAAATCACGAAACAGCAGTAATATACTTAGAGGGGGGGGATTCAGAAGGAATGAGAAAAAAAATAGCAATGGTGGGATCTGTTAGAATAGGAATTCCTTTTGTATTTCCTTACATGTTAATAGCATACTCCCTTTTAAATTCCCCTTGTACTCGTATATATACTGCCGATTGGGCCTTATGAATATATACACAATATTTATAGCATGGTATCCGAACTGGGGCAATAACCTAGCTCCTTCCGCTACCATCCACCGCTGCCGCCATAGTTGTCGAAGGCTGCCACCACCGCTGCACGGATTGAGTCCATCGCCGTCGACCTAGGCCGCTATCGCCTGACGCCGCCGCCTCGTTTTGCCCCCGAGGACAACGTGACCCGACGTTGCTCACCACCGCCACTGTGTCGCCCTCTGCCTGTCGCCGCCGTCCGCATGGAGCACTACCGTCACCATCTGCACGGGCCGCCACCATCGCCGTTCCGCCTCCGAGAACGACGTAGGCCTTCGCCACCGCTACCGGAGCACTGTCCTCCGCCAAAGCGCCACCCTCGTCGTCGCCATCCACACGGGCCACCACTGTCGAGGTTCCACCTGAGCAGAAGCCCATCACCAAAGACTCTAGAGACTCTAGTATAGAAAGAGTTTTTTGTTTTATGAAACCAATCAACGGTTTCTATTTAAGGGTTTTCCATTTAAAGGAATTTGGTTCCAAAAAAAGAAATGGAAAAAATAAATGAAAGAAAAATAAAAAAATAGAAAAAAAGTCGATCTAACTGCCGCACCATCCAGCACCGCATGTTCTTGCCTTGGTCGTCGCACCATCCAGCGCCATCTACTGATGGCTTCTATTCCATCAGTTACAATCCCACTCTCGGGAACAAAACTCCATGTGACAAACTACATGTTGTGGTCCTCACTGATGAAGATCACGCTTGATGGTCTCTGAATCTGGGGAGATATCACTGGTATACGATCTTATCCGCCACCACCGGTTCAGCCTCCCCCCAAGCAACCTACTTCTGCACACTTGCGGAAGATAAGGCCGTCAAGGAGGCAATGGCTGTTGTTGTTGCCGTTGACACTGCTGATGAGGTCTTTTAGTATGTCATTGACGCTTTCAAGCACTGGTGTGCTGATAAGACCCGTGTTTGAGCCATCCTAGTGGTCAGCGTCGATGACTCCATCCAGCCAGACATTATTGGTCTACGTTTCACTCGTCAAGCATGGAGTACTTGCGCGAGCGATACTAGCAGAGCAGTGATGCTCAGTTCTTTTTGCTTCAGCGCGAGTTGGAGATGCTTCTACCGAGCACTGCCAGTCTTTGGCGCCAATTGGACGAGCTGGTCTCTCCGCTTTGCCAGGAGTGTCATAAAGTGCAGAAGGTGGATCGTGATCGCCTTTGCCTTTATAGCTTCATCTGTCGTCTTCGCCCAGAGTTTAGCCTGTCAAGACTCTACTGCTGAGCCGCTCACCACAACCGATACTGAGGCCCTTTCAACGCTTCGTGCTGAGGAGCTTCGCCGCGGGTTAGCAGCACAATCTGTTTCGACTATATTTCCTCCCCAAGCGCTTGTTGTCGCTCCTATTTTTGCACTAACTAAGGTTCAGTGCAACTTTTGCAAGAATTTCGGGCATGACTACCATAATTGTACTCATTTTTTCTTAACAGATGGATGCGAACCTTCAGATTGTGTATTGCTGGAATCCATCTTAACACTGAAACAGAAAATAAGGAATGAAGAAAAATGTGTAACTCAAAATAAGGAATAAAGAACACAACTCTTCAAATCCTAAAATTTGATACTTGAGAGAGTGCAAAATAGAAATAACGAAACAGCACTAATCTACTTGAGGGGGGATTCGGAAGGAATGAAGAAAAATGTGTAACTCAAAACTGGTAGACAAAAAAAAGATGAAGAGAGTAACCATTAATTTGACATCATTTTGTCACAAGTACCAAAGAAGAAGATTGAAGGAAAAAAGAAAAAGAAAAGATGGCACCAAATGATTGATATAGCAATAATGAACTAAAATCCATATCGCCTTCATAATTAATTAGGCATGGTTGACGTTAGAGAACTAAAACAGTGAGCAAAATATAAGCAACAACAACATCATCGTAAAATCTTGCTCTATGTAAAACAAACTGCTTGCAACCAAGATACTTCAAATAGCAAATAGAGCACCCATAACGGTTCATCTTGACAAACATTTTTCCAGAAATGGTCGTAATACAGTGAATCTTACAAAATAACCAGGACACGCAGCACAACATCAGTTTAAGACTTTAAGTACTACAAAGCTGATGCTAAATAATGTAAAAACAGTAAACCTGATGGCTCGAAGCACCACCCGCAAGTGGATAGGCTTGGTAGGGCTGGTCGATTCTTCTTACCTTAGGAAAGCTGTGCGGGGAATACGAGCGAGGGCTCACGGACTGAGGTTAGCGAGGAGAGGGGATAGTAGAGGGCGGCGAATCGGCGAGGAAAGCTGGTCCTGCTTTTCTTTCTTGGAGGATGGGAAACAACGGGAGAGCACACAGGAAGGGGGGGAAGCACAGAAGGTTCCAGATGGTCGTTGGCCCTCGGCCCCATGCGCGCGAGCTGGCCTGTCCCGAAATTGGGCCCACGTTGCAAATCAAGTTGTAGTGTTCAGCATCGTACATGTCCAGTAATTTGTTCCTCTGCATCCAGTATGTCCAGTAATTTGGGCCAACCAATCCACATAGGCCGAAACTCCAACCGGCCCAGGAAGAAGAAACGGTAAGCAACGACCGGCCGCGCAAACCTGTTCTTTTTGGCTGCGGTTTGTGGTTTTATTTGCGAACATGATGTTTTAAATTTGTTTGTATAAGAGATTATAGAATAACAGAAACTTACGTGTGATTTTTGTCAATATAAATGAAATCAGTAAAATACATACTACAATTAATTAGTAGACTCTATCTTAAAAAAATACTCCGTTTAAAAGTTAGTTACTGTAAAAAAAATTAAAAAATAATTTTTAGAAGCTGAAAAAAACAGGGCCCAAGGCTCCAGCGCCCGCATCAACTCGGCCGGGTCCCGACGGGCGCGGCGCGCCATTTCCACTAACACCTCTGCCCGCCTGTAGCCTCTCCGTGGGTGCGCGCGCGCGCAGCAGCATTTCCGCGGACGGGTCGCCGTGCCGTGCCCTGCCGCCGTCACGAGCCGCAGTCCGCAGGAGCATTCTTACGTACGCTACGCCAAGCCTACAAGCGCCCATGCCCATCTCACGTTTCCATTGACCGTTACCGCGGCGGAAGCTTAGAATGCTACCGCTGGTTGGTTGAGTTCCGCAACGAAGTTGCACGCATCTATCTACTATTCTGATAGTCTAAACTGAACTCAAAGGTACATGGTGAAACTAGCAAAGATTTCCCCATCTGTTCGATACCAAACACCAACTATATTAGATAATTAGATCATACAATTCCACAAAATCTAGAAGATCGTAAGGCCCTGTTCAAAACGGTGGTCATGTTTTTTATGCTGCGGTTGATAGTTTTTATCTGTATTTTTTGAAATGGCGACGGATGACGAAGACGTCGACGTGGATAAAATTTTAGGTTAAGAAGTAAGTTCTAGAAGTCGCTCTATTTATTTTAGCTTCTACAGAAGCCGAAACCAAAAATCATAAAAAAACACACACAAAAAACATGGCCTTTGGCTACAGGCTTTAGAAGCCGCAAGAACAAGGCCACGTTGGCTCTTAACATAGTTTTTTTTCCTCTTTGCATTATTCATGAAGCTATAATAGTTTTTTTATTTTTTTTTACTTGAATGCTTCAAGCAAAAACTAATGACCTTATTCTTTGGGACTGTGGCTGATAGCTTTTGGTTGCAACGAGTGTCTTTTGTCTACGTTTTTCGAGACAACAGTAGACGGCACACATGATTTTAGATTTGAAAAGTTGTTTAGAGAATTTACTTAAAAAAAATCATCAAATTCATTTCTTTCGGAAAAACCAAAAGTCTTAAAGAAGAGGATCAACAACCCCTGCAACGTCCATTCCAATCAAAAGCCATCAGCAAATGTTGTTTTGAACGGAACCTAAACCCGAATGACCATATCACAGGGCAAAGTGCTAATTCATGGCATCTGTCATTCAACAATGATCAAAGGGACATAAGGACAATATCATCTCCAAGCAAGACAGCACACAAATGTAAATCAAACCACACCACAAAATGATCGCAATAACGATGCTATATTGCTATCAGGCAGATTAAGGTTCACATTAACAACTCGAGGCAGAAAAACTTTTCTAAACAAAATCAGCTGAGTATCGGGTTATGATCTTTGTATTGTGCTGAATCAGTGGTTCCAGACGTATGATTTGTGATATTGATGTTGCTAAAGCTCTGCATGCAGTTAAATACTTAAATTGTTGAGCTGTGAGCTCAGCTTGCATCCGAGAGAGAGAGAGAGAGAGAGAGAGAGAGAGCCAATTGTTGTGCCAAACCTGCCAAAATAAGCTGACGTTGACTGTAAAGAGAAACCTGCTCGTTACGCGTTACAGATTGATGGTCCACTGAACGGATACGCGGAGTGCAAGATCAGGCTGCATTAGTTATTGAGCTTTTGCGTTGCATGATTGACCAAACCAACTCAGTGACCCTTTTCCCGTCGATAGCTGCGTACTTTTGATCACAATGAGCATACGCCTAACTGAGCATCGGCACGTTAAAACAAGCCCGTGCACTTTCTGTTGGTCTTAAGGCCTTTGTTCCAAGGAACTGCAAAATTGGTATGTTCTAAACATACTTGGATAGGGTTAACATGCGTAAACGTTCGCCTAAAAAAATGTGTAAACGGTCTCCGGCTATAATTATTACCATGTAAAATATGTGAAATATGGAAGCGCGTCGGAAAGGGATGACATTTTTTAAATGCTTAGTTTTTTTTGCATGAGCAACAATATTTCTGCTTTCCAAACATACATTAGGCTATGTTCTAAATAGTTGTGCATGTTTGTCTTTTGGCTGAAATGACACCGCCGCGGCTGAATCTAGACGTGTTCAATTTGGTTGTTGGCTTTTTGCTGAGATGGTTTGGAAAAGAAAAAAAATATGGTGAAAATTGAAAATTATTAAATAAACATGAAAGGGAAAAAGATAGAAAATGAAAGAGGAGTGATGGTGGTGCGGAGAGGTTCTCGTGGGGCCAAGGGAGTAGGGGCGGCGGGCCACCAGATCTGGCCAAAAGAAGATATCGATGAGCGTGACAACTGGGGTAGGAAGCGGCAGGATGAGGTCCAACGTGATGGCCAAGATAGAGAACGGTAGCTGGCAGCCCCCAACTTTGTCTTCGCCTCCCGACCCTGGTGGCCAGATCTGGCAAGCACACGTGGGAGGGGGGTTTAGATCCAGTATTCTAGCAGCTCGACGATTACCACCATGACTAGCTCCTTCGTGCCCACCTCCTCTCCGGTGCACACCTCCGTGACGTCCACGCCTATATTGAGTAGGACCTCATCCATACTGACGCGGAGGAGGGCGACCTCACCATGGCCTTTGCCTTCCACCTCCTTATCATGCTTCAAGAGAAGCCATTATAGTATAACCAAAAAGTGGCTTCTAAGAAGTCGCTACAAAAGCCGAAATATTTAGTTCGGCTTTCGGCTTCTATGGGTTGGAATGTTTTCTTAATTGGTTCACTGTGTATTCATATAATAACGTTGTACCATAATTATTTATGAACTACTGTGAGTTGAGTTGAATTTTGAACTAAACCTATTTACTGTACTACCTCAGCAAAACCGAGTGTGCCCAGATATTAATAAAAGTTCAAAACTGGAACCCATATTTTGAGCTATGCCCGTATTTTGAAGTAGCAAAAACCCCCTTAAGCCGAGAGGCCTTCTAATTGGCGGCTCCAAAACGAACTCCACGACACGTCCTTCCTCTCCTCCTCTCCATTTCGCCGCCGCCTTCGACACCCACCTGCCCCGATCTTGCCATCACCATGGAGGACGACGACGAGTTCGGCGACCTCTACACCGACATCCTCCTCCCCGGCTCCGCGCCCTCCAAGCCGCCGGCCGCCGAAACCCTAACCCACGCAGCCCCTGCCCCTGCCCCAAGCCCTAACCCTACGTCCACCCCCACCTCAACCACAGCCGCCGCGGCGGAAGACGACGATGACTGGCTTCTAGGCGAGAACGACCCCGTAGTCGGGGTGGACCCGACCGCCGACTGGGCCGACGAGGACGACGATGGCAGCGCGCCCCCCGCGAAGCGCGAGGTTGCTGCGAAGCCGCCCCCCGCCGCGGAGGACCACGATCCGCTCATGGGGGGCGGCGTAGGCGACTCCCGGGCGGCTATACCGGGGCTCTCGTCGTCAGCGGCAGCCGGTGCGGCGGGGAACGAGGATTGGGATAGCGACAGCGAGGACGACATCCAGATCGTGCTCAACGAGACGGACGGCCGCCGGCGGTTCGGGGAGGACGAGGGCGATGATGAGGACGGCGAGGACCTCGTCATCGTCGCCGATGGCCCCCACATCCCCGGTATGGAGGAGCAGGATTGGGGGGAGGACGCGGCAGCGGCGGGGCTGGAGGGGGAGAGGAAGGAGGGCGGTGAGCCTGGGAAGGCTGCGGCGGCTCCCGGCGGGAGGATTGGGTACAGTGGCGGCCAGGGTTTCCACCCGCAGCACCATTCCATGTTCAAGGTCAGTTATTTGGGCCAAGAAGCCGTACGATGCGCTCAGGCCACCCCCAGAGGGAGACGCGTAAACCCGGTTGCAACTCACTACGCTTTACGTTGTACTGTGTAAACTTCTTACCAAGTTTAGTTTCTTTTTTTTATGTTCTTTTGCATTCTTGCTTACACCCCGACAATGTAAACTGTAAATGCATTTATTAACATACAAAGGAAGAAAAGAAAGGAAATACAGCGATTTTTCATTTGCTATTCCATGCTTCCATTTAGCAACTTTGTAGATTTGAGCCTTCTTAATGTGTGATCTTCGTGCTGGGGTAATAATTCTTGGTGTGGTTGGTGAAGTTGTTATCAAGATGGTAGCGTTGATGCTGATTGGTTACTAAGCTTCAAGTCAGTAACTTCATTTCAGATGCAGATGTCATATGGATGAAGCGAACCATTTTGAAGAATGATGTCATCATTTCACACTAGGAGACAGTGAGAAAGAGTGCAGCTGGTCCAATTTACCAATACCATTGTTGCCTAGAAAGAGACAGGGGCACAAATTAGTTGATATAATCTAGCTCAAAGAGCAGTCACTATGTGGTTCCTAAGCTTGCCCATCAAGCCAAAGCTTCAGGCTGTGTCCTAAAAATGTTATCACTATGGCTGTACGGACTCAAGTTACAATACTCCTTGGCCATGTATACTCAAGTCAATCGCCCTGGCTGTAGGGTCAGATAGTACAAGTTAATTTTGTTTTTTGTTAAACTAGACAGCAGAAGTCTCAGGCAAATTGGCAATCAATTGCTGATGGGCGTGTTTTCCTTCCCTTGCTACCAACAAAAATATGCACCCTACTTCTGGTGGGAGAAATGGTTTAACAATCCCATACTGAGCCTATTAGAACTAATGGTCATTTGAGAGAGGTTAGACCCTATATGAACATAGAACTGTGAGCAAGACTTTGATGATTCAACCCCAGCTGTTTGTTTGTTGGTAATGTAACAGCGCATTTTATCACTGGGGAATTTTGTTCTATGGATCTCTGCCTGAATATCACTGTTCATTCTGAGCTTTAACATAGAAAAGAATGCTACACAATATAATCACGGCCTAATGACTTGGGGCATTTTGGATCAAATCCTATTTTGTTGTCTTGAGTTGTCTAGGAAACAATTTGCATTAATTTCTTTTTGCTTTTTAAAATGGAAACTTGAGTTCTACAGTGTGTGTACGTGACATTAGATAGTACACATGTGCTGTTTATATTTAAAACATAAATTGTTTATCAAGCAACCTCTTATGTGGGGATAAAGAGGGTGGGTTCTTTTGGGCCTGTTCTTTACGGCTTCTAAAAGCGGCTTTTGGTTTTTGCTACAGTACCTAACTTTTAAATAGAGTATTTTCTCAAGATGGGATCTACAAGTTAATTGTGGTACACGTTAAAAACCTAACATCTGTATCAACCAAAATCACAAGCGCGTATCTCTCTCTCCGCAATCTCTGTCGCAAACAGCCAAAATTCAAAAATTTCAGCCAAAAGCCATAGGCTACAGCAAAAAAGAACAAGCCTTTTGGCTTATGGTTTTTGAAGTCTGGTTGTTCGCGAGAAACAATACGCAAAGAGAAACAGTCGCATGCGATTTTGACCGGTATAGTTGAATTCGATACAGTGTCTACTATAATCTATGTATAGACCCCGCTTTGGAAAGACGCACTGTTTAAAAGTTAGTTGCTATAGTAGGAAGTGATGAACCAAAATAAAAAAGAACCCAGCTAATAAAACATTTTTATGCACACCACGCTGGTGTAAATCATTTCAAAATCTTACAGAGCAATGGGCAGCATGGAAGCCTCAATAGAATGTCAGTAACAATTGTAGTTCAATTTTATTCCACGAACTGCATGATTTTTTGCATTCTGCGTAGGTTTTAGTTGTTGGTAAATGGATAATGTTAACTGCTTGAAAAGTTGTCTGTTGAGCCATGAATTTGTTCACCCTTTTTTGGTTTCTGTTTTTTTGTTTGTTAAGCCCTCTTCTTATGTGTATGTTGTTGATTCCTGCCTTACTCTTGCAGTATGTACGCCCTGGCTCTACACCTGGGGCTCCAGTAGGTGGGGCTCCTGGTGCTCCTGGTCAGTTCCGTCCTCCTGGACCTCCGGGCCCTTTCTCTGGTCGAGGAAGAGGTGACTGGAGACCTGGTGCTGGTAGGGGCATGAATAAAGGTTTTCATTCAGGCTACGGAATGAATCCATGGGGTGGTTCAGGCCGTGGTTTTGGTGGTGGACTAGATTTCACACTTCCTCCCCACAAGTAAGCTAACTGGTAGACATGCTAATAATTATAGTTATATTTGTGGAATAATTTTTCTCCCTTACTGGAAATTCTGTTGCAGTTGTGAACGTCCATCTATGTTATTTGTTGACCCATCTTTTAGCACAAATTCTTCTGTAGTCGCGAAAGAATTCTGCTATAGGGCTTAAGTCCATACCAGGCAGCTTATGGCACTAATCTTGAAACGCACTGTCTTGAGAGTTGCATCCATCTGCACAGTTGATCTCATGAAGTGCACTGAAGCCAAGACTTCTATGAATTGCATTATGTGAGCAGCCAATCACTGCTCATTCTACTAGCATAACTAGCAGGGTGGCCTGTGCATTTGCGCGGCAAGATTAGTTTTAAAGTTTGTAGTATCAAATGATATAACTTAGATGCTTGAGCATATATTCATGTATCTTACAGGCTATTTAGATTTTTAAGACATTATAAACGTTAGAACTGACAATAGAAGCTTGAAGGAAAATACGACTTGAGGAACGTAATTGAAATATGAGGTTTGATGGAAGAGAATCATTGAGCATAATAAGTTGTTGAGGTTCTTAGAAACGTAACCGCTCTCTATCATACATAAATCATGTAGCTGCATGCCCCTATTCTTCCTCCATTAGTTACTTTTTTTTAAAATGTATGTATGCACATGTACTCCTATTTAATCTCAAGTAATACGTTGACTATGTGTGTGGTAAATTATCTTATTACTTCATCCGTTCTTTTTTACTTGACGTTTTTGATTTTTCATGGTCTTCGAGATACAACTTTGATCGCTACTTTTTTATAACTTTACATCAAGATATACTAATAAAATTGTAATATTATGAAAGTATTTTTAACGACAAATCTAATGATATTATTTTAGTATAGCCAATATAAATAGTTTTAAATCTATTAGGCATGGATTCTAGAAAATCAAGTAAAAAGGAATGGAAGGAATAGTTTACACAGTGTTAAGAGTACCTTGCTCATGAATACATTGGTGCACCATAGGTGACCCTCACACGCTGGCTGCCCCATCGAATCGTGTGTCTTCTATCTCTTCTTGTCATCACAACCTTTCTACTTCAACCTCTAACAACAAGCCCAAATCTTGATCGATCCCTCTCAGGTGCTACCCTTTCAATGCAATACTGTCCCACATAGTTATATTATGTTTCTCTTCAATTATTGCTTAATGCTGATCGTTGTGTCATCAGCACGCATACCTGTGCAACTGTCGCCGATTCCTATCGGGGACACCCGTCATGCTCTCTGGTGGCCCCGAGCTTGTTCCTTACGGTTGCGACATCTCTACTCCTAGCTTTTTGCTTCTCTACTTCTGTACGCCTGTGCTTCTATGCGTATGGATGCATGCATGTATATACACATGCATGATATTATACATGCTTGACATCCTTTTCTCCTATGTCCTCTTCTTTGACGTTGGTCAACTTAATGTCGTGGCTTTCTCACTAATCGCGGCTATCTCCCATCTTCACTGATGTTGATATAACTGTTTTAGTCGTTGTCTAATGATATGGAGAATCTTCTTGCTATCGCCGGTGACACGGTGCCCCTCCCCAACGATGGCATGCTCCTAGCTACCCGATGGTCCTATATCGCCCATAGCTCATCTTCAATGCAAAGTTTCGTCTCCTCTCTACCAGGGCTTCCCTATCATCGGGATTCTTTGGCCACTGACTTTTTCAACAACGCTGACGCTCACCATTTGTCGTCGTGGCCCTTGGCTACTCTAATCTTTCTCTTCAACAGCTCCGGCGAGCAGCACAATATTGTCCTTGTCAAATGGCTAAGGTGAGCAACACGACATTGTCCTCATTTCCACTGTCGCCGCCTCGGTTCTTTGCTTCCTATGGGTCAATATCATCTTGCAAGATGGATTGACGCCATTGCATTCTTCCGTGGTCTCCTCTGACATCATTTGTGCTATCCTCGTTATAACTTTTATTTTTATTCAAAATTTCTGTTATTTCTATTGGAGTTCGTATACAAATCAAATTGCTAATTTTATTTAATTTATTCTGAATTTTACTTATTTAGGGATTTTACCTTGTAATTTGTATGGAAATCAAATTGCAAATTTTGTTGTATTTTTATTCCGAATTTCAATTATTTTTTGTTGGAATTCGTATACAAATCCAATTGTTAATTTTTCTTTAATTTGTATTCCGAATTAAAAATATTTAGGGGTTTGACTTTGGAATTCACATCGAAATCAAATTGGTAATTTTATCTTATTTTTTATTCCGAGTTTCAATTAGTTTTTGTTGGATTTCGTATACAAATTCCATTGATATGTTTCGTTTAATTTCTATTCCGAATTATATTTATTTAGGAATTCGTTTGGAAATCAAATTGCTAATTTTATTTTATTTTTTATTCCGAATTTCAATTATTTTTTGTTTGGAATTTGTATACAAATCCAATTGTTATTTTTAAATTTTTATTCTAAATTATATTTATTTAGGAATTCATCTGGAAATCAAATTGCTAATTTTATTTTTTATTCAGAATTCTAGTTATATCTAGATTGTACTTGAGATAGACTCTTTCTTTTTATCTAGACAGTTATAATCTGGATACTCCATGATCAACGGTATAGATTTTTCTCCTTTTCCTTCGATTAACATGAGGATTTCTAGCATTTAAGAGCGAATGTGGTGGCTTCTTTTGCCTTTGCTTTAATAAGATACTTCTAGCCTTTGAGAGCGAACGTGGTGGTTTCTTTTGCCTTTACTTTAATAAGAAAATAGGTAGATATGTTGCAATGAGACTTCGTATTTCCAAAGGGCCCAACAGCCAATATATATTCATGTACAATATACAAAGAGACCCCTAGACTATACACATATCTAACACCATTGGCTGGTGGAGACAGCGGAAAATAGATGAAGCCAGTCTAGCTCCCAAAGACACTGCGAATCACGGCGCCGAGGGCCAGTACCAAACAGAGTCCCCGTGCGGCGGTCCTGAACAGAACAAGAGTCAGACTCAAGAACAACACAATATTTATGATCAGTAATCTAACCAGCTGACATAAACTGCATAGTAAGCTGAGGAACATGAGAAACTGCAGGAAAATGAAAAGAGGAAGTGGACAGGGTGCCTCGACCTGCCACAGGAAGGGAGGTACCATCTGCAGTCTGAACAGTGGAAGAGAAAACTGTGGGATGCAGTGAGGTGAGGTAGGTAGAATCTGGTGTCATGTGAAAAGAAGCACCATAGTCCAAGATCCACGGAGACAGGATACTTGAGGAGGGAGGAGGCGGAGGCGTAGAAGACTGCCGAGAAGCAAGAGCCAGACGAGTCGATCCCGAGGAGTCTGAGGACGGGTCAACACCAAGGGGCTGGAGGAGTGAGAGGAGTTGCTCTGCGGCATCACCGGAGGAGCACTATAGAGAGGCACCAGCTCCTAAGTGGTAGGAACCGCCGGAGCCCTTCGTGGGACATCCACCCCGACGACCTTGGTTCCTCCTCCACTTGTAGCAATCCTGATACCTGTGGCCATCACACTGACAGTAGGTGTAGTGAAGACTCATAGTAGAAATACCAACCACTGGTGCGTTAGGGGCTGAAGGAGAGATCACGGCCGGTGCTGAAGGAGCAGGCGAGGTGGCAGGGGCTGAAGCGGACAAGACAGCTTGCAGCTGAGCCGCACCATGGTGACGGGTCTCCTCAGCACGCACAGCCGTGAGAGCCTCCATTAAACTCGGGCGTAGGTGGCGAGTCAGGAGTTGAGCCTGCACAGTCTTGAACTTAGGCCGGAGACGCGTCAGGAAGTCATAGAGACGGTGGGTTTCCTTATGAGCACGAAGCCGCACACAGCAGGGACATGTCCGACAAACATCCGGCCCCAGAGAGTCAAGCTGATGCCACACCCCAGACATCTGCTAGTAGAAGTCATCGTAGGCGTGCATTTCAGACTGGTAAAGCTCCAGAGCCTCCTCCAAGGCAGCATTGGCCTCGTCCTGAGCTGTCTGATCCACATTAGCAGGAGGAGCGGACTGGATAGGCGGTGTAGGACGAGGCGGGCAGGGATTCTCTCTAGTGAGATGACCCCAAAGTCGCTGGCTGTTGAGGTAAATCCTCAAGTGAACCACCCACTTCCGGAAGTTTGTCCCATCGAAACGGATAGCGGGGAGCGAGATGGCGAATGAGCCGCCGCTGGTAGCCATCTGGAATTGATCGGGTCAAGAAAACGGAGTCGGGATGTCCAGAAATGGCCTGTGTGGCCGGGCTACGTCGACCAACCGGTGGCGGTGGCCGGAGCTAGGCACAGACGGGCGGGGTGCGCCAGGCGGACGGCAGACGAGCAGGCGGGGCGGACACCACCGGCCGGATCCGAGGCGGCGGTGGCTGGATCCGAGGTCGGCTGGGAGAGGCGGCGACGGACAGGCACACACGTGTGGAGATGGGCTGCGCGCGAAAGGAGAAGAGGAGGGAAGGGGCGGTGGCAGCGACAGTGGCGGCGGCGGCCGAAGCCCTAGTTTGACCGGGCTCTGATGCCATGTTGCAATGAGACTTCGTATTTCCAAAGGGCCTAACAGGCCAATATATATCCATGTACAATATGCAAAGAGACTCCTAAACTATACACATATCTAACAAGATAGATGCGTTGGCACTTGGCAGATAGTAAAAGACCTAAGAACTAATTTGCACATTATGCTATTAGGTACCTGGAGTTGGTTTGGTGCTTCACATTATATGATAGTAGTTCTATCTTTTAGGTCAAAGAGCCCAATTGACAACTAATAATTAAGACAATAGATCGTAGGTGGTGGCTAGAGTTTTTTTTTTGTGCAGATTTTGGCATTAAGATTTGTGAACTGGGATTAAATTATTTGCAAAAACTTGTGGCAATATATTAAGGCCTAAGTCATGCAAGCGATAATCTCCAAGATGAGAAAAATGCAGAAACAATAACTTGTGGGAAAAAAAATTACTGCATAACCTTTTATCAGTCAAATTGTAGGATCGGTATGGCAGGTAAGAGGGGAGGGAAATGACTTCAAAATCTTCCTCCTAATATTATCAACTCAATGCAGTGGAAACACAAACTTACAAGCTCACCAAAGCCAATAGCCAAAGAACACAAACCAACAGAGACTTCCCCGTATCACCGGTTTGACCGCTTAGTCACCGGTCTGACCGGGATCGGTCAGTCTAACTGCTCACTCCATTTAGAAACAGGCTCAATTGAAATATTATGTATTTACGCAATCGTATACAAATGGAATATATTCACCAAATTTGTCGATGTACTTTTGTTGATTCATTGCACACGAACAGTCTTAAAGGCAATAATTGGACATTAGGGGTATTAATTTAAAATTTTCAGGCAACTTTGGTACACTTAGGGAAACTCAACTTGGTGCTGTGAATACACTTCTTAAGCTCTGAAGCACGCAGAGTCAATAGAATGATAAACTAGAATTGTAGGATGTGGTTCTAGGATGGAATCTAGGAATCCTTGGTATGCCTTCCATTGTTATTTTAGTTACATCTGGAGAACAATTCTATTTTATGCTCATTTATTATTTTTCTTCTCCTGAAGACAATTTATTTGGCCCAGGACAATTTTTGATATTGACTCTGCTACCACATTTGAGGAGAAGCCATGGAAATACCCTGGTGCTGATATTTCGGACTTTTTTAACTTTGGACTTGATGAAGAGAAATGGAAAGACTATTGCAAGCAGCTGGCGAGTCCATTTTAAACATTCGGTATAGTTGTTATTTCTTTTAGTTTTCCTTTGTAAACTATTAGTATATTTTGTCACCAGGACCACCTACGATTGGAGTCCACAATGCAATCTAGAATACGGGTGTACGAAAGTGGGCGCTCAGAACAGGTTTTCTGTAATCCCGTTTCGCAAAACATCTATCCTATGCTATCTGTAGACTCTTGTGGTGAACAATCTTTTATTGGTTTACATTCAGGACTACGATCCAGATTTGCCACCGGAGCTAGCCGCTGCTACTGGTCATCATGACATTTCTGCTGAGCATCGTAATAAAGCAGACAATGGGCATTCGGATCTCAGTGCCCATGGAAGAGTTCCTACAAACATGCGGCCGCCAGTGGTATAAATTCCTACTCTCTCTGGTATTTATGTATCTGCTTCACATTTTCATAATCTTTCATGACATGGATAATTCTTCCATGCTTTCTCAAGCTATGTTTTTACAAATTTTATAGATGGTTACTTCTGTTCACTCACACATCCTGTTGTACACTTGTACATGTGCCACAAATCAACATGGACACACTCAGCCGGGTGCTTCTTTTCAATAGCTGTGTGACTTTGACAGCTACTCATTCTGTAGTTTTGAGTTATTTTTCTTTTTAGCGACTACTTAAGTGTTGGTTTGATAATGCAAAACCATTACAAATTCCATAGGTTAGTTTTTATTATTGTGTGTGTGTGGATGTTGTCACAATGAGGTTTAACATTCTAAAAGGGCCCAACAGGCCAATATATACCTATGTACAATATGCAAAGAGACCCTTAGACTATGCACATATCTAACACCCCCTCAAACTCACGGTGGATCAACAACACTGAGTTGGAGAGGTAGAACCAATGCTGAGCTCTAGTCTGTGCCTTGGTAAAGAAATATGCTAACTGAGACTCCGAAGGCACATATTGAAGAGTAATAACTTTGTCTTGCAACTGCGATCGCATGTATGAAGCATCCACTCCAATGTGCTTGGTGAGTTCATGCTTTACGGGATCTCGAGCAATGCTGATCGCGTTAGTACTATCTGATAAGAGAGGAGTCGGTGTAGTGGTAGAAACACCGAAATCCTCAAGTAGCCACCGAAGCCAGGTGATCTCAGCTATCAACGACGCCATGGCTCTCAACTTAGCCTCAGCGCTTGAACGGGAAAAGGCAGTCTGCTTCTTGGTCTTCCAGGCAATCAAGGAGGAACCAAGGAAAACACAATAGGCAGAAAGAGACCGGCGATCAGAAGGATCACTAGTTAAATCGCATCAGAGTACGCCTGAAGCTGCAAAGAACTGGAGCGAGGAAAGAAGAGACGACGAGTGATGGTCCCGCAAAGATATCGCAGAACATGAAGGTGGCTGTAGTGGAGCTGAGTGGGAGCAGAGACAAACTGACTCAGGATGTGAACTGGGTGAGAGATGTCAGGACGAGTGATGCCAAGGTTGACAAGGCTCCCAACAAGACGGCGATAGCGGGAGGGATCCTCAAGAGGCTCGCCATCGGTAGTCCGAAGTTGAGCACCAAGCTCCATAGGTGTATCCACCACGCGCTGATCAGTGAGACAAGCACGAGTAAGGATATCCTGAATGTAACGCTCCTAGGAGAGATAATAGCCCTCAGGCGTAGAAGTGATCTCAATCCCAAGAAAATAATGAAGAGGACCCAAATCAGACATCAATAACTGCTCACGGAGACGCTTCATCACAAAGGCAATGTACTGAGAGTCATCACCAGTGATGATCATATCATCGACATATAGAAGGAGCGTCCGACCCCGACAGGAGGTGTGAACAAAAAGAGTAGGGTCATGATCACTGGCGGAGAAGCCGGCTGCAGTGACGACAGAGGAGAACCGAGCAAACCAAGCACGGGGGGCTTGTTTTAACCCAGTAACCCACAGAGAGCGACGAAGGCGACAAACCATACCATCAGGGACAGAATACCCAGGGGCCGGCTACATGTAGACCTCACGCAGCTCGCCATGGAGAAAGGCATTCTTGATGTCCAATTGAGAGATGAGCCACTGTTGAACAGAGGTACAACAAGGAGAGTGCGAACGCTGGTCATGTGAGCGACAGGAGCAAAGGTCTCACCGTAGTTACGGTCATGCTCCTGCTAAAAACCACGCGCCACAAGACAAGCCTTGTAGCGCTTAAGGAAACCATCCGAGCGGGTCTTGATCTTGTAGACCCACTTGCACGTGATGGGAGTGACACGTGCGGGTAAGGGTACAAGATCCCAAATGCCAGTACGCTCCAAAGCGGCAATCTCCTCAGACATGGCGAGCTGCCACTCAGGGTGAGCAATAGCCTCACGATAAGTCAGAGGCTCAGAACAGGTCCTAGCAAGGAGCGAGAGCCAACTGGAGAGGGAGGGGGCCGAGGACGACGAAAGTAGTGCAGAGGGAAAGGTGAAACCTCAACAAGAGAGTGGGAAGGAGCCTCCTACGGAGGTGGAAGAGGAGCAGCCGGAGGAGAGGGAGACGAAGGAGGTGGATGAGGCGAAGTAGTAGTGGAAGTAGGTGGAGAGCGAGGAAAGTCAGAAAGGAGATCGACTCAACAAGAATCAGACCTGACTGTGGGAGAACGAGGGTAGTAAGGTCGGGACTCGTCGAAAGTGACATTTCGGGAAATCCTCATCCGGCGAGCAACAAGGTCGTAGCAGCAATAACCCTTATGCTCAAGACTATAGCCAAGGAAAACACTCAACTGACTGAGCAGTCAGCTTAGTGCGCTCACGAGGTGGAAGAAGGACGAAGGCGGAACACGGTAAAGCTGGAGGTGGTGTAACTGGGATTGACCAAAAAGACGCTCAACAGGAGTAGAACCCTGAAGGGCGGTGGAAGGCTGCATGTTAAGGAAAACAACAGTGGAGACAACCTCAGCCCAAAAAGTGAGGGGGGACAGAATAAGCAAGCATGAGAGCTCGAGCGGTCTCAAGTAAGTGACGATGCTTACGCTCAGAGACACCGTTTTGAGCATGAGCACTAGGACAAGAGTACTGGGGAAGAGTGCCCTGTTTAGCGAGAAAACGGCGAAAGGTGGCAGAGAGATACTCGCCAGCAGAGTCAGCACGAAACACACGAATAGCCAAATCGAACTGAGTGCGAACCATAGTGGCGAACCTCTGATAAATAGAAAGAACCTGACTGCGAGAGGACATAAAATCAATAAAAATCACATAATAACGATGACCCCCTTTCGAAACGAAGGGAGTCGGACCTCAAATATCGGAGTGTACAAGATCAAAAGGACGATTAGAAATAAAATCACTAGAGGGATAGGGGAGCTACAGCTGCTTGCCAAGCTTGCAACCCATACAATGTAGTGAGGTGTCTCCAGAAATAGACCCAAGAACACCACGGCCGACGAGTGACGAAAGACGTGATCCACATAGATGACTGAGACGATGGTGCCACTGAGCGAAGGAGGTAGTGGATGACGCAGCAAGACCAGAGGGAGTGGTGGTACCGACCGGTCAGTGGAGGCAATGGAAGGCGATGAAGCAAGTCTAGCTCCCAAAGACGCTTCGAATCGCGGCAGCGAGGGCCGGTACCAAGCAGAGTTCCCGTGCGGCGATTCTGAACAGAACAAGAGTTAGACTCAAGAACAACACGACAGTTATGATCAGTGATCTGACCAGCCGACATAAGCTGCATGGTAAGCTAAAGAACATGAGAGACTGCAAGAACATGAAAGGAGGAGGTAGAAAGCGTGCCTCGACCTACAACAGACAGAGAGGTACCATCTGCAGTCTGAACAGTGGAGGGAAAAACTATGGGTTGCATGGAAGTGAGGTGTGTGGAATCTGGCGTTATGTGAAAAGAAGCACCAGAGTCTAAGACCCATGGAGACAAGATACCTGACGAGGGAGGAGGTTGAGGCGTGGACGACTGCTGAGAAGCAAGGGCCACACGAGCTGAACTCGAGGAGTCTGAGGGCGAGCTGGCACCGAGGCGCTGGACAAGCAAGACTAGCTGCTGTGCGGCATCACCGGAGGAGCCCTGGCGAGAGGCACCAGCTCTTGGAGAGGAGGAACCGCCAGAGCCTTTCGAGGAACGTCCACCCCGACGACCCTGGTCCCTCCTCCGCTTGTAGCAGTCCAGATACCTGTGACCATCACGCTGGCAGTAGGTGCAGTGGAGACCCGTAGTAGAAGCAGCAACGACAAGGGCTCTAGGAGCTGAGGAAGGGATCTTGGCCGGTGTTGAAGAAACATGCACTGAGGCAGACAAGATAGCCTGCATCTGGGCTGCGCCATGGAGACGAGTCTCCTTAGCACGCACAGCCGTGAGAGCCTCCACTAAGCTTGGGCGCGGGTGACGAGTCAGGAGCAAAGCCCGCACAGTCTTGAACTCAGGACGGAGACGCGTTAGGAAGTCATAGAGACGGTGAGTCTCTTGGTGAGCACGGAGCCGCACACAGCAAGGACAGTCACGGCAAACATCCGGCCCTAGAGCCAAGCTGACGCCACACCTTAGACATCTGCTGGTAAAAATCATCGATGGTGGCATCAACCTGCTGAAGGGAATGCACCTGGTGCACGACTGAAAGATACATGGCATCACTCGTCGGCTGATAGTGAGCTCGGAGGCGCTCCCACATAAGTTGTGTCGTCGGTAGCTCCGCCACATCCATAGAGATAGCCACTGTCATGCTACCTACTAGGATGGCAGTAGCACGAGCCTCGGTGTCCTGCCATCGCTTGTAGGCGTGCAGCTCAGACTGGTAAAGCTCCAACGCCGCCTCCAGTGCAGCATTGGCCTCGTCTTGAGTTGCCTGATCTGCATTAGTAGGGAGAGCAGGCTGGATAGGCGGTGTAGGACGAGGCGGGCAGAGGTTCTCCCCAGTGAGATGACCCCAAAGCTGCTGACTGTTGAGGTGAATCCTCAAGTGAACCGCCCACTCCCAGAAGTTCGTCCCGTCGAAACGGACAGCGGGGAGCGGGATTGCGAAGGAGCCGCCGCTGGTAGCCATCTGCAGTAGATCGGCCCAAGAAAGCGGAGCCGAGACGCCTAAAAATGGCCTATGTGGCTGGGCAACGCCACCAACCGGCGGCGGTGGACACTGGTGGCGGCGGCATCTTGCGGGGGCGACGCCGGAGGATTCGAGACGATGGCGGCCGGAGACGGGCAGCAGATGCAGCAGCGGCCGGGCGAACGCGCTGGCGCGTGAGCTCAGAGGAACGGTCGGCGGACGGCGGACGCCGGGCGGCGGCGTCCGGATCCGAGGCCGCCTCGAGAAGACCAGAGTTGGGCGCGCGCAGGGAGAGGATTCCGCGCGCCTGGGAGAAGGGGTGCGGGGCGGCCGGCGGCGGCCGTCAAAACCCTAGCCAACCTGGGCTCTTATACCATGTCACAATGAGGCTTAACATTCCAAAGGGGCCCATCAGGCCAATATATAGCTATGCACAATATGCAAAGAGACCTCTAGACTATACACTTATCTAACAGATGTTACTGTGCACTCTTCATACAGAGAGAACTGGCATCCACCAATTTTTAAACCTTTCCAATTATAATGAAATATGGCTGTGTTCTGAGCCATGCAACTTCACACACACATAGTGTTTTATTTTCCCTCGTTTTCCCCTGCCAATCTGTTTAAATTATGTAGTGATGTGAATTTTCTCTCCAGATGACAGGGAGACCTATACATGTTGAAACTGGTTATATAGAACGCTTTCCATCTATTGATACACGTGTACCTCGAATGCGTGAATCAGACTCTGTTATAGAGGTAAACTGTCATCATGATTTGGCATATGTTATATTTCTTCTCACTTGGAGCAGCTGTTACTGTTCTTACTGCATGTCAGTTGACATTGCCTTGCTTTTCAGATTGTGTGCCAGGGTCCATTGGATGATCCAATAGTTGATGGTAGTTCACTGGACCAAGCTGAGAAGGATTCTCAAGGAGGTAATAAAAGAACCCATGGTGTTGAGGAGGGCAGGCCATATGCACCAGAGAAGATGGATAATTCTCCTCTTAATCCCACTTTGGGAAAGGCGGAACATACGAAACGGTTGCCTATTTCATTTGAAGGTGATATGTTCGCCACAGATGCCCATGGCAGCTCCCCTCCCAACTACAAAACGAGGGGTTCTCCTTCTCATGGCGTAAGGTATGACATATCTGCAAACTCATGTGCGGACTAGATAACTTGTTAATGTTAACTAAATTGTTTAGTCAATGTTCCCGTGATCCCATCAATGTTACTTCCATGATGAGATCACCACATGTCTCTTTATCAGCATACTTGACTTATAGTCAAGATGTTTACACCTACAGGGCTAAGTAGCCAACAATTCATGCCACTATGATACCCCTTGAACCACTATTCACATGCACGGTTACATCTAACTCAGTCGATTGTCATCCTATGATGAGATGGTCCATATTACATTTGGATACACAAATCCTGCAGTATTGCATTAGTTTCTTGCCCAACTTGAGATGCTCAGGATCTGGATTCTGGAGATCTTGAAATGATATAGCTGTTCCTTTTTTCTTTGCCTATGCACTACTGTATTTATTGTATCTTCGCATTATTTCATTTACTTTATTTTGCACTTTGGTTCTCTTAAATAGGCTTTCCACATTACTTCCTTCAACCCTTTGTTTTTGTCAAAGTTATATTTCTAATGCTTACCGCCCAAATTGTTCTTTAAAGGGCATTGAAAGAAAGCTCACTGGGTGTAAACTCTAGCCAAGAAATTGAAAGCTCCAATGAAGTATTACCTCGCCTAACAACATCCTCAAAGAGACACCGTGATTCCCACAGAGAGAACAACTCTGTTGAGGGCTCAGAAACTAAGGATGTCTCAGAAGGGTCGCCTGCTGCTGCTGATGAAGCAGCAGATAAGCAGAGCACAGAAGATCAGTTTGATGATAATGATGATAGGCTTGCTTTGGTTGATAGTGCTGAAGTGGATGGTGATGATGCTATCTCAGATCCTCACACAGTTAGTGAGACAAATGAGGGTGATAACTTGGTTCATTCTGGTAAAAAGCAGAAACTGATTTCTAGGGTTGAGCAGCCCACTGGACACAATAGTAGTGACCAGGACGAATTGAGGACACTGAATAGTGACAATAGTAGAGGAAGGTCTGTTAGCAGCAAAGATCATCAGAAACGCCTTGAATCTGGTGAAGAAGTTCTGCAAGACAGGCGGTCCAGGCGAGTAAATGATGTAAGAAGGCATCATAATGGAGAAGAACGCAGTTCCCGCCGAAAGAATGAGTACCTTCGAGATGTCAAACAAGATGTAGAAAGGTCACATTTGGCCTCCAGAGGTAGGGAAGATATCCATCACCCTTATGTGAACAGAGATCGGGACATACGTGGTAGAAGTTATGATAGAGTAAGAGAGACAGAAACTTGGCAGGGGAGAGAAGACAGTGTTCACAACAGAAGAGCTAAAGAGGAAGATTTGAGGATCGAGTATAATGCTGAAGTTGGTGCAAGGCATAGAAATAAGGTGAGGCCCATTGATAGGAATGACAGGGATGAAGATCCTCATGCAAGGAAACGGTTGGATGATGGTGACTGGAGGGGTTCTAGACAAAGCGAGCGTGGTGATATGGTTTTGAATCATCGTGAAAGTATAGATGATTCTAATATCAAGAGAAAGACGGATGAAGAGAACACGTGTAGAGTGAAACCTGAGAATGAAGATATAAAGCATGGTTATAGAGGAAGGGATGATCTGAACAGAAGGAAGAGAGAGCAGGATGGTGGAATTGATCAGAAAAGAAGAGATGATAGTGTTAGGATGCAGGAGAAGGCTGATGGTCGTTATTATGCGAAACACAAAGAGGACAAGTGGCGACAGAGAGAAAGAGAGGACAGGCAGAGGCCTAAGCATGAAAACACACTGACCCTTCAGAGAGAAGAAGGAAGAGGAACTGGTCGGGGTGGACGGATAATAGATGATAAGTTAGTCAGTAGTGGTAGGAAGAAGGATGAATCAAGATCTGCAGTATTAAGCAAAGAAACCCAAGAGCACAGCAGACAAAACGAGCCTGCGAGGAGAGATCAGGGTGCAGAAGAAAACAGCTTGCAGAATAAAGGGCGTTCTGATGTACATCCACGTGATGGCAATTCAAATAACAGTGAAAGGAACTCCAGGCAAGAAAAACTAAATAATACTCATGAAAATATCCGTCTGTCTAGCAGTTCTGATGTTCGCCAGGCGAGTAGGGATAGGTACAGGGAAAGCACAAGAAAGGGCAGAAGTTCTGAGCCTAATGAACAACATCTTCACAGATCGGGCAAGAGGAGGCGTGAAGACCATGAAAGCCATCGCGGAGGGAAGGTATGAAGTTCTTGTTGAAAGTAACTTTTGAAAGGCATAGGCACTAGAAATTCAGTCGATTGGCTACTTAGTTACCAGAAAGGTGGTAATGAAAGTATGAGACAGCTAACTTTGAAACAGATCAGTGTCTTTTTCAGTTTGAAGCTCTGCAGGTTTTATACCTACTGTTGTTACAAAAGATCTAGTACAAATGTATACTTGATTCCGTAGGGCTTTTACTTGAATACTGCTTGTTGTTGTTGTTTCAAGAGGAATTGTGTTACATCTATGGTGACAAGTTGGTTTTTCCTGTGGTCATCTGGGTCATCCAGTAAATTTCTTTACATAACTCTTTTGCTGATTGTTTTCATTTTTCTGCCAAAGATGTTAGGAAGTTTTTATTTTTCTGCCAAAAATGGTAGATATCCTAACATCCAAGTACCATTTTTCTTTTTAGTGTGTTTGTTAAGTTGAATATGGTTAGATTTGTTGTTGGTATACTTATATTACTGGTTGAGTGCCCACGCAATGCACTGCAATGGATCCCAAATAAACCGTACCATATTTTCTAAAACCAAAATAAAGTAACATTTTTGAAAGTATATTGCCTACGCTTTGCTATGTGGAACTTGATGTGGTAACGTAATAAATCTTATAACAAACACACCCAAAATGATCAAATAGCATGGTTGCACACCGAAGTGAAGTGGTGGATTGGTCTGACACTAAATTAAAACATATGATGTTTACTATAGTCAAGAACAACACATAGTTGGCCAGCATGCTTGCAGCTTGCTGAGGTTGAGGTTGAGCTAGTGATCTCACAGCGGCGTTGAGCGGCCCTGCAGTTGAAGAGTGGTCAACATGATGTTTTATTAGTGTCTAGTAGTACCATATATATCAGCAAAGCAACAAATAAAGAACTAGTCAGATACAAGATAGATTTTCCCTTTAGGGATATCAAGGCAGGATGTCAATAGACAGATTTGACAAGCAAAAACACAATACAAGAAAAGGAGTTACTGTAATACATGTATTTGTATTTTATGCATTTCACATACATTTTTCCACCATCCACTACTCATCCTACAAGCGGTAGTGGTGGGAAGTGGGAACAAATATAGGGGCGGAAAAAGTGGTGAAACTTTTTGTTACTAAAGGTTGTTTGTACCTTATACCTTGGCCACCTGAAAGAAATTCTCATTAAGCATTCAACATTTTGTACATTAACACCAGTCTGATGCAATCGTCTGTGGATGATATTCATCATTCATAATGGTGGCTGTCAAGTGTGGCAGTGGTTGGAGTGGGGCAGTGGTTGTCGTTGGACATGATACACAACGGTCATCTAGTCAGGAGCGAGCAGTTACAGACACTGTTGTTGGGCTACACACTTCATGATTTGTTTGGATAATTATCACATGTGCTAATATTACTTGCTTATGCACACTGCAATTTTTTATGGAACATTCATATGAAGAACACTGATAGCTCTAGTTTCTGAATGCTAGCTCTGATTTTTAATGTATTTACTCCCATGGTTAAGAATCCTTGTAGTCTGTGCCCTGTGGTAGATGTGATCCATGTGGACACTCATTTGGATTGATTTATGTGTTGTCTGCAACATTTTGATCTCTGTGACATGCAAACTATAAAAGCATGGCACTGGTAAAATTAAGGAGCATAGAATATTTAGAAATAATTTACTTCTACATGAAAACTGTAAAAGCACGACACTTGTAAAATTAGGGAGCATATCATTTTTTAGAAACAAAATTTACTGATTTGTGTGGGCTTATGTTTTTAGATAATTGTACAACTCTTTGGATTATTCACACCCCTCAACACAAATGCAAATAAAATTTTGTATAGGTTAAGATGAAAGGAGTGAGCGAGCAAGAAAATAGTAGGGATCATCCCGCATCATCCAAAAAGAGCCAGAATCCTCAACCACATGATTCATTTGTGAAACAAGGAGAAGAAGATGCCATATCAGATGATGAAAACCATGAGGATTCAAGAAGAGGTCGCTCTAAGTTTGAGCGATGGACGAGCCAAAAAGAGACAGATTATAGTAATATTGATAATGAAACTACACAGACATTTCCTTCCATCAAAGCTGATGTTCAAGCTCCCATTGCTGACGAGTTAGGTAAATCTGAAGTTGCTGCTACAGTTGGTAATTCAGACCTCAAGAGCAGTGGTGATAATGGACAATCATCTGACAAGACGACTGAGGAGCGTGACCGACATCTAGACACTTTTGAGAGGCTCAAGAGACGGAGTGAGCGTTTCAAACTTCCCATGCCTGGCGAGAAGGAGGCACCACAAAGCAAAAGGGTGGATACTGAAGCACAGCCTCCCCAGAATGGATCCTCTGCTGCTGATATGGAAGTGAAGCCAGAGCGTCCAGCTCGCAAGAGGAGGTGGACTGGGAGTTGATTGGAACTTGGAAGCACATTTTCATCTGAAGAAGTTACTGCAGATCTAAAGGCAGATGGTCGCACTTCACACCATGCCTTTTCTGTTAGAATTGAGAGTTGAATTGATGTATGATTTTACTGTTTAACTGATACCTGTACGTGTAACAATAGATATGTTGATTTGTGGCTGGGATCCCCCAATGATTCTGGTGGCCTAAAATGTGTGGCACTGGTGCCACCGAGAACTCCGGAAGCAGTCGCCTTGGAGTTTCCCAGTTCAGTCGACCGCTGCTTTGAAAACAAATTTCTGGGTTTCCCAGGAGCTACATTTTGAAGAAGCTGGAGCAGCAACGCTGCAAGTTGCCTTCATATGAACTGCCCGCTGGCCTGAAAGCACTGGATTTTGTATCGATCTTGTATTTATAATACTTTAAAGCTATGGTGGTTGGATGTTTGCTATGTGATGTTGGCTGCAGAAGGAACCGATTTCAGGAATGCATCCTGTTCATGGATACTAGGTGATTTGAGGACCAAGACCTTGGGATATCAGAACTGATATGACTAGTAATTTGTATGCATAATATTATCATAGACATGTACATTCTGATAAACCTATTACTGGCGTGCGTAAGATGCAGCAAGAGAGCTTAGTGTAGAGCTGCTGCATGCTGTACAGAATATTTTGGACGGAGCAATAATATACCCTAGGCAGTACTGGGTGAAGGGAAATGATTGTTTGTCTTGTAGAATAGCGATGCATGTAATTAGTTATTGTGGAATTTTGCTTATTATACTGACTATAAGATGGCACAATGTATGACCTGGTTGAGTTTTAGCACTTGTTTGCATGCTTGGTACCTTCCTAGTAACCAGTTGCATTCTTGGTATCTGACCTATCACTTCAAGTAGTTTTGTTGGCAAGTGACTCGCACGTCTTATTATTTCTTATGAATTATGATGCGTCGGGAGCACGCTAGCAGTCTAGTGCTCTGCTCTCATAAGTTGCACATGCAACTTTGCTTTGCTCTCATAAGTGGCATTTCAACTAGTTTCAAGCTTGAAAATACTATGTTTCATCAAGTTTCATTGAAATCAGAAACTTAAAGGTTAGAGGTATGTTTCAAGAAATTTCAGAAATTTTTTTGAATAGGTTTCAAGTTTAATAGAGATTTACAGAAAACCTCGGTGTGGATGTATATAAAGCAAACGTAGAATCGGATAACTCTAATACATTATGTAGGTTTAAAATAACAATGGATTATTATCCCGATGGATGAGATTAAAACGCCATACTGTTCTATAGTATTTCTGGTTTTGAAAATAGTTTTCGGATGAGTCCATACGTGAGAATAGAATAAAAAAAAACCCGTCTCTGTCACCGTTCGGCGGCATCTGATCCAACCATTCCACCGAACGCACGGCCTCGCCGTTTTTCGGCGCAAAACTTCGCTGTTGCGCCCGTGCCTTTCCGGGAGGAGGGCTGCCGGGTACGTGTCGGGTTCGGAGTGGGCATGGGCTCGGCACACGCCGGTGTTGCACCTCCCACGAGGCGGCGTGCCCCCGCTCGTGCCACGCGCGGCCCGCGCTCCCACGCTTCGCCCACCACAAGTAATTCCTAATTCGGTACCTTTCATTTTTTCTTTTACCCGTCCTGGTCCTACCATCCTACGGGCAAGGCAATGTGGTTCCCGGATGCGTTGAGGCCAACCGATGCAGAATACGAACGCAGAGCTTTCGCTACCACGGTGGCGTGTGCTGGCACGTGCCGGCGCAAGAACAACAACTGCTCTTCTCGTTTCCTATTAGCACCTAAACGAACAAGTAAAAAATGCTTTTTGGAGATCGCCAGTAAAAATTTACCCTTAATTGTATTAAGTAGAAGTACAAGGACTCCAACATTGTCAGTTTGCAAACTATTCACGTAAATGGTTTGGTAGCTTTTTTCCCTCAAATTTGACTTTTGGACGTCCGTTTTTTCTTTTTTTGCAAATCTAACTATCCTCGCGGATCTACCCTAGTGTAGCATCAACCTGTCAAGCTCAATAAATCCAAAAAAAAAGCTATATTTGTAAAAACAAAGATCTAGAGATCAAATTTAAAGAAAAAAAACCAGCTACGGAACCATTTGCGGAACAGTTTTCAGTTTGCACCATGTCTCAGCCCCGGGGATAAAAACAGGCGCCTGCGCACCCCATCCTTTAGGCCTCCTCCGACAGATTTGCGAGTTCCAAAGGATCCCAAGATAGCCCACTGGTTTCCCCCGAAAACCTCGGCTTACCACCCACCCACCGTATCCAATCCTCAAGCCCAACTCTGAACTTTCTCCCTCAATTCTGCACCCTCGCCTGCATAAATAGCCCGCGCTCCCAACGCGATTCCCCAAGAGAGTGAGAAGTCCGAAGCAATCCAATTATTATACATCCAAGGGTGATCTTTTAGCAATGGCGCCGAGTGCTTCGATGCTGTTCCTGAGCTACCACCAGCTCCACAGGCCCGCGGTGGAGGTGCCCAAGGAGGAGAATAATGGTGTCCGGCTCAGTCTGAGCAACATTTTCTCCCCCGGCGTCGTCGCGCGGCGGCGTGAGGCGGCAGCCGGGGGGAAGAGAGGGTGCGAGGCTGGCGGCGAGGAGGCGGCGGCGTTGGAAAGCAAGTTTGAGGAGGCGCTTCGGTTCAGCTGCTGGTCTTCTTGAAGGCTTAAGCTTTCTCCCTCTTGGAGATGTAAATCGCCGAGAAGAGATGCATGTTCCGACCGATGCAAAGGCAGCATATTATGTAGATAAAATGTTTAACTCCTACTCCATTCCATGCTGGTGCTCTGTGTGTGTACATGGATCTCCGTACCGTGTTTTCTTTGGGAAGCTATTGAATCATCGCTGGTGTTATCCAGATTTACACATGCTCGTCGTCGTATCCTCGGCGTTGGCAGATTGGGAAGCACCCAACCGTGTGGTTTGACCTCTCTTGTAACAATAGGAAATTTTCTCTCCCTTTTTTTTCGAGGGAGGAAATTTTATCTTTGTGAAAGTGCCAGCGTGCCACTTGATTCCAAGAGGCTTAGGAACTGAATTGTCCGGCAAATTCAGTCTCCCAGCCCATGTCGAACTACATGATCGAAGTTTTAGGACTCGACGATGGTTCGCGCAAAGCATCGGAGCGCGGTAGCACCTGCTCAGATGGCCATCTACCAACTGCGAACCAACAGGGCACAGCTTAGATCATCGAACACAACAGCAACAGCACAACGCTTTGGCTGCCACGTAGCACGTACCAATGGGCCAAAGGCCATCGTACCAGTTAACCTTTTTTAGATTACAATGGAGGGCGCACACTCACATACACCATATTCACATCATATATCATATATGTGTGTGCATCCATAATAGGACTTAAGCGGACGACGCTGTATAAATCTAGAGTTTATCCAGTATCTCACGGAGTGCAGACACATAATTTCCCACTGAACGTACACGCTTATATGAAATGAGGCACCTAAGACCGATCTAGGGATCAACTCCAGATAGACAGCTCGCATGACGGTGAAGCTTTTGCTTTGTTCCAGTACCAATTGACATTCGATAGCCTTGTTTTTTTTTTTTGTCTTTTTTCCTACTGTGTTCTTGAGGAAACCCGATTTTTGCCTTATTTTGGCCTTCTCGAGTGATTTCTTGATCCAAGGGTTTTTTGTTTGATTTCATCGGTGTTCTACCTTTCTTTGATATATGGGAATACATCTATAGCTATCTTGGCCATCATCCACCCACAAGCAAGTCGTATTCACCGATTTTGATTTTGACTCGGTTTTGGTGCAACATTCCAACAAACTGAAAAGGTCTCAACTATGGTCATGATTTTTATGATCATTTGTTGAAATAGATTCTTGATACACTAGAGTAGATCCCTACAAAATTTCATATCATTTGGATCTATGGATAAAAAAATTATCTCGATTCTGGTTTTTGAAATCGGGCTCAAAACACTATTTATTTACTTGATTTTACTGTATCAGCTGTCAGACTGCAATTGAAGTAGCAGTCAAACCGCCCGGAATAGGTTAGACCGCTATTTCTATGCCGGTTAGACCGCCGGGAAGTGGTTGCTTCAAGATTTTGTGTGTTGAGCCATTTGTCATGAGTTTTTGGATGAAAATTCTATTTTTTTTGTAACTCTGTAGTTGTGTGAGAATAGAATCCACCTCACTAGTCGTAGTTCGATTTGGTTTGACCATTGTAGTTTCGATCACTCATTGGTCGTAGAACACCCTGGTCATATTCCATACTGTTACGACCATTCAGGCTCTCGACTACACGATTGGTTTTCTGACCGCACACTGGTCATCGACCATGTCAGTTTTCGACAACATTGGTTTTCGACTACTCTGTGGTCGTTGACCACTCGAGTTGAAATTCGACCACGTTGGCTTTCAATCACGTTGTTTTCGACCATATTAGTTCTCGACCACTCTCTAGTTATTGACCACTCGAGTCGTAACTCAACCACGTTGGCTTACGACCATGTTAGAAACCGGAGCGGGAGCTACTAGTGGTGGACATGACGGGCAACGGTAAGGTGGACCGGGACTAGGCTCACGGAGGAGCCGAGGTCCTGTGCGGTCAAGGAAGTCGGGTGCCGTCGTGTGCGAGAAGAAGCATGTATTACGCCAAGTGACTTGGGTTATTTGCATGCGAGGGTGATTCGGTGGGATCCATATATGTGAGAGGCTTGGCGGTAAGTCATTGGGACCACATGGAAGATGGTGAAGCATGAACGATGCTTTGTGAAAGGCGGTAGAGGGGCATTTTGGTAAATTGCCCAATACCAAAAAAGTGACGGTGTGTGAAACCGCAGCATTGGCCTAAGTGGTTTAGGTCTTATATGTGTTGAAAATGTGAAGTGGATCAAGTGTTGATTCATTAATAGGTTAATGGTTGTAATCCGCTTTGAGAAGCGTGCGTGAGAGAGTAAAACCCGGTGTTAGGTGGGATTAATGGGTTATCCCTAATTTGGCCTAATAGATGGATCCATTAGGTTTTGGTTCTGGTTGTGAGGATGTATAAGGGGAAGAGAGGTAAGAGCTAGGGTTTGAGAGAAGGTTGGCTAGCCTCTTGGTGGCTAGCCTTTCCTCCCTCCCATGGGTGATAGATTTGGGAGATTAGGGTTCTTTGGGTTGAAACCTTATGTGTGTGCTCTAAGCTTAGAGCTCTGCTATCATGAGAGATTGGTTGTAAAACATTTCTCTCCAAGTGAAATGGACATCCAAACTTTGCCCAAGTGAGTTGTGCTATGAATCCTCTCATGTGCTTTTGATTTTCTTGGCTTTTTTGTTTGGATTTCTCTTCTCTTGAGTTTTTCTAGTGCCAAGGACGTATAAGAGGTGGAGATGTCTCTTGGAGATAAGATCCCATCCATTCAGGCATGATCTAGATGAAGTTCCTAAGAAAACCTGGTTTTTTCTTGTTTTTGGCCTCCTCAAGTGATTTCTTGATCCGATGGTTTTTGGTTTGATTTCATCGGTGTTCTGGCTTGCTGTGATATATAAAAATACATCTAGAGCCATCTTGGCCATCATTTACCCATGAGCAAGTCGTATTCACTGATTTTAGTTTTGACTTGGTTTTGGTGCAACCTTCCAACAAACTAAAAATGTCTCAACTTTGGCTATGATTTTCATGATCATTTATTGTAATAGATTCTTGATACCCTAGAGTAGATCCTTGCAAAATTTCATATCATTTGGATTTACAGATCAAGAGTTCTCTAGATTTTGATTTTTGAAATCAGGCTAAAAACACTATTTATTTACCTGATTTTACTTAGTAGAGGTCGGACTACCATTGAAGTAGCGGTCAGACCGTCTAAGATAGGTCATACCACCATTTCTATGCCGGTTAGACCGCTGGGAAGTGGTTGCTTCAAGGTTTTTGTTTTTAAGCCATTTGTCTTGAGTTTTTGGATGAAAACTCTATTTTTTGTAACTCTTTAGTTGTATGAGAACAGAATCCACCTCACTAGTCGTAGTTCGATTTAGTTTGACCATTTTGGTTTTAATCACTCATTGATCGTAGATCACTCTAGTCATATTCCGTACTGTTAAGACCACTCAGGCTCTCAACTACATGATTAGTTTTCCGACCGCACATTGGTCATCGACCAAGTCAGTTTTTGACAACATTGGTTTTCGACTACTCTATGGTCGTTGACCACTTGAGTTGAAACTCGACCACGTTGGCTTTCAGTCATGTTGTTTTTGATCACTCTCTAGTTATTGACCACTCGAGTCGTAACTCAACCACGTTGGCTTTCGACCGTTCATTGATCGTCGACCATACGAGTCATTTTTAGACCATTGTCTTCTGACTAGTTACGGTAGTACTGTAGAAACCACAAGGTAGTACCGCACCTGCTGTTTTTTCTCAATGGTTATGCTCCTTATTTCTCTAGGTCTTGAGTAGAATTCCTATGCTAATTTTCATAGCTTTGTAGTTATCGGAGCAAAGGATAGGTGAATACCTTAGGGAAAAATTTTAAGGCATCATTCATCCTCTTTGTTATCTGTTGGGTCCTACACTCATCCATCCATAGCAGGTAAGCTTGAATATTCATAAATAAGTCAGCTTCTACTCTCGAAGCGTTTCTTGAGGCCAAGCTGTACAGTCCTCCTTCAGTTCTGTGTTACGTTACAGTTCATTCCTTTCAAGCAGTTGCTTTTGTATTGAAACTAGCACTGAATTTTTGTGATCCCAACCATTTGCTAATTCCATCTGTATCTTTTTTTTTCTAATATTTTCCTAATAGTTCTGCCAGAAAACTCTTTGAAAAGATACTTGACATCACATTTGATTTTATTCCTTTTATTGTCAATCTTCTGAAATGTGCTTTAAGCCTCCTGTGTCACACAGAGTTCATTTCAGGAATCCACAAACCGAGTCTCTTCTTCAGCTTCTAGATCTCCCATATCTGCTGGACTCATCTAATTCTCAGGGTATGTCTCTGATAAATGCTTATTGTTATAGATCAATATTCTCAGGGTAGGTCTCTGATAAATGATTTTTGTTATAGATCAATATTATTTCTGCTGGTATTTAAGCACTAGATTTCATACACGCAAAGCCTTGGCTACTACTCGAAACTTGCTTAAGCACAAAGATGTGCCGCCTGGTTACAATCTCGACCGGCAAAAACAAGAACAAAAACAGAAAAACTCCTACTCAGCTTTTGAACATCTGTGAAGATAGAAGCAGCCCAATGGGCCGAGAAACCAATAGTTATCAAGCCCAATGCATCTCGAGCTACCGCAAACCTAGTGGGCCGGACATGTCCAAAGCCCAAAATAAACTCCCGTGCTTCCCCTCGCCTCCGTTTAATTCCGAACTCACGCCCCCGCACCGCCGTCTCCAAGAGGAGCAATTCCAACTCCAAATTCCAATACCCCAAACCCTTTCCGGTTGGCGGCAATGGCGGCGCCGGCGGCCGACGACACCTCGGCCTCTCCGGGCTACGCCCTTCGTGCGACGCTCACCGGCCACCGACGCGCCGTCTCCGCCGTCAAGTTCTCCCCGGACGGCCGCCTCCTCGCCTCCGCCTCCGCCGACAAGCTCCTCCGCGTCTGGTCCTCCTCCGACCTCTCCCCCGTCGCCGAGATCGCCGGCCACAGCGAGGGCGTATCCGACCTCTCCTTCTCCCCCGACGGCCGCCTCCTCGCCTCCGCCTCCGACGACCGCACCGTCCGCATCTGGGACCTCGGCGCCGGCGGCGGGGCCCGCCTCCTCAAGACGCTCTCCGGCCACACCAACTACGCTTTCTGCGTCGCCTTCAGCCCCCACGGCAACGTGCTCGCCTCGGGCTCCTTCGACGAGACGGTGCGCGTGTGGGAGGTCAGGTCGGGCCGCTGCCTCCGGGTGCTGCCGGCCCACTCCGAGCCCGTCACCGCCGTCAATTTTGACCGCGATGGCGCCATGATCGTTTCGGGGAGCTACGACGGGCTCTGCCGCGTCTGGGACTCCGCCACCGGCCACTGCGTCAAGACCCTCATCGACGACGAGAGCCCGCCCGTGTCCTTCGCCAATTTCTCGCCCAACGGCAAGTTCGTACTTGCCGCCACCCTTGATAGCACCCTGGTGAGTTGTTCAAGATTGCTCCTTTTATTTTTCCATTGTAGTGTTATTGTGTATATGTGAAATTGCAGTTGTGCTGTTATGTGAATGTTTGGTTGTTCCACGCTTAGATTGTTAATCTTGAACATTGGTAGTTGTCGTAGGAATGGAATGCTAGAGCAGTAATTTTTTTGCAGCTCCCAAGTGATTGAGTGCCATGAAGAGACGAAGGGGAGCTAAGAGCTTCGAGGTTGACAGCAGCATGGCAGGTGTCTACACGTTGTCCAAAGAGCACGCAAATAGAAGCTTTGGGAGGTATTTATAGGGATCCATGCTGGGTAGTTTTGTTTGGTACCTCTGTCGGTGCTGACTTGGTGGGCTAAAGACGATGTTTCCATCTTAAGCTCTCCCTTTGCTGCGGTAAGGCTTACTCTCTCAGCTAACGTCAGCCATAGCCTGATGCATAGTTACCGGGTTTGCTATACACCCCAGTGAATCTCATACCAGATTCGTCAAACCAGAACCGATTTAGGTTTTGTGTTTGCAGTTGAAATTGGAAGAAAAATTGGCAAACTGCGAATCCGAATCCTGTTCCGTGACTCACACAAACCGCGTTTCTGGTAACTATGACTTGATGCCCCAAGGTTAAAATTTTCTCTTTCACGTTAAGTCTAGCCTTAGGAGTATATTTGCTGCTTTGGGAATTTCTTGAGGTACTGCCGAAGCTATCTGATCTTATCTGGAGGTTATTTGACAGTGTGTTGCCTCATTGAACCCTGAGATAACCCCAAGGTCCTAGCTAATGGGAAAAAGTTGGTTATATGGGGATCAAACCTTCTTATAAGTAACCCAACAATTCCATCTTTATGGGAGAAGGTAGCATATCCACAACAGTAGTATTTTACAGCCATGAATGCATGTGCAGTCATATGTGATCTTACAATTGTGTATATGTGAGTGACCTGTATATTGTTTTGGTTTGCGCTATGCTAAGTAGAGTTGGCAATCTTGTGATTGTGTTTGAGTTAGTGCTTCTATGCTTGCTATGCTCTAGACTCCAGTATGTGTCCAAAAAAAAGCATGACTTTCTAGTAGTTTAAAACTGCATCCTTGTGTAGCATTGTGCGCAATCTTGAGATAATGTAGATGAGAGTACCCTTTTTTGTTTGTTCTACGCTAAGCCTAGTTGGAATATGTCAATTGCATGTATATAGGTAATCTCAAAGTTGAACTTGCTGTCATGATTTATTTGAAATATGAATAAGAACAATTATGTGGCTGTTAGAAAATTCTAGATGGATTTGTTTTGGCAATATAGTTTTGCTAGTTGTTTTACAGTATAATGAGGTGACATAATTGGGTCATCAATCAGTAGTTCATTACTTTTGGCTGTATGCTTCCTGTCTGTATGATTTTTGCAACTGCAAAACTAACATTGCCATATGCCATGTGGTTCTTCAAAAGTAATTAAATGTGTACAGTTGCACATAGTCAAGCGAGTTTTCCTTTTTAGCATTAGCAATAGTTGCTGATTCTCTTTGTGGGCTTTCAAGATGGTTAGGTTGGTTAGTCCTTAGATCATCACGTTATTTCCAAATGTGTTGGTTAGAAGAAATATTTTTTTGTTCTTCCAAAAACTTTTCTCCACATAAAACGTGATGCTAACTATTTCGTTCTTGTTTTGCTAAAATATTATAATGTGTAATGTGACTCCATTAATTCAGAACATGGCCAGCCAACTGTAGCAATTGAACAAATTAGTTTCTTGTTTGAAACAAGTAATTAATAAGAGGCCAGATCAAAATCTTCAGTTCCTTGAGAGGCTATAAAAACCAGGGGGTCTCTTATACTGTTATACATCCACCTATAAGTAGGTACTAACCATAGAACTCGGGGCAATCACCATTGATTACAATCTCCTTGAGGTAGGTGTTATAGATGCCTGTAATGATTGTGACATGGTGTTGCACATAGATATCAGGTGCTGCAGAGTTCCAGTGGTTTTGGGAGGAAAGACATTGAAGCACATGAGACTAAGGGTATTTTGGGAATAGTTATACTTATATCAGATGTTATGTTAAAACTCTTGCCATGATCCTAGGATGGGCTAGAAATCTAGAATTTGAATTTTTAGGCAGGGGTTTGGGTATGTAAGTAAGTAAGTAGGTAACATAGCCGAAGGGAGTCGGTATGTAATTGACAAATAATATAGCAATACTTGGACATTATTCTATCTAATTAACATCACTTGTTTGTTGTTTTGGTGGTAAATGCAACTACAATTTGAATGCCTACCTGCTAATTGCTGTTGGTCTCAAATTGCCACACTTATTTAGGTACTTTTGCTACCCAATTAATTATGAGTTCTAATTACTAGCCATATTGCCATTTTATAGTTACTGTCAATAGAAAGCATTGTTATTTTTATGTACCATTTTTTCTCCGCTGAACATTGATGTTCAATACTTTCCTGCCGTGGCAAGATGTTTTGGGGTGTGATGGTGGTCCCTGTAGAAGTTTATGCGTAAGTTGTACTATCTGTCTTCAATCCTCCCTTTTGTGTAAGTTTTATAAATGACTTACATTACATTAGGCCTTTCCAGTAATCATGCTTAAGGCCCCAGAATTCCTGGAGACAGACTTGACTGTGTAATAGTATCCACAATTCCTAGATACAGTCCTTGTTAGCATTTCTCCAGTACTGCACGGAGATCCTAAACTGTGTGTACTGTGCGTTTTCTCCAAATGGATGGAAAGAAACTGAAATAAACTGTCACCTGTTAACATTCTTATAAGATGCTTAAGTATGATGCCGTTTTGCAAAGCACATCACTCTAGCTATATCCATTATGTGCTGTCTAACCTAGCAGAGTCTGTCGTAGGAATCAGACGCAGTAAGAGAGTGCCTTGACCCCTCGCCACCATCCCCAGCCTCACCAAACCATTTTCTGTACAATCCATTAGATTAATAGATTTCATAAGCATTATGATCATTGTGTTCCTCTTTTCAGTAGTTCCGCTTACTTAGAGCATCATAATACTTTATCTGTTTAGCGTTACATGCTGGAGGTCTTTTACCCTAGGCATTATGTGTCTGTTCTTCAGACAAATTTTCCTTGCTGCATCATTCATTCTTTCATACTATTCCATGCATATTGAGAATCATTTTGGATGTTTTTAGATTTTTACTTCAGCACATTGCCAAGTTTTGATGTATTTTTGGGTGCCAAATGATGATCTTGACATACTGTAAGTATGCTTGTTACCTGTGAACATATTGCCACAACTACTATGTTTGGAGTTGCATCTATCTCAAGAAAACATCGTTCAATCTTGTTTCGACAAGTATCTAGCAACCTACCTTGATGAACTTGTTATCGCAAGATGACTGCTTACGTTGTTTATTTATGCAGAGACTCTGGAATTTCTCAGCTGGAAAGTTTCTAAAGACGTACACTGGCCATGTGAACACAAAATACTGCATTCCAGCAGCATTTTCAATAACCAATGGCAAGTATATTGTCAGTGGATCGGAGGACAAGTGTGTCTACATCTGGGATCTTCAGTCGAGAAAGATTTTGCAGAAACTGGAAGGACATACTGACACAGTCATTGCAGTGTCGTGCCACCCCAAGGAGAACATGATCGCATCGGGAGCACTTGACAGCGACAAGACGGTGAAAGTCTGGGTCCAAAAGGAAGGAGATCAACAAGATGTGTAAGCGTCTAAGCGAGTTCGTACTGTCTTGGCTGTCATGGACTGATTATGGTAGATGAGCTACTTAGCTTTCCCGAGTAATTATAGATTGGTGTGGTGGAGAATGCAATGCTCCTGGGCTGTGTAATTGACTGCTGTGTTGCCTGCTTCAGTGCTGGGCGATGAGTCGAGTAAACTTAAAACTGTTTCGGAGAGCTGTTCATGGGATGGTTGTAAGAAAGCCTGAACAGAAACAATGGTTAAACTTGATTTGTTGTCTTTTTGAGTTCTCCATCTTGAGATGTGAAGTTATTTTGTCATTTCATCCTATTGAACGGAGTTTATACTGTTCATAGCTGCACATGTTGGGCGCCTTTTCTCCTCGTTCCTATGGAAGTGCCTTGCTGCCAGAGTCCTCTCAATGGTTTTATTTGTTCATTCGTAAGCTGCACACATGGAAGTTGAAACTGCATTGAACAATGTCGAAACTCACAAATGCAAGTTGTCTATGGGATTTGGGCTTTGTAGATCTCACTCCCATCTCGGGCAACACAAAATGGGCTCTAGGCTACTTCATTTTTCTGTATCGGCTTTGCAGTTGGTTGAGCCCGGCCATTATTTTGAACCTGCATTGGTTGGGTAGCATATTAATATCTGCGTGCAGTAGCATACTATCATCCATGTGTGCCGTTCTTGCAGCCATGACTCGGAAAAAACAACATGCAATATTTCATCTTTTCTTTCAGTTTCTGATTTGCAAAGGAACAGCAATACAAAGTGCTAAACAAAGCCAGCTTGCTAAGCAGTCAATCCATTGCATTGTCATTCCCAGATAATGTTCTCGCAACTGCCTTGCTGATTATTCAGTCTCATGCATGACTGCTGCTAACCAACGACGCTGTTTTTCGATATAGACGAGTCGTACCATTTTCATTGGACACCTAGGGTTCCTCCCATCTAATTTCGACAGTGAAGTGAACTAGTTACTAGTGGCGCATGCATTACTGCTAGCTAGCCTTGTGTTCGACAGCAACAAGTAGATGGTCCACATATAGAGGAAGAGCATGGGCCATTTCAGATAACTAGATGAGGTTGTTGTTTGTCCATTTCCTTCCAGCAAAAGCTGTCCTTTGTGCTGCAATTTTGGGCCCCTTCACATTTTTTGTAGCCTTGCAGCTACAAACCGGCGCGCGCTAGAAAGCTACTGGTCACCTTCAACTCACTTTCTTGTTGCATTCCTTGGTCGTCATCCTGCGTTTGGTCCCTCGTGACATTGTTCTCGCTCGCTTCGCGCTGTGCGCTGCATGTGTGCATGTGTCGGTGCCGAACGTGAAATGAGAACGTGAACGAAAACGCTGCCGCGTTTGGTGACATAAACAGCTAGCCCTTCAGAAAGCTGAGGTTGTTGTTTTGCTCCGGATTTCATCCCTTTGGGTCCATATATAGAGTACAAGGGATGCACGACTCTTAAGAGGCGCGATGTGGGACTAACACTTTGTTACCCTTAACATCTACTATATATATATATATATATATATATATATATATATATAGTAGATGAAGTGCTAAGTTACTTAATATTTCTGGTGCTTTTGGGCTGGCTTGCAAGTTGGGTTCTTGCTTTAAGGGCATATTCATGAGAGATGCCATTGTGCCATTACCTCTGGTGAAGCATAAGCAGGCATGTGTGGTTGCTCAAGAGAGCAAGGAACACAGGGCTCATAACATTTTTATGAACTGTACACTTTTAAAGTATAGTCGGCCTTTTCAACTGTTATGAATATTATGTGTATATTGAAAAAGTCTAATAAGCAATATATATAAAGAGTACAAAGGGATATTACAGTGGAACATGCCGATTCCTATTCTATCTTTAATACCCTTATCTCTAATACCCTTAACATCAACAGATTGTTAATTTTCTGTTTCAGAACAGTTGGTGTGGTAGCAAGTAGCAATCCCTGAGCTCCAGATGAGTTGATGCTTGGAAATCAGGTTAATTATGACCCACTATGCACAGCATCTGGGGCATTATAGCCTCGTTCTTTTGGGCTGTGGCTGATAATTTTTTGCTGTAAATGATAAGTCTGAAGAATAATACAGGCTGATAGAAATCGAAACAAAAAAACAACTGAAAAATCGAAAAGAACGGACCATAATATGCACTGGTGGTGAGCTATCCGATGTAAACTGAACTGTTTTTTTTTTTTTGGCCTTTTGCTGCATGAGACCTATTGCCTTCCTCCAACTGGACCGGCCATATCTATTTCAATTTTCAATACTTCTGTATTAGTGATACTGATGTCACTCAACTAGTGCACATTGCCATGTTCACGCCACTATGACCCAGAGATGAGGACAGCTTAATTTTAACCCAAAACTTTAGGTAAGAGTAAGAATGCATTTTCCTTTCCTCAAAAATTTCTAAACTTTATGGAAACAACACGCAAATCTTTTACATATTCTCGAAAAAGAATTCTACAGAATGTTTACGTTCCAAACAGAACTTCCTGTGCAGGAAGGAACAAGCCATATATATAACCAATAATCCATCACTTATTTGCTCCATTGGCCCCCAATGATTTTTTGTCACATTGTTTGCCGCCCATGATGGAGGATGCCAACGGCGACAGCGTCATCCATCGTCCTAAACAGGGGCGGAGCCACACCCTGAACAGGGTAAGCTTCAGACCGAGGTGTGAAAAAATATCTAGTGTACAACTCGGGTAAATTCAGTCTAGTCTGGTTAATATTTTTATGGTTCAGCCCAGATAGCTTAGATCATTCTATCACTGAGTCTAGAGCGTAACTAAATCCTAGCTCCGTCATTAGGGGTGGAAACGGATCGGATACGGTCGAATAGTATCAAATACGAATACGAATCCATATTTTTAAAACGAAAACGAATTCGAATATTCTCAAATACGAATACGAATATTCTCGAATACGAATACGGATATTTTCGAATACGGATTTTCTCGGATACGAATATCGGATAAAACGGATTCCTAGCGATTTTGCCGATTTTCACCGGTTTTTGACCGGTTACCGGTTTTAAACCATCTAAATTCAAATTTTGAATCACAAAATTTGTATGAATTTTTCATGGGTTCTAAAAACGGATCGAATACGAATCGAATAGTCTCGAATACGGATACGGATACGAATATTCTCGAATACGAATACGGATACGAATACTCTCAAATACGGATACAAATATTCTCGAATACGAATACGAATATTTTCGAATACGAATTTTTGCTTACCATATTCGTATTTTCTCAGATACAAATATCGGATAATACGAAATATCCGTTACCGTTTTCCACCCCTATCCGTCATTGGTCCTAAAGGTGTCATGTTTGTCGGTTTGATGAGCAGAGCCGTCGGAAGGAGACAGTGAAGATAAGCGGTCCGCTGTCGATTAGCCTGACGTCCAAGCAGGAAAGGTCCCCAACACCCAATTAATTAATCACTGGAAAATTCAGTGATGCCATGTAATATACTTGGGACATGTCCATGTGAGAATGAACTGCTCACCTGCGATCTGGCCTGGGATACGTGCTTGGTTAGCCTACTTACGCAGTTATGCTCCCTTTATTTCTCTCTTTAATTTCTGCGTGTATGTATTGGTTTGATCAATACTAGCTGAATGCTCGTACGTTTTTGTGGATTTTAAAGTTTTATCATACTATATATTCTGAAACTAACAGGTGGTAAGATTTTTTAGAACATGCATATAAATATATTCTAAAAATTTTTAAAATCCGTAGCAACACACGGACATTCCGCTAGTTATTTATAATATTTGTCTAAAAATATACAATAATACCTCTTTCCCTGGGGAAGATGTATTGAACGCAGATGAAAGAGCTGCCAGTGCCGACACCATTTGAGTTGGTCCACCATCACCCGAGTCTACAAGCAAATAAAGCTATGGGTTACCAAAAAAATGAAACCATAGATTTCACATTTCCGGATATCAGTTTTTAATGTGTAGTAAGAAACAGTGATTCGTAGAACTTCGTAACTTTAAGAGTAAAAATGTAACTTACCTCTGAGCGCATTCCAAAAAGAAGTGAAAATTTCTTCTGAAATGAATTTCCACGACCGTCAGCACAGCAGCGTGCGCACGGATGACGAGATCGACGGCCGACTGGCGGGTATGCCGGTGCGGCACATGGGCCAGTGGCCACGCCGGCGATGAGCCGGCGGCCATGCCAATGTTTGGGCCGGCCGGCAGATCCGTTTTTAGTTTCTCTTTTTTCGAATTGAAAAATATTAGCAATAATGATGCGCGTTTGCGCAGCCAATAATTGAAATCGCAGGGTGAACTATACAAGAACAACGGTCAATTCGCGCAAACAAATTAGGAAAAGAACTCACTACTCTAGTAAGTCGATGGCGTGTTAAAAAACTAGTGTCGTCGAGCAATCCAATAACCAATCAACACAACTAGAAAACGAGAACAATTGACATAAAAAATAAGAGAGTAGTTGATGATCTTTTTAATTAATCTCAATTGATATGTTTATAATAAAAATATCTCCTATATATTTATAGTTTAGAGTCTTTTTTATATATATTCACGTCTTCAATTTAGGTGGTGCTCATTGAAATTTGAATTTTGTGGCTTATGGTGAATTTTCTTGTACCTATTTGAAATTAGGGGTATTCTGAGGCACAAGCCGGTAGGCTTTTGGCGATCATTCTGATTTAACTTTTAAACGGGGTATTTTCTCAAGACAGGGTCTACAAGTTAAACGTAGTACACGTTGAAAGCTTAACATCTGTACCAGCCAAAATTGCAAGTGAGTATCGATCTCTCCGTAATCTGTACCGTAAACAGGCAAAATTCAAAAAATTTAGTCAAAAACCATAAGCCGCAGCCAAAAAGAACAGGCCCTTACACTGATGGTGGCTTATTTGGTATAATTAAATTTAAAAAAAAATAAAAATAGAAAAAACGGGCTAACCTAGCATGTGTAATGCAAACGAATACAGAAAAAAAGAACCGGTAAAAAAACTCAAAAAAATCTAAAAAATCAGAAAAAAACGAAATTTAAAAATAATAAAAAATAAGCTGAAAGCTAAAAGCCCAAATACAAACAAGTGGGGCCTTAGAGTCGAAGAAAGAAAATGTGTAGGCCCACGGTCTAACCGGACATGGGAGCACATGGAGTATCGGAGCCTGTAGGTAGCTAGTCCCCAAGCTAGGTAGCCAGCTAGCTACGAACAACAGCTTGCACGCACCGTACTTGCGTCCGTGTGCATGCATGCATGATGCATGGTAAATTGGTAACTGAATGTGTACAACGTTAAGTGACACAGCTAGGTTAACAAACTACAATGGACATCTGACTTCATCGATCCTCAGGAGTGTCTGAAACATCGAAATTACGTACATTATGTGCTAACTAGATACTAATCAGTTAGCCCTGTACATTATGTGCTAACTAGATAGTAACTAGATAGTACATCGAACCTTAGGCCTCTGTGCGGGTGACCTAAGATGTGAGGTGTGAGCCTGCGACTGACTTGACGGGTTCCAGCGTGTACTCTACTTAGGCGCTGCTTATTTAGGTTTAGGTTTCTGATTTTCAATTTATTTTTTATTATTTGTAAATTTCGTTTTTTTATAATTTTTCGGTTTATTTTGAGCTTTTTTACTGGTTCTTTTTTCCGTATTTGTTCGCATTATACGCGATGACTAACCTATTTTTTTATTTTTAATTTTTTTAAATTTATTTATACCAAATAAACCATCATCAGTTACAGTGTAATTTCATACAATCATAGTGAAAATTCAACCATAAGCCACCAAAATTCAACCTAACTAAGTATCACCTTAATTGGCCAAAATATTGAGCACATGTGACGACTGACGACAACTGGACATGCGTGCATATCATGAAGATCCGCGTTATTTTTCTTTTCACCACGCACAAACAAATGTCTATATATCTATAGTACCAAGCGGGGGTGTATAAATTAACAAGCCTAGCTTTCCAATACTAACTAGCGAGCTAGCTTGTAGTAATCACTAAAAAGAAACGAAAAAGAAAAGGAGGAGGAAGAGGAGGAGAAGCAAGAGTATCTTGCTAATTCAGCGTGTGCTAGTTTCGTATGTGGTTTAGGTCATGTTCTTTTTAGTTTTTAAAATTATTTTCTGTTTTTTATAGTAACTAATTTTTAAATGAAATATATTTTCAAGATAGAGTCTACTAATTAATTATAGTATATATTATATCAATTTTATTTATATCAGTAAAAACTATACGTAGATTTCTATTACTCTATAATATTTTATATAACCAGTCTAAAACTATATATCATATCTAAAAAATATAAGCCGTAGTCAGAAAACACATGCCCCTTGATTTCTTGCAATCTCTTTATCAGTCGGCGCTTGCGTCGTGCGCTAGGCGCCACGCGATCGGAGGAGAGAAACCGGCAATTAATTTTGCATACGCAGCAATGATTGAGATAGAGGGGGAACGGACACGTCGAGGTCTACGCTCTACACACCCGCCGATCCATCATCCGTATACTCCATATTACCATATACACATCAATTTAATAAAATCGAACCCAATCGAGATCGAAAACGACCGCAACTACGTGCACGCACGAACTTAGCGGACAACCTCCATCTAGACCCGTATTTTGGACCGTCCGATTATATCATGAGCGCTAATTTTTGACGTGTACGTGCTGTAATCACAAACATCCAAATTGCAGGAGAAGCTAGCTTGTATATACGTGTAATGCACCCGTCTCACTCGTCATTCAGATTCATTTTTCTCGGTTTTTCAGTTAATTTCTAATTTTAGCTTTTTTAGCAATTAGTATTTATTAGATTAATAAATCATGGCCAAAAGATCGGACCCTAATAAATGAATTAGGATTAACGTTTTTGTTGATTTTTCAAATTCAATCTCATCACCTCCTATGTTGGGTGAATCTTACGACAGCTGCCTGGAATTTGATTTGCAAGAACCCATCGCTTATACTTCTCAAATAGCTCCTGTACGGTATCGTGTACAGTACAGTTTTAAGATTTAAGAAAGATGCAAAATGGCAGTACTTATTGTTTCAGAATTGCGCCAAAAAAATATTCTGTTTTCCACTAAATATTCCGTCTTGGACCCTGGTGATCTTGTTTGGGGACAGACGTCAGCTGCCCTCTCCCACTGATATTTTCGATCTTTGCTTTGCTCGGCATCGTATCCAGCGAATCGGATCCAATACTGATAAATTGATTGGACTGCACGAGGTGCCTACCTCTTGCTGATGCCTGTCTGCGCCCTCTCCTAGATGACCATAAACCGAGCTAACCATACTTAGGACCTATCCTTTAAGTCAAAAGCTGATGATTTTAGTTTTTACTATAGTACATAATTTTCAAATAGAGTATTTTTTTAAGATGGGGTGTACAAGTTAAACGATCTACATGTTAAAAGTCTAATATCTGTACCAACCAAAATCGCAAGTGAGTATCTGTCTCTCCGTAATCTGTACCGTAAACAGCTAAAATTCAAAAATTTCAACCAAAAGCCAAAAACCGCAGCTAAAAAGAACAGGCCCTAATATCTGGTGTTAGCATCGCTAACACCAGGGCATCTGAAATAAGCTCAGCCTCTTAATTATTACAGTAATTCCATGGATTTTTTTTTCATGAAATAGTTTAAATCCTCCGGTGTTCTTTCAGGAGTCGTACGTTCCAAACATGGCCTGGTGTTTTTCACCATGGCTTTGGACATCTGCCCTTTTGTCAAGTAGCAACCTTTGTTCGTCAAACGCCCAATCAACTTGCTTTTTGAGAGTACAAAAGAGTGATTGCCGATATAAATATAGTTAACTGCCATGACACTTCACTGCAGCAGCTGTAATTTTCACCAACGACCATATTCATTTCCAACAGTCCTGACATATAAACTAATTAGCCAACAGTCCTGTTGACAAATACACCACCAATAGTATTCTCACACGTGATTGTATTATACCCGATAGCACTGTCACTTATGCTAGTTAGTGCCACGCTATACAATAGTATTTTTTTATCTGATACGGTTGGTAAAACATTTGTTAATAGGGCTTTTGGTAAAAGCTATTCTATATGCAACAGTCCTGTCAGTATTAGCTCAATGTAAAGATGGTTACCGGAGCTTGAAATCGTGAAATTTTTAACGTAAAATGATGAAATTGGAATCTACGCGTGCATGTTGAAATTTATCATATTCACACATTAGCATATCTAAATTGCAAAATATGATTAACTTAAAAATAATTATTTTTATGTAAACACTAAACAGTATTCTAATTCACCGGCACACAAGATCTTTTAGATGCATATATAATAAAACTTTAGTAGTCGCGATAGAAAAAAAATATAATTCCTAAGAACATTAGTCATAGGATCGAACTTGTAAATTCGAATAGAGATAAACTAGTACTGTTTAGAAAAATAAACTAACCCCTTACTGAAACGAACTATTCATATAAATAGTACTACAGCTTTTTTCAAATTTGACTCTAGACAACTATTTTTGTAAATCTAGCTATCTCCGTAAACCTACTGAACTCAGTAGGTAGCTACCGAGCTAGAGGAGCTTAGCAGATACCTGCTGAGTTATAGTAGCTCAGCAGCCACCTGTCGAGCCCTATGTGCGACAGCAATCAATGCAGCTGATTAGCGCTTTAATTAAGCTAATGATTAGCATTAATTAATTGTGAGTAATACTAACTAAATACAATTAGTGCTGATTAAAATACTAATTAAGTATACATAGTGCCGGTTTATGTGACCTGCCGAGCTAGGCAGCTCAGCAGGTGCTGCTCTACTATAGCCTACCTCTCCTAGCTCGGTAGATCTATGAATGAGGCTAGGTTTGTAAAAAAAATAATGTTCAGTGACCAAATATTTTTTTTAAAAAAAGTAGCTAGGTAGTATCTGTGTAAAAGTTCTAACCAAAAAGTGCTGGAGCCGTTTTTGATTATTTTATTTGCAAGACAATTGATTCGCGACAGACACCTTAGAACTTGGAATTGGAAGCCTTTTTTAAAGGGTAAAAAGACCCATTCAGGCTGAATTCATTGCAAACAGTAGTACATAATTCATTACAAAGTGACAGTTAGAAAGGTCTAACAGCAGGTGATGGATCTATTTTTTTAGCTTTAATTTATATCCTATGGTTTTAACTGTGTTTTATAGCTTTTAAACTATTTATAAGAGAGAGTTTAGAGTAACAGAAACTTACGTGTGGTTTTGGTCGATATAAATAAAGTTATTGTAGTGTGTACTATAATTAATATATAAACCTTACCTTGAAAAGACACGCTTTGTTTGAAAGCTAATTACTGTAAAAAAAACCAAAAAACAGTTTTTAAAAACTGAAAAGAAGAGACCCAATAGCATGAAGTACAGTAGAGCAGTTATGATAAGCATCGGTGGAATGTTTTGTAATAGCTTCTTTTGCTAGTTGATCTGCCTCCTGATTGTTTTGCCTGTTGATGTAAATGAACTGCACCTGCACGGATTGACACAATTCTCTGATTTGCAGCAAGATCGGCCTGATCTTCCCATTATTAGAAGATATTAAGAGAATGATTTATAACTGGCATATATATGTCTTCTATTGATCATCTATTTATATACAAGTATCTGGGTGTGATCTTCCCATTATCGGATATGAATACGGATTTTTTATTGGATATGAATACGAATACAGTAGACCTGATATCCGACGAATACGAATACAGATACGGATTATCCGGATAATACGGATCCGGATATCTGAGATTTCAGCCCAACATTACCCAGCTCAAGCCAGCCTCTCTCATCTCCCCTGCCACCAGCCCACTAGCAAATATTTATGTTTATTAAAAATAAATTTAGTATTGTCGGTAGATTAAATTTTGTACCGATTAAATTGATGTGTTGTCGTTTAAATCATTATGATGCAAATTTAAATTCTTAATTAATTTATTAGTCACATGTAAATAGTAGAAATCCATTAAAAATTATTTAGGACTTGAGAAAAAAATAATTGACATTTGAAGATTTAAAATTTGTACAATGATATGACTATTGTGGATAAAAATACTTATGTTTGTTTAGATTTCATTAATGTTTTGACACGATAAACTATTTATGCGTTTTCATTGATTTTGGATGTATAGTTTAAGGGGTTTTTATGTTCCGATAAATATTCGTGACCGTATTCGTTTCGATTCGTATTCGCTCCATATCTGTATTCGATATTATTCGTATTTGTATTCATATCCGAGATATATGTATTCATATCCGTATCCGATAAAAATATGAAAACAAATATGGTAGAGACATTATCCATCCGTATTCGATCTGTTTGCATCCCTAGATATGGGTAGACTACACTAGCGTAGATTAAAATTTTCTACCACATAAATCAGGAAACCATGCGAGTAAGTGATCATGAATTATTACCACTAAATGCGTAGTGCAGCGGAAGTAGAATTGAGCAACCGATTCAATGAAGAGCGCACTGGTGTAGTGGTAGTAGTCGATCGTCCTCCGACCAACCGTCTCATCCTCGCGATCGTCCTGATCAGCGCCGCAGTCACAACAATGCCTCTACCGAGGTCCACACGTCCAGAGATGGAACACCATGTGTCGGTGTGCCAGCACCAGCGCACACAGTAGATGTTATGAGAGGTGGCAGCTAGGGTTTCGATGGATGTATTTCAGGATACCTCTCTCAGCCCCACACCTCTCTTTATATAGCCTTCAATCGAATTCTTATCCGATACGAGTAGAGATCGAATCTCACTCGGAAACTATCATCTGAACCCTTATCGTTCCAGTCCATTAATTGTGTGATATGTAGCTTCATGTATATTTGGCCATAGCCAAAAACTCCTTTCAAGTCCATAAGTCGGTAGTAGTCCCTAGTAGGACATAACGACTCCCAAACATACATAAAGATCATATCGGACGGACTTATATAGTACTTATGTACTGATCCCTTTGTCTCATGATACCAGATCAAACTTAAGACGAGAAGCGTGACATCCTATGATAGCTCGATACTTCACTCGAACATGTAGTAGATTACTCAATTGTGATTGACTCCTCAGCCACATTCGACATGGCCATGCACTTCCTTAATCCAACCACATCGAGGAGTCCAAAGATATCTCTCCTGTTATATAGGAGGAGCAAATTTCATCTTGATCACTCATATTCCTTCGCATATTTCATAGTAAATCTGAAAGCTACCTTTATGACCACCTAATTACGGAGTAGTGTTTGGTAATCATAAGTAAACTATTACACATGTAGGAAACAATGACGATCTCTGGTATAAGAATCATACATGCACTGTATATGAGACCAACTGATGACATTTAAGAATATAACAATTCACACAGTGACTCATGGTGGGTCAATCTAATATCATGTTCTCTAACATATGTCCACATTATTGATTTGATATCTCATGTTCATGATCCACGAAACGTGATCATCAATCAATACATGTGACGATCTATAAATCATAATTGTCCTACACAATAATATAATATCAGGGATAATTTAAAATAGCATCAAAACATGAATAAATAGTTTCATAAATAAATCACATACTTGTTGATCAATACGAACTGTTGATGAACATAGCTCGAGGGTTCTACCAGCGTGAACTCAAAATTTACAGACCAAACACCGAAGTGAGAAAGTCACGAACGACACCAAAGTGAGCAGGGTACGAACGAGCTCCAGATCCATAGGTCATAGGTTATCACACTGTGAAGTTCACTTTCGATCCCGTTCCGTTCGGTTCCTCCCGATCCCAGCTCGCCCACTAATGGCCGCATTCAGCGGCGACCCGGTCTAAAGCTGCGGATGGCGACCGCGTAACAGCTGGATCCCCCCCTAGGCGTACACGTGACGTGACACGGCGCAGGGTCGGCTCGGCCCAAGAATCCGGGAGAGCGAGACACGGCACGTATGAACCGTCCCGGGCTTTCCCCGCGGTGGCAGACGCCGCAGAGCGAAAAAGAAACGTGCAACACGGCGTCTCCGTGCTTGCCCCAGCCGCTGGACGAGCACCCCACCGAATACCGTGTTGGCAAAGGCCGGACGAACCGTGCGTCCGCCCGCGCCGAGCAGCCGACGCGCGTCCACGCGAGATCTTTTGCCGTCCGCACGTTCCCGGCCGCAACCAGAGCAGCGGGCGCCGTCCAAAAGCCCAACGAGCCAACGCTTCTCGAGCTCTCGGCATGGTGGAGTCGTCGTCTCGTGGCGCGTGCGTGCGTGCCTCCAAGATTCTCGTAGATCTTGTGGCTACCGGCTCGCTCGTAGCGTCAGATCTTCCTCTGCTTTCGGCTCTGTCGGCCGAGTCGGGGATAAGCTCGTAGCCGAGCGAGTAGTCTTGCTTGCTACTTTCTCCGTCCAGTAGACTCCATCAGTACGGCTCTATTCATATTGACTTTTAATTATAGTTTTTAGTTTAGATTTGTGAATAGTAGTAGTCTATTCATGTTAATTTTTACCGATAGTTTTTAATTTAGGCTTGTGAATAGTAGTAGTTTTAGAGAAGTTATATAGAAATATACTTGTGTATGATTTTAACTAATATAAATGAAGTTACTACAATGTCTATTATAATCGACTAGTATACACTATTTTGAAAAGATACTTTATTTAAAAGTAGCATACTATAAAAAATAGCTTTTACATGTCAATATGAACCGGGCTTATAATCCGGTATAACTCAACTTGGCTATCGCTCTGTCGTGAGAAAGTAGATGAAAGGGGCAGTCACTACTCGCTATGTGGAAAATGGGAGTGATGGATTGGAGGTAGCTTGCCAGCCTTCTAGATGATCTGGCCCTTTTGGTCCTACCATGCTGTCACCTCATCATTGGCGTGAAGGAATTTGGCCGCCATTTAAGGTTAATTTCCACGGTTGAAGGAGATCGACCGTCATCGATGGAGGTGGCTCAAGGCACTGGTCCTAGAGGATGAGAACCGAACATAAATCAATGTTCTCGTACAATGGAGGACTTCTTGTTGGGAGAGATACAATGCGGAACATTGAGAAACTGTGAGTAAGATGTTCACAAATTATGGACAGCATTTCTGAATTGAAGATGAAAACATGAATCTATGGGCCTGTTTGGCAACGGTTGCGGCTTATGGTTTTTGACTAAAATTTTTGAATTTTGGCTGTTTACGGTACAGATTACAGAGAGATACTCACTTGTGATTTTGGACGGTACATATGTTGGGCTTTTAACGTATACATCGTTTAATTTGTAGACCCCGTCTTGAAAAAAAATACTCCGTTTAAAAGTTGGGTACTGTAGCAAAAGTCAAAAACCGTCAGCTTCAGAGGAAAAGAATAGGCCCTATGCTAAATCAGAAAGGAGAACAGGCGAAAATTTCCTTAAAAAAATGTAAATTGTATAATTGTTATTTAGTAAGGTTCATGTGAAAGCATACAAAAGAACGGTATATGATTAGTCTCCTTTTTATGTCCACGGCTTCTGGATTTCTTTGAAGACCCGGACCCTACATGATTTCTGAATTGTTTCATGCGTTGGTCTACTATAACTCTATAAGCAAATAGAGCTGTGAAGGAATCAAATTCCATAATTAGTCTCTTCCATTTCATACCAGTCCCTTTGACTTGACCATTCACGCAAATTTTCCTTATTTTTCCGTACCGTTTGGCGGATTATTACTTGCATCATCCTTTAATCTCCCTCTTAGGAGGGATGCTTCTCCGCTCGGTTAGGCTGAAAAGCTGTAGCTTATGACTAAAATTGTACTGTAGCGGTTGAAATTTTACTGTAGCTGAAGGTGACTTATTTGGCGTAATTAAATTTTAAAAAAATAAAAATAGAAAAAATATGCTAGCTTATTACGGACAACGCAAACAAATACGAGAAAAAAGAACCGGCAAAAAAGCTCAAAAAAGCCAAAAGTTCATAAAAAATGAAATTTATGAATAGTAAAAAAATAAGGCAGAAGCTAAAGCTGAAACGAGCGATGAAGTTGATGGCATTTAGCTGAAGGTAATGGTTTTTAGCTAGAGCTTTTGGCTATTGGCTAAAATCAAAAAACGGTTTTTGGAGAAAGCTGCTTTTGAAAGTGGCTTAGGAAAGTCGTTTTTAGAAGCCGAGATATTTAAATTATCTTCTAATTTCTTCAAGCAAAATCTGGACGCCAAAACCAAGAACCAAGTAGAGGCCTGTCCAAGCTCAAGTATCAGGGTCAGACAACCGGTGAATTAATTTCCTAGCTTGATGACCAAATCACTTGAACACAACATTAAACAGTTTTTCGTCCTCATCATCTCCAGCTTGCACAGGAGCCAATGCCAGGAAATCTGGGTGATTTGTTTATTATTGAGGGGATCCCAATTTACCTATTTGTCATGTGCCTTCAAAAGAGAAGCAGCAAACAAGGCAGTACGAGAGCCCCAACCTTAAGGTTCCATCTAGAATGGTGATGAGATGGCCTCATAGAAAGGTGAGCCTCACATGCAATAATGTGAAATATTCTATGGCCCCTCTACCTTCAATTTTATCTTGGAACAATTGAAGAGAGGTGGTTGGATCTTTGGAGGTCATGCAGATAGATGCAGGGAGCTACGAGGAGGTGCCAAGGATTGAATAATTCATCAAATACAATTTTATTATATAATTAAGACTTCAGGACAGTATTGGTATAGCTTATATGATAACATGATTTGAGTACCCCTTGGTTAGAGACTTACTATTTATTTATCCGACCAACTTCTACTCGAAAACTCTATAATCTGATATATAGGCTTGTCTTTAGGCAACCCCTTATGCAGTGAAGGAACAGAGCACATACGATTCTATTTAAACCTTACGGGAGAAGACAAATAAGAAACACATGAACACGGACGACAAAGACAAAGAATAGCAAAGCTAAATCGTATTAGGGCTAGTAGCATCCCTTTGTAATCGCTCATCAAAAGCAAGCTATAATCCTATGATAGCAATAAAGATAGTCTATTTTCTCCTTAATCCTTCTATGAAGCTCAAATTTCCCTATAATTCATAAGATGGACGATTTACGGGGGAGGCTTCATGGAAACTAAAGATGGAGATATGGGTTTTTTTATCATCAATAGGCAATGCTCTAGTGTAACAGCTAGAAAGCATTCATTTGACAAGTTGAGCTCTAGCGTAGTTGTTAGCTGGCAAGTGGCAAAAAAATCAGAAGTATTATACAACATTCGACTATTTTTGGGAGTGAAATTAGTCAAATTCATACCATTTGATTTACGCCAAGATTTGTGCTCCCGTCCACCTCTATCTCCATCTCTAGTGAAGATCCGGCGATGCTCCACATCGTATTCTTCTCCAGCTGCCGCCACCACCAGGCTTAGACGGATGTCAGGGTAGCGGCCGACCGGAGGTGGGCAGTGGTGCGTCAAGGCGGCGGTGGCGCCGGCTCGGCCGTGGGATTGGAGGAGGGCGGTGGGGGCGGCGAGGGCACCAAGAGCCGACGAGCAATTAGGAGGTGACGGACAACGTTGGTGAATCCGGTGGCGGTAGCCGCTGGAGACGGGCAAGAAGGGTGACGACAGTGTGGCCAGAGATTGAGATGCGACAAAGGAGAGGAGGCAGGGTGATGGTGCGGGGGAAGGGCTTGACGGAGGGCCCTGTCGGTGAGACGGCACGCTCTATGGGGAGGGTGGGAGACAGTGTATGGGGAGAGTGGAAGATGGCGGCTAGAGGGAGGAGGTGGGGTTACTGTTTGGGCGTTGGTTTATATTGGAGTATTGGAGATAGGTAAAAGATCTGGAACATTAGATCTCAATCCAATGGTCAAAAATTCAAGTGATTTTTGGTCCAAAAACAGTTGGTTGATGTATAGACATATCTATTTTTGTTGTTGTTTTTTTTATATTGTTAGTTAGTATGTAAGTATTAGTATAGTCATGTTACAGATGGACACATGTCTAGGCTAATAGATCAGAAATCTGGTCTGATTCGACCATTTTGGAAAAAGAGGGAGCAATTCTACAATTTCTTATATCAATCCCATGATTTCAAGTCATTCATTCCAACATCACGTAGAAGTATGCGTATCTTACTTACCTTTCTGTCGACAGTTTAAACTTTTGAGTGAACTAGTTGATATATAAAACATAACTTATCTTACTGACGCAAAGCATGCTAATTGCATTGCCAGACCTTTATGTATGACGAAATTTTAAGTAGAGTTTGGCCATTTGATCGGAATTATACTAGTGTAACGTTGTTGTCGTCGTCGTCGTTGTTTTTGCGATGATGTGTTTGGGTAACATGACTATTCACATGCACCAAAAGGTAAGCATTTGCTTAACACGACCAACGGTGCAAACTGCCTGTTTAATAATGTCAAGTTGGCACAAGTTGGCAATTATCCTTTCCCCTTGATTTAGTTCATGTAGCTCTTCCCCAAAAGTTCGGAGCTAGATCATGTTTAAAAATATTGTGACTTTTAGTTGATTGTAAGAGATATTGAGAAATTAAGGAATACTCGTGTTGAGAAGACACTCCGTTCAAAACAACTATTGCAATGACTCTTACAAACAGCTTACAAAAACAACCTCGAGAAATCATTCCGCTCAAAAGCCGACTTTTAAAAACCAAAAGCCAGAATCTATTTTAAACAGGACCATCGAAGGGCTCCTTTTAAATTCCGCAAACCCTTTCTCTCCCATGAAATGGTGCAGCGCACCTATGGTTGGGAGTCCAGCTCTGAAAAAGGCTTGAAATAATACCGAGCAAATCTTGAAACGATCTTGAACAAATCCCTTGATTAATCCGTCGTTAGATTATTTCATAAGCACAGCTTGCTTGCCTAATAATTATGGCTGGGATTATTTTACTCGTATCGATCGCCCTTAATACGCTTGTCCCATGTGAGTTGGGCCCGAGTCGTCGTCATAATCCACCAAACGTCTCTCTGGTGGACTACAGGTTGCATTTGCAATAAGTACTCGAGCATTAGTTCGCACAGATTATTTGTTGCTCGTTAATTGATCTGTTTATCCCCCGGTTTAATGTGCGGCTCCACTTCTGATGGGTGCTCAGCTCTGCTGAGTATTAGTCGGTTTAAAGCACGAATAGTATAGCATAGATCAAGGAAAAATCTAGCCAAGCCTGTAGCGTTCAACGCCTTTCCAACCGTACAGCTTTTACCGTTGGATCCACACATCCAACGGTGAAGGCATCACCTGATCGATCCCCTTGTTTTCCTCGAGTCCACCCGACATCGCAGCTCAACCAGGTAAAACTTATACGAAGCTTTTATGAAACGTGCTAAAACTTTTCTGAAATTTGATGTTTCCTTTTAAAACTTGAATGAAACTAACGGATTTTACTATGAAACTTGTTGAAACTCTCTAAAACTTTAAAGTTTATCTTTTTAAAACTCAATTAAAATTCTTCTAAAACTCATTTTTAATCCAGTTTCATATTTGAAACTGTAAGAAACTTATAGTTTCGGATTTGGAACCCATTGAAATTTATTGAAAACACGCTGAAATCTTATCAAACCAGTTTTAAACTCTTTTTAAGACCTGATGAAACTTGCAAAACGTGCTTCGAAACTGTGAAACTTGTCGTTTTGAAACTCAGTTTAAATTATTCTAAAACTCATTTTTAATCAAGTTTCAAATTTGAAATTGTACAAAACTTATAGTTTGAGATCTTAAAGCCATTTAAATTTGTCGAATAGCACTGAACTTTATGAAATCCGTTTGAATTTTTTAAAAAACATGATGAAACCTACGAAATGTGGATAAAATCTATTGAAACTAGGTGAAACATGCCTATACTGTTGGAAACTATTCCGACAGTATAGCTTGGATGGCATCTTCCATAGATCAAACCGGACAAGATGTCATGGGTGCTTGGCAACTTTGGAGAACAATGAGAAAATATCCCCAACCAGCTAGCACTAGTACTTCAAAAGATTATTCCATAATTAGTTCATTTGTTTGATGACAAGTTCTGATTTATTAAAAAAATCTAAAGAGGGTTCTAAAAAATCCAAAGAGTAAACAAAAATTAATATTATGTGCCGATTTAATGCAAATTGCAATAGCAGTAGATTAAGTAGCTAAAATTGACAAGTGTGTAGCGTAACATTTATCTTGTAGCTAGATGCATTTTGCTATGCAATGGTGTAACAATTTCTCACGGTTAATCAAAGAGGAGAATCATCCTTAAAAAAATAACAACTAAAAACTACTAGAAACGACAAAAACTAATTTTACTAACATTTCACAAATCCTTTGGCCGATCCCCCATTGACATCATGATGAAGTAATACAAATGGACAAAATATCACTACTGGCTAATACAATACTTGCGTGAGAGAGATCAATAATTTATACTTGTCCATGGTATATACCACTATGGCCTTTATAAAAAGGGAAGGAAGAGGTGACTTAGCCACCATTTGCACAGTTTGCAGCTAGCGGTCGAGTGGTTCACACCCAACCAAGAGGCCTTAGAATAGTCTCTCAGCCCAACCCAGCTAGCAATGGTTATATAAGGCGGTGCTGCTTGTCTAGTCTCCATTGGTGGAAAGGAAAGGGACCTCACCCCCCTCGCCATAGGTTGGTCTCCCCTCCCCTCCCCTAATCAACACACACACACATAGACAGCATTCAGAACAGCGACTCACACGTACACACAGAAACAAAATGCGTTGTTCATGCATTCTGTGCCATGCTAGCTAGTTCGTTGCTCTCTAACTGTTCGGTTTCTGTGTGCTTGTGATCAGGGCTAATTCAGCTTGACAAGCAGTTTCTGATTTGGAGCTTGGAAGCGGAGGCGACCTAGAGCAATCTGCAAATGGCGACACAGTGGTTCTCCAATATGGTGATTCACTGGTCATCTCAATGTTAAATAATCGCGTGGACGACGTGTGTGGTAGTAGACTTGTGCGGTGTGCTGATCCTGTCCTGCGTGGTTTCTTGGTTCTTGGCATGCGCGCAGGTGATGGACGAGCCGAGCTTCTTCCACCAGTGGCAGTCGGACGCGCTGCTGGAGCAGTACACGGAGCAGCAGATCGCCGTGGCGTTCGGGCAGGGGGAGGTGGACCAGGCCGCGGCGGCGGCGCTGATGCAGCAACAGCAGTACGCGGCGGGCCAGCACCGGCCGCGCAAGGCGGCCAAGGTCAACACCAGCTGGGACTCGTGCATCACGGAGCAGGGCTCCCCCGCCGACTCCTCGTCCCCGACCATCCTCTCCTTCGGCGGCCACACCGACGCCGCCGCAGCCGTGTTCGCCAAGGCGCAGGCCCCGTACTACGGCGCCTCCGCGGCGGCGCCCGTGAAGCCCAAGCAGGAGGTGGACGCGACCGTGCCGTTCCCCCAGGCGCGCCCTGTCAAGCGGAGCTACAACGCCATGGTCGCCGCCGCCGAGCCCGCGAAGGCGCCGGCGGCCTCCCAGAACCAAGAGCACATCTTGGCCGAGCGGAAGCGCCGCGAGAAGCTCAGCCAGCGCTTCATCGCCCTCTCCAAGATTGTCCCTGGCCTCAAGAAGGTGCACACACATACACAAACATGAGTGCATATCCATGGCTTTGATCATGGATCTAATTAGCTTAAGTGCGATGAACTGATTGGTGTGCATGGTGTTGCTTGCAGATGGACAAGGCGTCGGTGCTCGGCGACGCGATCAAGTACGTGAAGCAGCTGCAGGACCAGGTGAGGGGCCTGGAGGAGGTGTCGCGGCGGCGGCCGGTCGAGGCGGCGGTGCTAGTCAAGAAGTCCCAGCTGTCCGCCGACGACGAGGACGGGTCCTCCTGCGACCAGAACTTCGAGGGAGGCGAGGCCGGGCTGCCGGAGATCGAGGCCCGGGTGTCGGAGCGCACAGTGCTGGTCAAGATCCACTGCGAGAACCGCAAGGGCGCGCTCATCACCGCCCTGTCCGAGGTTGAGAGCATCGGCCTCACCATCATGAACACCAATGTGCTCCCCTTCACCACCTCCTCCCTCGACATCACCATCATGGCCATGGTCAGCTCAACAACCCTCTTGTCATGTCATGCCATGTTCTTTAATTACTACGTGTATATATGCATTGGTTTGGATGGTGTTGCTAATTTGATGGTGTTTAATCTTGCAGGCTAGGGAGGAGTTCTCTTTGTCTGTCAAAGATATTGTCAAGAAGATAAATCAAGCGTTCAAGTTATCCCTGTGAAGGACTTGCTCCTGATCAATTCTAATTTAGATCTTACTTTGGTTTTTATTTTCCTCCTCCTTTTTTATCATTAGCCTTGATGATTTGAGGCTGATGGTTATATGTTCTTCCCTGCTGGTGCTTCTGAAAGAGAGTTGCTTGCAATCCCCCACAGAGACCTCAAAGATTAGCCATTTCCACCGGTTTTTGCTGCATGGGCGAAACCTACCTAGTTACCAACCCTCGTCTATTTTCTCTCCCTTCACTTTTTGCATGGTTTGAGCTAGTCACTCCGTGTTCTTGGGAGAGAGTAGAGTGCGAAAAAAGAGACCTGTCTTTTTCTAGGGCTTGTTATCAAGGGGAGTTTGACTTTTATAAAAAACCTTTTTTTTTCCTTTCTCCCCTTCTCCAATGTTGCCCTTTCACCTCGTTTTTCTTTGAGAGGACTGAATTTTTCAAGCCCAAACAGCTACCTTTGCCGTCCTCTCAATCCTAGCTACCACACACACACTGTTCCCAAAAGGCTTCAAATATTGTGGAGAAAATGGTGCCTTCTTTTTTTCAGCTCTGAGGGGGACTTTTGCAAGCCTTGATTCAGAAGTACAGTAGGGTGTGTCTCTTTTCTTTTTTGAGGGTCCTACAAGTTGGTCCCAACTTGATGCACACTTTGCTTGTAGCTTCCTTGTGGGTCTTGTTGTAACAGGATCAAGATGTAGCTGTGCTCTTTTTTTTTACTTGCATATAAGTATAAAAATAAATAAATGTGCTCAGTTGTTAACCTGATGGCTCTCTCTCTTGGTTACTTGTCTTTTCAGCCAACTCAAGATATGTCTTTTCTTATTATTGGAAAATATCTGCGCAGCAATTTGTTCATGGACCGGGATCGTTAGTCAATCGTTGTATTTTTGTCTTGATAGGATTGTCTTATGCATTATTTGTCCACTAAATCAATACAAAATTATAAGGGCGGCGTTTCTCTGTCCATCTAAAATGAAATCTAGCTGGAACAGTACATTTAAAACTACGAATATTGTTCCTGAGTAGAAAATCTTCCTGAGTAAATACACTCCTGAAGAAACTGAGCTCCATGTAATATTGTTCCGAGCTCTTCCCCCTATAATTCATCCCCTTGTTCTCCACGACTGATTTGTCAGGAACTTAAAACTTTCACCCATCAGCATGACAACATGATTCCTTTCCATGTGAACTCCCTCGCAATTCCCAACTAGTACAATCTTAATAATCTTTTTTTTTTTTGTGCCACAGCACAACTAAGTGGCTTGACAACTAAGGTCTATCTCTCCTCATCTGGTCATTAGTCAACTAATGCCTACCTTGCTCTGGTGGTAACAAGACTTGTTTGCTAGCCAAAGCATCTGATCTCCTGCAATTTGTTAAACCCACACAACCGCTAATCTGGAGCAAGTGGGGGGGAACTGGCTCTACAAAACAAATTTGTCTTGATGCGAGATTTTCATATGCATGATTGAGGTGGCAGGATCCTATTATTCTTGGGCTGGAAAAAGATCTGACTGAAAGCTTGCCCTGGGATTTCTTGCGTTAGAGTATTGCGACAATCACTCTCAAACCCCCGTCACAGATTGTGATGTTGTCCCCTAGAATTAGCCGCTCACCCAATGGCACGCAAGCCCCCGATAATGCGGCCGGTAAGCAACATAATTCTTCCTGATGAAAAAGTAGTGTAGATTCCTCTGCAGAAACTCATTCGCAAAAATGCTGGGGGAACAGATAAGGGAGAAACGGCTCGGTTTGCTGTCGAAAAAAATTGCGAAATCGTGCCGTCCCGGGTCAAAAGGAATGGTTTTGGGCACTGAGGAGAGAGCCTCCGGTAAGGTGTCCACGCGTAATCGGACGTTGGGAGCGTTCGTTGAGTCGTCGTACGCGCTCGAGAGAAGAAGAAAAAAGAGAAGTTAGAACGCTCAGAACTCAGAAGAATGGCGTACGGGCCTTTCAGATGTGCGTTTAGTTTGTGCAGAGCGTAGATTTGCGATAATCATCGCCACCATCGTCATCCGTGACTTCATGCCTTTGGGCTGCATGTATCTTGGGTTCTAAAAGCAGGCGGTAACCCATCGATCATCGGAATTTCTTGCAAAATTATGCTGGCAACAATGTTTTCACGCGACAATTCCTCTTTTTTGGTCCACTCACGATCTCTAAGGTGCCTTGCAAAAACAGAAAATGGCAACCTTTACATTCAATCAATCAATCACACGCACCATCAAACGGGCCCTTTGCGTGCATCTGGCTGTTGGGGTCATAGGCCGCTCTTCTTCGGAGCAATGGCAGATCTAGGATTGGATCACGTCCCGGACTACATTTTAATCAAGTAACAATCTAACCTGCGGATAGTCTGAATTAAGAGTTAGCTAGCTACTCCTAACTAGAAGAAGCTAAACCACAAAGATAGTGCATTAGCTAGCTCTATCCATCCAACAAATTTAATTGAAGCAAGAGATACTGATGTGTGGACATGGAAGGCTAGAAACCTAGAAGGATGGAACCAGATCTTGAGGAGTTGAGGTAGAAGGCGGCGCAGCGCCGCAGCGGTGTCCCGCGGCGTGGAGGAGGCGGAGCGTGACACTGCTCTCTGCTCTGTATACCCCGCCACTTACCAGCACCGCCACCCAAAGGCCGGAGTAGTACCCTCCCCGCAGGCCACAGCGGCGCACCGGAGGATGTGCTATTCATCGGAGCAGGCATCACCGTGTTGGGACCGCAGAGTTAGGAGCGCGAGGCCAGCGGACTCGCGGTGCACTCAAGCAAGGGCGACAACCAGCGGCGGGGGCGAGGAATCGGGGGCGCGGCGTCGGGAGCACAAGGACGGCAGCTGGCGGACACGCGGTGCGAAAGGCGAGGGCGACGGTCGGCAGACGGGGGGGTGAGGAATCGGGCGCGGAATAGAGGAATGGGGTGCGGGTGATTTGGGGATTTAGGGTTTCACATTTAACTGGCGTAATGGGCTAATGGTGTTCACTTCTGGGCTGAGACGCTGAGGCCTGAGAAGGGGGCGCGTGTGGGGCTCGTTTGCTGTTGTCGGGCTGCTGCCTATAGGGCTGCTTGATGACTCGGGCTATGCCGTTATGACACATAAATATTGAGCTAGTGCTTTAAGGGATACTACTAGTAGCATTTCTAGGCCTTAGGCTATAGCCTACCCAACCTGAGGCCTAGTTCCGCCCCTGCTGCGGAGATTTGGAGGGCTCCGCTCGTTTCGGCTTCAGCTTCTGGCTTATTTTTTTACTATTCATAATTTTTATCATTTTTTGAACTTTTGACTTTTTGAGCTTTTTTGCCGGTTCTTTTTCCCGTATTTGTTTGCGTTGTCCATGATGAGCTAGTATATTTTTTCTATTTTTAATTTTTTGAAATTTAATTACGCCAAATAATCCACCTTCAGCTACAGTGAAATTTCAATCATAAATCATAACTTTTCAGCCTAACCGAGATTGACTGTAGTTGGTAAGTCCACTCTCTCGTGTCTTGCCGGGCCGGCGCAACAGCGAACACTAGTCATAAGCTCCCACCAGCACGGTGCATCGCGCCAACTCAAGTGTAGCTTGCTGCGCCTGTGACCCTTCGGTCAGATTTATCTGTGCTGTTTTTTCATCTCTGTTCCTGCCGCTTGCTCAGTTGTTCAGAGCAGACTGCGCATGTTTGCTCCTGCTCAGATGTTAGCCACCGCCCACTGGTCTTAAGTCGCCTACGGTGAGGTAACAGGTTTGAAGCTTGACTGTGCTGTACATAAGTTTTGGTGGGAAAATGAAGCGTTTGGTGTGCGAACTCTGCAGGTCGAGTTCCCCGTGGAACTGAGATTACTGCGTTTTGGATGAACTCTGTTGTTTCGAGAGAGAACAAAAGACGAACTCTCTACGGAAGAGCAGAGCAGGCCATATTTTATCAGCCCAACAATGAAGCCCATAACCACGTTGAACATTTTTTACCCAAGCTGGGCCCAAATCGTTGGCCCGTTACAAGTAGACTTGAAATTTCGACATATGTTTTCCATAGAGGAGCAGCGCCACGGCCAGGCGACAGGCGAGTAGGGGCCCCTGTTGATGGACAAGATAAACGGTGTATCAATCTTGGGCTGATTAAACCATAGCTCAAAAGAACCCAGGCCTTGCTTATACTAGTCATCATTCTGACCTGGCTTTTCAATGGCCCTTCGAGGGAAAGAATTCTAACAAAATATGCGGCCCCAGTCCAACTCAAGCAAAAAGGCCACGAAATCTCCAGGACCGGCCTGTCATTCCAACCGACCGAAACGCGGCAGACTCAGGCCCATATGACGGATCCCACAGAAGATCCGCGCAACGGTTCTGTTCTCCCGCTCTCGTACTTCAAAAATCGAAAAATACCATACCAGCACGGCCGATGTCTCAGGCAAAAATGGCGGAACTACCCGTCCAAATCAAACCACCGAGCCGGATGGTGCGTCCTGTTGCACCTAGTCCTAGAATGAGGCGGCCAGGTCACCAACTGCTTCCTTTTAATTTTTGAACGCTAGAGCGGCCCAGCTCGATCGCACCCAAACGTGTAACGAAAAAACCGCGCTCCTTGCGTAAGTTATTCACTTGGACCCCCCGAAAGTTGCCAATTTCCCGAACGGTACATGACAGCCTGGTCCAGGTCACGCGAGTCGGTGGAACGGCTCCGAACCACCCGACCGTTGCATGCAGAGGAAGGGACCGGAGAGTGAGAACGAAGCGGCTGCAAGGGTGTGCAAGCAAAAACGCCCATCCCTTCGCCTGCACTCCAGGCTGTCCCGCTCTATAAAACGAGCCGAGTGGCGGAGAGGAAACCCTAAGCCGAGACGGGCGTCTTCGTACTCGCCTCTCTCCGCCGCCTCCAAGCCTTACGCCTCCTCCCCCCCCACATTTCGGTAGCCGCCACCTCGCCACCATGAGAGAGTGCATCTCGATCCACATCGGCCAGGCCGGTATCCAGGTCGGAAACGCGTGCTGGGAGCTCTACTGCCTCGAGCACGGCATTCAGGTAACGATCCCTCCGTTTCGCCTGTTCTATGATTCGTTGGGGCGTTAGATCTGTGGTGGATCTCGGTGGTTTTGAGATTTTTGGGTGTTGTGCTGTCCGATCTCTGCGTAGATCTGGCTGTCTGCGAGAGTGACTGTCCGGATCCGCGTTTGCTCGGGGAAATTCGTAGATCTGACAAAATGTATGGGTGTATGCGCTTGCTGTGATGGTAGATCTGGTCGTGGAAAGGCGCAATAGGTTAATAGTAGAGTATTAGAGATTTGTGCATATGGATTAGCTGAAATATCCGTTCTATTTGCTGTATCTGAGAGCATATGCAGTTTTTTTATGCAATCAGTGGTTGCTTTTGGGTTGAATGGTTTGTCCCTGTGGTAGATCTGATCAATGTTGGTCCCAATTTCAAAAGTGTTGTCTATTTTATGTCAAATGCAATGAATCATTCTGAAATGCCCCTTGGTGATCGTGTTTGTCTGTGCCTTGTAGATCTGTTAGATTCGTTCGAGATCTAGTTATATGTTGTTAGATCAGTAGTTTGGTTGCCTTTATCTGTTTAACTCCCCTGATGGATCTGTAGGATGTACATCACACATAAGATTTTTAATTAAATCTGGATGTCTTGTAATGGTACTGATCGTTTACTACTTTAATTACATAAACTTTTGTGAATGACATTTGTAGATCTTGCACAGAATTTTCAATTAGGCCATGTTTAGATGTTGCATGGTCTGAGTAGTGTGAATTATGTTTCATGTTAGTTTTGCACGAGTAACACTGCTTTGTTTGTCCTTTGCAGGCTGATGGGCATATGCCCGGTGACAAGACCGTTGGTGGAGGTGATGATGCTTTCAACACCTTCTTCAGTGAGACTGGTGCTGGGAAGCATGTCCCCCGGGCTGTCTTTGTTGATCTTGAGCCTACTGTGATTGATGAGGTGAGGACTGGCACCTACCGCCAGCTCTTCCACCCTGAGCAGCTCATCAGTGGCAAGGAGGATGCAGCCAACAACTTTGCCCGTGGTCACTACACCAGTAAGTGCTGTGCCCTTTGTGTGATGTTTGTCAGTTTTTTGATATATGTTGCTGATCACATGACTAACATTCGGTGCTATTCTTGCAGTTGGCAAGGAGATTGTTGATCTGTGCCTTGACCGCATCAGGAAGCTTGCTGACAACTGCACTGGTCTCCAGGGTTTCCTTGTGTTCAATGCTGTTGGAGGAGGAACGGGCTCTGGCCTTGGTTCTCTTCTCCTTGAGCGCCTTTCTGTTGACTATGGCAAGAAGTCCAAGCTTGGGTTCACTGTGTACCCATCTCCTCAGGTCTCCACCTCTGTGGTTGAGCCATACAACAGTGTCCTGTCCACCCACTCTCTCCTTGAGCACACTGATGTGGCTATCCTGCTTGACAATGAGGCCATCTATGACATCTGCCGCCGCTCCCTAGACATTGAGCGCCCAACTTACACCAACCTCAACAGGCTTGTGTCTCAGGTACTGTCTTGTTTCTTCTTCTTAGTACATGTTTTTCTATTTGCTCTATTAGCAATGTTGTACTGTCTTTACATATTATTGTGCTGGCCTCTAATCGTTTATTGTTTAATCTAATGCGCAGGTCATATCGTCACTGACTGCTTCCCTGAGGTTTGATGGTGCTCTGAATGTGGATGTCAATGAGTTCCAGACCAACCTTGTGCCCTACCCAAGGATCCACTTTATGCTTTCATCCTATGCCCCAGTGATCTCCGCCGAGAAGGCCTACCATGAGCAGCTCTCTGTTGCTGAGATCACCAACAGCGCCTTCGAGCCTTCCTCCATGATGGCCAAGTGCGACCCTCGCCACGGCAAGTACATGGCCTGCTGCCTCATGTACCGTGGTGATGTTGTGCCCAAGGATGTGAACGCTGCCGTCGCTACCATCAAGACCAAGCGCACCATCCAGTTTGTCGACTGGTGCCCGACTGGCTTCAAGTGCGGCATCAACTATCAGCCACCAAGCGTTGTCCCTGGCGGGGACCTTGCCAAGGTCCAGAGGGCTGTGTGCATGATCTCCAACTCCACCAGTGTTGTCGAGGTCTTCTCTCGCATCGACCACAAGTTTGACCTCATGTACGCCAAGCGTGCCTTCGTCCACTGGTATGTGGGTGAGGGCATGGAGGAGGGTGAGTTCTCTGAGGCCCGCGAGGATCTTGCCGCGCTGGAGAAGGACTATGAGGAGGTTGGTGCTGAGTATGAAGACGGCGAGGAAGGTGATGATGGTGAAGAGTACTAGAGCCTGCATCCTGGGCCTTTGTCAAGGCCTGCCACTGCGATCCTATGATCTGCCGAGTGGATGTATCTGTTTGTCTGTTTGCTTTGTGGTGTCTGGTTTACAACCTATGATGTTGTAAGGCCTATGTTATGTTGAACCTGCTAATGCTTCGCAACTTGGTTATTGTGCGTGTCATGGTTACATGGATGCCTCATTTTCTATATGATGTGTGGATCACCTTTGCCTGTGCGCCTCTGTCGGATTACTCTGCGGTTCATTATCGCAGCGCATAATCTGTGGCGGATAACTCTGCTTGTTTTATGTACGCGTAGAAAGAGAGGCCAGCCGAAGTGGGCACAACCATCTCCATTCACCTTGTTGTCAATCCTACTGCTTTCTTCTGCGTCGGAGAAAACGGAAGCCAAAAACATGTGCCGGTTTTGCCAAAATTATTGGGATATGTGGAGTCCGGTTACGTCAGTTCCAGTAATCACGCATGGACTTGGAGTGGACTGGGATGTTTTGCCTCGGTCATATGTATGCTCTCGAAAATGTTGATGCAGGTTGTGGTTTTTTAATGTGTGCAGCAGATGCAAATGCTAACCAGTAAGGGCATCCACATTGTATAAAAATAGATGGTTCTAAAGCACCTTAAGGTCGATCTTATACATAACAAGGATGATCTTAAGTATACCATAAGCAAAAAAGCTTAAGATCAGTTCTCAAGCTAAAGACCTGACCACAAGCATTAAAATACAATTTTTCTTTATCTGCCGAGTGGGACCATCTTAAGACCTATTGGATTATATACATTAAAGCATCAGACTTAAGATTTAGATATGACCTATTTTAAGACTCTTTGGATTATATACACTGTGAATGCCCTAAAGAGTAGACCGTTTAATTGCTTTTGTGTATACACTTCAGGAACAGCTCCAGTGACTTCATTTGAGCGTGAGCCCATTGGGCTTACGAATTTCAGCAAACTTATCGAAAAGTATTTCGCATCATGCCAGGAATGTATGTGTTAAATCGAAGAATTTTGGGACTCCAGCACTGACAAATATGTCTGCACCCTGTTCTGAAGCTTCATATAGGATGTCATTCAGTCTAGCAGACCGCACTGTTTCTATAAGAGCTCCAAATAAGCCAAGTTGGAATTTTGCATTTCCACGATTTGTTTCAGCTATGGTTTCAGAATTTTTGAGTACCTTTTTAACCATTGGCGTGACTGGCTCCATATTTGCATCCCTAGGACAATTCAAGCAACAAGTTTTGGCTCATCTTCAAGCTCTTTGACTTCTTTCCTGACCAAATGAATGCTTATATGTAAACTTTTCTGAGATGAATATGTTTCTTTCTTTGTTTTTAAATTAGGACATGTATCTTGATAGCTCACTCCAACATAAAACGGATGGATGACTATTATGTGGGCAAGATGAGTTCAGGTCTGCCCTATGGTAGTGGGATATTTGCCGTGCAAGCATACAGCGTCTGTTCTTCCAGTCTCAACTTTTCTCTGCACATGGAATGCTATCTCATGAATGTTTATGAACTGGTGTATTTCCATCCTATGCTAAGTTAAATGGGTTTATAGTCTCAAATAGTTGTCTAGATCATCACAAAGAACAAGTGAACAACTGTAACAGTACAAGAATTAAGAAGTATCAGTTGCTACTTGCTACTTCCTTTTCCATTCCGGAATTTTACCTAGTCTTTAATAACTGAACAGTCTTTCTGCCTCGTTGTTCATGCATATCTGAAGCTAAGATGATATTTTCGTGGACCTTTTTTTTTTCATCTTTCTCCTTTATCAGATTGTGGAATGGTATGCTACTGTCCCATTCTTTGAGATAACTTACCATATCTTTCAACAGGGCCACACGCACTACAAAATTCTGTCATTTTGTGCTGTCATTTTCATGTTTATGTAACACTTCTTCACAGGAATCAAATTTACTGTAAGTTGCTACAAAATGCTCTCCCTCCCTCCCTCTCCCTGCTGCAAATTGAGACAAGGATATAGCCTTTACATATCGAACTTCAAGGTTTAATACTCATTCTTTGATAGCTCTTGCTTAACTACTAATCATATCTTGTTGGTGGTATGTTAAACCCGAAGCTTTGAAATACTCCATGCGGTGATGCCAATCTCTCGCGTCACATGCACATCACAAGAGGATAACTGATAGTGATTAGCACAATACGAGAGAGAGAGAGACAGAGAGAGAGACGGTCACTTGGTAGCTGAATTCCAGGGATCGCAATCCTCTCGCAAAGACCATTGTGGTCAACAAGTCTAGCTAGTATTCTACAGAACTGTAGGATAGGGAACATCTCCAATGGATATGGATTTGCATGGGGGAGACCACGCTCACGAAGAACCATCGGCCATAGCTTCTAGAATATTCCACGGCAGCTTCCTTCCCGGTATTCATTGAACTCTCTTCCTGACCAGTTGGAGCACATCGTCCTGTGTGTCCAAGAAAGAACCATGGATACTCCTGATCATAAGGCATGCATGGAAACCAAAGGAACCGAATTTTCTGTATTTTAGCTCTTTTTTTGAAAAATATTCACATTTAGACCCCTGATAGTTTTAATTCCGTTTTTGGACCCAGGGGGTCGGCGCCGTGACCCACGGCGCCGAGGTAACACATCTCGGCGCCACGGCCTCACGGCGCCGAAGTTGCCGAGCCAGCGCCGGCAGTGGTGGCTGCGTGGCGCCGACGTGGCGACATCTCGGCGCCAGTGGGTAATGGCGCCGAGCTCGGCGCCGTGGGTCTGGCGCCGAGCTCGGCGCCGTGTGTCTGGCGCCGAGTGTGCAAATTGAGCTGCGCCGTCGCCGGTGGCGCTCCAGCTCGGCGCCTTCAAAATAATCCGTAGCTTTTGTGTGCGATCTCCAATATGTAGTTTTGACTTGAGAACAAGTGAAGAGTGTCAGGGATTACCATAGAAGTGATTACTCACTGTTGGAGTAGATTATATGTGCCACGCTACCATGAGTCGATATGGGAACAATCCGTGGAAATATTACCCCTGCAAGATTATATGTGCCTATACGCTACCATGAGTCGATATGGGAACAATCCGGTGCAAATATTACCCTGTGCAAGAACACAATTTTTGTTCTTTTGCAGACATTTGTGTGCTTGAAAATGTGAACTTTGTATGTAATGATTTACAATTTTGAACTGAGTAGACATGATTTTCCTGTTCTTGTCTATATGCAAACTAATCAATTATGCAGACATTCTTTGGAGCAAGCATAGGTGAGCAACATTATGCACTCTATTAAATTGTAGTTTAGTGAAGCACCGATACGCAATACCGTATTACGGTAGTCTCAAGTGCGATCGATCTGACTAGGCAAACACAATCTGATTGCATAATATTAGGATTGCATAGACCGTAGATAGCGTGGGTCTATTACATTTTGTCTACTGGGTGTAGCGTAGTTGTTTTCCCTTTCTATTGGGCCCTGAGGATGGCTCCGCTGCATCATTCTTCCTCCTTGGTCTTGAGAGCTGCCTCACGAGTTTGCAGCGCATCCTCCTTGGCCTTCAGACGGTTTTGTGCCACTATTACGCGGCGCTCTTGCTCAAGGCGCATCTGGCGTGCCACCTCGCGAGCCTGAGTCATCTTGACAAAGTATTGTCCTTTGTTTTCCACCTCCACCGCCGGTCATTTGGCCATGCCGGCGACACCGATCAACCCATTCGATGAGCGTGCAAGCCTATGTGTGGCGTGGTAGATGTCATGGATCAAGTTGAAAAGCGATAACGAGAAACAAATGATGTAGTTGTCGTCGTTACCACGAAGTCGTCATCCGTGCGGACACTTGAAGAACCTACTACCGTATTTGGCTCGTTGTACTTGATCCGTCGGACTCCCAACATCGTCCTAAAGCCGCAATGGCACCGGCGCTCATGCCACTCCGGCACTCCAAATGGGTGGAACTCCGGAAGACATTGTTGTGTAGTAGTATTGTGATGGCTTGGGAGGAGATGTGGTATGGAAGACATAGGAGGCCTTTATGTAGGCATGTTAGGCGGTGCGATGGGCATAGTCCATGGAGAGGGTGTCGTCACGACTCTTTTCGCTTTTCGAGATTCGGTTCAAGAATAAATGTTCCTATGTAGGCTTTTCGAGCACTGTAGTCTCGTAATAAATTCATAGTTCGACCTTCCGAGTCTTTTGCATGAAACAGCTCGTAGGCTTTCCAGGATTCCAGTGTAGCAATAAATGTTCGTATGTAGGTTTTTTAGAGCCTGTAGTCTTGTAATAAATTCAGAGTTCGTAGCCTTTTCAGTGTTCTGTCATGTCACTGCGCAAAGCTGGCCTCTTTTGTCATGTCACTGCGCAAAGCTGGCCTCTTTTGTCATGTCACTAAGCAAAGCTGGACTCTTTTGTCACGTCACTGAGCAAAGCCGGGCCTCTTTTGTCATGTCACTGCGCAAAGCTGGCCTCTTTTGCCATGTCACTGCGCAAAGCTGCCAGCTCAGTTGTGGTCATTGCAGTAAGTCATTCCCGTTCGGTATAAATAGCCAGGTTGGGGTCCCATGGCATTGTACGCAGAGAACCCTTTAAATCGAACAACGAAGTACGTTCTCTTCCGTGGTGAAAATATCATGTCGGAAGCGGATGAGCCAGTCGAATTTGGGTCACCGAAGGAAGACCTTCCCTTACAAAGGAGGAGATCTTGATGCACGCATCGCTTGGTACCAAGGGGCGTGCTCAACCATCGTGGCGAAATGTAGACACAATGAGTACTGTTGTCGTGCGGGTCTGGATGCCCCGTCCGATGGCGGGAGACGTTTCTTCCGATGCCCACGCTCTCAGGTAGAAAGTAGTAATACTACATTTTTTGTTATTGCTTATGTGACACAGTGACTTCGCAATAATGGTAGAGGTCAACTGCCGATGCTTCAGTTTGAGCTCTACTTCGGCACAAGTGTGTGGGCCAACGATTCTTGTGATCTTGAACTTTCCCGTGTCCTTCTGTTTCCTAGCACAAATCCTCCATTGACATGTTTCCTTCTACACAAGCGTGTACCTCCGCTCCACATAAGAATGCCTCACCTTGAATGGCCTTTTTGAATCATGAATACTCCGCATCCACCTTTTCAATCTTGACAAGTCCTCAAACACCATGCCCTTCTCAATTGTCATGCTTGACCGCCTCGGGAGCATCTAGCAACTCGTCATCCTTCCTTCGCATAAGCCTCCTAAGATCGCTGAATTCATGAACTGATGGATCCCGGCCAGGGCAATAACGCCTGATCAGCTCAATATCACTTCGGTCGACTCTCCAAAGGGCGGACATCATCGAATCAACGGCCCTAGCGATCTCGTAAGGCTCCGGATCATCCACAATTTGAACGTCCACCTGTTGGAGTCCCTCGAGACTTCTTGAACGTTGCCACATGGAGCAACGGAGGAGCACCACATTATCGCAATGTATCCTACATCATAAGCACGAAAACGATGGGATTGAGACAAAAGAATGGAATGACGGAAAAGACTAAAGAGTTGCTCGACACTTCGGGATGATCCGAGGGCCGCCACGACATCATCAGTCCGACATTCGACTCGAACTGGTTGAGAAATCTGACCCTCGTTCGGGGCAGATAGAGCATCGGGCACCTCAGGCACTTCTTCCACATCCACCGCAAGGTCCGGTAAGGGAGGGTCAAAGGGTGCATGATCACCTAGTTCTGGTGAATAACCATGAGGGGTGGGATCAATGGACACCTTCCGCACAACAAGGTCCAAACATTGGATCTCAGTCTTCATAACCATTTTGACATATGTGTCCCACTGATCCTCACAACCAATTAAGATCAACCGCCTTAGAATTGTATCTTTCGAACCGAAGTGAAGTAACCCCTCAACTGTGATGCTCTCCTCGTTTGCATGACAATGTACCTCCTCCCGGGCCCTAGCAACCAACTCACTAAACGACGGCCGATCACTGAATACCAAAGGCACCCTTTGCATTTCAACAAATCGAACATTTCCATAATCATCACTTGTCACACTGCCTCCATGATATAGGGTGACTAGGTTGTCCATCTAGTTCATACAGATGAATACCTTCACACAGTAATTCCTTCCCTCCTGCATACAATCAATAAGTATGAACATTTCCATAATCATCACTTGTAACACCGACTTAGTACACGTGTGGCGGAACCAAGATTTGGCTACGCCCCGGGCTGAACTCTAACATCCTAAAACTAATACCAATTTATACCCATACCATGATATAATGGTATTACTGATATGAAACTTGAGTTCAAGACTAAACAAGTAAACATAAAGCATAACAAGAAAAACATGGCATGATATCAAAATTTAAAAAAATGTAACATAATAGAGAATTAGAGATACATTTTCAGTACCTAAATTACGAATATTTGCTCTCTATCCTATCCTGTCATTTCTTTATTGATAGTTGGACATGAACCTAAATTACGAAGATTTCAAGTAGCTAGGCTAGAAGAGAGCAATATGATAAATAGTAGTACTAGGATCATGATTACATGGTAAATTTTGTTTTCTTACACTCGGCAACATTAGAGAGTGTTCACAAAGAAGAGGTAAAAGGTGAAACTACTAAAGTTCATCCATATATAAAGGAATGGATTATGACAGGAGTATAAGAGTCAGAACATTAGGGAATGGCTTCTTGTTCATTGATGTTATATTTATGACTGCCAGTAGCCCAGTATATGAATCAAAATAGCTAGGAATGGATTACAATGTGTCAATGTAACAATGTTGATTACATCTGTTATCTGATATGAGCAATTTATATGTTTGGCACCAAGAACTAACAAACGAGAATCAATCTATCATCACATTTCAGCATTTCACAATTCACATCCTTTACCAATTACGGTTTACCTACCAGCTACCATCAAGAGTGAAGCCTCAAGCACGGAGCCAAGCCGGAGGGGGCAGGAGCCAGCGAGCGTCGGCCGGGAGGCGAGGCGGGCCGGGGGGGCGGTGGGAGCCGGGCGCCGCCGGGGAGGCGGGCGGCACCGAGAGGAGCGGGCCGGGAGGCGGGTGGCGCCGGGAGGGGCGGGTCGGGAGCCAGCGACGCTTCCGTGAGGCGCCGAGTGTGGCAGCCGGGAGGAGGGCAGCCGAGCCGAGCGCATGGTGGCCGGAGGCGAGGCGGCCGGGAGGGGCCGGGCCGGGGCCGGGAAGGCTGGCGGGAGACAGGCGCGACGCCGAGAGGAGCGGGCGGGAGGCGGGCTGGGTAGGGGAGGCCGGGAGCCCGGAGCTAGGGAGGCTGGGAGGCGGGGGCGGGAGGCGGCGGGAGGCGGGGCGGGAGAGGCTGGACGCGGAGGAAATGAGCGAGCACGGGGCTCGGCTCGGTTTAAGGTGCGAGCTCGTCGCCAAGATCCACGGGCCGAGCTCGGCGCCATGATACACGGCGCCGAGCTCGGCGCCACTACACACCTGCGTCGAGGTGCCGCCACGTCGGCGCCACGCAGCCACCACTGGGGCGGGCTCGCCAACTCGGCGCCGTGGACCACGGCGCCGAGATGTGTTACCGGCGCCGTGGGTCACGACGCCCCCGGGTCAAAACGGAATTAAAACTACCAGGGGTCTAAATGTGAATATTTTTTAAAAAAGGGCTAAAATACAAAAAATTCGGCCAAAGGAATATTCCGAGCAGGAAGGGACATCGATTTCTGTTGCATGTCAACAAATTCTCCTCGAATCAGACCACATGTAAAACCGAAAGTGCTTTATCAATCGAGAAAACGGATCCAGCCATCCAATCGATCGGTATGGAGTGAACTTCTGCATGCATGGACTCCAGCCTTATTTTTTAGGGATTGCATGAGAATGCATCGGTATAGTTTAATTTTCTATATCAAGAAATTGAACTATAGCGTATGTGCTAATGGCAGAAAAATAACCGGTACCAAAGGGAGGAATTCACCCGAGTGAACCTGAAACCCAGATTTCCTATCCATACTCAGGTAAGCATGCCTTTGATCATTGAATCAAAGTAATTTTGCTTAAAAGTTAAATTTTATGCTAGATTAATATCACTCCTTGTATAAAATGAATTTTAAAAGAAATCGTGTGTTTGATGATGATAATGATGAACATGTGCTTGTGATTAATAATGATGATGAATATAAAAAGGGTAGGTAGTTGGAGAAGCCAATATCATATTGATAAGTAAAGGGGGACATAGGGTGCCTTTGGCAGGTGATAAAAGGGCAAAGTTGGGACTCTCTGCATATGGATATTATATAAGGATAAACCAACTTCACTCGTGTAATGGACCATACCAGTCATATCAATCATTATTCCATCTAAAGGACGGGTAGAATCAATAACTCTATCAAGGTTATTATACACTCCACATGGGTAAGGAGTATACAATTGTGAGGTTCGGGTAAGACCAGAGAGGGCAAAACCCAAGGTGCATATATTAGCACAGTGGAGTGTCGGGCGATGTCTCACTTAGACTGTGGGTCATAAAGGATAAGTTCGACCAATGACTATCTTATAATTGAGAGGGTTCTAGGTGAGGGTGAGAAACCTCGTCGGACCAACAATTATAAGTAGTCGAGTGGAGGTATAATATACTGAGATAGATGTAAAATTTATGTGTTCTGATTTGGGCATCACATCTGAGGAAATGTGAAGATCCATTTGCCACAAGAATCGGGGTGATTATGGGTAAAGTGATACACACCTGCGCAGTACTATATAAATCATGAATTCATACATGTCTCCTGGATTGGAAGCTACAGGAACCAATAGAAGTTTTTTTATCTATTTATAAGAGTGCTCAGTAGATTTCTAAATTAACCATCCAAAATTCTTTCTCAACCTAAAAATATTTATTCTTGAGATGTTATGAGATGAAAAGAGATTCAAAGAGATGATGGCTTATGATCATAATGGTGCATTTTTGCTATTAATACTTGTTGAGTACTTTTGTACTCACATTTGCTATTATCTTCCCTTGTTTGAAGTAGGTCAGTTAGGATATTTACTAGGTTCTGGCAAAGTCTACGTGGATGACAACTACCACACCAAATGGAACACCGTGGACCCAGAGTATGCTGCATACGAGACGGACGCCCTGTGTAGAGGTTGGGTTGAGTAGGCAGTGGCCATAGGCCGTTTTATGTGAACCTGAGTATATTAGTGTGTAGCTATATTTTAGTCTCCGTCTTTATATAATTATTAATTGGAACCATTTCTTTTCCAAGTATGTAATATTCGGGTAGAATTTGTTAAGTCCTGTTTTGGAATGTAGTCCTACGTGGCAATAGTATTGTAATTTGTAGCGTCTCTAAGTATTGTTCTACTACAACACTCTAATGGGCTTATTCGTTGGAGCGGTATTCTACCGGCTAAACAAATAATAATTCATTGACTATTGTTATTACTCTTGGTAATGATACGAGTTGTCACACCAAGTCAGAAGGGCAGAAAATTCCATCCCTTGCCTCTACCAGTTGGAAATCCTGACCATGTACCCTTGAAAGAACTGCAACTTCACAAGAGTTGCGTTACAGTTGTTCTAGGACAGACAAATTTTAGTTATTGTGCTGCTTAGTGTCAATTGTTTGTTCTACCTGTGCACCTATTGTAAAGCTGGTGACCCCAGCTGGGCCATTGGCCTTCGATCTAAAAAAAATCACAAGAGAATATCCATATTGATATCGGTTGTAAACTGTTGTTATCGGTTTCTATTTGTAGCTCAGCCCACGGTGTAAACAAGAGAATATCCATATAGCTCAGCCCACGGTATAAATCATATAATTTAGCCTATGTTATTCCTAGTATCCAGCCTTCTTCTAGCAAATTCAGCCCAGGACGAGGTGCAACTCTAGATTCGCCACTGATTATAAGCAAATATTTGTTTAAACAAATCGAACCCCTACTGATCCTTAGCAATTTTGACGGATTAAAGTTCTAGTCCTTAACAACTCCATCTTTACCGACCTTACGTCTGCATCAATGGACAACAGCACAGGAACCTTGTATATCTCAACATTGAACAATTTCAATCAAATATATTGCACCCTAAACGCCGCTAGTGGCACGTACAGGCGGCGCCGGATGTGTAAAGGCAGAGGTTGCCGTTACCCCTGATCAGCCGTCCAACGAAGATCGCAAGGCCGACGTTTCTGCGCCCATACGCTGGAAGAGAAAAAAAAATTATTTTCTAATCGGATAAGCTTCCACATACTCAACTTCTTAGTTCAGATCAAGGAGGAACCGATGGGATTGCAATGTTTTCCCCTCTTTTCGGAGGAACAAACTTTGCATTGATAGCTTACAACGGCGAAGAACTTTCTTGTCCGTGTGATGGTAGTTGGACGGCTTTGCCGTGAGGCAACTCTGTTTTTTTTCCTAGCCCATTATGCTTTCTTTGTCAATCAAAAGCCCATTAAACTAGGTCAAGTTAGTGTTTCCCAGGCCCATCATGATACCGGCAACCAAGATGGCCTGTCGTCTTAACAGGCCGATCTAGGAGGATGTTAAAGCCGGCCTAGTCAATAGGCGCTGGTGTCATGTTTGGACTTTGGACGCCGACCAAACTTTAAGATACTACGGCAATATTTGTTCGAGTATTAAGTTCCTCTCATCTTTATCTCGAATCTCCTGCTTTCTCCTTTCTGGCATAGGGCGTGTCACCCTCAAATCTGTGCGTGTCATCACCATGCGACCTGGCTAGGAGTAGGCCGTGACGCGGTTTCGTGTGCGCATCGGAAGATATCCATGGTAGCTAGAGGGACTAGATTTCAAACAAAGCTAAAGCAATTCGCAGACATGCTGTTATCAGGTAGGCTTGTTTGGAATTTTGGAAGAACTATTCTGCTCCACGTAAAACTAGCGCAAAATCAAATCCCTACGTTTAAGGTTTTGCTCATTTCGGCTTGAGTTTCTAGATTCTGGCTCATTTTAACTATTCATAATTTTCGTCTTTTTCTGGCTTTTTGATTTTTTAGATTTTTACTAGTTTTTTTTCCTTATTCGTTTGAATTATCCGTAATTGACTAACATGTTTTTCCTATTTTTATTTTTTAAATTTAGTTACGCCAAATAAACCATCATAAATTACAATGTAATTTCAGTCAGCTACAATATAAATATAACATAAATTAACTTATTTCAGTCTAACCGAATGACACCTACAGCATGCAATCTCTACGACTGGTGAAGTACATATCCTACAAAAAAAAAATTTAGTTCCCACTAGAGGGGAAAAGGTTTCTAACCGGATGATGATGCAAAGTTGGAATGGTTGCGCAGATGTGATGCCAAGTTGTCTGACAGGCACTGAAGTCAACTGGGCCACATATCTTGGTTGGAATCAACTAGCGCTAGCCCTCTACTTCGCGTCTCTGCACCACCATATCCATGGATGAAACGTACCGCGCGTGATGCATCGGACAATCGGTACATCACTGAGAAAGTTCGTCATTTTGCGAGTCCTAGATTCATGCACACGGCGGCTCTGCCTGCCTCTTTTTTGCAGTTTCAGAAATGAACCAAACAGGACACGACAGGGAGAGAGATTGCAATTTGCAAAGACCACTACTATGATGCAAACATGCTACTGCTTTTTTTTTTTTGGCGATTCCAAACATCCTACTACTATCGCGTCGTGCAAATAGTTTTGTTCATGCACTTGGTAATGCTCCGTCATATGGCACTATTATGCCACTAAGTTTCAGACAAGGAGATACAGCGGCCACTTAAACTCATTGACTTCTAATTTCATTTTTTTTCCTTTTCATTGACTATAGAGATATAGTATTTTTTATTTTTTATTTAATTAAATAATTCAAAACAAATTAATAACCATTATAATGTAATTTTAGACTTAAACCAAAAACCACGGCTGTAAACCGAAGCTTTCAGCCAACAGCAGCCTGGTGGTCTTCCCCCAGTTCTCCATGCTTCAATAAAAACTGGTTAGTTTCAGCTTCTGACTTATTTTTTACTATTCATAAATTTCGTCTTTTTCTGAACTTTTGGTTTTTTTGAGCTTTTTTGCCGGTTCTTTTTTTCCCGTATTGTTTGCGTTGTCCGTGATGAGCTAGCATATTTTTTCTATTTTAAAATTTAATTACGTCAAATAAGCCACCTTCATTCTGATAAAACTTCATAGCTATAGTGTAATTTCACCATAAGCCACGACTTTTCATTATTTCAAGCGAGCGAGGCCATCCCGCTCGTTTCGACTTCGATTCTGGTTCGGCTTATTTTCACTATTAATAAATTTCGTCTTTTTATAAACTTTTGGTTTTTTTGAGCTTTTTTACCGGTTCTTTTTTCCAATATTCGTTTGCGTTGTCCATGATGAGCTAACATATTTTTTCTATTTTTAATTTTTTAAAATTTAATTATGCCAAATAAGCCACCTTCAACTACAGTACAATTTCAGCCATAAGTGCCAAAGCCCCACGTTCAATTAACATAGCTCTCGCTCGTTCCAGTTTAAGTTTTTGATTTCCGATTTATTTTTTATTATTTCTAAATTTTTTTCTGTTTCTTTAGGTCTTGAACTTTTTTATTGGTTTTTTTCGTATTTATTTATATTGTCTGTGATGGACTAACATGTTTTTTTATTTTTAAATATAGTTACACTAAACTAGTTATCATTAATTATAATTTAATTTTAATTATAAATTAATTTATTACAACCTAACCGAGCGGGCATGACAAGTTCTGAAAACAAGTGCAGGAAAGTCAGAAAAAAAAAGCAGGTAAAAACTCACCATTTCCTTCTTTACTTCTCTTTCCCCCCTTGTGACCGTGAAGTTGCCTCTCCATTCACGTCGCATCATAAATCCCCTTCTCCCAAGTGCCAAGTCCCAACCCAGCACCTACCACCATTCCCCAATCACCATATGTACAAGACCCAAATCCGCTATCGCATTTGTTTATGAGCTCCCTTCCCTTCCATTTCAGAGAAACAATCTGAGTACATACCTGTATTTAGATCCGGCCTTTCGCTAGTGGGGGAGAGGATTTATGTGAACGAGCATCTTGATTTTGACCAATCTCAGCTCTACTCCCTGTGTGTTTCTTTTTTAAATCTTCTGTGGTGGAAAGAGGAGGCACAGCCCGAGCAGGAGCAGCTTCTTCGAACGTCTTGCTGGTATCCAAAGGTGAGCTGTTCCTGGCCTTCTTGCTCTGTTGCAAAGATTGGATTTCTTTGCTGTACAGTGGTCATCTCCTGCAGGTTCTTGAGCTCCTTGAAGTTGGGTGTGGGTTTCTTGGGACAAAACATTTGGGTGTTGTTGTATGCTGGCTTGTTTAGCTGGGGTTTGAGCTTTCTTGCCTGGATTTGGCAAGAAGTCCCAGCAATTAAGATACGCTTATTTCGGATTGTTTTCTCCCCAAAGTTCGAGTCTTTCCTTTGAGATTAGGTGTTTCTGGTGTTTGCGCTGTTGGGTGATTGGATTCCTCACATGTTTAGGCCATTTCAACCGAACTGTGGTTACCTCGCTCCCCCCTTTGATTGCCCTTTCCTGCATCTATTTCTGGTGTCAAGTGTGGTGTTTCCTTTGGTTTGGCTAATGTGTTTGGAGGTTGTCTGCTCTTTGATCTGCGGAAAGGTTGGATTTTTATTTGTTTATTAGGCTTCTCAGCCTTGATTTGTGCTTGTGCTTTTTATGGGGAGTAGTAATGTCGCACACGTTTCATTCTTGCTCCTTTTGCATTGTCCTAAGTAATTGGTTTTCTATTAAAAAATTTATTTTAGATAGTTGTTGCTTGGCACACATGCTTTGATTGAAGGTATACCTACAATTTTAAATGAAAGAGCAAACGAATATATTGTCCGTTCATTCAAATATTTCATCAGCTTATCTGTTGTTAACTTCTCAATGTAGGAACCGTCAAGGTGTTAAGTGGAGATATTGGGAGTAAAGTTTGGATTTTGGAGGTTGTTGCTTTACCTCTATAGATAACAATGTTGAGGCAGAGCTCTAGTAGAAACCACAGATCCAAAGGTCTGAAGCTAAAGAAAGCTCTTCAGATAAGTCTCTTGGTTCTGGTTTCTGTTTGGTTGCTCTACCAAGTTAAGCATTCTTACGAGAAGAAGGCATATAATGAAAACGAGGCCAATGACCTGCATAAAGATGACCAGAGCCAGGGGGACATGATCAGATTAGGCAGGAAGGACCTGCCTCCGAAGATGGAGGCTGATTCATCCACACTGGATGAACGGATTGAGGATGAAGAGAATGAAGAAATGGAGCAAGAAACGAAGCACGATGAGAATGATGACGATCCCATTGATGAGCCAGACCTGGACAAGGATGATAATCTTCCTGAACCCGGTGAGCGCTCTGCTGATAAGGATGAAGGCGCTGATGATGTGGGTGTGTTTGAGGACGACGAGCGAAAGGAGCGTTCTCAGGAGGATCAAGAGAAGAGCTTCCATGGTGATAATGTATCTAGTGCTGTTACGCACGACCCTCCTTCATTAGAGAGAGATGAGCTGTCTCATCATGCCCAAGAGAAAATCTTGTACGTAGACGATGCTTCGACCGCAGTGCCTCATGAAAACCAGGATGCTGAACACAAGGAGGAGGAAGCTCGCAAGGCTATGGAGAAGAGAGGTGACGACGTGTCAAGTTCTGTTGATCATGATGCCCAAGTGACAAAACCTCTCCCAGAGGAACAATTAAAGAGCATGGACAGGTTATTTGAAGGCACCACAAATTTGTCAAATGGAATATCACTTCGAGGCCCTGGAGTGAATGGATCAAATGCTACTGGGGAACATGGGGCAACTCCAACTAATGCATCTTCCGAGCCAAATATGAGCACACCTATCACTGATCCAGCGCCAGTAAATTTGAACAGCAACCATACTGGATCAGAGCAAACTAATTCAACTTCTCTGAAAGGTCAACCAGAGCAGAAAGTAAATTCAACGGCGGTGTTGAACAACCAAATACAGCTCTTCACTGACCTGACATCAGCCTCCGAGTTGAATTCTCCACCAAATGGAACCGTGGCTTTGGTTTCAACTGATGCCCGAAAGGCCACATCCAGAGATGGAGATAATGATGGTAATACTGGCACATCCTCCACTCCGTTGAACAATAAGGTCGAGGACGGAGATACTCGCAAAGTAGACCTAGATGTATCAGCAAAAATCATGAACAAAGCAATGAGTGAAGATGTTCTTCTGGAATGATAAGTTCTCTCTTGTTAGCTTCTGGTGTAACCTGTAAGTTTGTAGGACCTTAAGAGACTTGCTTTCTTCCTCTCCTAGACTTGGAGATGCAATACAGGCACTACCTCTATTGCCCCCCTCTTTGTGTAAGTTTGATAGGGATCTGCTTTCTATTGCCCCTAGTACATCATGATCTGGGGCATGTGATTAACAAGAAGCATGTGTCAGCAGAGAAATATACCCGTTCAGCAGTTCTGAAGCTTTGCTGCTGGAATGATATGCCAATTATTAATAAGATATCGATCTTGTCTATAATTCTGGGCCTATGTTCAGTTGTTATGTTTGCAAAGTTGTAGCCTGTTTAGTTTTGTTTTTTTTTTTAAAAGCCTGTGTTAGGAGTTAGCAAAAACTCTTGAGTACTTCAGGCAGCAACATTTCACTATGTCTCTGGTGCAGCCTATGCTCCATTTGTAGATATTGGGGATTCCATGGGCCTGTAGAAATCATAGTTATCCGCAACACAAAGGTGGTGATCATTTTGGTTTGTTTTTGGTGGTTTATGAAAAGACAGAAATTTTGTGGAAAAAAAAAGAATTGTGATGATAGAACTTATTTAACATAATTAAATTTAAAAAAAATAAAAAATATAAAAGATATGTTAGCACATCACAAACAACGCAAACGAATACGGCAAAAAAAAGAACCGGCAAAAAAGCTCAAGAAAAAGCTAAAAGTTCAGAAAAAAACGAAATTATAAATAGTAAAAAATAAGTCAGAAGTTTAAGCCAAAACGAGTGGGTCCTGTACTAGATCTAGACTGTAAAACTGGATTGCTGACGTTCTAGAAAAAGGGGGACCAAAAGTTATATACTACCATCCCATTTTTTTTTGTCATTTTTTGAAGATATTAAGTAGTGCTGATGGTGTTCCTTTTCTATTTAATAAATAATGACGTGGCCATCGGTATGGGCAACTTGGCATGCCATCCGATGTACTAGTTGACGTGTGCCGCTGGGCCGGTGCCGTCCAATATCACTGGTGGTGTTCATGGCTACGAAGATAGCATTCAATCCTCTTCTTGTCTCTGCGTACATTAAAAAAACAATGCTTTTATTATTTTCTCTGAGAAAGTGAGGCTGGCCGAAAATTAGCTTGTGTGTCCTTTTGGTTGGGAAATACTCCAGAAAGCTGGAGTACATGTGGTACTCCTGTACAAGCACTCCTATAGAAGCATGCCTCGTGTGGCCCCTGTACAAGTTGAGGACTGTGAGATCATTAAGGCAAGGGCTCCTGAACATTGGAAATTGTTCATGGTTGGTTCACTGCACTCAATACCCACCCACCATAGGATCATAATAAACAGAAATTTGGACGCTTTTGGCGCTGTTGATCCCACAAATTCCCGAAGTAGCGCCGTGTGGAAACAAATTCCCGATCTGGCCCCCTGCCGACCGCACGATTCACCGGAGGCCGACACGTGGAAGTCGTGCGGCGGCGGCGATGACTGACCGAGTCATGCGGTCACCGACCGCACGACTCGCCGAAAACATCAGAGATCGAGTGGTGCGGTCGGCGACCGCACCACTCCATTAATCGTTGCGCCGCCCGCCGCACCACTTCTTCTGACATTAGGGTTAGGGTTTGCACCGATCGTTGTTTTTTCATAATTTAAGCGATTTTTTGTGTATTTTTTGATAGTTCAATAAATCTTTTGTAATGATAAATATTATGCATGTACATGTAATCCGTTTGATGTGGAGTGCGGTTCTTTGGTAGTGTAAATTTTTTTGCAATTACGAAAAAAGAATTTAGGTTGGTAGAGTACGAGCAATTTTGTGAAAAGTAACGATTAGTGTATTTGTTATTTTCGTACAATCTCGATCGTGAAAAATATGTTAAACTAGCAATAACACTTTTCGAAGATGTTATGTTGTTTTATTGGAAGAAATTTAAAGAAAATTGTTTTGAGGACAAGCGTGATATGAACAATTAGGCGAAAGGAAGGAAAGTGATATTTAACACGTAGGAATCGTTGAATGCGAAACAGGAGATAATAAGCTTTGAATAGAAATGAGCTTCACAATACAATTTGGGAGTTACATGACGCGTACATTTTATTACATGCATAACATATAGCATGATATCGACTAATGTACCCAATCGCTCGTAGGACCTCTTGTGTGACCGGGGCCACTTTCCTTCCTTGCCCGCTCGACGTCGAACTCCTCCGGCCTCTTTTGCCGAGCCGCTATTTCCCTCTTTCTGTCGCGCTCCCTCTCGCGAGCCTCCCGCTCCCTCCGCGTGCACGCATCGAGATGGGCTTGCGATTCGCGTTGTATCGCAGGGTGTGCTCGTGGTGCGGCGCTCCTCCTGCAGCGACTCTTTGTCTGGTTGACATTCCACTCCTCAAGTCGAGGGTCCATTGGTCGGCAGGTGGATCTCAAGATCGATCCATTTGCGGTAGGTACATAGGGGCTCCGGAGGCGCAAAGCGAGGGAGAGAATGTTAGTACGTGATGTGAAGGAGGAGATGTTGGGAAAAATGGTGCATGTGTTCGTTCTGGGTTCGATAGGATGAGGTGTCATAACGGCGGTTGGGGTAATCCTTTGGAGTAGTTTGCGCAACCCATAAACGCATACCGGTGATCGTTCCTTCGATTTGACGAACTTGCACGTGTCCCGCACCAACAAAGGGGTGTCTCCCCTCGGGTGGGAGTTGAGGCGACGCTCGTTGGGGACGTCCGGGATTGGGTTGTTGCTACGTGCCGCTCATTGCGGGAGTCGACCCTTTAGCCTGTTGGGCTTGTTCTACCGGGACATAATAGCCCTTATTTTCTCATCGCGCGGCGGTGATCGTGCTAGGTTACGGTGTCCTCCCATTCCTTCACCATCTTGTCCCATTGCTTCTTCCGGTTTTTTGTCCATCCGGTGAGGTGAAGGAAGCGCGGTGTAGTGTGGTGTTTGGAAGTGTAGTGTGGTCGCGAAATGGAATGCACACCAATTTATAGGGTCCATTAGCGAGGGTGGCCTCTTTGTGATAGCATCTTTTGACATATCGGTGAGTAAAAGCGCTGTTTTGTCATTTCACCGAGCAAAGCAAAAGCGCCCGTGTTATCATGTCACCGATGAAAGTCGACCGTGTTGTCATGTCCTGCGCAAAGGTGCGGTCTTTTGTCATCTCACCGAGCAAAGCTAGCCTCTTTTGTCATTTCACCGACCAAAGCCGCACTCTTTGTCATGTCATCTGCGCAAAGGTGGCATCTGTTGTCGTGTCGATGATTAAAGCGCCCGTCTTTGTAATGTTAGTGCGCAAGGTGCGGTCTTTTGTCATCTCACCGAGCAAAGCGCCTGTGTTATCCACATCGCGATGAAAGCGCCCGTGTTGTCATGCAAGCTGCGCAAGGTGCAGACTTTGTCATCTCACCGAGCAAAGCTGCCCTGTGTTACCATGTCACTGCTAAAAGCTGCACTCTTTTGTGATATGAACAATTGGACGAAAGGAAGGAAAGTGATATCTAACACGTAGGAATCATTGAATCGAAACACGAGGTAATAATAGGATTGCATAGACCGTACATAGCGTGGGTCTATTACATTTTGTCTCTTGGGTGTAGCGTAGTTGTTTCCCCTTTCTATTGGGCCACGAGGATGGCTCATTGCCTCATTCATCCTGTCACTCTTGTTCTTGAGAGCTGCCTCTCGAGCTTGCAGCGCATCCTCCTTGGCCTTCAAACGGTTTTGTGCCAGCATCACGCGGCGCTCTTGCTCAAGACGCATCTGGCGTGCCACCTCGCGAGCCTGAGTCATCTTGACAAATATTTATGTAGGCATGTGAGCTGGTGCAGTGGGCATAGTCCATGGAGAGGGTGTCGTACGAATATTTTCGCTTTTTTAGGGTGTCGTAGGCTTTTCACGGATTCCGAGCTGCAATAAATGTTTGTATGTACGCTTTTCAGAGCCTGTAGTCTCTTAATAAATTAATAGTTCGTAGCCTTTTGGTCTTTTGTCATGTCACTGCGTAAAGTCGGCCTCTTTGTCGCGTCAACGAGCAAAGTCGGGCCTCTTTCGTCATGTCACTGCGCAAAGCTGGCCTCTTTTGTTATGTCACTGCGCAAGGCTGCCATCTCAGATGTGGTCATTGCAGTAAATCATTCCCGTTCGGTATAAATAGTCAGGTTGGGGTCCCATGGCATTGTACGTAGAGAAACCTGTAAATCACACAACTAAGTAGTGATTAAGTTACCAATATGTCGTCTTTAATTTATTGCCTGTAGTTGACATATTTTGCGTACGTGCAATGTATGTGTTGTTTCTTGTTGGCGGTCGTGACCTGTTCGTGATACGTGGGCTCCATGACTTTACGGCCCCCGAGCCTATAAGAGGAGCCATTCCTCACCAAGCCCCGCATTGTTCTCCCTCACCTCTTGAATTACTTCTTCCGATTGTGTGTACATTTCATTCGTGCTAACCCCCCCGCACGCCGATATGAGTCGATTCGACACCTCGCCATCGGCACCACGGTGATTTGCCCAAATGCAACACGGTTGTTGCACGTAAGACTTCACACACTATTGCGAATCACGGGCGTCACTACTACAAGTGCCCGTTTCACTCGGTGAGTATGATTGTTTGGGGTTCGTTGAAATCGTAAAGGCAAGTTACAAATTATTCTTTTCATAAAATCGCAGAAGCCCCTTGGTTGCCGATTTTGGGTGTGGGAGGATGAAATGGGGACTAGGACCGACAGTGTTGAATGACGAGTTGTCGTGGTGGTTGCAACCCCGTCGAGTCATGACATCGTTTTGTGATCGGAGTGGAAGATTAATTCTTGTTATGTGTTATTCTCTTTCGGTGTTTATTGTTATCCTCAAGTTGTAGTTGTGCATGTTGTTCTCCTCTATGTTCGTAGTGAATTTTGTTATCGTGTCTTCTTCTTGTGGACGGATGGTGTATGTTTGTGTAATGCAAGGTGTTACGTTAAGCGCATTTTTGTTGTGAGTCTGTTGTCATATTGGAATGGAGGCTAAATTATGCAAGGTGAAAAGAACATTGTATTACAAACACAACAAAAGTACATTACATTTAAACAAAAACTCATTGTCCACCTCGTCTTCGCCTCCTCGGCGTCGTATTTGATCCTCCGAGAACGTGAACACGCTAGGAGAGTGTGGTGCATCTCGAAGGTCGTCTTGCGAGGCTGCATCGAGGCGGTGGTGGGTAAATTATGTGCGATGCGTTAGTACATACACATGCATCTGGTGTCCGAATGCGATGGCGTAGGCAAATCACGCATGTAGTCACGGGATGTGTAACCTTGGTAGGTCTGCGCAGACCACTCATCCCGCCCCTGTAGTGTGGATCGACCTCCATGCGCAAATGTGGGCAACGTCGCCGCGGTTGTTCTTGAGTCGTGGTCGCTTTCGAGAGGGATCCGTCGCTACGGAGAGGATCCCGCGCCAAGACGATGGTCGCATCAACGTGCTATCGCGTCGCAAGTCTTGCGAGGAGAAAACATTGGTTACACGTAAGTAGCAATTGAGTGGAACAACAAACTATTGCGAAACGTTGTACCGCAGGTCCGAAGCGCTGCGACGAGGAGCGAGCGCCGCTTCGCCGAACGCCGGACTCCGAAGGACGTGCTGATGGAGGTGCTGACGGCGGTGCCTCCGGCGGTGGTGCCTGCCGTCCTCTCTGCAGGCGTCGCGCATTCACATCATCCCTGGTCCGACTACAGCTCATGGCCCTGATCGCCAACCGTGCGTCATCGTAGATGGTACGCAACGAAGCTAGGAGTCGGTCCATGGAGCCCCCCCTCCCATGACGGAGGGCGCGGTACGCCTCGTCCTGGATGCGATGAAGGCTCTCGTACTGCAGGTAAATAACTAGTGAGTTAAAACGTACTCGACATACGCACTTAAAGTACTCGCATCGCATCATCGTGTCGTCTTTGCCGATGACGGTCCGGCCCGCTTGTATGGCGCCTCGTGCGCGATCTCGGCAGACGGTGCGGGGCGAGCCGGTAAGCTTCTCGGGTCCGTGGAATGTACCACTCTAGGTACGTCTTGTAGGTGTGGAGGTCGTGCGGCCGAGTCTCATCGACAACCTCCGTGGTCGCCGAGTCATGCCACAGTCCGCCCACGGCCGTGTGTGCCCTCGATCGTCCCGGTGCCCTCTTGGTTTGCCCGCAAGATAGTACACCCATTACACAATAAGTAAAAATGACACACTACTACATCAAGTGCGATTCTTGTGCAATGACTTACGGTGGGCCTTCCGTGATAGTGGCCGTCCGGGAGGGTGGCGCGTGTTGGTGAAGGCCAAGCGTCTCAACACCCTCTGCGGGTTGTATGGCTCGGCGAAGTGGGAGAAGACGAGGTGGCACGTCGTCAACCAATACGTGTGATCTTGGTGGCGAAATGACAACCCGTGAGGGGCTATGCTATGGATAAAATGCGGTCCATGGCAACCATACTATCTCGCTCTCATGCGAGTCTCGAATCGGTTATGAAACTCGGGTAAACTCGTCTCGGTCTCTCCACGCCCACCGCGGTGACCATGTGCCCAACGCGTCCCCATCGTCGGCGCACTAATGGGGTCATCGCCCTCGACCATATCGTACAACACCGGGTCAGACGTGTAGGGTGCACACAGACTCTGAAAGTAAGGCCTCCCAAGGAAAGTGCTCCCAAGACCCGATCTTGAGGAGCACGTAGCAACCGCCAAGACCGGCTCGGCCGGCCGTGAGTGCTGTGCGAGGCATCACACAAGCCTCGGTAGGTCGCACTAAGAACAGCAGATCCCAGTGTCTTGCGGCACTGCCCGGCCATGCATCCGCCAAAGACTCGCAAGGTGTATGTAGCTAGGGTGAGCGGAGTCTCCGGTGGTCGAGGAAACAAGACCCACCCGAACAAAAAAGGAGGTGCGCGACGAGGTGCGTCCGCACGACCCCTCGGCGGCGTCCACAGGCGGTCATGAGCTGCCGTAGCCACGAATGTGGCACCCGGTTTCTGCCGACCGGATCGGGTCACCGAACACGGCACCTAGAGTGACCTTCCGGTTCGCCGCTCTAGGGGTGGCACTCTCGCCGCACCACGGATGGGTAGACCTGTCAGCATGGACACGTCCTGAAGTGTAACAGTCATCTCTCCCACCGGAAGTGGAAGGTGTGAGTCTCCGGTCTCCAACGGTCGACGAGTGCGGACAACAACGACGCATCGAACTGCAAGGCATATGGCACATCCACCATGCGAGCAATGGGCAAAAGGCCGGTGTCTCGCAGTAGTGGGATGTACCGATGGTCTAGAGGCCAGTGCTCTCGGGGGCTCCTAAGGATCAAACTCGGAGGGCCGGCTCCAGATGACCACGCTGCGCATCGGTGATGCTCATCCCAAAGGGCTCAAGCAACTCGACGCCATCTCCTGCCGATGAATGAAAACAAATTAGTACGTAATGACAAGAAATATGTACGTAATGACTATAAAGTGCGGAACAAATGAAGACATAATATACAAAAAACGTATTTTGCAGTGAATGACAACAAAATGTGCAACAGATGACAACAAATGACAATGAAATATCAAATAAATGACAACATAACTTCCAGGAAATAACTCAACCAAATTGTACACGCAAATAATATCATAACATACATTCAGCACAGTTTGAAGGATGCTTGATCATGTGCTCGCAGACACAAGATGAGTACAACAAAGTACCACAATAGTTACAAAACACGGAATCGCCTATGGGCGTTACTTGACGTCGGCTGTTTGGGCAATGCCTAAATGAATGGCCACCGTCTTGCACATTCTCGCACCGGGCGCCGAACACGATCTCCACGCTGGCTATCATCCATGTCATTCCGAATCCGAAGGCTTTGTCGTCGCCCACGGCCGACATGCTTGATCGGCTGTTCGGCACCCACTTCACCTGCCCTGGCCACAGTTCCCTGTAATGCATGTCCACCCCATAGGAATGGAACTCTATACTCCATGTTTCAAACAGGTGCTTGATGTCATAGTACTTCGACATGTAATGCGTGGGCGTCTGGTGCCATACCGCGCATGCCGCGTACACATGTGAGCATGGTTTGTGCAGCAGTTGTGGCTTGTTGCAGGTGCATGATGCTCTCTCATCAATCGTGCATACTTGCTTACGGTCCCCTCTAGTCTGCCCCATCATATACTTCTGTCTAAGGCGGACCTCGAACTTTCTCCGTAAGCCATCCATGGGTTGAGCAATATGCGACGAGACTTCTCCATCTTCTTGTGCATGTAGGCATGCGCTACCTCAGAAATCTCGCCGCCGTCCGGATGTTTCTTCGCCATCATAGCTCTATTGACAAAGTATCCAACCGAACGGTTCCAAGTCTCTTCAACGATTGCTGTGATAGGCAGGGATCTGACGCCTTTAGAACTCCATTGTACACCTCGGACATATTTGTTGTCATGATTCCATACCTTGCCCCGCCGGTGTCATGTAGTAGAGACCACATCTCCAAGTCAGGTGCATTGGAGTTAACCCATTGTGTGAACTCCCCTACTCTCGTCGATCCTCCCGCCACGGCCCCAGCTTCATCCTGCTGTACACGCCGAACATGCTTCGGTCTCTGGTCAAGGTGCCTCCACAAGGCCTCGAACTTCCTCCTCTGGTTCTGCATACAAAGCTTCTTGAACATCTTCATTAGTTCCTTGCTGTGGAACCTTCTGTGGAAGTTCGCTGCAAGATGCCTCATGCACCACCGGTTCTTCATGTCATTCCACTGCAAGGGTGGATGCGTCCCATTCTGCATCGTTCGCATTGCAGACAGCAAGCCTGCATTGCGGTCGGAGATGACACACACCTCGGGACGATCTTGAACTACAGCCTGCTTCACGTTGGCAAGAAACCACAGCCAGCTATCCGTATTCTCGTTCTCTACAATTGCAAATGCCACTGGGAGTAACTGGTCATTTGCATCTGCTGTCATCGGTCGAGGATGGTACCCTTGTACTTGCGGATAGAAATGTGCCGTCCATCGTTAGCACCGGGCGGCACCACTGAAGCCTTCAATTGCCTGCCTAAAGGCCCAGAACACTCTGTCAAGCACAAAACAATTTGGCCCTTGCGCCTCATTAACCCGCTCTTGCTTGTTAATGTAACTTCACGGGTTTATACGCAATTTGATGCAGCATTCTTGGGACCAAATCATATGCCTCTTCATATGTCCCAAACTTACGCTCCAGGACCTTCTGTTTCGCCCGCCATACCTTCTTGTAGGTGACATCAAACCCCACCGTGTTTGCCACATCCGCCATGAGAACCTTCGAGAAATACTCACATTGCCGAACAAGATGGCTTATCGGCCCGCAACATATGACGGCGTCATGTTGCGGTGCTCGTAGTGGACCCGCAAGCTCACATGTGTGATCCTTCACCACGATTATCCGAATTCCGCGGCGCCCCGAACCGCCGCCCACGGACCTTGGCGGGCATGAGCCGTCGGCGCACTTCACAATGTAGGTGTCGGGGTTCGACATGCACCCGATATGTCCGGCTGATGCTGACGGCATACGTGGCAATAGCTTGCTGCAGAGCACCCTTGTTACGGAAGCACTGCCCTATAAGCAGTGTGCCCTCATTGAATCCCCACTCTGCCTCCTCCGCCTGGTGGCGTAACTAGGGATTGTCTTTGCGATGTCGTCCAATCTTGACGCACGACGCACCGTCCGTGGTTACAACACCACCTAACACACCTCCCGCCGTAGGTTGCCCTTCACCCTCCTCTTACGAGGCATGCTGTTTCAACATACTCTTCCTCCTCGCTTTCCACTTCCTCCACCTCGTCGGCAAGGTACTCGTGGCGGTCAACTCGGAGGCCCACCATCGGTCGCACCTTCATTCGCCTGAAAATTGTCCACGCCCCTGCGCGGTCTCCATCTCCCATTGATGCATTCACTCCTTCTTCACCATCATTTTCATGACTGTCGGAGAGTAATGCAGGCTCTACATCTCCGCCAACAACACCAGAGCCACCCATGGCAGATGATTCTGTCCTCTCCACAAATTGAACATACACCATTGGCCTGGCATAAATCGGCTGCGTCGGTGGTTGCACACAACCTCCATGTAGTTGGTCCATAAGGCGTCACTCGTCACCTTTATAAGCCGACACTGTCTCCCTGCATCACCCATCTGCGGCATACACCGCCTCGATCCGTAATTTGTTCCTTGCGGTCTCCCGATCGAAGCGAACGCACGCATCTCCGTAGCTCGGCCGGGCTCATGGTGTTGATTGGGTGACGGATCACGGTCCGGTCACAATTATGTGTCCGCCCGTCTGCCCGTCGCGTACGAGACCACTGCCGTAGAACACAAACAAGTCTTGGATGTCACCCATGGCCTACCTAACATAAGTCCATACTGAACCCTCTTAGTATATATAACGTGCAACAAATGTACCATCATTCAATATCTACCGTCCACCACATACAAGAGTAATATTTTCATCTTCATTTGTAAATCTAATTTTATTTCTTTCATGGAGGCGCTAATAAATTTCTATGCAAAAGAAATTACCAATGTAATGTACTATGTATAAATTTCTACATAAATCATATGTATCATATGGTTTTGCATAACAGTGAGACCATACTTGCTCACTTATTATTTTGTGCTTGCCGCATACTGTCATATGATGATTAATGATTGCACGTTGGTTTACTCATGCTATTTACGAACCGAGATTATAAATTATTTTACACATTGTCACTAGGATGCTTTTTAAACCATGTGCATGACAAGATTTCATATGTCATATACATGCTTATTTCATAAATTAATACTACAAGACCTATCAACATTAAAGCTACATAATACTCGGTATAACTAAATCGTACTCAACAAACCTACACAATTTATTCACATAAATTACATAACACATTACACTACAACTACAAACATTGCATCAAAAAATGACATGCATGAACTCCGTAAATAACGTTTACGCTAATTACGGACTAATCAACATAATAACATCATACACGCATGGGGATGATATTTACCTTTCCTTGAAGCTCGCGAGACGATCTACAACTTTCACAATTGTGAAAACTTGAGATCCTTCGAAAATTCCTCCAAATCTCGTGTTTGCGGTCCTTCTTTCCTTCTCTTGTCGCTTCTTTTCTTCTTCGCTCGATGCGAATGGACAGCACTACAAAATTTATTCACATAAAATGTAAAATACGATACACTACAACTACAAACATTGTTTCAAAAATTGACATGTATGAGCTCCGTAAATAACGTTTACGCTAATTACACACTAATCAACAAAATAACATCATACACACATGAAGATGATATTTACCTTTTCTTGAAGCTCGCGAGACGATCTACAACTTTCACAATTACGCAAACTTCAAATCACTTCGAAATTTACTTTAAAATCTGTGTTTCCCGTCCTTCTTTTCTTCTCTTCCTGCTTCTTTTCTTCTCTTGCTGCTTCTTTTCTTGCTGCTTCCTCTCTCGCTGCTTCTCTATGCGAATGGAAACTGAGTGAGTGAGGCAGCGCAACTCAGCCCTTCCTTTCTTTTATCACAAGCGATCATATGCATGCATGCAGTAGGGGCTGCCTCTCACGGCTTCAAAACGCGCCAGCACGCAGTAGGGGCCGGCCTCACGGCTTCAAAACGCGCCAGCACGCACTGGAATCGTTGCTTTCGGTGGTGATGGGACGGGACACCGAGTGGTGCGGTCGGCTACCGCATGAATAGCCGAGTGGTGCGGTCGCCGACCGCACCACTCCATTGTGCTACAGTGCCGGCCGAGTCGTGCGGTCGGCGACCGCACGACCTCGGTGTCATGCGCTCGCCGGCCGCACGACTTACACGTGTCAGCTTCGGGTGAATCGTGCGGTCGGCAGGGGGCCAGATCGGGAATTTGTTTCCACACGGCGCTACTTCGGGAATTTGTGGGATCAACAGCGCCAAAAGCGTCCAAATTTCCATAATAACATGCGGCCTTGACTAAAATACAAATGCAATAAGCAAACAACATATAAACTGTTGCTGGTTTTCGAGTCAAGGGGCTTGTTCTTTTTAGCTGCGGTTTATAGTTTTTGGTTGAAATTTTTGAATTTCGACTGTTTGTGACAGAGATTACGGAGAGAGATACTCGCTTGCAATTTTGGTTGATACAGATGTTAGGCTTTTAACGTGTACTATAATTAACTTAAAGATCTTATTTTAAAAAATACTTTATTTAAAAGTTAGATACTGTAGCAAAAAATAAAAGCCGCTTTTGAAAGAGATCAGCACTGGTATGGTTCTCTCTGGAAGATGCCGTCCTCTGCCGACTGCCGTAGCCGTATAGCCAATCCGGCTCGGCCTCTGGCTTCCGGCTGAACGCTTGCAGGCTAGCTTAGCCAGGAGCTAGCGCACGAATGACATAACCGCAGCTCTCTCTAGGACAAAAATACTTGTTGGTTAGCCAGGAGCTAACACATGCATGGCAAAAACTTGCAGACTCTCACTTGACCAATACGAGTACAGCTGCAGGTTAGCCAGGAGGTCCAGGGCCTTGGATTCATATATTAATGAGATATTATAGGATAAATCATCAAATACAATGAAAGGTATGGTAAAAGATCAATTAACTCCTTTATTTCCTCCCTTAAATTTGAAACCTTACTTCCAGGGATGCCTGTTACGGCCGAATGTTTTGTTTAGATGTCTTAGGGAAAAAAGTGTGACACGTTACCTAATGTCTTTGTTGGCTGAGTTTTAAGCAGACTAATCATCAGTGAGTGATTTGTTAAATTAAAGAAAAAGTAAAGATCAATGAGTTTCTGTCAATACCCACGGTAAGAGCACCGGCGAAGATGACGGAGGAGAGGATGAAGACAACCAGCGATGCTCTCTTGAGCGCGTGCACGAGCTTCCGGGCCAAGCACTGCCCCCAGAACCCAGCCAATATGGAAACGTAGATTATGTAGACAGCTGCAGGAGGAAACAGTGCACGTTGTTATGAAACAGTAACTTTGGTAGGTAATGTTCGCGGAATTACTAAGGGCATGTTTGGTAACAGCTGCGGCTTATGGCTTTTGGCTGAATTTTTTAAATTTTGACTGTTTACGGTATAGATTACGGAGAGATAGATATTCATTTGTGATTTTGGATGGTACAGATGTTGGGCTTTTAATATGTACATCGTTTAACTTGTAGACCACGTCTTGAAAAAATACTTCATTGAAAGTTAGATACTATAGCAAAAATCAAAAACCGTCAGTTTCGAAGAAAAAAAAACATACCTAAGCAGAGTTTGACAGCCATGGATTTACGAAAAGGGATTGGGAATGTGTGCAGGAAGTAGAACTCCAGCACGGAGAGGAATGACGAGAACATCATCACGAATGTTGCGGTTACACTCGCAACCTGGCAAACACAAACGACAGTTGTTCTTAGCATTATTTTCCCAAGGGAAAAAAAAGAAACATAGAGTTCCAAAGATCCATAAGATAAGTGATAAAATCACACACTTCTTGATATCACGAAACACAGTTCTTGTTCCCCTTTGCAATGTTTTTGACTGTTTTCTATTGCACATCAAAGTGCTAATAAACACATGAATTGTGCACCAATAGATTAAAATATCGATGAAACAACTGGGTTTTTTTTTAGCTTGGCCCAAGTCTGACCTATCAGTAGTCTATCACGCCAGTCGCAAGAGAGGAAGTTTTTCATATATCTTGGACCACCCAGTGCAAAATCAACGAAGAGGGAAACCAAATATCCAAATTTTCCCTTATTTTTTTGGTTACCGGTTAGGAACCGATACCGCCTTCCCCGCCGAGATTTAGGCCGGTACCGGTTTTCCAAACCCTGCTCATACCATTAAACCAAACCCAAAGAATCTGGATAGAGCATTGCTCAAATTTTCAGTCAATAGTTCTAAAAAATGGCATTCGCACCTTTCCTCCATCAAGGCGTTGCAGTTGGCCACTAAACAATAAGCATCACATGGGGTTCATACGACTCCCTAGTTCCTACTGCCAAGCCAAGTATCTAAGGCCATGTGTAGGCGGTACCAGATTTACCACCGTCACGTTGGTGCTAGATTTTCTTTTTTCTCACGATGTTTAGCACATCTTATCCCTTCAACACGGGACCCATAGCTAAATAAAATATTTCCTTTTCTCCACCACCCTAGGGTCCAAACCTAGAGTCCAAACCGACTTAGATCTAACCATATTCTAGATAGATCATGCACACGTAGCAACCCGCTTGCGCTTTCGTCCTCGCTTCACGCAAAACGGTTAATCAGGGGTGCTATCATTGGAACTCCTAGGTTTATATGTAAGAGCTTCTCAAAGTAAGCTAGCAAGGTGGGACTAACCCAGAAATTCATGCACACACACATGGGCTAACATGGACCGGGGTGTCACAATAGTCTCGAACCTACCAGGTAGAAGCTAGAACGAATAAAATAATGAACAACCTTATTATCTCAACTCAGCCGCACACTATTATGTTGTGTGTCTATTGTATGATATTGAGAATTTGATAAATCTTGTGGGTAAAGCTGGGCAACTCTGTATAGTATAACATACTATATTCAGATACATCGTGCTTCCGTTAAATAAAGTTGTGTTTAATGGGTGAATCCAATAACAAAGCATAAGTATGATTGGAATGATTTTAAGATGATAAATAAGTTGATTATAAGATAATGTTTTGCTTTTCACATCTAGAAATACATGCAAATAAACATGTATCTATAATAATAAAACCCTTGTACCTCATTCTATTGATATACTGGCAAGTAGTTCATTAAACACTCCTATGTGACTTGTTGAGTACTGTTGTACTTATACTTGCAAAATCATCAATAAAAGAAGTTTGGAAAGATACTAATGAACCTTTTATGGGAAACTTCGATGACTCTCTAAAAGGTGACGATTATTGGTTTTAGATCTCGTCTGCGCTCAGGCACGACTGTGGTTCAGTTGGAAGATCTTTTGTGTTGTAATATAAGCTTTGGGCTTGGATTGCCTTAATGTTGTAAAGCCAGCTATTAAGCCATACTCTTCTGTAATAAAAGTTTGGCTTTTAGAATTAAAATATAAGCAGATTTGATGCACACTCATCAACATCACTCTGCAATTGATCATACCGAGCAACTACGGGCAAACCCGCACTACTACAAAAAACATTATATTGGACACCTCATCACAGACGGTTCCCTGGAACCGTCTATGTTGTAATTATCGTAGACAATTTTACAAGTGTGACCATCTATATTATTAGCTATGGCTAGAACCATCTGTGATACAAATTATGACAACGGTTTAGATTAAAAACTATCTATGATGTCTGCAATTATCACAGACGGTTTTTAATAAGAACTGTTTATGATAATTCATAGGTGGTTCTTAACAAGAATCGCGTATCATATTTACAATTATCATAGATGATTCAGATTAAAAACTATCTGTGACATTGCAATTAAAAACTATTTGAAAATCCAAATCCTCTTACCTTACTTGAGTTATTGGATCTCCTAAAATCCAAATCCTATGAAAATTGGTGGAGACCTTTTACATATAGCAACAAACTTTCACAAACAAATTCAGCAAGTTTGGCCGACGGGATTGAAAGATATGGTAGTTTCAATTTGAACCCGAGACGAATTCGAGTCAGAGTAGGATTCCGTTCCAAGACACCTTTAGTAAAACATGTATAACTTTTGCATACTGTGTCCGTTTTCGACGTTTTGTACTCGTTTGAAAGCTAACGACGATGCTGATCCAAAAAAAACTAATGTACTTATGCTAGTCACCCTCCAGGTGCTCCAAAATTAGACATCTTTAGCCACAAATTTGCATTGTAAGTTTTCAGTCATTGTAGACATTTCTTTCGGTCTTTCCTTTGGAATTTGGTATTCGCTTCAACTGCAAAATTGTAGACCTCGTTGAAACCTTTCAATTGAGTATATATAAGCTATATAAAACTTTAATATTTCATCTTTTGATACTAGTTGTTTACATTGCACTGATATGTGTGTGTGTTGTCTTTGTGCTCTATATCGTGAGAATCGTTTATATCGTGAGAGCCGTTTGTGACCACAGACGGTTTTAAGTAAGAATCGTCTATGATAATTAACATATGGTTATTAACAAGAATCGCATGTGATAATTATGTATCACAGACGATTTGTGGTTCAAACTATCTATAATAATTATGTCCCTGACCGCTGGGCTCGTCGATCCTCCCCAACCCAATCCTAGCAATAGAAGCTCCACCTCTCTATCCCTGTGCCTATTTCGCCAAAATTTTTCCCACTCTCACCTCTCCCTCCCTATAAATACTCACCCAAACCATCCCCTACCTACTATGCTCAAAATCTCTTCAGCCTTCTCGACCCTAACCCCGATGGCCCTTACGAAGTAGACGACACGCAAATCTACAAACGGTAAGGCGCCGCGGAAGTAGTTGGCTACCAAGATGGCGGTCAAGTCTGCATCAGCGATGGCAGGCATCAAGGACATCCGGCTCTCACGCTGTATCAGGGGAGAGAGAGCCTAGGCATTGAGGCCTCATCGGCGCGGTTGAGCATCTACTGTCTGCTATGATCTCTGTTTCTTCTATGTTTTTGCCATACTTAAGAGTTGGGTTTGTAGGATTAGGAGATGTGTTCTCGCCATATTCTTGCTGTGTTAGATGGGTAACCTAGTCGTTACCTTGTGATACTGTAATGGTGGATTCTAATCTTAATGGAAATGGAATATGTTGCTGTGTTTGCTTGTTTTCAAAAGACATAGCTAATATTTCCTGATGCTAGCTGAAAAACAGAAAATAATTTAGGTATAGAATGAACTATCACATGCGATTTTGTAGTATAAACCGTCTGTGAAGGACTATTATAGACGGCTCGAACCAAAAAACTGTCTGTGATACTCGTACATCACAGACGGTTCTATATATCTACCAACCGTTTATAATGGGAAAGCATCGCAGACGGTTCCATATACCAACCGTCTGTGATACTTGCCCATCATAGCCGGTTGGTAGTTAGAACCGCCTGTAACATGCAGTATTTTTGGTTTGAGCCGTATATGATAGTCTCCTTCATAGACGGTTCTTTATACGAACCGTCTGTGTTGTGGTTTATTACAGACGGCTCACAAACCATCTGTTATCACACACGCATAAATTCAGACGGTTTAGGAAACCGTCTGTGATGATCATTTCTGTAGTAGTACCGACAGGCTCATAAATGGGGTCATTACACAAGCGATTTCATTTAAATAAAGATGCACATTGACATGTTAAATTCTTCCACATGCGATATATCTACGTAGTAACTACAAAGAATTACTTTATTGTTCCCTACATCCTCTTGCAACAGCTGCTCAATAAATCTTCCTAAACTACTGATTAGTCAAACGTGGTCCACGTATGCGTATTGGTTCATTCCTGTGGCATATCTAGTATCAAAGCTGTGTGGAGTACTGGAGTGTGGACAATGTTGCTTTGAAAATTCATCTAGCAATCCGTTGTGCTAATTAGGCTAATGCACATATATCTACGTCTGTCTGAAGAGGCAATAGATATTCTATTGCAACATATCAATAGTACATTTCTTTATTTTAATCTTAAAACCACTAGTTTTAAGATTGAACTTCTTGTTTATAATTAATGCAAGGTTTGGTCACAAATTGCCATATATTTAGATCAATAATAGGCCTATTTTTGGGAGCGACCAAGTCAATCCTCGACTGTTTTGGAGAAGCCTCCAGCTTGAGAACCAACTTTGTTCCTATCCATCTCAAGTCGCCGTTCATACTGAATGCAGCTTCCCTGTTCCTTTCTCCTTATCCCTCTCGTATTCCCGTGAACGTGGCAAACATCCAGAGCATTCTCTCTGTCTCTCTCGTGTTCCTCTGGTATTTCGGATTTTTGCCGTATCGATAAAAACACGAGAGGGACAGGCAAAAGAGACAGGAAAGCTGCGTTCGTTCATACTGGCTAGCTCCGGCATTTAGGGAGCTCAGCCGTGGCCCTTTCTCCAACCGGCCCAGTTTTGCCGCTCTTGGATCATCTCGAAGCGTTCCACCTCCATCCGGTTTGATTTGATCTAAGGCAATATACTGATTTATATGTTCTTCGAGCATCATATATGATTTTTCTTTCGCTGCTGTTCGATATGATTCCAGATGGAACTTACGCTAATCTTTGACTGACTGTAGGTGGTGATTCTTTTTTAAGGAGGGACTAGCGTGGCCTTGTTTTTTTAGCTTCTGATTTGTCAGAATAAGTCAGACGGCTTCTCGAAATGGATTTTTCAAACGGCTTTCAGAGCCTAAAACTATATGCATTGTCCATATTGGTGACTCTATCGTCCGCTATCATCTCAAAAAATATAGACAAAACTCTTAGTCACAGTCAAAAAATATCTTTCGCAGTCTAAACTCTAAAAGAATAGGGGATTCACTTAGTAAGTATTCAATGCGCGTTCAGCACTGTCCTTTTCCAGTACCCAGATTGGTAGGCAAGATTCATCTGCATGTGATAGGATCTGGATTGAATGCAGGCAACCTTTGCTGAAGACTTGAGTTAGCCATGCACTCATTCATGCACAGATATACACATTCAATCGTAGCTTGGGTGTCTCATTCCTCTCAGGACTCATGGTAATCCTAATGCTGAATTTGAGCTTATCCTTACATAAAGAAGGCACTAGCGTCTCAAAAATAGATAACCACTACTACCATTTCCTCTTTCTCCTCGGAGACTCAGCCTGCACTGCTCTAGACATTCCTGCATGTATCATTTTTTTTGTTGTTGAGAAAACTCGTTTTCTCTCTCTCTCTCTCTCTCTCTCTCTTACAGGATTCAGAAAACTCCCCTAAGCAACTGAAGTCCCGGTAGGGCCTTGTTAATCCATCCAAACGATAATGCGTGGCGCGCACATCTCAAACGAAATCACTCTTAATTACACCACAGCTTATACAAAGAAGCAACTCTCACATCATATCTCATTCACTCAGCTAGTGCACCATCTCCAAATAGCTAAACTGAACTATGTAATGGATTCAGCATCATCGTTCTGTGCCTAACCAAAAAAACAGTGCAGCAGCTCCAAAGCAACCACCCATAGCAATTTGATGGATGGATGAAATATCTCCGGATAACTATCTCACGGATTCAGGATTCTTCTCTCCGCGCACCTGCACTTCCAGTTCAAGGGCTTGTAGTTGGTGGAGCTCTCGTCGACGCTACCACCGAAGGCTCTGAACAGGCGGGAATGGCCGGCCGCGCCCTTGTCCTGAGGAGAGACCGGCACCTGCACGGCCTCGCACCGGCCGCAACGGGCGCACTTCCCCTCGCACCGCGGCGGCCTCGAGCCGATCAGCGCCGCCGACATCGCCGCCCCCTTCTCGGTCTGCACCGACATTGCTGCATCGATCAGCAGGTCGTTCGTATGTGCCAAAGAAAGATCATAACATGAAGAAGCTCGTGCATGGACAGCAAGAGAGGAGGCAATGCATTGTGTCCTTGCCTTAGGAGGCTCCTTGAGCTGGTAATGCAGTCCCCTACCTGCAACAAAGTGATGGTTGTTTATCAACAAGGCAGAAAAAGTGAGGAAGAAGAGGTGTAGTTTGGTTTAGCCACAGAAAGATTGTTACTACCTTCAGTAGAGTGAAGGCCTTGAGAGGATAGCAAAAGGAGGAGCAGGGATGACGAGCAGAGTAGCAGAAGTTCCATGAGGAGTTTGATTGAACGTTGCTAATCACTGAATGAGGAGGGAAACAGTAGGATACTACTTATATCAGAGGTTGCAACTTGCAAGATGGTCACTGTTCACCTGCGCAGGGGTTTCTTGTAGCTTTGGTGTTGGAAATAAATGGCCTAGAGAGAGAGAGAGAGAGAGAGAGCAGGAGTTTATCTACAGTAGTGTAATGCGGATCAGGTCATTGAATGCATCAGAGTTCTGATCTCTGAAGCCATAAAGACTTCGGGCATTGCCTGGCAGTGAGACGAGATCATCAGAGAGAGGTCTGCCAAGGGCGCACAAAAGTTGGGAGGAGAGAGAGATAGGGGCAGCAGTACACAAAAAGTTTAGAGGAGAGAGGCAGCAGGATGATAAAGTGGTGTTCAGTTAGCTTATAATTTTTTTTATTTTCGCTGATGGTATATTATTTAGTATAATTAAATTTAAAAAATTTAAAAATTTAAAAAAATATGTTAGCACATCCCAAACAATACAAAGAAATACAAAAAGAACAAACAAAAAATTAAAAAAGATAAGATAAAATAATAATAAATTAAAAGGCAGAACCAGAAGCTGAACTGACACAAGTCTTGCATGCTCAGCAGGGGCACAGATTAATGAGGTCCGTGAAAGCACCATTCAATAGAATTTTTTGTACGAATAATCTATTTTTTATTCGAAATTACAAAAATATACCCGCGACAATATTTTTTACATAAATAGGCTCCAGTCGCCCAATAGGGGCGACTGGAGCCAATCGCCCAACAGGGGGCGACAGATGTCCAGTCGCCCGACCCTCGGGCGACTGCAACCAGTCGCCCCCAATTGGGCGTCTGCACTCATCCCCCGTGAATTTTTTAAATTTTATCAATTTGTAGTTTTTAACTGGGAAAAAATCTGCTAGAGTTGTAATAAAAGTTTATATTCGTTGTATGTTGTAGGTGCGTAACAAATTTTAGAAATTTTTTTTAGGAACGATTGATCGTAGAACGATCGGTACGTACGATGGTAAGTGATATTTTGATGTTGCTGAGAATTCGTGTACGGAGAAAACCGGTATGTTACTATTGTTAGATGACTTCTATGTAAATCATTGAATGCGAAAAGACGAGATAATAAGCTTGTCTGAATTTAAATAAACTTCATAATACAGTTGGGAGTAACATATCACGTACTTTTTGATTACATCCATAACATATAGCATCATGTGCGACTAACTCACCCAACTGCTCGTACGACCTACTGTGTTGACCGGGGCCATTTTCCCTTCTTTGTCCGCTCGGCGTTGAACTCCTCGGCGGCCTCTTTTGCCTTAGCCGCCATTTCCCTCTTTCTTTCGCGCTCCCTCTCGCGAGCCTCCCGTTCCCTATGCGTGCATGCTTCGATATGAGCTTTTGTCTCGCGTTGTATACGTAGGGTTTGCTCGTTCTTGCGGTGCTCCTCCTCCTGGATCTCCGATGACCTTGCGACATTCCACTCATCGGAGTCAAGGGCCCATTGGTCCTCAGGATGGATCTCAAGATCGATCCATTTGCGGTAGCCACATAGGGGTTTTGGGGACTGTAAATATAGGGGAGAGATTGTTAATGCGTGCTGTGAATGAGAAAAGATAGGGGAAAATGGTGCACATGGTCCTTATCGGCTGCCGATAGGTTGTGGTGTCTAGACGGCGGTCGGGGTAGTCACTGGAGTAGTTTGCGCAACCCCAGTAACACATACCTAGGCTAATGCGGTGCTTAGACTTGAAGAACTTACACGTGTCCCTACACAAACAAAGGGGGTGCTCCCCCTTGGGTGGCAGTTGCGGCAAATGCTCGGTGGGAACGTTCGGGATGGGGTTGTTGGTGCCACGAAACTCATTTGACATATAGGCAATGGGGTGTATGGTTGTACGGTAGTATGTAGGATTGTTGTTCGAAATAATGTGCAATGTTGTTAAGCATGTAATGGATTGGTTGCCATCATTGAAGTTCAATATTCGTTTAGAGCGCGCATCAAGTAGGTAAGGAGAAGTACAAGTAAGCACGACACAGTACTAAAAAGTTCACATCGTGTAAGTCCAGAGAGCGTCTTTTTGAAAGACTTGGCCTCCTGGAAATCGGAAGTTCCGGTCGTATATCGGAACTTCCGATTCCGAAAAATGAACGGTGGAAGTTCCGATTTTGGCTCCAACGGGTAGTTTTCTGACCGTTGGCGAGGAAATCGGAAGTTCCGGTTTTATAACAGCAGAACTACCAATTTTCCTGATTTTTTAGGAATTTGGCTCCAACGGCTAGTTTTGTGGTATGGGGTATAAATACCCCCTTGTAGCCGGTTGGAGATGTTGTTGCTCGACCCATTCCTGTGTTCTTGAGCTAGAGTGGGGCTCTCCACTCAATTGTGCATGTGTTGCACTTTGTGAGAGAGGAGAGGTGATCTAGAGTGCATGTGTTGCATCTAGAGGTGGACTTTGTGTCCTAGTGAGCTTGTGCATTCGTTGCACGTGGTGAGAGTAAGTGAGGGACTTGGCTTATTACTCTTCGAGTTTGCCGATTCCTAGACGGTGTTGGAGGCGTTGTGCGCGGTGATCTTCTCAAGAAGGTTGTGAGAAGACCCGGCGAAGTTGTGAAGGTTGGAGCTCACCTACCCGGAGCGAGAAAGAGCTACCACTAGTGGATTAAGGTGTTTCGGCTTAATTCGTGGAACCAGTCCAATTCGTCTGGGCTAACCTCAACGTAGACTAGGGGAGACCGGCAAGCCTCCGAACACCACAGTAAAACATCAAGTGTCAAATTATGGTTTGCTTTCTTGTACTTTATTTATATTCAAGCAATTTATATTCATAGAATTAAATTGATTGTTTGTATACGTAGGATTGCAAATCTTGATCTAGGATAAAAGTATTTGTGCACTTAGGCGAATTTAATTGTTGTAGGCGCTATTTGAGCTAAACCAAATTGATTTATGCTTCCGCATTATTTACTTGGTTTGGGCAAATAGAAAAGGTCTTGAATTGTTAGTATTAATTTGAAGAGAATTTTTAGACCGCCTATTCACCCCCCCTCTAGTCGGCCTCCTCGATCTTATAGCTAACCACAATCATCTTCTGGTGGTATCTTGATCGCTCTAGACCTCATCTTCCGTAGCTTGGTCCCGATCCTTGACCTCTTTGGACCTCAGCACCCCTGACCTAGTCCCGGTCCCGTCTACCTCACCATGACCTAGCTCTGGAGTTCTACAACCAACAACAATAAGCAAACCATCACATAGCACCACACGACACAAAATCATCAATTCACACAATTGATGAGCTAAAAATCCTTACCTCACACCCAAGCATCTCCGCATGTTTTGACACATAGCCCTAGTACCCAATGACTAGCTAGCACGTCTTCACGCGTTCGGTCTCCCCCGAACCGTTTCTACGTGCATTGGCATGACCACTTGGCGCACTACATGCATTAACTTGCCTCTTGATGATCCTTGTCTTCTTTGTGCTCCCGCTTGAGTCATGCAGCCTCACCCGGACTTACATGTCGCCTACCTAGTCCCGGTCCATTGCCATTGACCGATACGTCATCCAAGTCACCTGTATATTCAAAGACTAAGCAGGCATGTCGAACATAAGTTCTATGCACTTGACTCATATTAGTCAAAAACAATGCATCATGCAACATGTCACACCCAAGCAACGGCGTCCATACCATGCACATTGCCTAACAGCAACGGTCAAATCGCCCCTTACGTCCCCGGTAATAAGGGCCGGTCTGACCTCAGCACCCATACCGGTTAGACCGCCTGACGACCTCCGGTTGGACCGCTTACACGCCCGGTTAGACCATCTATGCTGGCTAGTCAGACCGATATCTACCAGACAACAAAGTCAGAGAGTAAATGACACAAATCATACTCAAACTTTGAAAATGAAGTAAAAATAAAATTAAATACTTATCACACACATAGAGTGACATTGACATGGTCTCACATGTACACACTAAAGCTTGAGAGAGAAAGCAGGGGAGATGCAACAAGAGCAAAGCACTTAGGCCTGTTTATATGATCACTCATACACTGTACACTGTAACAATATCTTAAACATAGCCAAAGGACTGGTGTAATGATCGCTGCAGTGTGCAACTGGGAATTAAAAGAGATTTCAGGTCAAGCTGGACACTTTGCTACAGCAGCATGCACGGCAAGAAGTCAATAGCCGTAATTCTCGCTATGAGTTCTCTGTTCGAGATGCAACACATAGCAGATTTTATTTTCAAGAAGTACCTATTGATCACTCATACACTGTACAATGTAACAATATCTTAAAACATAGCCAGTCAAAGGACTGATGTAATGGTCGTTGCAGCGGGCAACTGGGAATTAAAAGAGATTTCAGGTCAAGCTGGAAACTTTGCTACAGCAGCATGCGGGCAAGAAGTCAATAGCCGTAATTCTCGCTATGAGTTCTCTGTTCGAGATGCAACACAGCAGATTTTATTAACATGAACAGATTGTGTGGTCCATTACAAGCATGGACACTGTAACCACTGAAACCTGGAAAAGAAAAAAGAACCTAGGAGGCCCAAAATTTACAGGAAGCACGAACCAAACACCATCTTTTCAATGGGTTCTACTTCTTCCTGTATATTTCTAACCCCGCCTTCAAAATAAGAAATAGAAAAGGTTTTTTCCTATTCAAATGAAACTGATCTCCAAATAGAAGAAAAGAGATTGACGCCACCTCATTAGCGCCCCGTGTTAATAAAGAAAATGGTCAATCATGTGAAAAATCACGTCAGCCCCATCAGAATTGAAGAAATAGGTTTTAACCTGCAACACATAAAAAAGAGAAGAATGACTCAGTTTTCAGAAGGTGAAATTTTGTATCTTTGCTTCAACCCAAGGATATGTATCTGACGTACTCATCAACTAACTGCTTGAATCACGTTTCAATTTTAGCAATGCAGCTTAGACAAATACTAGCTCCCAACTTCAGGTTTTGCCTCCTAAGAAATAAGTATGGCCAAAAATAGGCCACTGCAGAAGTAGCTAATTCTTATGCCTTGTTGGTAGCTTTCTGTTCCTTTCCTTTTTACAAGAAACAAGAATTAATAAAGCTCCCAAGCCGTGCAAGTTGAGCTAAACCTCATGTTCTGAGTTCTCGGGTACGCATAGGTACCAAGCTATCCTCAGGCATCAAACGGTGGCCTGGCTATTATCGACAGCCAGCATTGCGTCTGTATTGGTCCGTGACAACCTACCAACTTAAATGGGAGCCTTTCTATCTCTTGTGTCGGTGGAACTATGACCCACATGATAAACTGCTAATATCACCTGACAAGCGTCTGTAGCATTCGGGAAACTGGCAGTACAAGCATGGCTAATCTTGTATTTAGTCATAAAAGAATGCTGCATTTCTTGCCCTAGACCCTATACGAAATTCTTGACGCTAAATATTTCTAAGATAAATGATGACGCCTAAACAAAACTAATTCAGCTAAGAGTTTTCGGTAGACAGATGCTAATTAAACTTCAAAAGGTAGCCTTTTAAAAGGCGATTTTTTTTTGCCTCTGTGCAATGTAATCCCAAGCGTAGAAAGCATTATCCAACAGATAGCAACAAACAGGAAAATAAGGAACAGAAGGCCAAAGAGTTTATGACATACCTGAATGGTGCTATGAGCAAAAATCCGTTGTCTACTTTTCTCGAAGCTAACATCTACCCTTTCCCATGGAATTCTATTCAGACCTTTGAGCATCAATTCTGATGTTGAAGACAGGAAAATAATTCAGTTAAGAAGATCATCTTAATCATCATCAATAAATGGAACTAGATTCAGTTATAATGCAGCACACACAAAATAAGAACAAAAATTCAGTTTCAAAGTAAACATTAAACCAGCCTTAAAACATAGTCATTAAAAAGATTATCATTTCTGCTGGTTTATCAAGAAAGTCCTTTGACAATAAACGTTAAATTATTGTGAAAGGTCTGATGCTACCATCAGTCCATTTATGCTCTTGTTCTGTACTGAAAAAATGTGGAGATGTCATCAAAGAACAACTTGAAAGAAGGATGCCTCTTTTTTAATTCATGGATCGGCACATAAAGAGCTATGAATGAACATGCAATAACTTGATTACAGTAAAAAAATTACTAGAAAATTCCGTATCGTACCTTCCATTTCATTTGTAGTTTTTTCCTGAAAAATCAATGCATCTGAAAAATCAACATCCTGAGCCTTTGGTTTTTCCACATACACAACATGTGGATATCTACCATCATTTATAAAATCCTGGTGCTGATGCAGGGCAACTTTCAAACATAAGAACCATGTTACAAACCCAATATGAGCTACTAATAAATACATTATTACCTTAGGAAGTTCATGTTGTCGGCGTATTGAAGATGTCCTCCAGCCAACAATGACTGAACTTTTAGTCAAGGCCATTAAATTCAGTGGTTTTTAACTAGTTAATAGATAACCAATAGGTTTATATGGATCTACTAAGTAGAAGCATTTATGGAAGAAGGATACAATCGCTACAAACATTTGAGTAAACAACACGACGCGTGAAAGAACGCAGAGCTGATCTGCATATAGAAGCAAAGTATAAGATATGATGAAATAATCAACATTAAAAACTTCCTGAATTTTTTAAACAAGGAGCACTGCTTCTATGGTTGTTCATCTAAAAACACATTTATATGGCATACATGAAATGGAGATCACCGTAATCAGTAACCATCTGAAGAAGTAGTGGTGGTTTCTCATCTTCAATATCCTTTAGGAAAAGATGTTTCCCACTTCTCCCAGCAATCCAAGACAAATGATATGCCATCTTTTCCAATTTATAGGAACCACGGAGAATGGGCATCTGCATGTGACAATCAATAATGGAGTCAATGACATCTGTTCATCCAGTCATTCATTGCCAATTTGCCACATGGCCACATTAGATGCAGCCACTAGAGCCAGTAATCCACTAAATGGTAACGATGGATGTTAGTATGATATGAACAAGATAGTTACACACATTTGATACAATGGAATAAGTAACACTATGTGGTAGTGTAGCAACCATAGGAGAAAAATGAAGATGAAAACATATTAAATTACAGCACATACATGCACAGAGTTTATCAGTAACTTATGTTGCATCAAACTGATTACCTTTATTGAAAAAACTCAGTTCATAAATGGTCCTTAATATAAAGAATTGACTTTTTTTTACTTAAGATATCCTGTGATGCATGTTGGAACTACACCAAAATAGGTTGAGATCTGACAAAGGCACAAACTATCAATGGAAAATCAATGGTGGTGCAAAATTTTGAACATAACCTGTTTGTGTGATCTTGTACCAAGGTGTGGTGTTGCAAAAGTTATGAAGTTCATAGGCTCCAGACCAGCAATTTTGCCTCGATCAGTAGGTTGGTTGCTAGAAACATCAGTGACATGCTTCTCATACTCTTCATGAGATTCTGTTTGTGGAGCAGTCTTATATAGTAGCGCAATGGCATATCTTGCAATCAGTCCACCCAATGAATGTGCAACAAAGGAGATCTTCCTAAGCTCTGGTCTACACTCAACAACTGAAATCACCTTAATACATAAAACAGAGGTTAATCCAAAGGATCATGCGGGAGAAAATAATAGGGGCTAATGATAATACCAAATAAAGCCGTTTATGATGAAAGAAACGACGGGAAAATATAAATCTATGTAGATTATAGATCATTCAGGCTAGCTTATCTTCGTATCATAATAATTTGTTCGATGTTAATTCATCAATACTCACCTCCTCTGCTAATCTCCTTCCCATCACATCAACTCCATCGAAAGTTCGAGCTGCTGAGTTGCATCCACTGCCTGTGCCACCCAATGAAAAATTCCCATTTACTAAAGTAAAGCAGTATGGAACTATGGATTCTTTCCCCCAAAAGGAGATGTACCATTAACAAAACTTTGAGGCGTGAGCTACCTACTTCTCAGTTTTACATATCTGAACTAGTAGTCCATGCCCCAATTGAAAGAGTACTAGTTTTCATGTTAAACAAACTATAGGGCCTCTTGAACTTACAGTGAACAACCACATCCTCAGGGTGTTTTTTGATGAAATGTTTTGCTGCATAACGCCAATTTTCTGCACTGCATGGTAGAAAGGGCAAACATTTGAAAAAGTTCGAAATGGATGTCTCCTTGTAAAACATTCTAGAAACAGCATGTTAACATTAGCCTACACGCCCTAAGGTAAAATAGAGGATTTTGCACACTATTACATGTCTTTAACACTTACACACCCTTCTGTTTTTGAGTATGTAAGAGCAGGGTTCGGAAAACCGGCAGTTAACCACCGGTAACCGGATTTCCCGGTGGGTACCGGGAAATAAAAAACCGGTTGGGTTTTTCCAAAGTGCATTTATATTCGTGAGTCTTTTGTGACTGCGTAATGCACCTCCTAGGTTGTTTAAACATTTTTTGTACTAGATTACCTATTATATGAGCTAAATATGCTTCGAAACATCCCAAAATCAACCTTTTCTTGTGTTTTCCGGTTTTTTAGCGGTTTCTCTGGTTTTTTTGGACGGTAACCGGCCGGTTTTTCCGGTTTCAAATTCAAATTTCAAAACTTGAAATTTGACCAGGTTTTCTCCGGTTTTTCCGGTTACCGGCCAGGAACCGGTACCAGCCCCCAGCCGGGATTTAGGCCAGTACCGGGTTTTGGAACCTTGTGTAAGAGTATACATAATACAAGTATCACTGCTACTAAACTAAATACTACTGCACAATGGAACCTAGCTAGAAGGTAAGAACCTAAAAGACAAAATTTCCCATTTACATGTGTATTTGTGCTGATTGCCAACATTGCACATGGGCACCATGAACCAAGTAGGCAGTCTCTGTATACCCCCAAGGCATGTGCCAAGATTACATCTGCTTGCCTCATATTATCATGTGGTTATATATGTGATGTCCATGTTATTGAACAGCTACTCCTCATGTCCTCACGGATCTAGGCCTACTGAGCATTGTAGTAACCGTTATAAGAAGATTTGTCATATCACAGGGCATTATTTGGAGCAAAAATTCAGATTTCTTGATGTTTTTGTGGATGCAAATGTTTACATTTGATAGAACTGAAGCTCTGACAAGATTCAGAGCAAGTTTTGTAATGTGAAATGTGACGACGCCACTGATGATCAACCCACACAAGACCTGTATAACTTCCAACATTTCCAAAACTAACTACTGAATGCTAGACCCTAAACACTTCCAAAACAAAACTAACCAGCATTTCCTAGGCATCCTTTTGGGATTCACTACATTGACAACCTTCTATAGTTATATACAGTAGCATAGGAGTAAAGCATGAGGAATACTACCAGCAGTTTATGCTCTGTTTCAATGCCATAGCAGTTCTCCTTATTTTTCGTCTACTAATAAAGATATGCACTTACAGTGTGCACACCATAACATCTAAAAAGAAGAGTACTAGCCGACCGACACCTTCCACTTGAAAAGCATACATTTTGCCATCATAGATTAATTTAGCTAGCAGCGAGTTTGACTAATCGATAGCTTCAAAACTATCCTAAAATCTTCTACAGAGCATTTAGCTTTGTCGAACAGTTAAAAGTTAAAGAGTTAATCGGCTGTGTGCGAGTAGTTTGAGGTTCATGTGCCTGCTCTGTTCGTTAAAGCGAAAGTAGTAGGAACAAAAGAAAGAAAGGCAGAGGAGGAGGCAGAAAGATCACCTGCCGACGATTCCATTGACCGTTACGACCAGATGCGTCGGCGTCGGTCTACTCCTCCCCTCTCCCTCGCCGGCGCCGGAGCCCGGCGGGCCCTCGTCGGCGGCGGACACCGTGAAGCACCCGGGCCGCGGGAGGCACGCCGCCCTCAGCCGCCGCCGCCTCCTCTTCTTCCCGTCCTCTCCCCTCGCCATTCCTATCTTTCTTTCTCTAACTTGGCCGGCGGCGTTGGGGCTGGGATTTTTATAGGTGGTGGTTGGATTTGAGAAGCCGCCCAAATTCTCTATCTAGGCAGCGACGCGGGCGCGAGGTGGTTGCCGATGAGGCGAGGCGTGCCGCGAGAATTCAACCGCTCTCCTAGTCTACTGTGCCGCCTGTGGGCGGAATTGTTCGCTTCTCGAGTTCTGGGTTTTGCTTCGGTTTGCTCGTGGGGGGAGAAAAGGAGACGATCGATCGGTCGACTGGATCATCACTCCGCAGCACGGCAGCCTTTCCGGTTTTGGTGCGTGCTTCCCTTCCTTTCTCTCGTCCCGATCCCGGATGCACCGTCAGCACTCAGCACATCGCGATTCACAGGGGATTTTAACTTTTTGCCACTCTTAAAATTGACTAATTAACTTTAGCACTTACATATGAATCTGTCTGAGTTACTGACAACGGATCAGGGTGCAAATCTGTTGTCACTCTACTCATAAGAATGGTAAATGATTAAATTTTCCCGATTCGCAAGTCGCAATAGACCCGTGGAGTTGGATACTTCTTTTTTTAGTGTCTATACAACATTTAATTATTTTTTAAGATAAAAATAGTCAGATTTTAGGACATTGTATGATGATCAACACTCTAGATCTTTTTTTTTGAAGGATGCTTATATGAGATATTTTAAAGGGGTGTTTATATGAGTGGATCCGTTAGATAGAGATCCAACGCCCCCAGATCATCTGACTATTTTTACCTTGAAATATAGTCGAATGTTATATAGCATTTCCCTTCTTTTTTTAGCTGCGGCATCTGATTTTCAAGCTTATAGCTTATTAGTTTAATAAATAATAATTTAAAAAATCTAAAAACCAAAACTCGCTGAAAAAAGAAAAAAATAGGACTCTAATGTGCTTCATGTCACAAAAATCTAACCAGTTATATTATTAAAAATTAAAGAACGATATTAAAATATGCCATCGGGTTCGAGTTAAGTGTCCAAAATATAACAATAAAGATACTATAGCTGTTAAAATTGTGTAAGGGATATAGGGTCTGTTCTTTTTGCCTGCGGCTTATGGCTTTTAGCCGAAATTTTTTAATTTTGGCTATTTACAGTACAAATTACGGAGAGATCGATACTCATTTGCGATTTTGGCTAGTACAGATGTTAAGCTTTTAACGTGTACTACATTTAACTTGTAGACTCCATCTTAAGAAAATACTCCGTTTAAAAGTTAGGTACTGTAACAGCTGCCAAAAGTCGACCGACTTGTGGCCTGAAGAACAGGCCATAATTATATTTTTGATCATGTAACAAACAACCGCGGCCTCTAGCCAGCACAAGAGAAACTCAGCTAGCTGTAGGACATGCTACACGCATCTTGCGGTGCCATCGCACAAAGAAATCTGGATAGCTATTTCCTCCCGTTCCCGAATAGTCCTCGTTGCCATCCTGAGTTTGCATCATTTGACCGCCAACTTCGATTTTTTGGAACGATTTCCTCGTATTCGCACCTGGGAACTGGTTGGTAAACCACTTCCGAGTGTGACAGTCTGGGAGGAAAACAAGTAGGGCAAGTAGGCACGGCAGTCAGAAACTCAACAACACTACTCGTGCAATCGTCGTTCCAAATCTAGAAGGGTGTGTTCCGAAACAGAGTGCAAGTTTCAACTGGATTGACTTATTAGGTCAGGAAACTTCTTCTCTGGAAGCAGACGACAATTTCAACCTCTTGCAGCTCCATTGACGTCGACGACGTCTAGACCATGATGACCATTTTCTGGAGAAACCTGACGAATGCATCCACGTAGCAATTAATCCAGAGCTTTCTTTGAGAAAACTCCGAAGCACATACATATTTGAAGGTGGCAATACGCTATTCTACATGAAAACAAGTACAGTCTTAAGAGGGTTATAATTAGATGAACAAAGGGCGTCGGAACAATTTCGGCCAACTCGGAGGGCTCATTTGCAAACCGGATGACGCGGACGGGCTATGTAGCATTTTTTTGGGAAAATAAGAACATGTACATAAAAAATAAGGACCTGTATATAATTACAAAAAAAATAGAAGGTTTTTTCGCATTTTTGGTGAGGTGGCACGCTTAAGGCCGGGAATCTCCTAGGTTTAATATAGTTAGTATTTCTTCTCTGAACCCCTAGTAATAGAAAAAGGTATTCATCACACTTTATTGCATGGGTGCTAGTATAACCCTAGGGAAATTTCATTCAGGCATTCCTAGTCTAATACTAGAAGCAAGTACTCATAGGTTGTCAGGAAATAAGATACTAATATCAGCATATTGTCGATAATTTCGGTATAAAATATTTGAACATGACAAAATCCAATAGCATATAACAATATCATTAGAAAAAATACAACATGTAATGTAGGACAGATGAGAATATACCATTTTTTGCGATTTTTTTCTCCAATTCATTATAAGCCTATCCAGTTTCCCATCTGTGCCCAGGAAGCGAAACCTGGAATTTTTCATGATGAACGACGGTGAGCTTGAAGTACAGACTTGAAATCTGAGCTTCCTCTGGTAAGGAGCTGGGCTTGTGCGTATCAACATGTGGTAAAATATAGTAATCGTCGCCTAACAGTATGAGGCATCACATGATGATTTAAGCAAAAATGAAAGAAAAGTGAAACAATTATTCAGTCCAAAAAATAAGGCAAATTACCTAAAGCTATACGGCGATGAGACATAGCACAGCATGGTTTTGTTGGATCAACAACCCAAAGGACCTTATCTATGTCATCCATTATAGACCAGTAATCTTGCAATATATTCAGGTGCTAGTTTATGCAGACCCAACAAGATAGCACAACACAACATAACAATTTAATAGACGATACCCCATGAAGAAGCAGCTCATAAGACTGAATTAATGAACAGTGGAAAAAATCTTCACCTACATCTTGGAACTGGTAGAGAACATATTTCAGTCTTGAGCTTTTTGACCACTGTAATTTTGGGAGATAAGGAAAATCCTGCAAAAAATAGACAACTTAAGTGATATAGCATGCGTGATCCTTCAGAAATACCGGACATTGCACAATGACAATATCATGAAAAAAATGTGATAGAAGCATTGATAGTTTGACGGAACGTACCGCGCCAATTGAAGAAGGACATGCAGGGTAGTTCACAGGCAGTGTGATCTCCAGCAAATGGTTTCGCCCATGCTCATCCCTTGAAACCAGAGATGATACAAGCCATAAGCTAAAAGTAAATGCAACACCAAGTAAATATAGAATTGAACAGAAGTCATAGAAACATTGCACAGATGAGATGTGCTTGATTTTTTAATATAACTCTATAAATATTTCCAGTCTAATTTATTCATTAAGAACTGAACATTTTATCAAACAGACGAACATCAGTGCATTACACATGCGTTAGAATCTCGCTCAACAACAATAGTTTCCCTTCCAGTCTTTAGCACGGCTACTGGAGCAACTGCTAGTGCTAACTTACCCTCAAAGTGTCCCAATTATAGTGAACATTTTGTCATAAACTGATTCCACCAAAAGAAAACACAAGATTGTCAACCATATCAAAAGGTTCCAGAGAAAATGGGAAAGCAAATTCACTAAAAATACTTAGCTAGCTAGCTAACGCGTCAGTGAAACAAAAGCAGAGTTTCCTCACGAACAATGCAAATAATCAAAGAGGAGTAGGGCTGCTAATGGACCGAAATCTGGTCTAAATCCAAATAAGATTGAGAAGGAGCCTGATCCAGACCTAAAAATAGATATAGACCTTAGCTTAGACCAAACGCCTCTACCTTCTTGGTTGTCTAATTAGAATCAGCTCTCATCTACTTTTAGTAATTAGTACAAAAAATATGAGGCCTAATGTCTGGTCCAATCCAGCCTAGTATGGCCCAATAAAGAAGGGTCCAAATTTAATCTAATCTATTTACAATTTTAGGTTAGTCTGGTTCAAAAGGCTAGACAGATGCAAGCCCAGGCCTAAAGAGGAGATGCATAAACAACACGCGTTGCTGAAACGTCACACAGTCTGGTACACACAGTGACACAGGAGAGAGAATCCCTACGGAACGCGGAGGGTGAGACACGACACGCCGTCGTCGCCCGCGGCGCTCACCAGCCGCTCCCACCCGACCTCTTCGATCTGCAAGCAGAAAATGATAATGCAGGACCAACTACTAAGCCTCACCTAACCTCGGAGCAAAAAAGGGCAAGAAACGATGCTCGCTCGCGGCTATCCTCGGTGCGGCATTTCGTCGAGCGGCTGGCGTACCTGCGCGAACACGGAGCTGTAGAACAAGGGCGGCAGCCGCGGGCGCGATGGCCCCACTTCCCCTGGCCGTCCTGCGGGAGATCCAAGCGAGCTTCCGCGTCCGCCGGCGCGGGCGGCACCATGGCTCGAGCGGGCTAGGCGGCTCGGTTCCAAACTCCAAAACTGACGGCAGACGTACGAAAAAATGGGGTTCAGGCCGGGGCGGAACCGGACCAGCCAGGGAAACAGAATCTCCGGCACGGGCCGACCCGAGCCAACCCAACGCCGTTGAGGTGGGCCAGTTCGGCAGCTCTTTCCGGAGCGCTGCGAGAAGAAGAAGGCCGTCGGCCACGGCCCAGTCCACACGCGACTACGCGAGCCCGACCTGGTACTGTATAAATGCACGGTCCAACCGTCCTGGCTGCACCGTGCCGGTTGGTTGCCGGAGGGCACGCCGCGCCGGAGGCGACGCTCCCTGTCCCGGCTGCGGCTGGCGCCGGCGCCGGCGCGCGACAGCGCATGTACCTATGTCTCTCTATACTCTTTCCAATCTTCCCTTTTCCCCGTTGTTTCTTTCCCTGCCGTCCGCTGCCTGTGCTAGCTGCAGGTGTTCGTCTCTTCATGACCTAGGAGTTTATTTTGAGTATACGTGACAGCACGGTAGACTGATGTTAGACGGTGAAGCAGAACACCGCCCGGCCCGATAGCAGTTGTTAGCATAGGTAGAAGAAAGCGAGCACAATCATCGTTAGGATACTTTGGTTTTCACATACAAAGCTAATACAATTAGAACACATGTAATCATCTACTGTTATACCAAAAAATATATTGTTCATTCCCACGTTTAATCAGAGAAAAAAGAAAAAAAAGTCCGCTTAAGTCCGAATTGAGCAACATCTCAAATCAAGAACCATGGGAAAAAGACAAGGATCATGAAGAGGCAATGTGTGCATGTGGTGTGTCAATTAGACTTATCCGTTTCAAATGGTGGTGTTCCTTAGAGCAGATGTACAACCTTAGTGGCAAGCATTGGGCATCACAGACTGTGGTGTGATGTTGGTGTGCCATAGGACTTGGGTGTTTCAAGTGGTAACAGTCTCGGTGAAGATATACGATCTTAGTGACAAGTCATGGGCATTGCATCGTTCGTGAAGATCGGTGGGTGGTAATTTAGGAAATTATCTAATACCGAGTGAAGTGGTGGTTTGCAAAATCGTGGCGCTGGCTTAAATGGTTTAGATCATATCTTTGTGGTTGCATTGTCTTATCAAGCTTGTGCAGCCTTATGGAAGTCACGCTTTGAAAAGTGTGCAAATGTGTCAGAGAGTAAAACTGTTTGTTTGGGTTACCAGTTTTCCATTATATAAAAGGTGTGATCCACTAAAGAGTGGTTAGTTAAAGGGTTAAGTGAGAGGTGAGTAGTCTTCCCTATATAAGGCTTATGTTAAGCTAAGGCCTTGTTCTTTTCAGCTTCTAAAAGTTTTTTTTTGGCTTTTCTACAATAAATAGCTTTTAAATGGAGTATTTTTTCAAGATAGGGTCTACTAGTTAATTATAGTACATAATTTATTGACTTCATTTATATTGGCAAAACCGCATGTGAGTTTCTATTACTCTGTAATCTCTCGTACAAACAGCCCAAAAACCACAAGCCGCAGCCAAAAGCCACAAGACGCAGCCAAAAAGAACAGGCCCTAAATCTTGGGAGAGACATTAGTGTTTAGAGTTAGGATTTCCTTGTATTGGAGCTTTGTATGTGCTCTAGGCTAGACATTTGCTATCCTGAGAGATTTGCTCTAAAACATTCATTTCTAAGTGAAATGTACATTCAAAGTTTGTCCAAGTGAGTTGTGCCATAGATTCCCTCATGTGCTTTTGATTTTCTTGGTTTTCTTGTTTGGATTTCTCTCATGATTTTTCTGATGCCAAGGACGTGTAAGAGGTTAAGATATCTTTTAGAGATCAGTTTCCATCCATCTAGATATTTTCGATACAAAGTTCTTGTGTTTGATCGGTTTTCTTCAAAAGAGATGTGATTTTATGGTTTTAGTCTTGTGGATATTTTGGGTTCAATTTGTGCTGTGATTTAGCTTGCTATAATATATGAGAACCCATCCAATATCGTTTAGTACTCATGAGCAAGAGAAGATCAAGATTTCCCTTTTTTCCAGCTTTAGTGCACCTTTCATTCAAATCCTAATGAAGGTGCTTGACAAGTTTAAACCAACAGATCGAAAATTCCATTGTTTTTCGATTTTAAGATCATGTTCATATTGGCTTCTGCTTACGAACGTCCCAGCTTCTGCTTACTAACCGCAACCCTGTAGCCGCAACCCTGTAGCGAAACTACCATGCACCGTAGCAATACATCTACCAATATAAACAAACTTTAAGATTTTACTGTAGCAGTGATACTAACCGCAACTGCCATGCACTTTAGCAACACTTCTACCAATATGAACGAGCTTTAAGATTTTAGTGTAGCGATGATACTAACCGCAACCCTGTTGCGAAACTACCATGCACCGTACCAACACTTCTTGAAGTTACTGAAACAATACTAACGATCTTACTCAGTTTCATTTGCAAGTGATTGCTTCTCATAATTATTAGAACGAAGAATCCCTTACAATTTTTAGAGTGAAAAACTTTAAAACATGCTTCTGTTTTGCTAAGACCTAAAAAAGTCTTAATACTCTTTCTAACTCCTATTTGCCCTCTCTCGTCCCCATACTGGATACTACATCTGTGTTGCATCGATCAAGAAACTGGAGCAGAACAGACAGAAACTAGCTAGATGAAATTATTCAAACATGCATGTAGCAACAGGCAGCGCGCATAAACCACACACAAAAGCAGACTGGCCACCACAGTACGCAGCAGCTCCTAAACGCAGGTCCATGCATAGGCCCATGCATATACAAGTCCGTGCATAGGCATAAGCATTCATAGTACTTGGTAACAAAATAAGAACACGGCCTCCTTCCAGCGCATGCGACATACGACACTAACTAGGTCCCCTTGGTACTTCAGCAGAACACCTGCAGCCATTAGAGCCGATCTAGGTCATGGAGAAGGACGAGCTACCCGAGCCTGTACAGGCCGCCGTCATTGATGAAGTGGCCGTCCATGTAGAAGGCTGCGTTCGTCGGGTGGTACCCGTCCATCATGACGAACTGCATCTCGTCGGACGGCTTCCAGTGCCGCTTCCTCTGGTTGATGAACCAGTTGTTGATCTGTTTCAGATCAAGGCCGGTCGACTCGGCCAAGGCCACCTTCTGACTCTCCTGCTCAGCAAAGCGAGTAGTTAAAAGCTGGTGAACTAAATGGTAAATTTTCGTTCTCGTTTGTTAGAAGTGCGCCGTTTAATAGCATAGAAGTTTTGAGAAAATAGAAAGCCTGTGGTTCACAAAAGATTCTACAAAATTAAGTTGCTCTTGAAAAAAAAGGTTAAGAAAACAAAGGCTAGCATTGGATGTGCCAAATGTATGTTATAGAAGATTATTGAAAAATCAAGAAAACATGGTAGCTTTGGATGCGTCAGATGTGTGTATAGTGTCACATAGATCACAATTTTATTCTTCTCGTTGAATCTTTTATTTTAACATCAGTGATCATAACAATATACCTACATATGAGTGCCGTGTACAGATGATAGAGTGCCAACTAGGAAGTACCAAAACTGAAAGTAGCATCGATGTGAAGTTAAACATAATGTATCTGACGACTTAGTATGGAAACTCAGGAAGATGCGTATACCGAGGGGTAAGGCCATTTGTAGTGCAGCTCCCACCAGTTGAGGAGCTGTTGGCGGGCATCCTTGGGGAGCTTCCCTTTCTTCTTCTTCTTTGACAGTTCTTGCTTGAGGGAGCTCAGGTAGCCACTGTACTTCTTCAGGAGATGGTGCTTGAGCTCCTGGTCCACACCATGTGCATCAATCTCTGGGAGCTCTGTCTCTCCTCCGCTACCTTCTTGGTCCTCCTCAGAAGAGCCTTCAAGCATATCACATGAAATTGATCCTCAGAAGAGCCTTCAAGCATATCACATGAAATTGATAGTAAACAAGACAAACACATGGACTCACATTCACATTGCTAGATTAACACATACACCAAACTGGCACAGCACATATCATCACATTTACTATATTACAAGGCATTCAATCAGATGCATAGTTGCTTACAAGCTTAGACAAAGTATACTGAATTAGGTACAATCGATAAACCAAATAATAGTTTTTGAAAAAAGAAGCGAGCACGATGATGGATTCATGTTATGTGCTACTGCACCTGTGGTAAGTGAAATATCAGGTAACGTAGTTTCATATGAGTTCAGCCTTGGGGAATTAGTAAGTTACATCTGTATTGTATACCATCCATGTACTAAAGTACTCAACTGTGTTGGCTAATTGTCTACTAAATACCAGAATTATGTGTCGATGTGAAAATTGGTTTTCGTGTAAGAAACATGTGTTGGTGTACAAGGTATGGTTGTCTAACTTGCATGGACTGGGGTTTGGAAACTTCTACTCGTTGATGAAAAAGAATATAGCTATTCTACAATCTCTTCAAAAATATAAAAACTATGTTGCATGGACAAACATTCAAACAATATCATCCCCATAAAAGGTAGCATTTGCCAGTCAATAAACATGCACAATTTTGTAAGTAGTAGTGTTCAAAACAATATCACCCCCATAAAAGGTAGCATTTTTTCAAGGCAAAAGGTAGCATTTGCGAGTCATTAAACATGCACACGAAACAAGCACAGACATATTACATATGCATGCACAACCCTCTCAAAAATAATATCTTCAACATCTCTCAAAAACTAATATCTTCAACATATCATTGGCCAGACCATTACGAATTTAATAGCTTGAGGATAATGCTTTGGGATGAAAGGAAAGAAATAAGCAAAAGAATAGTGTTTAAATGGAGTATGTGATTACATTTTTAAGTGCATCCACAGCTGAAAATAAATATTGAATTAATATTTGTAAAGAATATGAAATTTCATAAAAATCTGTCAAAAATCAAATCCAAAAATAATAGGAGCATAAAATTCCATAAAAATAGTGTGAAAGAAACACCATATATAAACCTAGGTTTTATTTTTAGTTTTTGTAAAGCATTTTAGGATACTATACATAAAGATCCATAAAATTAGTGTCGAAGAGAGAACCAGCACATATAAACCTAGTTCTTTTTCAGATGTTTGTAAAGCATTTGAGGGTACTATGCCTAAGGGATGCACTACATAACTCCCTTTATAGCTATGACAGAAACAAAAATAAATAGAATAGTTAAGGTTTAATCAACCTTTTGTAAATTTTAGGGCAAAGATGATAATAGTTCATTAGATGTGAACCAAAATAAAAAATAAATAGAATAGTTTATGTTTAATCAACCTTTTGTAATCTTTTAGGGCAAAGATGGTAATAGCTCATTAGATATGAACCAGCATTTGAACCATCAAACCTCATTTGGAACGCATGGTTTCAACAAGATTCAGGCGAAACCCCACATCCAATGACGGTGGTGTTTCCTTTGGTACGAAATTCCTATGGAATACCAGCATTACATACGAGGCCTCAGTGAACAACATCCAATGAGAGTGGATGTTTCCCTTCCTAGAAATTTTTATGGAATTCTTGTGTTCCATGTGTGGCCTCAATGAACAACATATAAAATGGCTAAAATAGTATTGAACAATGTTTCCTTAATTGGAACATGGGGCAATCACGAGTTACTTCCATGCTTAAACAAATGAAAATTGCACAAATCCTGGAGCACATGTAGTTAATAATTAATGGGTTAGCACTTAGCACAGGTCAGTCCTAAAATATGTTTATTTCGAAAAAATATGGGAAATTTTCCTTTGGTAGAGCATTGGGTTTTCTCTCAATCCTCCAGTACTCCACTAAATATTGGTCGTCATGGGATCTGTGTGGCAAAACCTATGAAACTTTGACCGTTAATATATGAAAAATAGTCTGGATTGACCGCATGAAATAATGTCATTGGATTGGCTTGCAATATACTTTTCAGTTTTCACATTTTATGACTTAATATTTTTACTTGTATATTTATAAAAAAACCATGTTGTCAATATACTTAGTGAAGAAGAGAGTGCATATGCACCTTCTGATGTAGTGGCACGTTGTTGCACATGTCATTCTTCAGCGGAATTTGGTCGAATTGGTGCATGGGATATCACTATTGGTAATTAATCTTTAATTTTTCAGACGTGTTCAGAGGGAGTCAATGTCTATGCTCAAGTTACTATGCTAGACTAATTAGCATATAAGATTTAGAGAAAATGCTGCCATACTAAAAATATAGAGAAATTCATAACTTTGCTAAGCAAATGCTAAACCCGTTAGCAATTCTAGAAGCCCTAAGATTAGTGCATTTTTCATTTGATTACTCATAGATGCACTCCTCTATAAATAGGATGTCAAAGGACTTTAAAAAGAAGATTATTTTGTGTCTGCATATCTGCACAAGTGTAGATGAATTATTTTTATTGATGAAAAATGTCTTTCAAGACATATGCCACTTCATGGGCCTCATGGCATTTTCATATTTATTGGTTATTGGCACACATTTATAAAGTTCGAGGCCATATTTGGCATAGGACAGAAGTGTACAGTAAGATTTCCAAGAGGATTTCATCACAACTTCCGCAAAAATGTGTACTCATGTTTTTGAAAGTAGCATAGAGAATTTGTTTACCACTGAAAAGCAAAAATAGCTAATTAGGATATACTCCTGCCTCGATTACTCACAGGAACAAGTACTTGATGTGAAAAATCTGCAGGCAAAATGCACTAAAACTGTCACATGAAGCATACTAACATTATCAAACAAACCAACTTTTAAAGAAAACAGAAAACAAGAAACAATTAAGGACTTGCTTTTACATGCATTATAAAAAAATAAAAGAATGCCGTACAAGCTGCCACATTTTACAGAACTTGGTAAATTTGGTATTGTATGTTCTAATGTATATTAAGCTAAAAAATTGTGAATCCGTGAAGCTGATAAAGCTAAGAACAGAAGAAAATGAAGATGGCTTCATTTGCCAATTGACAACCTCAGGCCTCAGGTAACCAAAGAATATACACAGAACCATCAAGAGAAACTTGGAATGAAACTGACACCGACCAGAAATCACAACCATGAGATTCAAATGATAATCTGAAAGATTTGTTAATGACATGTAGATGGAAATATCAAATCGTCAAGTCACACTTCTTTTCTTCAGTTGCGTTGTCTCTTCCAGTGACGGTCCAATGCAAAATCAGCCAGCTTTTTTTTAACGTATTGTTTTCTTTTGTTTGCTTTTTACCAAGCATGTTTCAGTATCTCTTTTGGTCTTACCTCGAGACAAACGGAAACTCGTGATATCTGTGTCCCCTGCTTTTGCATGGCCTTGAAAGAATGCATGCAACGAAGAATCTTGGAGTACAGATGCAACATCAATCAGAAAAAAGTAGTGTTGCTTTGTGATTAATTCAGTTTATGCTTCTAATTGCCATTAACAGGAGATCTACTAGACATTTTGTTCTCATTTCCTTGTGGTCTTCGATTGACATTTTGTTCTACTAGGCAAGGAGGTTGTTTTTCTATTCAGAAAACAAAAAAAAACACATGTAGACATGTAGTCTACCAAAAAGTAGGACAAAGAACAATTGAACCTGAGAAGAAATGTGAGTTGACAGCTGAAAAATACAGATAAAGTTGAACTTGGACTTGCCTCGGAAAGCATCCAATGTTTCTTGACCGCCATTATTTATGAGAGAGAATGCTGTCGTAAAATACACGAACAAACCTAGCTAGTAGATCATAGAATGCATATAATATTGCCAAGGAGATCACACATACATTGCTGGAGATCTCACATCAAATAATGGGGCTGTGCACTTGCTTAACTGTATCCATTTTTCTCGAGGGAAACAGACCATTGTCCATGCCACTGCACTGGTCAGAATACACAACAAACTAAGCCACATGCTATTTACTCATCTGTCTACCTACGCATCTATCTGACCATTTGCTAATTTTTGCAGACGATTGACCTTAACATGCGAGGGTTCATCAGATGCATGGCAGCTTCTTCCCTACATGCTCCAATAATGAAGTGATTGTGTGGTATAGTACTACCAGTGCAGCCCTGACCAGAGTGAAAACTCTTGAGCACTGATGAGCAACTGTGTGGTAGTACTACTGTTTACTATAGCCTCGTGATAGGTCATTAGAAAGGCCCCTGGCATCGTCTCGAATCACCTGATGTGTGTATTTTTAATTTAGCAAAGACTAAGAAGCAAGCACACAAGCAGACCGGTCCTGTGCATGCATCATCCATCAACATCTGGAAGACCACACCACAAAGCAAGAGATTCTAGGACAACAGGTAGCTACATTTTCTTGAGAGGGAGAGAGATGACAAGAATGTTGTTCTGGCTTGCGTGACAGATGGGGGATGAGTCTCTCTCTATACATGTTTCTCCCATAACACTACATGTGTACTTGTTCCACTGACATACGGCAGTGAGACTCCTCGGCCATGCACTGTTTGCTTGCACAATGCCCATTCCCCAAACCCTAGAACGAGGGTGTCCTCCTCTCCCTGTGTTTCCATCATGGAGAGATGGCTGAACCAAGAACTACTCGGAGTCACAAGCACATGTTCCTTCGGAAAGGGAATCAGGCATAAACGACAAGAACCAAAGAGAGCACGAACTCGTCAAGAGGAAAAGATGTACGAAACCAGGATGATTTGATTTCTGTAGTCAGGACTTTGGTGATTAATAAGAGAAATAAGTAGTGAGGAAATTTTACAATCAGAGCACCTCATCAGTGCTAGCTGCACCGCTGCACATGTGCGAGGATTATTCCTTTCCAACAGGAGAAAGGATCGATGGAAGCCCAGATGGAAGAATCTCACACATGCGTGGCCAGGAAAAGCAAGCAGCTGGGAAAAGAATCTTTTGAAAACCCTGATTAGGAATGCTGCGACATTAGAACATCAAGAGCACAGACAAGTCATTCAAGCGCATAGCATAAGATGCACGAGAAGAGGATACAGATGCTTTCTTGCTAAGAAATAGTATTTAGATCGATGCAAATATGCCGCCAAGAAAGAGGGTAAGAAGACGGAAGAACAAAGAACAGACGGGGGGCAACCGACGAAATCATGCAAGAAGAGCAAGGGATATGGGATTTATGCATGCGGATGGTTGCAGCGATTTCTTTACCAGAGGAAAGGATATTGCGCAGCGATCTGCCGGAGATGGAGAGGGAGTTGAGCTGCGATTCCACCCTCCTCAGGAACTCCATCGCCTCCTGCAGCGGCCTCGTCAGCTCCTCCCGGTACTTCACCAGCATCTCATGGTACGCCTCCTGCACACACACGATCGAGCATACAAGAACAAACAAGTCACCGTGTATAAGTACAGCTCAAGAACAGCAAAAAAAAAATGTTCTTTTTCGCAAGAGCACCCATCGAAAGCTCACCATGAACTGGTCCAGCTCCGGCTCTGTCGCGGCGCCGAGGCCACCGAGCGACGTGCGCTGCCGCAGCTCCAGGTCCTGCCCTACCGCCGTCAGCCTCGCCGCCACCTCCGGCGGGGCCCCCACCTACAGGCACGTACGTACGGCCACTCAGAACCAGAACTACTACTAAAAACTAGATGCACAGGAAGCAACATGCATACACTATAGTAGCTATGGCGCAAAAGCAAGTCTGCATGCGTCATGTACATATGACGAGATGTAGGAGAAACTTCTCATGCAGAAGCAGCAGTGCTACTGTTACTACTATCACTTGCCTTCTGGCAGTCGAGGTAGGCGGCGAGGAGGGAGGAGTAGTGGGGGTGGGAGATGATCTTGGCCTTGATGGCCTCGACGTCGGCGGCGTAGGACGACGAGGGCTCCTTCGCCTTGGCGCACGCGTCCAGCAGGCTGCCGTTGGTCAGCTGCAGCACGGGGTTGCCGCCGCCGCCGCCACAGCCGTTGTTTCCAGTAGTGGGCGCCGTGTTCAGGGTGAGCGGCAGGCCGGCGGACGGCGGCTGCGGCGGCGGTGCAACCACGGCGCTGAGGGAAGACCCCCATGGGTGGTGGTGGTGCTGCTGGCCGTGGCCGCTCGCTCCAACTCCGAAGTGGTGGGAGATCTCCTCCATGAGAGAGGGGACGATCTCTAGTGATGAAGTGGGGCAGCGATCGAGCTCTCCGCCCGCTGCTGCAGTCCCCGAGCTCCTGTGCAGCAGGAGACGGTTTGAGTTTGAGGTGAGAGGGGGTTGGGGAAGGCGAAGGGTGCCTGCCTTGAGCTCTCTCTCTCTCTCTCTCTCTAAGCTATCATTAGAGAGAAGAAAGGAGGAAGAGATGGGGGGAGAGGAAAAGCTGGAAGAAAAACACCTGCCTTGGGATCGAGACAGTAGTGTAGTGTGGTGGTGTTGTAGTGTGGTGGTGTGTTTGTGGCGGTAGTGTTTGTGGGGGGCTTTCTTTTCCAGGTCAAATCAAAGGCGGCCTTGGGGTGGCTTTGTAGGGAATTTCTAGCTCGCCAGTGGAGACGAAGGTGGATTTGTTTTCTGAAAAGAAATGGGGCGGTCAGGATACGCTTTACTTAACTCTCGATGATCTTGTTATTTTATAACAATCCAATCTTAGGCCCCCTTTTTATGCCCACTGAATCATGCCCTTGCCGCTGGAATGGCATTTTATTGGAAGGACGCACCGCGTTAGGGCTTCCACAGCGTGTGGCATTCACTTCTTCGGCTAAAATAAATTAGTTTACAATTTATTTTATAATTTAGTTACTGATATTTTTTAACGTAATTAAATTTTAAAAATAGTTTTACTATTGTACAGTCGACTAAATTATTTTTTATTTTTAGTGACCTAAAGTTACACTTTCAGTCATCTAAAATTGCATGTGTACTAATTTTTCCCTTCTAAAGTTATACTCTCAGTCATCTAAATTTATAGTGTAAAAAGTGACTAAAGATAAAGGGAAAAACAGTCTCAGTCATCTAAATTTATAGTGTAAAAAGTGACTAAAGATAAAGAAAAAACAGTCGACTGTGTAATAATCACTTCTTTATAAAACAGATTAGCTCATCATAAAAAACCAAAAAATAATAAATAATAAAATTAAAAAATAGTATACTAGAAACTGAATCCGAGGGCCCAAGTTTGCTTTTTTCCTTAAGTATTTTAGAACCTACCACCCAAGGTACGACCAAAAAAAATTACCCCCTCCCCCCATCCCTCTCTCCTTCACTCTATTCATTGACAGATAGGCCCATCTTTTTCTTGGAACTGGTACTTGATGTGGTACCGGTGCTACGTGATCTTCCCCCTCCAACGCCCGCTCAGTGCCCCGTTTACATTAGGCTACGCTCGTTTCCACTTAAATTTTTAGTTTTTGGTTCATTTTTCATTATTTTTAAACTCGTTCTATTTTAGTACTTTAGTTTTTTAACTTTTTGCTGGTTCTATTTCTGTATTTATTTACATTATCTATGATGAGTTAATCTGTTTTTTTATTTTTAAAATTTTTTAATTTAGTTATACCAAATAAGTCACCATCAGCTACAGTGTAATATGAGCTAGTTACAGTGTAATTTCAGCCATAAGCCAGCTTATTTCAGTACAACCGAGCGGCACCTTATTGATAGCTTTTGGTTTTGATTCATGAATCTATTCTTTTTAGCTTTTAAAAGTTATTTTTAAGTTTTTCTATATTAAGTAGCTTTTAAACGGAATGTATTTTAAGGTTAGATTTACAAATTGATTATAGTACACACTATAGCGATTTCATTTATATCGGCTAAAACTGTACTCAAGTTTCTGTTACTCCGTGGTCTCTTTAACAAATAGTCTGAAATTTATAAGCCGCAACCAAAAGCTATAAACCAAATGTCCTGTTCTTTATGACTACGACTTACGGGCCTATTTGATATAGCTTTTGAAACCGGCTTTTGATTTTTGCTATAGAACTTCATATTTAAATGGAGTATTTTTTTCAAGATGGTGTCTAAGAGTTAATTGTAGTACACGTTAAAAGTCCAACATCTGTATCATCCAAAATCACGAGCGAGTATTTCTCTCCATAATCTCTGTCACAAACAGCTAAAATTTGAAAATTTCAGCCAAAAACCATAATCCACAGGCATATCAAACAGGCTCTATGGCTTCTAGACGAAAATTTCGAATTTTTGTTGTTTGCGACAGATATTATGAAGAGAGATATTCACATGCAATTTTAGTCAGTACAGATGTTAAGCTTTTAACGTATACTACAATTAACTTGTATACCTCGTCTTAAAAAATATTTCATTTGAAAGCTAGATACTGTACTAAAAGCCAAAAACAGATTTTAAAAGCCGTTTAGAATAGGCCCAAATAGTAACATCTTTTGGTTGTTTATGTGAGAAAGTATAGAGATACTCCAATGTGACTTGGTTAATAAATTTATTGGACCCCTCTTTTTTTGCTATATATATTTTTCTTATATAAAATAAGTATATACATAAATTATACAAAAAGTGGATTTTGATGAATTTTTATGAAATTCACTTCAAGTGTTTTATAATCATTATTAGAGTACACTTAAAAAGATAAAGTGATATGACAATATTATTTAAGCAGTATATAAGAAGTGAGAGTACATAATTTATGTGGACTGTATTGTAAAAATATAGGGTTCTTTTATATGTTGATAATAGGGCTGTTCTTTTGGTTTTGGCTTGTGGCTGTCGCTTATGGTTTTTAGGCTGTTCGTAAGAGAGAGTTCGGAATAGCAGAAACTCGCGTGCGATTTTAGCCTATATAAATAAAATCAGTACAGTGTGTATTACAATCAATTTGTAGATCCTATCTTGAAAAAGTATTTCATTTGAAAATTAATTAGCATATAAAATTCAAAAATAACTTTTAAAAACTGAAAAAAATAGTCTTTATATTGCATGTTATCGAGCTATGGTCAAATTGTTAAAGTTAGATAAATTGGTAATGTAGCTCGCACCAAGTGGGGCCTATCACTTAATTAGGGCCCGCTCATTTCGGCTTAAACTTCTGGCTTATTTTTAACTATTACTAAATTTTATCTTTTTCTGGTTTTTTAGTTTTTTTGCCGGTTCTTTTTTTTCGTATTTGTTTGTGTTGTCTGTGATGGGCTAACTTGTTTTTTTATTTTTAAATTTTTTAAAATTTAGTTATATCAAATAAGCCACTATCATATACAATATAATTTCAGCCAGTTATAGTATAATTTCAGATATAAATCAATTTATTTCAACTCAATCGAGCGGTACCTAGATCCTATTTTAGAATCTAAGGAAGGACATAATTCACTCCATATGGTATGTTTGGAGAGCTTTGTTTTTCAGGTACGTTGAGAAAGGTTGATTGGTTGCCTGAGGTTTCTTGAGCCACGCTCTAACGTATCTCTCTCGTCTGGGAGTCTCTTATTAAAATTAAAAAGCCAAAAAAAATCAGAAAAGTGATAAAATAAAGGAATAGTGAATTGAAACTAAAAACTAAAACCGAAATAGATGGAACCTAAATATGATTGTTTCTTGCACAATATTTTAAATTGGCTTATCAAAATAGTACCATTTATCGGTTTTAGTTGGGTGATCAATATGGCTTATGGCTTAAAGCTTAAGCTTATTTTTGCACTATTCATAATTTCGTCTTTTTCTAAATTTTTGATTTTTTTTGAGTTTTTTTGTCGGTTCTTTTTTTCTCGTATTCGTTTGCATTGTCTGTGATGGGCTAACATATTTTTTATATTTTTCAATTTTTTTAAATTTAATTATATTAAATAAGCCTCTCTCAACTACAGTGTTTTTTTCAGCCAGCTACAGTATTTTCAGCCATAAGCTTTCAGCTTTCAGCCGAACCGATCACCACCACAATCGAAAGTGTTCAGATTAAGAACAAGATATAACTGGAGATCTGATCCATTTGCACCGCATCATTTGTCAACTCAGGCAGCTACCGTGATGTTCGTTTGAGCCTCGTCTTCAGAGAGAGAGAGAGAGAGATTGCCTTCTGCGTGGAGCTCCACTAACCGTCGAATGGCAATGGATCTGTTCTTCAACAGTTTCTAAAAAGCGATTTTATATTTTTACTATAGTATCTAACTTTTAAATAGAGTATATTTTAAAGTAAAATCTACAAATTAATTATATTACATATTAAAAGCTTAATATTTGTATCAACTAAAATCATAAACAAATATCTCTCTATAATTTTTATTATAAATAGCTAAAATTTAAAAAATTTAATAAAAAATATAAACCACAGGCCATATCGAATGATTCATCACACAGATATACGACCGAACGAGGGCAATGATTCATAACACACAGATATACAGAGAGACACTAGCAGTAAACAGTAGTGTACTGGTACAAGCACGGAGCTGGGTCCAATTCCGCGAGACCACGAGGGCCGGGAGCTCACATGTGTGCTTCGCCTCTCCTCTCCCTGCATGTGCTCGTACCGCAGGCTACTACTACTGCTGCAACTAGGGTTCTAGCTAGACCAGAGAGACAATGGCAGCTCCACTAGAGCACCCCTTCGTCCTCCCGAGTCCCGATCCCCGACGCTTTACCCTGTCCCCTCCGCTGCTACTCTCTCTCTCTCCTCCGGCTTTTCGGGTGCGAAATATCATACTCGTCATACCCATATCTCCTGCCTTGCCTTGCGCTACGTATGTGTGGGATTCTCTGAGATGAGATCAGATGCTGAGATATGTACATCACTGGGAACCACGTGATCTATACTAACTTGCGGTTTTAGAGGTCGAGAATTAATGGCAGCCAAGTTGTTGCCGTAAAACAGAGGGGAGGGGATGTTGCGGTTTATGGCTTTAATTTCTACGTCGTACTGGCGTGTAGCTTGCAATGATAGCGGATGACATTCATGCCTCGTTACAGCACGGGAATTTTTAAATTCCTGCAGAAATAAAACTATTTCCTATAGAATTTTTTAACAAAATCTATGTTAAATTTCTGTGTCCATGCATGGTCGCACTGTTAGACAAGCATACCAAGGGCACCCCTTCTGTAGTATAGTGTACTAAGTGTAGTAATACATAGAGGTTGGAGAGTAGGGTAGATTATAATCACTTCACTTGGACCTGAGTCTGAGCTAGCTGCATGGGGTGTGGACTCTGACAAGGACTGACTGTGCCTGACTCTTTCCTGCTGGTTTGTATCATCTTGGGAAGGGAAGGAGCCGGGTGCTCCAGAGATCGTTCCCCATGCACGAGCCATGGTCAACAAACGCATCAGGGGAAAAGGTTCCTGTACTACTTGCTAGTTGTTGAGACTGAGAGTACAAGCTTCTCAAAGATTTCTTATGGACCTTACAGCTTGCTGGTACTGTTCATGCGCGGCAAGATCGACGAGGATCCGCAGTAGCTGTGAGATATTACTAACATGTTCTTTTTAGTTTTTCTGTGGTATTTTGCTTTGATTTTTTTGAAAATTAAAATAAATGAGACGGTTTCTTCAAACGATTTTTTCTCGAAGCAGCTTCTTCAAACAACTTCTTAAGTCCAAAACTATGTGCGCCAAACACGTCGGTGTCTCCATCGTCCGTAGCCATCTTAAGAAACACAGCTAAAAATCATTAGCCGTAACCTAAAAGAACATGTCATATATAGCTACGAGTTCTTGTTTGCAGCGAGGAAATACATTGGAAATCGAAGGAAATATGAGGTAGGCGAGCTTGCAACTGAAAAAATTCACTTCAATTTTAACAGCAATTTCGTATAGGTGGAAAAAATTTATGTGTTCCAAACGAGGTCCTATATTATGTAAATTTTCTAACTAACAAAGCCTGCAAGTTCAGCCCATTGGTGGGCACTATCCGCTTAGTCTATAAATAGAGGGTCACAATTGTCATTTTAGGAACCTTGTGAAAAGAGAAAGCATAAAAAGGGATCTCCCATCTCTTCTTGTGATCTTCGAGTACTTGTGTTAGGCCAATGAGTTGACTGGCAGGTGCGTGGTGATCAAGTGGTCATGGTACTCAATGGTCGGAAGGGCCGGTACTCGATGGTCGATGATTGGTAGTTACTGGGTGTTGCGATTGGCTATCTGAGACATATGGTATGTGCCCGGTACATGGTAGTATGAGAGTGTTTTCTGGATTGCGATGAGGTGAGTGGTTGTGGACGACCTGGTTGATGGTCGTTGATGCTTTGGTTGGATTGACAAGGGTGTGTTTTGAGTGTGTGCTGATGTCGGTCAAATTGGAAAGAACTTATGCCAGAAAAATGGTTCTTTGGTCTTTGATGTGCAGGAGGGCGTGGAGACGATTATGGTCGGTAACGAGGAGGATCGGGACTAGGACGGGGGAAGTCTGAGGTCTGGACGATCGTGGATGTCACGTGAGGTGATCGGGCTCATGCTGGAGCACATGGATATCAAAGGTGCGTTCCCGGAGGTTTCGATATAGTGGTGACGGTGCATGATGAAGTTACATGAGGTGTTGTCCTGGAGGCTTCGTCACGTGGTGAGATTGGAAACGTTATGGATGGAGTTCGTAACGTGAAAGATTTAGAGTTTGATAAAAATCCGTGTTAGGAAGGGTTTCAGGTTCCTTGATTTGAGAAAGAGATTAGGTGTTGTGTTCGTGTTTAAGTCGAACACGATTAGGACGTTAGCTTATAAAAACAAGAGAGGCTAAGGGCTAAAGTTACCAGTTTTTAGGGCTTTCATCAATAAAGTTTTTAGGGGTGCTGCGAGGGCGCTTTGTAGCCAAAACTTGTTACAGAAATAATAGATCAAGTCTATTCCAAAAGAAGTTGATCATCAGGATGTTCCTCCAAACTTCGTTCTTCTTGCGTCATCGACGGCTGGCTAACAGATCTCATTCGTGTGCGTCACGGTGCTATCTTCAGATCGTTCTCGATTGAGTGGTTGATCTGTTCGAGTAGTCGAAGCTTGCCGAGTGACAGGAGATCTCGACTACCTGATCTAACGAGCAGTCGAGCAATACGTGATCATAGCGAGCAGTCGAGCGAGAGGTTGAACGTCAAGTGGACGGAATCTCCATCGAGCTTGTACACAGGATTGACTGTTTTGCGGTTGGATTCCACGTCTGTAAGATTAGCTCATTTTTCTTCTAGTTTGAGTTTTTTGGGTTCAGGTTCAAAAAGCAGAGACAATCATTCACCCATTTGTGATTGTGCCATATGATCCTACAAAGAAAAATCAGATTGGGAAGATTGGACAAATGTAATAGAAACTGAATTATTATCTCTGAACAAAAAAGAGGTGTTTCGGCCTGTAAGCCGTACGCTTCCCCATGTGCACCCCTAGGGTATAAGTGAGTATTTATTCAAAAGAGAAATGAGAAAAATAAAGTTGTAAGATATAAAGCAAGGCTTGTTGCACAAGATTTCACCCAACGTCCAGAAGTTGATTATGAAGAAACATATTCTCCGGTCATGGGTGGTATTACCTTTAGATATTTAATATCAATGGCTGTAAACCTAACACATATAAATTAAATTAATGGATATGGTAACGGCATACCTTTATGAAAACTTGTATTCGGATACTTATATGAAGGTGTCTGAAGGCATCCCTGTCCTGAACCAAGACAGAGCAAATAGAAGCATGTACGGTGTGAAACTCATAAAATCACTGTATGGACTTAAGCAATCAGGCAGAATGTGGTATAATCATTTAAGCGATTTTCTATGTAAGAAAGGTTGCACGAACAATGAGGATTGTCCCTATGTATTTATACAACAATCACATAATGGATTTTTGTACAATCTCAGTATATGTAGATGGTCTGAATATCATTGGAACCCTAAAAGATATATAGGAAGCAATCTCTTACTTGGAGTCAGGGTTCAAAATGAAATATTTGGGGGAAAAACAAATATTGCTTAGGTTTGCTGCTTGAGCATACCTCTGAAGGGATATTAGTGTATCAATCCGCATACACTCAAAATATGTTAGAAAGGTTTGGTTTTGGAAAGGTATACCCTTCGAGAGTACCAATGGTCTGGCGATCTTTGCAGCAAGACAAGGATATGTACTGACCTAGAGAGGAGGAGGAGGAAGTTCTGGAACCAGAATTCCCATACTTAAGTGCCGTAGGAGCATTTATGTATTTAGCAAAGTGCACTAGACCGAACATTGCATTTACCGTAAACCTATTAGCAAGGTATAGTGTAGAACCTACCAGAAGGCATTGACAGGGAATAAATGATATTTTTCGATGCCTTCAAGGAAGCAAAGATCTTGGACTATTCTACAGAAAGAACCAAAACTTGAATATAACAGGCTATGCAGATGTCGGGTACCTGTCGGACCCGCATACCGCTAGGTCACAAACAGAGTATGTATTCATATATGGTGTAACTGCAATTTCATGAAAATAATCTAAGCAAAGTCTTGTATCGACTTCGACGAATTACTCGAAAATCATAGCACTGTACGAAGCCGCTCAAGAATGTTCTTGGCTTCGACGAATGATTCACCGCATCCAGCAGTTATGTGGGTTGAATATTGTGCAAGCTTCCATAGTTATCTATGAATATAATGCATCTTGCATTACATAAGTGCAGATGGGCTACGTGAAGAGTCATATCACAAAGCATATCAATCACAAGTTTTTCTATGCTCATGAATTGCAAAAGATGGACGAAATTAAGGTATTGCATACTAAGTCGTGTGAAAATCTTACAGATTTATTCGCTAAGTCACTTCTAGCATCTAGTTTTGAAAGATGTGTACATGTAATTGGAATGATGAGACTTAGGGAGTGTAGAATTCAGTGGGAGATTCTTCTCGATCTTACTATTAAAATTTGATCACGAAGATCTAGTACCTAAAGAATAAATCATGTAGATTGATGGAATTTGGTGGATTGTACTTTTTTTTCACTTGACGAGTTTTCCTGAAGTTTCTCGGCCAGGGTTTTTAGCGAGGCAATTCGTACAACACAACATGTATCATGTACTCTTTCTCCAAAATTTTCTC